>OX442337.1:13538232-14775732 GCA_949358125.1 Idaea dimidiata
ATAAAAAGTAGTGTTGTGTGTTATTCCCGGTATCCAGCTACCTATATTCTAAGTTTCATCGCAATTGGTTCAGTAGTTTATGTGTGATTGAGTGACATACACACATGCTCACAAACTTGCAGCTTTATAATATTAGTAGGCTATTATGGAATCAATAATCCACATTTTGGGGGTTACCATCATCTCTTTATTGCAGAACCTAAATCGTAAAACCAATAAATTAAATTAAAATTAAATATTCAAGTTTTTTTAAGTTTTCTTGCGGTATCTGTCTTTAATTATAATTTAATTTATTAGCTGAACAATTTAGGTGCTGCAATAAGATCATGCTGGTAACCGTAACCTCGTTAATCTGTGTATATGCAACCAGCATTACCTATATCTTTAATTGAATAAATTAGAAAGTTACCTGGACGTAATTTTATATCATATGTTTGAGGTTCTAAATGATATTCATTTGCAGCAGAGTCTTTGAGTGGAGTAGCGCTTCCTTTAGGATTTTCAATATGTCCTGTACACCAGTCGCTGGTTAATGTACCTTCTGGCATACATCTACTTTCGTCTATATCTTTCTGTAATTATATTGTGGTATTGAGTGGTAGTCATTTATTTATTTATAAGTATTTTCCAGACATTTATTTATGGAACATATAACCAAATCTCTCACATGAAAAAATCTTGAATATCTTTTTGGTTAATCGGCATAATATTCTATACAGACTTCGAACAGGCGAACTTGAAGTTCTCTCCACGTGGTGGCCGATAAACTACTGCTCTAAGGAGTACGTGTCAGACAGACATCAGGTTGCCAAAAATTGCCAATTCATTTTGTAGTAGGCATACCTACTGCAAATTAACACAGTAAGTGAGTCATCGATTCATCATTGACCAATCATCAATTCATCATTGACTATGGTCAATGATGAATCGATGACTCACTTAATGTGCCCATTCCAAATAATTTGGGGCTTTTGTAGACCCTGGGCCCTGGGCAGAGGATTGCAACTAGGAACATCGTTCAGATGAAAAGAAGATAGTGGTCAAACCCTCATTATCGTTTATAAAAATACCAAAACACATGTACAGAATAAAGTCGGTATTAATAGTTAGGTACTCACCAATGCACACCAAACGCAGTCGCTTCCATATAAAATACAACCACTACAGTTCTGATGTATGTTACAAGATATCTGAAACGCAGCTTCTTTCAAACATAGCAGTAAAATAATTAATTTTAAACGCACCATTTTCAAGTAACACCTTACTGACGAATCACAAAATATATTATGATGGCTGTTAACAGGAAAACTATGTAAACTATTGGACAGGATGACTGTTAAAATAGAGAATTTTGTATACCTATACGGTCCCGTTGGTACATACATACATTGTGTTTCGGACACGGTAGTAAACGCCGAATGGGGGTTGTTCTAGAAATCTATATGGGCAAACAATCTTTGTTCTACATAAAAAAAAGATACTTATTTTCAGAATGCCTTCCCTGTTTTACTCACTACTTACTTACATACTTCACAATTTTGATGTTATATCGATTTTGAAATTATGAATGTGGTCATCGACTTTATGCTGACGACCGTACAATGCTATCCAAGAGAGAGTTATTCCCGTCGGATCTTTTGGTACCTACAGAACACTAATAAGTGTCAATACGGCTAGAGGCCGAAATTTACAGTAGGCTCCATGTATACCTACTGTAAATGGTAACACTAACAAGTATTACCACCGAGCACGGTTAGATGTAGTTATAACAAACATTATGTAATTCAATAAATTGATTAGGAGTATCCGTATAGAATAACTCACAACTGTACATAAGTTTAAGAAATTTTAAATAGGTAGGTGGAGACTGTGTTACAGATATTAAGTTAGCTACGCCAATACGAGTACATTTATTTTTATTACTAATACTTATAAATAACTCAGGCTCATTTTTACCTAAAGTAACTAGGAAAATCAAGTCCCTTCCTTTCCTGTTCCATTTTGAAATAAACAGGTCAAACTTGGAGCAAATTAAAATTAAATTTGATATCATTTGTTGAAGCGAAATGAAGTTCTTCGCAACACTTCTGTTAGTAAACTCTTGTCTCAGTTTCATCAGTTGTTCAGAATGTAATTCTCGTAAAACTTGCGGCGAATGCATTGGATTTGCAAATGAAAAGTGTGTTTGGTGTACGCAGGTAAGTGCACGTTAGCCAAACCATCGTCGATCCAATTATTTGTACAGTCCGGGTTAAAAATATAGTGTGAACGGGTTTTACGTATTTACTAAGCTTACCAGTTTGGCAGATTTTCATCTATTTTCGAAGAAGGACTACTAATATTATATAGGTTTTATATATGCCTGTTTCGATTTTTTTTATTGACGCGGCTCGGCAATCGCTAAGTTACACAGAATGATGTAGATTATTTATCCGTTGGTTGTTGTAGTATTTAATTTTTTTATGACTTGCACTTGACCTCAGCTTAGCTGATGGGTTAGGTCGTGGCGTGCATGTCAAAAATTCCACCATAGAATACTATGCATAGAGTAATAAGTAGGTAATTACTTTTCTAAGATACTATACCATAGAAAGAACAAATATTTTGGACTATGGTGTATGTTTATCATAGTCTAAAATACTTATTTGTGCAATATTACAGGAAAATAAAGAAATTGACGTAAGATGTCAACCTGAGAGTATGAAAAATATTGGAAGATGGTGTGATACTCGACATATTTACAACCCTGAACCTAATATATCAAAAGATAAAGCTACTTTCGGCTCGGATCCTGGCAAAGAGATTCAATTCATTCCACAAAAAATCCATATAACAGTACGACCAGGAATACCAGTGAACTTCACCATGTCCTACAAACCATCCGAACATTTCCCCTTAGATGTATATTTTTTAATGGACTACTCGTATACTATGAAAGATTACAGCGAACAGCTGAAAAAACAAGCATTTACTATTTATGAGGGGCTAGAAAAAATGACCAAAAACGTCTTGTTGGGAGTAGGGAGTTTTATAGAAAAGCCAAGTATGCCATATGCAGATCCTAAGTAAGTTTTTTTTTGTTTTTTTCAGTTAAAAGATTAAATATGCAGTATTGGACTTTATTTTAAAATTATTTTTGCAGTTCAACCGTGACTTACAGCTTTAAAAATCATCTATCTCTCACTAAAGACAAAAAAAGTTTTCACAACGAAATTCAATCGAGTACTTTCGGTGGAAATCTAGATGATCCGGAAGCTGGCTTAGATGCTTTAATGCAAGTGATGACTTGTGTCAAGGAAATTGGATGGAGAAATAATTCAAGGCGCATTATAGTTTTAACAACCGATAACACTTACCATAGTGCTGGAGATGGAAAAATGGTGGGAGCCTACAAACCCAACGACATGAAATGTCACCTTAGGAACAACGAACACGACAAAAGTGCATCACTTCTATATGACTACCCTTCTGTCAGTCAAATAAATACTGTGGCACGCAGAGGAAATTTTAAAATTATATTTGCTGCGGCTGCTAATGTAATGAAGGAGTATTCTGCGTTAGCAGACCATATACAAAACGCGAAGTATGCTGAATTGAACAGTCATAATACTTTTTATATAATAAAACGAGCGTATGAGGTAAGTTATGATTGTACGGGATTAGTGATAGAAGACCGAATACAGTAACACTTCTTGAAATTTGAGTTCTACTAAGCAATGCAGCCCATACCAATTTAAATTCAAAACTAAATATAGTATAAATAAGCCATAATAGTGCAAAAACGATAACTTGCTCGCTTATAAATCAATTTAATTTTTTTTAAGGAATCAGTAAAAACAGTAGAACTAGATTATCAAGTACCACCACAAGTCAAGTTAACAGTACATCAAAATTGTAAGTCGGCACCGAAAGTTAACTGTGAGAGTGTGCCTTCACGTCAGCAAGTTGACATTCCTGCAACCTTGATGGTCAAAAATTGCATCAGTGAAAACAGTAGCTTCAAAAACTTTGGGATAAAACCATTCGGAATTAAGGATGAACTCATTATACATTTAAAAATAGATTGTTCATGTCCATGTGAAACACTAGAAAAGAAAAAGGATGCATCTTGCAGTTTTGCTGGCTCTAAGAAGTGTGGTGTTTGCATATGTGACAAAAATAGGTAAACAAATTATTATACTTTTACGTACCTATATACAAATTAATCAATATATGAACTATAATGTTATCCATAATTGTAGGGGTGGTGTCAAATGCGAGCAAGAATGTACCGACGAAAATGAACGAAAAATTGCAGGAGAATGCAAAGAGAACAAAGATGATAAAAATCTATGTTCAGGCCATGGAACTTGTCGGTAAGAAAGCTGTATAAATGATATAAGCAGCAGGGATTTTCTAAGCCTTTCGGTTCAATACTGATGATCGAAATGGCTTAGCCTGACAGTGCCTTACTAAGCTTGTTAGAGACGACGAAATTCATCTCCATCTTAATTAACTTTTTATTGATTTTATAGATGTGGAAAGTGCGTAAAGTGTGCCAAGGGATACTCTGGAGACTTCTGTCAATACAGTGTGGATCAGTGCCCTCGATCAAATGGTTTTATTTGCGCTGACAGAGGAGATTGCAGATATAATAAATGCGAGTGCTGGAAAGGTTGGTCTGGAGAAGCTTGTACTTGCTCTGAAAACATTGAGGATTGTATAAGCCCCTTATCCTCAAAGGTTAGCAATAAGAACTTTTATTGATATCAAGTTGAAACTAATAACAATTTTATGTTAATAGTAGTAAATCAATTAAATCAATAACTTCGCAGATCTGCTCTGGACGTGGAACTTGTAAATGTGGTGAATGTAAATGTGACGCCGTTCCATTTAAAAATGAAAATTACACAGGTGTATTCTGTGACAATTGTGCTGAATGCGACAAAGAGACATGCGACTATCTCACTCCATACGCGACATGCAACTATGACCACGAGAAGTCGCAATGTGATAGAGAATTCAACCAAACTAGTGAAATTATTGTTCTTAAGGTAAATAAGACTGAAATCGATTCACAAAAATGGGGGTCACTTCATACGTGTATAGTAGTTAATAAAGGCAAAAATCTCATATTCAAGTATCAAGTCATTGAAGAAACAAAACGAGTGCGGTTGCTGATTCAAACAGAATTAGAAGAAATACCGAAGGCAAATATTTGGAGTAAGTTTCTAAAACATAATTAAAATGTTGATATTTATGTGCACGAAATTCTTCCGATATGTTCTAAAGATGTGGATTAAAGGAATTGGCATACAGGGTGGTGAAATAGTTGCTGTAATCAGTCAGTATAAATATAATTATTGTCAAGCAAATAATAAATTGGCCAATCATTCATATTTTCCTTCTTATACTTTTGGCCACAGAGGAAAAAGAATTGCTCGATATTCATCATAACTAATTCTTGTTTTGCAGTTGCAGCAGGAAGTACAATAGGAGCAGTGATTTTAATAGGGTTAATAACTGGCATTATATGGAAAATTCTCATCGATATCTATGACAAAAGGGAATACGATAAGTTTTGCAATGAAGCTAAGGGAGATGGTTACGATGTGTCTGAAAATCCGCTGTATCGAATGCCGGAAGCCAATTTCCTGAATCCGGCTTATAATGGCTCATTGAACTAATTGATATACGCGCGACATGAATAATTTATTAAAGGATCGTAATAAATAAGGAAAAATATATTGTGAATGTTTATATGATTTTCTATTACGTAAGATTTACGCTTGATAATAAATATGTAAAATTTAATAACAAAAATAAATAAACGCATAACAGTACAAAACAAACGTTTCAAAAAGACTTTCATAGCAGCACCGCCAACCGACATAGCTCAATTTTTATGTGTTAAGAATGTTGTTCTCATTTTTGTAGAATTCTTATATTCGTTTCGCGTATCATGTTTCTTGTTTAATATCAGCATCAGTCATTCTAATCAATAAACTGATCCTCGTACATATATTATTTTTTAGTAGGTCGCGAAAGGCGGTCGTGGGGTTTTCGAAGCCTCGTTGGCGTTTCATCAGTCATTTTCCGCTCTTTTCGCTCTTCAGCATCCAATTTTGCAAGTACCGCCTGTGAAGCATAATTATTTTATTATATGCATTATTATTAGTGGTATCTTCTAATATCATAGATAGATTGAACAGTCTAGTCTAGGTTGATCAAAAATGAACAATTAAATATGGCAACCAGAGATTCAAAGAAATGAAAATAAGTACCTAGTTTAATAATTTGTATTAAAAAGTTAAAGACACAACGCACGTTGTGTAGACGTACCCTATTGGTCTCGGTGCGTGCTCGCTTCGGCCGTATCGTATGCGGATAGTCGACCAAAGACAAGTCACCCGCAGAACGCCGCTCACAAATTTCCAGTCTGCAGTTTGGTTGGTTGCAGAAACAACTGATCCTGATATAAGGATGATAATAATATTGTGTAATTTACAAAACGAAAAAAAAATAGAGTTTGTTGTATTTTCTGTAGAGAAAAACTTTGCCCAAGTATGAGGCTTTCGTCGTTTATTTGACACAATTATGTGCGCATTACTTAGATACTTATGGCTATGGTATGGAATTTGAATGAACAAGAGTTAGAATAGAAGCTGCTTCACAAAATGACCGTAAAAAAATCCTGCTGTATACAGAAAAGATCAAAGTTGAAGAACATTCTACTACTAGACTAGGGTGCAAGTCTTGGGACGTAAATTGCAAAGTATTATTAACTTTAGGTACACTAACTTTACTCCTGGAGCAGTGGCAGGTGCAGATGGCGCTTGTGCCTGTTCTGCAGTTTCATTATGTCTGGTTGGAGAATGTCTGCATACAGCTTCTCTCACTTCTTGTAGCCGTCGCCTTTCTTCAGCAACTTTACGATCCAAAGCCGTAACTTTTGAAGAATGAAAAAAGTTATTATTTTATTTATAATATTACATAATAATAAAACTGATCATATTAGAAATGAACTTACTATTTTGTTGTGTATGTTTTTGCTTATTTAGAATCTCCGTTTCTAAAGTATCAATCCTCTTTTGCAGAGCTTCATCTTTATTTATCTTTATTTTCCAAATACGACATACTTTGAAGTGTAAAAATGAGAGTTCTTTTGTATCCAATGACTGAAATGTAGAAAAATTTGAATATGTATCTCGTCGAGGAATTTTAAAGTTTTGTAGATAATTTTCGGCCCTCATTCTCACTAGTTCTCGTGGACATCTGTTCCATGGAATTCTAAGAATGCCTATGGAATTGTACAGTCAGAAAAGAACTGAGGGTACCAGGTGCACATTTTAAAGTTTCATGATTTTCAATAATGGCTCAGTGAAATTCTGCTTGATATCAGTAAAGCGTCCTAATTGTTAGTAATTTCATGTAGAATATCCAAAAAATACTAAACCGCTATTGATAAAATTAAAACTTTAAAATATGCATCTGGTACCCAAGTCCTTTGCTGACCGTACGAACATGGAAATTGTACCAATGTGTTTTGAAGGCCATGGAAGTAACATGGATTACTTTCTATTCCAATAAATGCTCATGGGATTTATCCCAATATTCTCATCATTATGAGGATTATTGAAGAAATCGAGAGCTATTGCGACTTGCAAGTTGCAACTAATAGTTGTACAGTTTTGCACTCGCTGCATATACATTTTATGTCATAAAACGTGGGCATGTATTTCGCTATTTCTCTTCCACTCGTTCATTTTTAACATCGTACTATTTATGATCCGGTATGCAGCGAGTGAAAAAAAATATTTTAGTATTTTCACAAATTTATTCAGACCTCAAGATTCCCTCCCAATATTTTATTGGCAATGTATTTCAGGTATGTATGTTCTGCTAGTTTCCTCTGATCAGTATCTACTTGTTCGAATATATTGCGTATAGTATCAGATAAATTTATGTCAAGGGAACAAGTGCACGGACCATGCGATCTCTTCGGTTTAACATTAAAGGCTTCGACCGTTGTCGTAGTTAACATTTTAGTTTCCAAATTCTTTCTCCATTTCTTTAATTTAGGTGAAGATATTTTTGTTGGTTCCTGAAAGAATAAAATATATTTTAGAGTAGGATAGGAACTTCAATTTACTTCTTATATCACAACTAGTAAATACTTACTTCATCTAAACCTGTTAAACTTATATCAATCTTGCTCTTCAACGATTGGTTCTCCTTTTCTAATATATCTGCCTTTCTCATTGCGTCAATACTCATCGATCTCCAATTCTCTACTTCATTTTCATGCATCTTTATAATATCGTGTAAAGTTTCCTCATGTAGACTTTGTATGCTATGAACACCTTGGTTATGTTCGTTGATTAAACATTTAATGTTATTATCGTATTGAGTTTTAATTATATCTATCTTTTTCTTGTAATCTTTCTGAATAGTTTCTAAAGTATTAGACAATTTTCGGATTTTATCTTCATAAATTTCTGTTGAATCTAATTTTGCCATGACGCTGCGTTCATTGTAAGACTTTGTTTCACTGTTTTTGCTAGTTTTACTTAGGCTGTAACCAACTGTTGGGCTCTTGGGTTGAGTTGTAGAAGATTTGATAACTTCACTTAACCTAGACGGGCTGGAATCGGTGTGTTCTAATATATTTATAGCCTTATTAAATCGTTCCTCACTTCGAGTTTTCCTCAATGCTTTGGTCGCATCATACATTTTTAAATTGTTTGGACCTTCTTGTTTTACTGAACTGAGAATGTAGTCTAAAGCAAAATCTGTTTTGTTTTGATTCCTTGATTTCTTATGAGAGCTTTTATCATCATTATCTCCGTCAAGCAATAATACGTCTGCTCCGATTAGAGATAGCTTATACTCTGATTCCGGAGCGATGTCACTGGTTTTTGTAAATGTTTTAGTTAAATTAGATAATTGTTCTTGATTATAAATTATAGTTTTCTTAGCCTTGTCTTTTGACTTTCTCGTAAGTAAATAAGTAGCTTCGTTAGAATTATCAATGGACAGAGATTCAGTTTGAGGTTTTCGTAAATTAGAACTACCTTCAGTAGTTTTGTAATGTGAATCTTTGGGAGTCGAGTAAATGGCCAAGGTGTAAGAATCGAGTGATTTCTTATCTGTTTCGGAGTTGTCTATAGATTGCGATTCCATCTCAACTCTTGGTACATCAATTTTTAGTTTTTCTTTAACACTATCATCTTCATCTAGATAATCAGTTCCCATAAGTGAGTCACATTCAACGTTATCTCGTTGGATTTGATTTGTATCTTTTTGTCCTATTCCAAGAATGTGACGCTTTGGCTGAACGGACACAGCTTCTACTAAAACTTTAGACTGGCGGTTTTGCCATTGTGTGCTTATAAGATTATTTTGAGCACTGTCGCTATCATGATAAATTACGAAAAGATTATTATCAGAACCAATTGAAGCTGAATCAAAAGATGTGCTATAGACGAATTGATTTTCAATGTTAGCCTCTGACATGTTACTGTCACTGAATTCAGTTAGATTAAGAGAAATATTATTTTGATCCATTCTGAAATTTTTGGCATTTATATCATAGTTGTCGTTCAACGAAATTGTGTCGATAGCTTTTTTATTATAAATATCAATAACGTTGTTATTATAAGAAACTTTTTTAGTTCTCTTTAAATCTTGTTCATGCTTGATTTTATTTTGGTTCTCCATTACTGCTTCTTCAGGATTACAAGGTCCAGCATTCGATAATGAATACTCCTCAAGTTCTTTGCCACTAACTTGTTGTTGTTTATGATTTGAATCATCACTTTTATCGTAATCGAAGTTAGAATCAACGTGGGCTGTGAGAATTTGAACTGCATTCAACGGCTTATCTTTTTGAACAATATGTCGGCTAAGTTGTTTAGCATCTAATTTTTTTTTATCTGTGTCATCTTTATCGTACTTTATAAAATGTTCTTTTTTCATCATCTCATCTGTTTGACTTTCAGCATCTTGATTTATAATCATCAGCTGAGTTTGAGTGTTAATTTCTTGACATGGTGGTTTTTTCAACTCTGAAAGTTCTTTTCTTAAATTTTGAATTTCCACGCACTTTTCATCTAAGTACTTATTAGCCTTTCCTATTTTATCAACATCTTTTACGTGTTCGTCGTTAATGGATTTTAATTGATTTTCCAATTCGGCTATGTGCCCTAAAGCGTTTTTATACAAATTTTGTAAGGTTATAATTTCGTCTTCTAATTTATTAATGTAATTTTGTGTTGATTTATTTAATTTATCAATTATAAGGTTTTGATTTAATATTTCGGCTTCTAAATCTTTTATTACTACTTTATCACGTGTTGTTTGATTTTTTAATTGGTCTCTTAAACTTCTTAGTTCTTTTTCCATATTGATTTTATCCCTTATTGCTTCTTCTTTTTCGGTTATTATTTTCTGTTTCTCATTTTCAACTATTTTCGTGGCTTTTTCAGCTTTGCTTTGAACTACTTGATTTAAATTCTGCATTTTTAAAAGCGATTGTTCTTGGGCAGTGGTCTTTAAGCTTAAATTATCTAAGTGCTGTCCAATTCTATCAAGTGAATTCATAATATGTTCAATATCACAATTATCGGGCAACAGAGCACTGTCTCCGACACTTCTTATTTCTAATTGTTTAATATCAGTTATTATAATTTCTCTTTCATTTTCTAAAGTCATAATTTGAGAAATATATTTATTTTTAAATTGATCCAATTCCGTACTTTTGTTTTTGTCGGATGACAACTGTTCTTCTAATTTCGCATTTTGAGTCTTAAGCTTAGCTAACTCCATTTTCATATTGTGGGTAGCTTTGGAATCTGTAAGTATGACTTACATTACTCAACTACATAAATCGGTTAACGCAGCGATTCTTGCATCATACCATTCGATTATTTTTATAAGCGAGATGGAATTACACGAAAAACAATGATTTCTCGTAAAAAATGACGCTTACTCGTAAGGTTTAAATTTACCTACAATTTATACATCATTATAATTTCAATGTATAGTTATTTTCATTGGTAAATATAACTTAATTCCAAGTATGTTTAATTCAGTTAAATAAATGGATAAATTTAGCAAAAAATTTGTATTTGTTGAAACTTAAGATACGTCTAATTTTATTTTATATTATGATTTTTGTAGATATCGTAAAATATGCTTAATGTGCCGTTCCGAAATATGGAGGAGCTCGAGAAAATGATTTTTTGTCACACAAAATTTTCGGTCACCCATCCAAATAATGACCGCACCGAGCGTTGCTTTACCCGCATGATGTGCTGTGATGGATGACGCCAATGAGCTCCTAAAACTAAAACGAAATAATATTTTAAACATCTAACTTTACTTCTAATTTGGTTCGCGTGACTCCTTTCATTCAACGTTTAACATCAACGTCATTATTTTAATCCCTGTATTCTCTCTTGCTGATCGGGTTTTTCGCTGCTAAAATGAGAATTGCTGCTATCTTACTAAATATAGTATAACTTACGATGTGCTTCTATAGACTGCAAAGAATCACTAAAACTTTTCACAGTATTATTAGAAACGTCTTCACCAGTGTCAATGGCTACTGATAGAGTTTCATGTAATCGCTGTACTTCATTTTGTAATTCATTTATATGGTTTTCTAACTCGGCTATACTATGATCTCGAGTTAAAACGTCATTAGTGAGTTTTGATATAATATTTTCCTGAAATAATTCGAGCAACCGATTATAATTATTTGTTAGACATAGCTTAAATATTTAATTTTGAAATACTCAGTTATTTATTAAATTCTTTATAGGTAAGATTTATTACCGACTGCTCCAATTTATCTAAAAGATTTGTAATTTTCTTGTCATTCAGTAACTTCTCTCGTTTCAGATGTTCTATTTCTTTCAGTATTGATATTGGATGATCTTCCACGGAATCGACTTTGGCTATAAGCTGGAATACATCATTTTTTGTTGTAAAATGTCAAATGCTGATGAAACAAAATAAAAAATACACGCATTAATCGTTATACCTCATTTCTCGCAGTCATTAAGGCATTTTCTAAATCTTCACTATGTGTTAATAAAGTCTGACTCTGAGTATGTAGTTGATTGTTCTCGTTTTGTATTTGTCTTAAATCAGACATTTGCATCTCTAGTTCTCTTTTTAAATTATTTTTTTCTGTCTGAGATTTTTCATAAGCGCTTTTCAGTTTATCATATTCTAGCCCTAAGTTATCATAATCTTTTACTTTGTCGATAAGTTCATCACTATGTTTTCTCAGGGTCGATAAAACTGATTGTGTATCTGAATGTTCAGCTTTCAATTGATTAATATCATTTGTCACTGACTTATGATCCTCTTCTAATAATTGAATGGTTTGGTGTAGATCTCTATTTTCTTTTACCTTCGACTCAAGAGCATTACACAACTCTTCAGTTTTAACGTCATAATTATTTTGTAGAGTATTCTTCTCTATCAGTAATTTATCATATGTTGCTTTAAGCAACTTTATTTCCCTTGTTAATTCGCCCACCTCTTGGCACTTAAGTTGGTTTTCATTCTGGAGTCTTTGGAAGGAATTTAAAAGATCATCAAATTCTTTTTTTCTTTCTGAAAGTTCTCGTTGTAAATCTTCTTTATGTCCAATAATCCTCTGATATGCATCATTTAACATTGATAAATCAAATTGAGCGTTTTCAGATTCCCGGAGTTTATTCAAAAGTTCTTGACTTTGTGTTCTGTTTAGCTGGATAGATTGATTTGCGGTAACGAGATCATGAGTTTTTCTATCCAGTTCCTTTTCAAGTCCTTGTTTTTCATTTAAAAGCCTTTCATGTGAATTTCTCAATTTAAGTGATAAGTCTTCAAATCGTTGCAATT
The DNA here is from genome assembly GCA_949358125.1 of Idaea dimidiata. Taxonomy (NCBI): domain Eukaryota; kingdom Metazoa; phylum Arthropoda; class Insecta; order Lepidoptera; family Geometridae; genus Idaea; species Idaea dimidiata. The sequence goes on from OX442337.1 coordinate 13,551,109, forward strand.
TATCATCTAATATTTGTCTGTCTTTTCTTGATTGTTCAAGAGATAATTTGTACTGGTTATTTTCGTCCTGTAAGTTGCTTATATTATTAAATGCCTTTATGTTGATTTCTTGGAGGCGATCAATCTCTAGCTGCAAGTTGGAATTTTTATTATCACATGTTTTAAGCTCTTTTAATATATTAATTTTCTCTTCTTTCGTGCTTTCAAGCAATAATTTGAGTTTACCATACTCTTCAGCCTGCATTTGTAAAGTATGAGATAGTTCTTCTTGTTTATTACTTTTATCCGCATATATTTTTACTCTTTCTAACAATTCTTGACTCTCTTGCTTTGCAATTTGTAAAGAATTTAAAACATCGGCCTTTTCATTGCCTATATCGGAAATATGTCTCTGGTAGGAAAGTTTCAGCGTTTGAATCTGATCATATAAGTTACAGTTCTCATTATTTTTTTGTTCAATGGTTTCCATTAGTGTATTTACTTCTAGCGATTTATTATTTAAGACGTCGATTATATTTTCCAAGGCGTCAGTCTTGTCTTTAATTTCGCGTGTTAAGAACTCGTTATTCTCTACAAGTGTTCGCATTTCTTCCCTGATGTCATCACTGTATTTTTCTAAATAGTCGTTGCGTTGTAATGTTTTTTCATAAGTGCCTGAAAATAATTTTATGTATTTTATTATTTAAAGTTAAGCTTAATTCCATAAAACCACAATGTCTTCAAGTCTAATTTCAATTGTTTTCTTCTATGCAAGCGTGCTACATCGTTGACCTCATTGTTTTTCATCAGGTGAGGTCATGTGGAAAGCAACAAAGAATAATATTTTATTTAAATAGAAAATGTTATGTAGTTAATTTATTAGGTTAGGTTATTGTGTGATGTCTTTTAATCATTCTACACTACAAATAAACATAATTATTAATAATTATACATGGTACATTATCTTCTATAATTATAATTAAGGAAGAGAGGACAAAAAGTCTGTACTTCGAACTAAATTTAAAGAAAAGTTGTCTAGAGGACTTAGGAAAAGTAGTAGAACAAAATTATATAAATTTTAAAATTTATGTCTGTCGGTCTGTCTGTTTCTCTGTCTGTTCCTTATACAACTAAAAACTACTAATCTGATTGAAATGTGGTTTTCAATATTGGATAGTTCTATTTTCGAGGAACGTCGTGGTATACGTTGCATCGAAATCCAATTAGTAGAACCCTAGTAATTAACGAAAAATGCAACCGCTCGAAAACCGCACGGCCGCCCGGCCGCCTTCGCCCGTGATAACGCGTTTTTCACTTCAGCGGGTGAAACCGCGGGGCGCTATTACTAGAATAAATAACCAATATTATAATGCAATTATGGGTACAGTTGACAGTATTACTTTTCCAATCTTCTATTTCCATCTTCAAACTATTTATAAGATTTAATTTATTCTGGTAATCGTCTTGTAGCTGTTGTTTCTCGTCTTCGTTTTCACACAAAAGGGCTTTTAGATTTTCGATTTGTTCTTTTTGTGAATTAATATCATCAAGTAAAGTTAAATCTTGCGGTCTTGCACCATACTAAAAAAAAATATATAGGTACACATTTTTTATTTTGATTCATGTCCTTTTTGAAAAATTATAATAAACAAGCTGCGCTTCGCGGTTTCAACCGCGTAAGTTTTGTTCCCAATTATCGGGATAAACAGAAGCCTATGGGTTATTCCAGGTTTCCAGCTACCTGTATTCCAAGTTCCAACATACAGACACACATACATTTATAATATAAGTAGGAAGTAAGAAGTAAGATGGAAGTACCTTTCCCGTGTCTTGTTCAAGAAGTCGATCAATTTGAACAGACAATGTCTTTATTTGTTGTTCTTGGCACATTTCCTTACATTCACATTCTTTAAGTTTGCATAGAAGAGCATTTTTATCTTTTTCAAAAGTCATAAACGCGTTATTTAATTTTTTTTCTAATGTTATATTTTCTTTTCTCAGCTCTTCAATGGTTTTATTTTTTATGTCATTTATTTCTCCCTCAGCTTTCAATTCAGTCTCTAAATTACACGTTTCATTAGACAAGATTAGATATTTTTCTTTTAGCGAATCTAAATACATTGACCGTTTTCTGTAATGTTCTTTCTCATTCCACAGAGAATTGTATTCTCTCAGTTGGCACTGTAAATTTTCCATTTCTTTTTCCATTTCTTCATATTTTCGACATCTTATTAGAAGACAATCTTTTTCGTGTTTCAATGATTCGTAACAAGTCATCAAGTCATCATAGTTTTCCTGTAACTGTTTCAGCCGTTTTAAATTCTCAGTTTCTATGACGTAATCTTCGATTACATAATCATCAATTATAAGATCAGTTTTTTTTGAACAACTATCTTTACACATAATTTCTTTCATTTCATCGTTTTCCATTATATCTGCTACGAGTTCAGTTCTCTTTTTGTCTACACTAGGATTATTTACTTCAGTAGAAGTCAGTGCAAATGTTGTTTCAACGTGGTTGCACGACACATCGGCCCTATAACAGTAATTTTCTGGTTGAGAACGTGGTTGTGGACAACACATCTCAGGAGAACACGGTGCTACCAGTGCATAACTGAATTTCTCTAATATTTTTAGTTTAAAAAGTATTTTTCCTTTTATATCAATGCTTCGAGTGTCACGGCCACTGGTCTGAAGTAAACAAAAAAGTATTAACAAAAGTATTTCTTTAAATAGATAATAAACAAAGTATGTTTACCCACCATTAGTTCTAAATAAAGCTTGTATTTTCTATTTTGGCATAATATACCAAATATCTTCTCCAAGGCTGTGTATATATGAGCGTATATACAGTATGGTTCACAAATATCATTTTCCATAACCTAAAAATGATGGCAGATACATAATAAAACATTTTTATTTCGTAGCATTTTATATGAATAAATGATATTTAATTAAACTAGGTACCGCAATAGTATTATGCATGGCATTTAGCTTAGCATCTTTGGTTATTATCGTATCTTTCATTTCATCTATTCTTGGATCAGTAGCCACTGTAAATAAAGTAATAAATAAATAAATATTGTACAATATTACACACAGCGCAATCTGGCCCCAAACTAAGCACGTCTACGCTACGTCACATTGCGTTGTCAAGCCTAGGCTTGTACTATGACCCTCCCGATGTGCGTCCACCTTGTCGTGGTGGGAGGGCTCAGTAGCTGCAAGAGGGGCAGTGAAGCCAAGAGGCGCACGAGGTGGGAAGCCGGGCTTGCCCGGCTTCTAACCCGTAAGCCCGCGTCAGCGGGCCCGGGGGCCCTTTCCTTAAGGAGAGGCCGCGTGGAAGAAAACCACTATAAAAAATTACGAGAGGGTGCCGGGCCGTCGTGGTATTTGCCGGGGCCTGGCTGCCAACCGTAAGCCCGCGTCAGCGGGCCCGGGGGCCCTTTCCTTGAGGAGAGGCCGCGTGGAAGAAAACCACTATAAAAAATTACGAGAGGGTGCCGGGCCGTCGTGGTATTTGCCGGGGCCTGGCTGCCAACCGTAAGCCCGCGTCAGCGGGCCCGGGGGCCCTTTCCGCAAGGAGGGGCCGCGTGGAAGAAAACCACTATAAAAAATTACGAGAGGGTGCCGGGCCGTCGTGGTATTTGCCGGGGCCTGGCTGCCAACCGTAAGCCCGCGTCAGCGGGCCCGGGGGCCCTTTCCGCAAGGATGGGCCGCGTGGAAAATAACCACTATAAAAAATTACAAGAGGGTGCCGGGCCATCGTGGTATTTGCCGGGGCCTGGCTGCCAATCACCTCGGCCCTTGGTGGTGATCTCGGGGGGGATTCACCACCGGCTTTAGGGGCCCCGAGACGGCGGCGTGTCCGCGCCTCTCGGAGAGGGTATCATACTTCCCACCCTTTTTATTAAAAAAGGGTGTCTGGAAGTGTTTGTGAGAGGGGGCCGACCGCGGCCAACCGCCGTCGGGGTCAACGGTAGTATTATCAGGTCCCGTTGACCCCGACAATTGCGGCGTGAGGGACACCGTGGGTTTTTAGTGGATATACCCCTGGCAAACACCATCTAGACCAGGGGGGACCTCCACTCACCGGGCCGCTCTCCCCCGAGAGCGCCTGATGGTCTTAATCAGATTTTCCCACGAAAAAAAAAAAAAAAAAAAAAGGCTTGTACTATGAGTACTAGACAACGCATTTAGTACATATTTTACTTTTTTTGTACATACATACATATTACACATAGATATACACCCAGACCAGATACAAACATTTATTTTTAAGCACAAATATTGCCACTCAGCGGGAATCGAACCCGCAGCCTTCTTCATTGCAGTCGGGCGTTTGCCCGACGCGCCACAGAGGCCGTAGTAGTAAAAGTAAATATTACATTATCAGTTCTATTCATTGTGTCATTATGTATTTATTATTTTATATTAGGTAGGTAGGTGCCTAATCTATAATAATTTTTATTATTTTATATTAGGTAGGAGGTGAGGTCTCAAACATATTACATGTTCCTTTTACGTGAAATTTATAATAAAAAGTTGAATGTAAAAATTAAAATGTAAAATCATGTTTGAGTTTGCGGTAGCGTTACCGCAGCGGCTGTTCACAACTGATGTTCAAAGTGTTTTTTTTTCGTGTTTATTTACTTCTGATGTCATATCTAATTTTAAAATCAAAGTTTCTATTACAAAGTTTAAAGTATTGGAGTATGTTAAATTATAAAAGTTAATTTACTTACTTGTTGAAGCGTCACAATCACACTGAAATTCTGCCTGCGCGGACGCAGATTTTTTAGTTTCTTTGTCACGAGACCACTGTGACAAATAGGAAGAATTGAACACGATCTTGGTAACTTATTAGGAAAAATGTAACATTATGCCATAATTACATTATCTTTACTAATATTATAAAGAGAAAACGTCGATAACAATGTAAGTATGTATATTTTGTGTAATCTCCGAATCTCCCGGACCGATTTCAAAAATCAATATCCAGGAGTACTTATATTATAATTTATATAATTTTTCAAATTCTATAGGCACACGTACATAAATATATACTATTTTCCGAATCTCCTCGACCGACTTCAGAAATTCTTTCACCAATAGAAAGCTACAATATTTAGAAGTAAGAAACACTTTTGATCCCGATATTATCACGAGATTGGTACTTACGTGGGCGAAACCACGGGACAATTTTGATTTAAAATGTCAAGATGAAGAAATGGAAAGGGTAGATGGATAAGTAATTGGCACTAAAAATGATGATTTTAAATATTCACATCATCTCCGCTGGATTTTCCCGTCTAGAAGAAAAAAAAACAATAGTTAATATCGAAGAAAAAAAATTAGGTAAGGATTTAATAAAAAATAATAAATAATAGATTAAGTACCTGAAATCCTTCTGACTCCATTCCCTATGAATCAAAAGAAAATATTTTTATTTTAATAATTCCAAATTTTAGAAAACGAATTAAGCCCTGGTTAACGCCACGAATGGAGAGGGATTGTTAATGAGTGCATTTACAACGATGAAGCAATCGATATTCACAACTAGCAAAAGAATCGTTGCGAATGGAATCATCAATGACCCTGCACCGCTCGCGGTGGTAACAGGGCTTTAATGCAAAGGTTCGAAATTACCTCAGTGAAGTCAGAAACATTCAAATCCAAAAACTGCAACATAATCAAAGAATGAGTTTAAACAAAAGAATGAGTCATTAAAACCGAAGTTTGTACAACCTAATTTTATTTTTACTTACGATATCATCAAGCTCTTTATTAGCCGCTCTTATGGCCGCGTGCTAAAACAGAATCTTGGTTTATTATGATTGTTTTCTGAGTAAGAATTAAAAGTTTAATTGGTCGTTTCGCTTCTCTTACCTCTTTAGCGATGTCACATTTCTGCTCGCATGTCAAGTCGAGTTTATCGTAGCATTTCAGCATCTCCTCAAACTCTGTTATCTTTCCTTTGAGGCGTTCTATTTCGTTGTTCTTTCCCACCATTAGCATATCGACGATAACGTTTGTCGGTATATACTTCGGTCGGCATATTTCGTTGTTGCGTTTGATCACCTCGACGAGATGTTCGGCCTGGTCTGAGCTGTAGTGTGACCAAGCCCGCGTATCTGTGCATGATGAGTATGCCTTCAGCTTCCCCTCATTTCTAGATGGCAGCTCGCATAACTCGTATTCGTTGAACACCCTCTCTCTTTTCGTTATAAATGACATTATCCCAAACGATTCTTACAATATATATAATTTTACCAATTCTATAGGCACACGTACATAAATATATACTATTTTCCTCCGCCATCTATTTCACACATAACGGTAAGATTTAAATTATAACTTACGGAGTTAAATAAATATCGAAAATATCAAATAAATATTATTTTAAAATGTCATCGGTACATAATCGAGATGGAGTGTTTTTTGAAGTGACATTATATTATTTAAAAATGTTCTTTGTCAAAAATACCAATAGTGGTTCAGTTGAGGTTATATTAAAGTTTCGAGAAAAAGGTAGAGTACACGTACCTTTACCTTTAAGGTAAACTTTTTGAGAATTATACATAATAGATCCTACCTACCTATTGTTATTGTTACCTATTGATATATCCTACCTATTGGTAAGTTGTTATTGACTTACCTATTGTTATAATCTGTATTATAATTATAATTAATTAATTACTTACATTTTTCGCCGAGCTGACGTTTCTAAAAATGTTAAATACATTAAATGTATTTAACATTGGTGTAAATGTTACATTCACATGCCTACTTGCTCTAGCACGAAGCGGAATAAATCCTCTGAATCCTTAACGAAACGTCATCAAGCCAATTTTCCTTTCAAATTTGACACCTTTCAACTAAAACAAATAACGTGTAGGTACCGGAGTTTTTGCTCTTTATTTTTAGATTCAAAATTAAATGTAAATCGACAACCAAATGGATGCCCTGATCAACCCCTTCACCAGCGCACTGTCTGACGTCCAATGAATCAAACGAAATTTAAGTACAATTTACGACTTTTAGCACGCAACGAGGGTAAGATCAAGTCATTCGAGTCTTGTTGCGACATAAGAGCGTGGACTCACGATGTAAGTGTGAAGGATCAGTACCTTAGAGACTGGATGAAGTGCGATATGCCGTCTTCTGTTCTGCCTATTAGCACTTTGACCTGTTTCCTAAGAGCAATGACGTGCAGTAGTCGAAGGAGAGTAAGTTTCATCATATACATTGTGATCTTTAAAAATATCTAATATATATTATACAGATCGAGTAATAGTGTCTATCGTAATTAAATTAAAGAAATGTTCCTGTAAGTACTTACCATTTTTTTATATTATCAGGTCTCCCCACGATGTCATCCCGATTGCAAATCGAAGATCTTGCTGGAAAGCATTTGTAATTCATGCCAAGCTGTGAAAGAATGTCTCAAGCAAGATGACAGCTTTGATAAATATTTTGTAGAGGTCAGTATTGTCATTTTCTTAAGAAGTAATTTTCTAAGGAATTCTTAATAGAATTCCTAAATAATTAAGCTTTGCTTCATATTTCTGCAGGAAGAATTAGAAACAAGTAATTGGCCTTGTGATAGATGCCTAGAGGCATTGAAAAGCATCAAAATGTTTTGGAAGGTCATTGTCAATAAAGTTTTCAAAATAAACGTTGTAAAATTTCAAGATTTCGAACCAAGTTGTTGTGATAGTGTTAAATCTATTGCCAATGTTTGGCAAACAGAAATGGTTCAACAAGCCCTTTATATCAAAAATGCCACTCCTTGCTTAGACCTTAAATCTTCATGTTGTCGCACTAAGAACATCTCGAGGAGTTCTAGTAGAGAATCGTCCCAAAAAACCATTAAATCCTGTCCTCAGGCCAAATGTTTTGTAAATCAATCGAAACTACAGCCTAAACAAAAGGACAAATTCAATATAACTGCCCCTAAAATAGCAGCTTGTAAGAAAATAAGCAAATCTACTTGCATGGAAATCGACACAAAAGAAAATGGCTGCAATCCTTGCTTTATAGAAAACGAAGATGTTGCTGGTTTTAAAACGAATTATAAAGTATTACAAGAGAAATGTTTTGAGCACGAGTGTGAGTTGGAGAGGTTGCAGAACGAAAATACGTCACTAAGAATAGAATTGGAAAATGCTTACAATAGTTGCAGCTTTCAGAATGCATTTCGTAGGCCAAAGTATTGTGACAAAAACAGCAACACTGTTACTCGGTTACCAAAACCTTTTGAGTGTTTAGAAGATAAATGTGGAAATTCCGCTGAAAATATTGACTCTGAAATGGTAATAACTATGAAAAACTGTCAAAACGATGTAAGTTCTAGCGGTAATCGTTTTACTTTTACTAATAGATACGCCTTGTTGTATGAGAGATAAGATCTGATGATTTATACCTTCAGCATCTACCTAAATTCATGAGTTTCTTGTGTCTTCTTTTCATTGGAGGCTACGTACCAAGGCAAGGACATGGTAGATTGCTGACGTTTCTAAACTATAGTAGAATATCTTATTAAATAAATTAATTTTGATTGATTGATATTGCAATTGGTTCTACTTTTGTCGTGTGAAGGAACAATAAAACTTTGCCATACTCACATGCAAAATATTAATCTAATAACAATGAACAGAAGGACTGGAAAGACCTCGCAACGTAGTAACGTCGTAAAAATGCATTTTAGAATAAAAGCTACGAGATTAAAACCTAAAAATATGTTCAGTTATATATTGATACAAATCAATGTTATATTTAAAATAGCATTATAAAACATAACTCACGAGTACGAGTTTTGATTTTTCAATGAAATCACTTATTTTTCACAGAATTTCAAACACATTGCTCTTTTACAAGTTCTTCATAAGACGAACAGCCCACTTACAGAAGATTTATCGTTTGGGAAAGTATGTGGAAAGAAGGAAGACCCTATTTCAGTGTTAACGAAAGGTACATGAATAACATTTAACGAGACAATCAATCATAGACTAGCCTAACTTATTTGGATGGTTGTTTTTGATATGAATAAACAGGGCTGAACATAAGCTGAACAGTAGGGCTAACATAAAAAAAACTTCGGCCGGGACTTCGGACCCGACCAAACGTCAGTAGTTAGTTATTGTTCGCCCTGGAATAATAATTCTCAATATATTCTTTGTTTTTTGGTCTTGCACGTATAGTAATTATTGGTCCAGAACGAATAATAACCCTACTGACGTTTGGTCGAGTTTGAAGTTTCGGGGGACTTTTTTTCGTATTAGCCCAGTATATTGCTGCTGTTTATCAGCAATGTACTGAGTGCCTGTCATTTTCCACTGTTGTCAGACGTCAACAGATAAATAATATGGGTACTGGTTAGGTTCAAGAGCTTGTTAAAATGCCGTGTAGTCCTTGCACAGAATAGAGTAACTATCCCCTTCACTTCCCATGGATGTCCTTATACTCTACTATGGTAAACCTTGAGATGGGTTGGTGTAAAAATATTCCCAAAATTTGACCCTAATAATTTGGGGTTTAACGGACTCTGGGTTCCAGAAGGATGCAACTAGGGAGGACACAATGAGTGATTACAAATTCCGGTGTCAACTAATGACGTCATTCTCATTTATCAATGATGATATCATTGTTGACACTGGAATGGCAGACGTTTTTTCTTAGTTTATCAGAAGTTCGTAGTAAGTAAGTGCCCAAGGATACTTGCTAATACTATCTAAATGGTGCCCAAGAAGTGTCTGCCGACTTAGTCTTATGTTTTAGTACAAAACACATTTGGCGCAATTGTGCGACGTGAGATGAGCCTTGTGAATGAGAAGAAGCATTGTTCTGATTGCCCTTTGAAACCTGACATTGAAACGACCTTCCATAAGATAAACACACGGTCCTGTAGGTCGGTGCCTTCTTGCTCTACCTTAACATCGGCAATCACTTCTGACATTAATTTTGTAAGTATTTTACAATCTTGGTAAGGTACATAATTATACTTATTTGAATGTAAATATAGAAACCAGCTGCGCCTAGTGGTTTCATCGTCGTAACTCCCAATTTCGTGCGAAAATCGGGATAAAAATCCTTTGTCTTAATTCAAACCTCTCAACTAATAGGTACATATGCATGCCAAGTTTCATCGTAATCGGTTAAGTAGATTTTTTCAACCTTTATTTTTAACAAGGAGAACCTCATGCACTGTCCCTCTGCTCCGGGAGGAGAAGCAGGAATGTGTGGGACTCCCTACTGACTTGGGATGGTAAGCGGTCAGAGGTATATCCAGTCTACTAAAACTCTTGAGTGTCTTTCTCTTCATCATATTCCACGGGAATGTAGAGGTAAATATAACCTAACCTAATATTGTTATTTGTTCCAGGTAACGTCAAGTGATATTTGTGAAAACACGTTTTGTAATGTTTTAAATGTTTAAGTGATCAGTCCCTATAAATTATGAATACACTTTTCAAAGAAAACGATAAGTTTATTTTTATTAAATCATTTAATATCTTTGAATTGATCCATAATGTTCAGTACTCGATTATAGATGAGTTCCGTAGCGTTAATAGCAAAAACGAAGTCCAGGTGATTGAATTTCTCTAAAGGAACCCTGAAAGATCCGACCACTGATTTGATCTCTTTGGACAACCGGTGAACATCATCAGGGGTGGACAACCAATCATTGTCAGCATAGTGGAGAAAAACAGGAACATTTATGTTGCTGAGGGTGTATTCTGGAGGTCTGAAGCTGCCGTATTTGAACTTATTCTTGATCAAGCCATAATCAAATTGCGCGAATTTTCCTGATTTATACGACTGACCGAAATGGATGAGCTGCCTTGTTGAGGCTCCTGCAGGAGTGTGCCCTAAGACTACTGGTAACATCGTCTGAAACAAGCGAACATTGTTTAATGGTTTAAGTGCTCTATTTTTATTGTCTGCACAAACGAACAAACAAACCGCAAACGTGCCTAAGTTGTAGTTGATAGTAGGTAAATACAGATGCAAAAATTCAAGATGTGAGTGGTCTGATTACTGGTTATAAGGTCAGTACGTAAATGCGTTGGTTCAAAACCTCCCATGCGTTGTGTTTTTGTAGATGTATTTTGACATTATATTACAGCCCGATAATTTGCCATACTGCAGGGCAAGGGCCTCCTCTTAGAGTGGTTAGGTAGTAAGACGCCACGGTAGCCTACTCCGGATTGGCGAATGTCCCATTTCTTCGGACTGTGGTGAGTCCTAGGACATGTCGGTTTCCCGATGTTTGAAAGTCAAAAATAGTCGGAATAAAAGTCCAACGTTGTTGTTAGAAACCCACTAATTATGTTAATCTACGACTTACATGATTCAGTTGTCCGTCATTAAAACCACAAATGAGGAACAGAAGATTCGTGCATAGCACTTGCGTGAAGGCTTCTTCGACGCACAACTTTTGTCCAGCTATTTCATTCATTTTCCCGTTTGGAAGAACCTCGTCGGTCCCTATTAACTTGAATATTCTCTGAAAAAATACGATTCAATTATAAAATTAGGGTTGATCCCTTTTAACGGCATAGCTATCTTCTGCGAAAAACAAAATTATGGTCATTTTCGAGGTCTAACGTGAACCGACATTTACCTACACCTTGTCTACCTTGTGTCTGAAAACCAAATGGATGTACGCACTTCATACACTCGCACTTCGTATAGAGATATTATGCAGACGCAAAGCTCTTAAAACGTACGAAGCAAGCATTGAGATATAATTTTTTGGTGCTAAAGATGATATGTCTTAAAAAGATTTCGAATACGGAATCTGTAACGCGAAATGAACACATTTTTCACATTTTCGGTGAAACGAAAGGTTTATTTGGAGTCGGATTTCTTATAAAAAAGAAATATAAGGTAAACATTGAAAGCTTCATTGGAGTATCAGAGCGCATTTGTGTTTTAAACCTCAATCTCACTATTGTACAAGTACATGCGCCAACTATTGATGCAAGTGACCAAGATATTAATCACTTCTACAGCCAACTACAGAATGCACATTGTCAATACAACAACCAGAAAATAATATTAGGCGATTTTAATGCCCGTGTTGGACAGCAAATACCAGGCGAAGAAAAAATATTAGGTAAATACTGTTACGGTAATAGAGACAACAGAGGCGATAGATTGCTTCAATTTTGCTGTGAAAATAAACTTTACGTAACAAACAGTCTATTCAAGAAAAACAATAAATCTATGTGGACGTGGCTATCACCAAAAAAGAGAAGAAGTCAAATAGATTATATACTAAGCAACAGGAAACAGAACATATCTAACTTAGAAATTATATCAACACTAACATTCCCCAGTGACCATCGTCTCGTGAGAAGCACTTTACAAATAACACCGATAAAGAAAAGTAGAGCTAATTTCAAAAATTATAAAACCTACCTAGATACCTCAGAAGAAAAAGCACAATTCCTAAAAACATTAAGTACAAGTATAAACCAAATTATATTAGACGAAAATGAAGATATAGAGTCGTTTCACAACAAAATTAGTAAACCAATAATCACCAGTTTAAACTCAATTCAACGCAAATCAAGAACAAAACGAGAGTCTATCCCTGGCCACATAAAATGTCTTATTACAAGAAGAAATGAACTGATTCAAAAGAAAAACCTAACAAGAGAAGAAAAAACCGAACGTACCTACCTCTACAAAAACATTTACAAATTATTGAGACTTGAACGCACGGAACGCAGGATAAAAGAAATTGAAAAACACCTTGAATCAACAGGTAGCCTAAAGAAAGGTCTAAAAATCCTCAACAAAACCAAACGATGGATACCATACATAAAAGATGATTCTACCAATAAAAAATACTATCGAGATCAGAAATAATAGAAAGAGCAACATCATATTATCACAAACTTTACTCTGCAAAGAATACTACTTCGGATATCGGAACGGCCAATCCGAACGCTTATGCTCTAGCCAGATTCTCTACAAGTGAAATAATAAAGAAAATCGAATCTCTAAAATCTGGTAAGAGCAACGGACCTGATGGAATTTCAAATGAAGCACTAAAATTAGGAAAAATTATACTAGCACCATATATAACCACATTGTTTAACAAGATTCTCAATGATAGAGCAATTCCGAAAGTGTGGGTACAATCTGACATAATTCTGCTTTACAAGAAAGGAGGCCCAGCAGATATTGGAGATTACCGTCCAATAAGTTTACAACCAAATATGTACAAATTATTTGCTTCATGTCTTGAAAGTCGGTTGGCTGCGTACACAGAAAAGTTTCAGCCACCAGAACAAGCAGGTTTCAGAAAAAACTTCTCAACAACAGACCACATTCATACTTTAAATCTAATTATAGAGAAATATACTGAGAATAATACACCACTTTACCTAGCATTTATAGATTACGCCAAAGCATTCGACTCCATATCACATAAGAGCATGTGGAAAGCTTTACAAGAGTGCGATGTACCAACAGAGACAATAGATCTTATAAAAGACATCTATTACAAAAGTAAGAGTCGCGTAATGCTAGAGAGACAAGGCCCTGAAATAAGCATTCGTAGAGGAGTTAGACAGGGCGACCCACTATCACCGAGAATCTTTATTGCTGTATTGCAAAGCATAATGAAAACCCTGAATTGGAAAAGGAAAGGAATCAATATAAATGGAAAACTTCTGAGTAATTTACGATTCGCGGATGGTATTATACTCTTCTCTGAAACAGCACCTCAACTACAGAAAATGATTTCCGAGTTAAATGATGTAAGCAATACGATCGGCCTAGAACTTAATACTTCCAAGACTTAAGTCATGACGAACCACAATACTATACCAATAAGAGTCAATAACATTAAGTTAGAGTACGTTCAGAGTTATGTTTACCTAGGTCAACAAGTGTCTTTCTCTAAAACAAGACTTGAAGACGAAGTGAAAAGACGAGTTAATATAACTTGGAACAAATTTTGGAGCCATAAGGAAACCCTGAAATCAAGACTTCCAATAAAACTTAAGAAAAAAGTAATAGACACGTGTTTACTACCCTGTCTGACGTACGGATGCCAAACATGGATATACAATAATAATACTAAAAATAAAATACAAGTATGCCAAAGAACGATGGACAGAAGCATACTAAATATACAAAGAAAACATAGAAAAAGGAACACAGAGATAAGAAACACAACAAATATAATAGATGCTTTGGAACATTCTAGAAAACTTAAATGGAAATGGGCAGGTCATATTGCACGTATGGACAAAGATAAATGGACACAGAGAGTAACTACCTGGCAAGGACCAATGAACAAAAGGAAAAGAGGTAGACCGAAAGAAAAATGGATTGATGAAATTATAAAAAAGCCGGTATAAACTGGAACACAATAGCAAAGGACAGAAAGAAATGGAGCGAAATGGAGGAGGCCTTTACCCTTTGAGGGGTCCATAAAGGAATTTTATATTTGCGTTTATTTAACAATGAAATATAAATTAATCTAACGATAAATTGAACTATATAAAAAAAAAAAAATTTATAAAAAAACAAAAAACCCGACTGCGTAAAAAACTCGATTAAAAAATACGCATAGAAACAACAAAAAAACCAAAAAGAAAAAAACAAGCCCAGTAATTTGAAATTACGCTAAGTAACAATAGTTTTGTAATCGATACACACAGAACACATTACTCACAGTCGGGACCCATTCATTTTACCAATCTAATTTTTCCAATGGGTCCCGACTGTGAGTAATGTGTTCTGTGTGTATCGATTACAAAACTATTGTTACTTAGCGTAATTTCAAATTACTGGGCTTGTTTTTTTCTTTTTGGTTTTTTTGTTGTTTCTATGCGTATTTTTTAATCGAGTTTTTTACGCAGTCGGGTTTTTTGTTTTTTTATAAATTATTTTTTATATTTTACGCTTTTTAGCTATTTTCATTTATTGATGGTAGGTCAAATCAAACTCAAATCAAATATTTATTTATTAACTATGACACTTATTACACATTTCTCAAATTACATATATCAGACATCGATTCTACACTAAGCACAAGCTTGTAGGTAAGTCTCGTAATCTATTCATTTCATTAGGTAGGGGGTTATAATGTACTAGCTGCGCCCCGCGGTTTCACCCGCGTAAGTTCCGTTCCCGCGGGAATAAAAAGTAGCCTATGTGTTAATCCAGGTCCCCCAGCTACCTATATTCCAAGTTTCATCGCAATCGGTTCAGTATTTTTTGCGTGAAAGAGTAACAACCTCACATACATACATACATACATACATACAAACTTTCGCGTTTATAATATTAGTAAGATTCTGTTAGGGTTTAGTTATTTATTGTTTAAATTTATTATTATTCTTTTAACGTTTTTAGGTACCTAAGTGTTATTAGGCTGTTATTCAGTAGGTAGGTACAATTTATGTAAATATTGTTTTAGTATATATCAATAAATTCCTGTCACCTGTACCATCACGGCTTATACTTTGATAGTTCCAAGCGTAACTACGTAACAAAAATAAAAACTTGTTCGTTAGTAATAAAAAGCAAGAATACCTAATTGTAAATTAACTTTAAACCGTTATATTTCCTAAACGGTTCTTTAAAATGAAAAATGGTGAAAGAAACCTATTTATTTTTAAAAACCTATTCAACGATACCCATCTTGACATACTTTGACGATTTTGGATTTTTTAATTTTGACAATATGGCGTCTGGTGGTGACATATATTACTTTGGATTACTGTCATGTCTTTAGTCACACTCGCCAGATTAAGACGAATCGATTGACGTAAGAATCATCAAAATCGGTCCACGCGTTTGGCCTCTAGAACGCCACATAGAAACATCCATACATACATACATACATACATACATACATACATAAATACTTACATACATACATACATAGACTGATAAACACATTACCCTCCTTTGCGTCGCGCAGTCGGGTAAAAACACTTAAACGGATAACATTGATGATTAATTAATAATATTCACTTTAATAATTTATCAAATAAAATTGAATCAAATTATGAATTGGTATTATGATATTTGTTTTATAAGTTATTTATTATGGAATTAAAGAGTCTTTATTATTATTATTTGTTGTTACCATTTTGGATTCTCGGGGCTATGGAGCACCCGGACCTTTGGAAGGCGTGCGTGGGGCCGAAGCCAGTTTTAGTAACATTTTAATTTCAAAATATGTTATGGACACCAAACCGGCAATTATCCCTGTCTGCACTATAAAATGCAGCCAAGGACAACCCCCGGGTCGGATAGAACTATGTATAAACTACGGGTGAAAACTACTTGGGCTATGGAAATGGGTTGGTAGTGGATCGGGTATTGGGGGGGAACTATGGGGAATATGGCGCCTGCCGTAACTATGTTCAACAAACACGTAAAAAATGGCAGACGGAGACTCGCCAACTCACAAACTGGGCCACCCTAATTAAGCCGAGCAAATTACAGCCAGGGGGCAACAGGGGCGTGAGAGGCTGAAGGATTATTATTATAACGCGAAATGAGTCAGTGCGAGCTCTAAAATGTCGATTAATGACATATTTTAGGTACTATATGGGCACTCTTCAGTCTAAACTTACCTCTAATGAATTAGTGAACGGTGCAATAGTTCTAATCAACGGACTTTTTATATTTCCTATATAAGCGATAGGTGCCAGAGCCTGCATTGCAATGATCTTGTCATTATACTCAGGTCTTGTTGACGTCATGACCCAGAAAGCCGTAGTTCCTTGTGAAAATCCGATGTACTGCAACTTGGGAACTCCAGTTTCTTTGATAACGTAGTCTATCATTGCAGGGAGGTCGTAGTAACCAATTTCGTGCCAACTGAATTGCCAGAATGCTGACGATGTGGTTTTTAGAATAGCGTGGTTTTTGGAGTAGGTGTTCCCTCTTGCGTTACCCATCCATACGTCGTATCCTGCGTCTGCTAGGATGTAGGCTAAAAGAGAATATGAATAGGGTCAGCATCAAAAGACAAATACCACATTAAGATTAGTTAAAATTAGTTAAAGCTTTTCAAAATTCTGCGCACGAGAGTATTCGCCTTTCCGTTTGCGCCACAAGTGCTTGTGTTATTTCAAGTCCTCAATCTCCATAAGTACCGACATTAATTGCAATCGGTTTAGTGGTTTTTACGTGAAAGAGTAAGAAACATATTCTCAAAAATAGTTTCTCGTTTTAAAATTAGTAGGAAAGTAGATACCATAGGTACTATAATTTACTTTTTCATTTTTTTTTGCTTTTGGACTTTTTGCGTAATGCTTTTGTCTAAATTTTGACGTAGGTATTATTATTATTTAGTCTTATTTAATCTTTCTATCTATTTTTGGTTAGTTGTACGCATATGTACCTATGTAAGTACGTATACAATAACTGTGGGGTGGTACTGAAACTGCAACTCCAGCCGAATCACACGACGACATATTAATTTTACTAGCTGCGCCCCGATGTTAACCCGCGTAAATTCCGTTCCCGCGGGAATATCGGGATAAAAAGTAGCCTATGTGTAATTCCCGGTATCCAGCTACCTATGTTCCTAGTTTCATCGCAATCGGTTCAGTAGTTTTTGCGTGATTGCGTAATAAACATGTGTATGTGATACATACATATTATACTTTCAGCTTTATAACTTTAGTAGGATTAAAGAACAACTACATACCAAGACCTTTATTAGGTGTCATAAGAACCCATTCAGCTGAAGACGACAGTAGACCATGCTGCAAGAAGACCACTGGTCTGGGACCTTCTGATTTTCCATGTCTGCCGTAAGGGATCCGATGCAGTTCCAATATATAGCGGTCTTCTGTGTATGCTCGATGGATTTCACAAGGATACCCATACTTCTTTATGAGTGTGAACTGGGAAACGAATGGTATATAATATAACTAAATGTTAGTATAATATTTACCTAAGAACCTATGTAATATAAAGGAACCATGTTACATAGATATCCAATAGTATTATATTACATACTAGCTGCGCCCCCGCGGTTTCACCCTCGGAAGTGAAAAACGCGTGGTCAGTTGTCACGGGCGCGGGCGGTCGAGCGGTTCTCGAGCGGTTGCACTTTTTCGTTCATTACTCGGGTTGTACTAATTGGATTTCGATGCAAAGTACCACGACCTTCCTCGAAAATAGAACTATATCCAATATTAAAAACCAGATTTTAATCGAATTAGAAGTTTTTAATTGTATAAGGAACAGACAGAGAAACTGACAGACAGAAAGACATGAATTTTAAAAGATATATCATTTTGTTCTACTACTTATCCTAAGTCCCCTAGACCACTTTTTTTTTATTTTCTAACAAGTACAGACTTTTTGTCCTCTCTTCCTTTATTATAAGTATAGATATATAGGTCCGCTTAGACCGCTTAGTCAGCCAAGTCCGCCTAAACACAGTAGGTAAGTCATTGTCCATACTTACTGCTAATAGATTTAGCAATGTTTTACGGTCGGCTGCCTACCTGACACCAACCCTTAATGGAAACAAACAGTTTACTCGCCACAGCGTGAGGAGAACTCCAGGCTAGTCCCTTCCAGTTTTCTAAGTCTACATTATTTCCCGGTAGGTACTCTATGAATCGTCAGTCGGTTAATTCAATTGTAACTATATGTCTTTGAAACTTGAGCGAGAAATAGAAGAGAAATACGCAAATTCTAGAATTACTCACAGTGTCAATTCTGGCATCTTCAAGAATATTGGGATCAGTTCTAAGTAGAGCACTTTGATTTCCTATTATAAAATACGTCAAAAATATAACACAAATATTGTAAGCGAACATAATTATAATTATCAAAGTTTGTCCTACCACGGAAATGTTTCGGGAGCCAACGATTCTTAGACAGTTTACCGTTGACTGCGTTTCTAATTAGCTGGACAGTGGTTTTATTTGGTGTTACCCGTGATTAAGTGATAAAACAATTTTCAGGCCGATATTCCTTGAGTCTTAAGTGGTTTGTACACTCGTTAATATTATCGCATAGTTACCGCATTTCATGAAGTTGTATAATGGACAAAGGGTAAGTGTTTAGTGCTTCTAGTCTGACATACAGTTTATTTTATTAAGTAGGTAGGTACTTACCTACCTGCTTATTTATTGTGCATAGGGATTTTAAAATAGTAGCTGCGCCCCGCGGTTTCACCCGCATAAGTCCCGTTCCCGTGGGAATATCGGGATACAAAGTAGCTTATGTGTTATTTCCGGTATCCAGCTACCTATATTACAAGTTTCATCGCAATCGGTTCAGTAGTTTTTGCGTGATTGAGTAACAAACATCCAAACACACACCCTTGCACATTTATAATACGAGATTGGTGTGTGATCGACGGGGATTCTAAACCACGATTTTTTCGTAAGACAACAAAAAGGACAAGGACTTGATAAATTCTTCTTTACTATCTACAGATTTACAATTTTTATTTATTTAAATCGAAAATGATAAAACCAATTCATACTTTATATGTAATTTTTAATCTGACGATTTCGTAACTCGTGGATTAGAGTAAAGTAAGGTCGATGATTTTGAAATTTTCGTATGACCTCTAGATAAAATAATTATATCAAGTCTAGTTAATACAGTAGGTTAAGTAATACTCAGCTTACCCACCTAAAATTATATCAAGATACGTACCTAAGTAAGTACTTAGCTTACCCACCAAGATAAATAGAGGATGCTTAATTAGTACCTACCTACCTGCTTAAATATCTATGTACTAAAATAAGATCATTACCACTTCTGCAGTGTATGAAGTAAGCTAGTTGTATACCTATCTATGTTTCTTTAGTTAAGGGAAACTATTCAGGGATTTAACATCTACACATAAGTTTGTACGTACAGGCGCAGACGGGCACATGAACGGACAGACAGAATATGATATAGAATTCGGATATGACGAAGCTATATGGGTTTTTTGTTGACTATACACATCAACATCATCATCATCATCTTAGCGTTAATCCGTCCACTGGTGAACATAGGCGACACCACAAATAGGTACAGACCTGGCGATCGCGAGTTACCACTCCCCGCGACCGCAAAATGCACTGAGTAGGGATTTCTCGACTATGAGAGTCTAAAAACCAGTCTCTTAGGATTGTAATCGCCAAAATCTGGAAAAGTTCAAAATAGATTTTAAAACATTTTATTAAACTTGTTTTGTGCTCAAAGTACACCTACTACTTGTAAATAAAGCTACAACTAGCGCCATCTAGTTTTGGCATTTTGTATGTTTTTTTAGCGACATCTAGTGCCCGTTTTTATAAATTTCTACTAGTGTCATCTAGTGAGGAGGTATAGTAAGCTTTTACCATTGACATCTTGTGTAGGAATTGGTAAACTTTTACTATTGCCATTACTACTTGTAGTAATATATTATATACTCTAAGATTGCCATTTAGTGGTAGTAATTTGCAGCTTTTGCTATTGCCACTTTAGCAGTAGTAACCTGAAAACATTTTCGTAGCTAAACTAATGAATTTATACTCTGTATGCATTTATAGTGATTTATACTCTATGGCTCCTGTCATTCGTTCAAGATTGATTGATTATTGTTTTCGTTCATTGTAGTTCGCATTTTTTGATGATTTTTGTATTTCTGTTAGGTTTTTCAAGCTACTATTATTAATTTTCTTGACTATCCATGAATAAAGTACAATGACAAATCAAGAGATAAGTTTAAAGTGGAACGGGTATCAGAATAACATACTGACAAACGTGAAAGAGTTGTTCAAAGATGAGGGGCTTTCGGACGTGACTTTGGTTTCAGAGGGCCAGAGTTTCAAAGCCCATAAAGTGATTCTTTCAGCCAACAGTTCGGTTTTTAGGAGCATTTTCCAGGTGAGAAGGAAACTAAACACTTCTAAGTAACTTTGTTGCTTGATTTCGTAGTTTGTAAACGCCTACGCTTTTCACAGCAAAACCCCCACAAGGATCCAATTATAGTACTCCACGACATCAACACATCCTCTTTGAAGACTTTACTGACGTTTATGTACAATGGGGAGGTGAATGTGACCGAGGAATTCTTGCCAGTGTTGTTGAAGACAGCTGAAACATTGAGGATCTGTGGCTTGTCGACTGGAAGTGATGCTGCTAAGGACGAAGAGGTAAGTTTCAATCATTGATCAAGACATCTAGAAAGACTCCATTACACTTCAAATGTATGTAAAAAGGTGCCAAACAAAGCATGGCACCTTTTCACTGGCTATTATTTAAGTACTATGTATTTTTGCTGCAGAAACATTTCATTCAATTGATTAGTTGGTTTATAAATACATGTTTAATTTTATTGACCAAGTAAGCAAAGCAAGGACAGCTTCTCTGCTACATGTCTGACAAAATTCAGATTCTTGATTCTCTACAATGTGCAATGGTTTGTGTGCAAGTTGATTCTCTACAGGTTGTATTTTTTAACCAATCTTGATGAAACTTGGTACAGGTACATCCTAAAGTAACATATTTTTTTCCTTGGACTTAATTGATCTCTGCTTCGTCAATACTTATCAGACTTGATTCAATTTTTATTTATAAAATGTTTTACATTAGTTTCATAAAACATTGGAGAAGATCTGAAAACTGTATTAAGAGTGATCATAGTGACACTGGAGTAGAATCCTTATAACATTGCTAGATAGTAAATGGATGTGACCATTAGTTAATGCAAGCTAGGTCGGAGTTTATTTCCGAAGCAGCTGTATTTATCCTACTAATATTATAAAGCTGAAAGTTTGTGAGTATGTGTGTATGTATGGATGTGTGTTTGTTACTCAATCACATAAAAGCTACTGAACCGATTGCGATGAAACTTGGATTATAGGTAGCTAGATACCGGGAATAACATATAGGCTACTTTTTATCCCGGGGAAACTGCTGGGCGCTGCTAGTATTTATATAAATAAATAAATATTGCACAACATCACAAACAGCGCAATCTAGCCCCAAACTAAGCACTAGGCTTTTACTGTGAGTACTAGCCAACAGATATACTAAATATTAAAATTTTCAAGGTATATTATAACGGTAAATGTTGATGCCTAATACAATGTTTTTACAGAAATCTTCAGCAACTCATTCCAAAAAACGCAAAAAGAGTGAAGTAGAGGACAATAACAATAAATCCAAGAAACCTAGTCTTACAAAACATGAAGTAACACACAATGTTAACACTGAATCTATTAAAAATAATGTAAGTACACTTTAGTATATTATTTAGTACTAGCTGGGTTACTCGCATAATTCCCATTTATGTAAGGATTTTATAAAGAATACACTTTCCAATTTTAGCTATCTTCTATTAATCGGTTTAACCTGTGCATTGAACTATCATACATTAAGTCAGGATAAAATGTTTTACAGATATAATATATCCTACTTCCTATCCTACTTCCTACTAATATATCCGAATCTGTTTGTTTGTTTGTTTGTTTGTTCCCTCTTCACGGTCAAACGGCTCGACCGATTTGGATGAAAATTTGCATAGGGATAGTGTAAATGATGGAGAGTAACATAGGATACTTTTGATCCCGAAAATCCCGCGGGATCGGGACTTACGCGGGTGATAATATTTATTGGATGAAAATTTGCATAGGGATAGTTTAAATGATGGAGATTAACATAGGATACTTTTGATCCCGAAAATCCCGCGGGATCGGGACTTACGCAGGTGATAATATTTATTGGATGAAAATTTGCATAGGGATAGTTTAAATGATGGAGAGCAACATAGGATACTTTTGATCCCGAAAATCCCGCAAGATCGAGACTTACGCGGATGATAACCATTCAATGAATGAAAATCGACACAGGGGTAGGATAAGTGATGTAGGGTGGCATCATTATCATCGTCATCCATCGTCATCGTCATCCTTCGTCATCGTCATCGTCACTTACTGACGAAACGCCTGGCATCATCAGTACTTCCCTGGTCATCCGTTTAAGTGTGGATTATTGCATTGCGGTAGGTAGGTGTTCGAAAAACGCAGGATCGCGACTTGCGCTGGTGAAACCGCGGGGCGCAGCTAGTATATATATAAATAATAAATAAATAAATCCTGTGACGAACACACAGCGCCTTCTAGCCCCGTGGTAAGCTGCTAAGCTTGTGTTACGGTGACTAGACAACGGATATACACTTATATTTATTTTTCTTTTGTAAATACATACATATTATACATAGAAATACACCCAGACCAGATACAAATATTTATTTTTAAGCATAAATATTTGCACCCAGCGGGAATCGAACCCGCAGCCTTCTGTATTGTAGCCAAGCGTTCGCCCGATGCGCCACAGAGGTCGTCATATATATTTCCCTCGTCAAGATATTATGTATATCTTGATAAGCGAAAATTATTCTGTACTTCACAAATGCTTGGTAGTTATAACTTAAAACATGGAGATTAAAATTTATTATTGATGGAGAAGTAATCAAGTTTAGCAAAACTCTTTATGCCTCTAAAGGGTACAAATTTTTTAAGCCCAGTTGAGATAACAGAGTTTACTGTGCACGTTAAGTCTGTATTTTTTTCCATCAATAAAAAATAAATATTGCAGAATATTACCCACTGCATAATCTAAACAACTAGGGTTTTACTATGAGTACTAGCCAATCAACAAGAAAAGAAAGAACAAGTATAATAGAATATTAGTGTAATATTCTATTATACTTGTTTAAAAATCTTCAATTGGGGGGTTGAATCCGTGGGGTAGGTGCGCCCCACGGTTTCACCTGCGTAAGACCCGTTCCCGCGGGAATGTTGGGATAATAAGTATTATCCCAATATTCGGTTCAGCCGTTCTTGAGTGATAAATGGTAAAACTTTCTTTAATAAATGTAGATTTCATAACACATATATATTTCGGTTTCCAGAACATAATACCCAAAGTGGAACCAATCGACTCACCATTTACCGACTACTCCGGAGAAAACACCAATGACACAGACATAGCTTTACTCGACGACGTATTAGAAAAGAAATTCACAGTAAGCCCGGAAACTCTTTCGGGAAAAACTGTCTGCTCATCTGCATTGACCGACCGGAACGTGAAGAAATGGATCAGTGAAGTTAGCAGTACACAGCCATGTCTGAATATAGGGAACGATAAATGTATCGAAGTCAACGATGATGACAAGGAAAGTATAGAGATTGATAAGGAAGTCGAGACTGTGTTACAGAGTGGGACTATTGTGGAATCTTTGAGCATTACGACGGAAAACTTGAATTCGGTTTCGAGTGAAGCGCAGAATAATTGTAAAGGTCAGTATGTATTAATGTTAACCTGCTAAAGTTGTCCCACTAAAGAGAAAGGGCGTGGATAATACAGAAAAGACGTAAGGCGGAAACAGGCGCAGCGCAGGCGTTAAATATAAGTTAAATGCGGTCTAATGCGGTCTAAAATGTAGCACACCTCTAGTAGAAAGAAGACGGAAGTGTAATAAGATTCAACCTGACTTCCTTAGTGACAGCATCAGTCTACATATTACTTAGTCTTAAAAAAGTACGAAAAAGACAGACAAGCCGTTTCAAACTTATAGTTTTAGTAATTATTATTTTTATTGCTCAATGCATTCTATTAGAAATATTTTACAAGAAGAACTGCGTCACGGAGGGTTTTTGATGATGGATAATCACATCAAAAACCCTCTTGTGAGGCGGTTTGAACCTATGTCACTGGAGTATGCTAACCATTGCGTCACACGAGGAAATTCATGAGCATTTATTCACTGTTTTACATGGGTTCTCATATGGCTTATTATAATATAGATTCATGTTACGAGTATCTGTTATGTTACATTAAAGTTGTAAAATCTATGTGTTTCAGATAAAAACCTATGTTATGCGAATCCATCATTTCCATGTCCATTTTGTCCTCGAGTCTACAACAGTTGGGGCTACAGACGAAGGCATGTCAAATCTCGACATGTTACTAACAGGTAGGGTTTATATTACCTTTTTAAGGTTTCGTAAATTAGAAGGTGAAAAATGACGTACAAAGTTGGCGCCAACTGCTAGTCCTGTGGATTGTATGGCCTATTCAATTCAGACGTCTAATTGGCACTTTATTTTAGGCAAGGAACTTTCGGCGCGCGAGTTCTACTTGCAGTTGATCGTCTTTTGTTATCTTCTTAATATAAAAATGCATCCCTATTTTCCTTGGTCACGCACGACATCACGTACAGCGTAAACGGCTGGACCGATTTTGCTAATTCTTTTTTGTTATTGTCAAGAGAAGGTTCTTATGAAAGAAAAATATTTAATATTTAATATTCCCGCGGGATCGGAACTTACGCGGGTGAAACTGCGGGGCGCAGTTAGTATCTAATATAATTGATTTACTGCGTTGCATCTGAACAATGTTCCGGGACGCATCCCTCTCGGCCGAATTGTCGGGGGTTTGATTCCCGTCGGATACAATTTACATGGTAAATACTCCGTTATTTAATAACTAGCTGTGCCCGCGGTTTCACCCGCGGAAGTGAAAAACGCGTTGTCAGTTGTCAAGGGCGCGGGCGGCCGAGCGGTTCTCAAGCGGTTGCACTTGTTCATTAACTAGGAGTTCGCCCCGAACTGAGACCTCACGACCCCCTATCTCCCCAACCCCCCTACCGATCCACCTCATCTTCGAACTCATAAATTCTATTGACTTAAACTACGCGCATACCAAAATTCATGAAGATCGGAGCTACGATACTTAAGTTATCGTCGAACAAACATACAAAGATACAAAGTTACAAAGATACAAGGGCCAGGCCCGTCTACACTGGACCTCACTCGCTTCGCTCGTTCGGTCAATTACTCGGGTTCTACTACTTAAATTTCGATGCAAAGTATACCACGACCTTCCTCGAAAATAGAACTATCCAATATTGAAAACCAGATTTCAATCGGATTAGTAATTTTTAATTGTAAATGGAACAGACAGAGAAACAGACAGAAAGACATGAATTTTAAAAATTACATAATTTTGTTCTACTACTTTTCCTAAGTCTTCTAGACAACTTTTTTTAATTGACCAACCGAGCGAAGCGAGTGAGGTCCAGTGTAGACGGGCCTGGCGCTTGTATCTTTGTAACTTTGTATCTTTGTTCGACGATAACTTGAGTATCGTAGCTCCGATCTTCATGAATTTTGGTATGCGCGTAGTTTAGGTCAGTAAAATGTATGAGTTCGAAGATGAGCCGGATCGGGGGATTGGGGAGATAGGGGGTCGTGAGGTCTCAGTTCGGGGCGAACTCCTAATTATAAGTATAGATAGATGAATTTCGTCTATAAACCCCAATTCAAAGTTTATGCTTAGTTTTTGCTAAGCTCAGTCTGAGCAAAGTCAAAGTACGCATTAAAGGTTTCAGCCTCAATAACGGGGAATTTCGATCCCCGTGTAAAAGCTTAATTGACCGAACGAGAGAAGCGAGTGAGGTCCAGTGTAGACGGGCCTGGCGCTTGTATCTTTGTATGTTTGTTCGACGATAACTTGAGTATCGTAGCTCCGATCTTTATGAATTTTGGTATGTGCGTAGTTTAGGTCAATAGAATTTATGGGTTCGAAGATGAGGTGGATCAGTAGGGGGGTTGGGGAGATAGGGGGTCATGAGGTCTCAGTTCGGGGCGAACTCCTAGTTAATGAACAAGTGCAACCGCTCGAGAACCGCTCGGCCGCCCGCGCCCTTGTCGTCGTGAGGTCTCAGTTCGGGGCGAACTCCTAGTACCCCGTTATTGACCGAACGAGCGAAGCGAGTGAGCTCCAGTGTAGACGGACCTGGAGTTCGGAGCGAACTCCTAGTTTGATAATATTGGTAACCCCGTTATTTAACTAGGAGTTTGCCCCGAACTGAGACCTCACGACCCCCTATCTTCCCAACCCTCCTGCCGATCCGGCTCATCTTCGAATTCATAAATTCTATTGACCTAAACTACGCGCATACCAAAATTCATGAAGATCGGAGCTACGATACTCAAGTTATCGTCGAACAAACATACAAAGATACAAGCGCCAGGCCCGTCTACACTAAAACGCGTCAATAATAGTGGTCGTACTGTAAACGTTGCAGACTATCGTGCAAATGGTGCGTGTCGGTGCTGAGTTCGACTGGCGCGTGGTACTCGCACGCGACGCGCGCGCACGGCGTGCCGCACGAGGAGGCGCGCAACTCCCTCGTCGTGATGGTGGAGGCGCATGCCGTGCTCACGCTGCATGAGCCCAGCGTCACGCAGCTCTTGGGGCAGGTCGGGATCGAAGGGGTCCCAGACAAAACTAATAACTAGGGTATGTCTCTTCAATGATATTGATTCTTCAGGTCTTGGGGCAGGTCGGGATCGAAGGGGTCCCAGACAAAACTAATAACTAGGGTATGTTTCTTCAATGATATCGATTCTTCAGCTCTTGGGGCAGGTTGATATCGATTCTTCAGCTCTTGGGGCAGGTTGATATCGATTCTTCAGTTCTTGGGGCAGGCCGGGATCGAAGGGGTCCCAGACAAAACTAATAACTATTGTATGTTTCTTCAATGATATCGATTCTTCAGCTCTTGGGGCAGGTCGGGATCGAAGGGGTCGTTGACAAAACTAATAACTAGGGTATGTTTCTTCAATGATATCGTATCTTCCAACCGTTCATCTCGACGAAAACGAGATGTCTTCGAAACGAGAGATGGCAAAGCTAAAGCAAAGTGTACAAGATGTAACGGGTATGCCCTTTTAAGCCGAAAGGGGGTTGTTCTAGACGTCTAGGCGAACAACTTTTGGAAATTCGAAGTTTTTTTCGAAAATTTTAAGTTTAAAGTTTACTTGAAGATCAGCTGTTTCTTAAAGTTCGAGGTCATTGGCCTTATGTTGTCCTTTCATTTAGTTTGGTCTACTACAATTAAAACTTCAATTACCTTTATTTTCAAAAGCAGCTGTTTTTTCAGTGAAACATAACCTCAAAATTTAAAAACAAAGTTTGAATTTTCAATAGTCGTAGAACAAAAGTTGTTTGCTTAGACGTCTAGAACAACCGCCTTTCGGCTTAAAAGGGCTTACCCGTTACACCTTGCACTATAGAAGGAGCAATATAGAATCTTGCGAGAAAGGTGATAACTAGGGTATGTGTCTTTAATGATATTGATTAGTGTCCGAAAACTGGAACTGGTTTGCAGGCCGAAACCGAAACCGAATATTCGCCAGTGGCTTAATTTCATTTGTAGTAATATGATAAATGAAATAAAGAGCATAAATTTTATACGATAGACGTGACAATGTTGCCGGCGCTGCACCGGCTTTTTGTATTTATTTCGCGTAAAAGAAACATGGAATATATTTGAGATATCACATCTAGTACAATCCTACTAATATTATAAATAGCTGCGCCCCGCGGTTTCACCCGCGTAAGTCCCGTTCCCGCGGGAATATCGGGATAAAAACACAAATGTTACATATTATCCCAATATTCCCGCGGGAACGGAACTTACGCGGGTGAAACCGCGGGCGCAGTAGTACAAAATATCTCAATGGTGTGAACGGATAATGTAGTCGGGCATAACTCTGCTTGCCTTTATTAGATATGGATATTTTTGAAAACTTTTACGAAGTGATATATATAATTAAGATTTTCGAGCAATCATAAGCGTAACTATCTAATTTTTCGATGTCTGTTTCTAATTCAGTGAGATATTCTGGTCTTAGAACCCATTAAGTAACATAGAGATATTTTTCGGTGTATTATTTTTCACGGCCAGTTTTTTTTCTATGATCAGATTGATCGATCTGGTAATTAGGCCAGTATTGTTTTATGACCAGATTGCCAGAGGCAGTGAAAGGATATAAGCGTGGAAGAACCCTTTCCATACTAACTTACCTCTAATAATAGCGTTAAATCTTACTCAAATACGAAGTATGCAACTACACACCACGCTACTAGCTAAGCAATTGGACCTTTGTTTATATTTTCACCAATTGTGTGTGGACAACGAGAACGGCCAGGCGGCAATATGCTGTTCTCCAACTTGATTGGTTCTTTGAATGACCCGATCCGAGTACAACCGAAGTGACAGATTCGTGTCGCGGCACACTTTTTAATCAACGCGGTCTATTTTTTGTGGTGTCATTTTGAAGTGTAAGGAATACTTCCATGCTTATACAAGATGTAACAGGTAAGCCCTTTTAATCCGAAAAGGGGTTGTTCTAGACGTCTAGGCGAACACCTTTTGTTCTACGACTTTTGAAAATTCAAACTTTTTTGAAAATTTTGAGATTATGTTTCACTGGAAAAACAGCTGTTTTTGAAAATAAAGGTAATTGAAGGTTTGGTTGTAGTAGACCAAACTAAATGAAAGAACAAAATAAGGTCAATGACCTAGAACTCCTAAGAAACAGCTGATTTTCAAGTAAACTTTACACCTAAATTTTTCGAAAAGTTCTTCGAATTTCCAAAAGTCGTAGAACAAAAGTTGTTCGCCTAGACGTCTAGAACAACCCCCTTTCGGATTAAAAGGGCTTACCCGTTACACCTTGTATATCCGTTCGCTGAACAGAGGGTATAGTCATGGTCAGTTTTGTTCTATGATCGGATTGTAATATGGCATTGTATGACCAGTTTCAATTTTATTCTGTGATGTGATGATATTGCCAGAGGGCGTTTTCGTGACCAGTTGTATTCTATGATCATTGATCACATTGCCAGTAGGCATTGTAATGGCCAATTTTGTTCTTTGATCAAATTGCCAGAGGGCATAATCATAACTAGTTTTATTAATTACTTAATCAGATTGCCAGTAAGCTTTGTAATGGCCAATTTTGTTATATGATTTAATTATCACAGGGCATTGTGGCCAATTTTGGTCTATGATCACATTGTCAGAGGACATTGTCATTAGCTTCAATTAATAATCAGATTGCCAGTAGGCACTGTAATGGCCAATTTTATTCTATGATCTGTTCAGATTACCAGAGGGCATTGTCGTGGCCATTTTTGTCTTGTGATCGGATTGCCAGTGGCCATTTTATTGGCCAGACTTGTTTTGTGAGCACATTGCCAGTGTGTATTTTGTGGTATGATCAACAACAAAGAGAATTTTTTCATGACGACTTTTGCCCTTGGTCTCAATAAAATTTTATAACCATTGCTAGACTAAAACATCATTAATATTAATATTATAATTTTATTTAGTTAAAATGCCTAATCAATAATTTTAGTCATATAAGTACAAATGTGATCTCACATTAAAGTTAAGAGCTCTGTTTTTGAAAGATAATTACTATATTGTTAATATCATAAAAATTAAACTTTTAGGATGCCATACAATTACATTGATTGCTTGTTACTCATTAAAAAAAGGCCAAAAATGCTTCCGTATCTAAAGATTTTATCTAAGTTGATAAGATACCTAAGTATACCCTTTTTCAGAAACTTAGATTAATAAATGTACAGAAATGTCAATTATCCAAGAAAAAGTAAACAAAGAGCTGTCTTAACCTCCAAATAATTATATGAGTTTTCTGTTTAAATTTTTGATTTAAGATTCTGAAAAAGGGTGATTGATTAGTTGAAACAAAATTTGGTTATGCTTTAGCTTTTTGCGGGCATCGATAACCCTATAAATAATCGTATTTTTCAGAGAAAGACGAATAAAAAAAAACAATATACTTAATTCACAATATTTTTATCAACAACTTGGGAGTTGTTCTGCGTAAAGTGCCAATGATGATGTAAAAAATGATAGGAAACATAAATTACTGGCGATCTGACGTTGGGAAGGGGATGAGTTTTTGGAGAAAATCCAGAAAAACTACAAGTCCTATCGAAAAAAGTTCAATGGCAAAGTTGTACATAGTAAAAAGAGGTACAACTTTTGCATGCACAATTTTTTCACATAACCTCTAAATTTATGTGAAAAATCAAAAAACCTGATCTCAGATCGCACGTAATTTATTTTTCCAATCATTTTTGTTATTATTTATTCACTTCCTTTTCCAATGGGTTTCATTCTACGTTTATTAATGTTTTACTTTTTACTATTTTTTATTTTTCAAAAGCCTACCTGGCCTTGGCCTATTTATGGTAACACTCATTGAAAAGTAATATAAAAAATCAAGCAATATTATATGTCCTCTTTTTGAAATAAATAGAATTACATATAAAAATGTCCATCAAATCAAAATGTGACTGAAAGTAGAGCTTAAACTTGTAAGGTATATAAAAATGATATTTTTTTAACATGTACTTTGATATCGATAACTAATAATTTTAAGTCAATTAATATGAATAAAATCGGCAATAACTATTGTATGTGATTTTAAAAATACGATTTTAAGAAATTTCGTCAGTATTTTAAATGATGAGGCCTAATCAAAACAAATAAAAATATATACGTAAAAGCGACAAAATTAAAAGATTTTATATACGTATTTATATTCTCATTATAATGTATTTTATGGGTAATTATAATATCATATCGGTAAATAAGTATGAATATATAACAGCGGAATAATGTGATTCAATGTAAAACTTCTTTATCTACTTGTATGTGTGTACAATATTATATTTTTCTATTATATACCCCTCTATTGTGAAACGTTAATAACGGTAAAATTCAAGAAAGAACTTACAAGAAAAAATGCATCATCAAAAACCGTGCCCCTCGCTTGCTGTGCATGGGCGCTTACCATTCATTATTTATTTCTTATCGGTTGTGGACCGATTATGGCCATTTGGAAATTAGCCAGTGTCAAGTATTATGAATTATATTATGCAAGTTATTTGCATCGAAACAGTCAAGTCGTTGTAGTTAAAGTCAAGTCTAGGGAATCATTTGTAAACACGGCGGCCATTTACAAAGATTGTTCACGGAGCTTTGGAAACAATTATCATTCATTGCACTACATTGGATTCTACGTGACATAAAGGGAATTAATTACTATCGCCCTTGTTTGTTTTCCCAGTTTCTTTTTGTGTTTGTCACGGGAGAATTTTTGATGTTGGATTTTTTTCTTGGAAAATATTTCTTGCCCAATGTCTTGTTTACAACGACTGATATTTTGCGTCAGCAAACGCTTGAAAAGACATAGGTCCGCATTGAACCTGTCGTTTTTTGTGTTTTACACTTCAGGGAAAGTTTGTATTTAAAAAAAAACGCTTTTTGTTCCGAACTTCAAAGCTTCCTACGGTGCTTGAACTCACGACTTACCCTTCAGAAGTGGGCGCGCTTACCAACTACGCCAAGTGCGTTTAAGCGAAAGGGTTGAATATAAGGAACTCATTATTTTTAATTTTCGAATTAGGCTCGTGGTGGCGCCATCTACTGACATCTTTCTTTACAGAAGTCCTACGGTTTCTGTTTGTTTTTAGAACTTAAAGCATTTTTTTCTACATACATATAAGACGTTTAATAAGTTAATATATTAAATGTGGAATTGCACTGGAACTTACTTTAAAAATGCTTTTCCAAATCTGCACCCGACCGGAATTGTAAGGGTTGCAGGCTCAAGTCCTGGCGGGTGCAGTTGTTGAAAATAGTTCTTATTTAAAAAAAAATAACCTATATATTTTTGTACTAAATTCTATATCTACGCTTCTACATAACAAATAACAAACATATCAAACTGTACAAGCTATACAAAAAGAGCTTTTTAAAATAATAAAATAAATCACTTATTTGGTTTATTAAAGAAAACACAAAAAAATAAATACATTTAATCAATACAAAATTTTGATGGTTTTATCAACAATAGAGACAACAGTACTTATATAAATATATTATATATTATAAACATTAATCAATACGTATTCTTCTTATCTTTCGACAAAATCTCCTTATGATGAAATATACTTAGCTGTGAATTAGCTAAAATAGCATCTTGTTTTATCTTGTAACAAGCAAAAGGAGCAGAGATCACAATTTGGGACTTAGTTCACTTCATTGGAAAAATGTTGCTTAAAAACTAAATATCAATCCTTTTAAAAATCATAATTTTTGAAGAAATGCTTTTCAAAAATATCACTCGACAGGACTTGAACCTGCAACCTCGATATTCCGTATCGTGCGCTCGCCAATTGCGCCACAGGTGCTCACTGTGTCGTTGTGAAATTATGGACTGCATCTCTTCGCTCTTTGCGACTGAGGCACGTAGCGACATCTACCGTTTTCTTTACAGATTACAGGCCTGTATAATTCTGTTTACATAGAATTTAATACAACGTTGAGATGATTCCAATTACCTGGATTTTGATTTTATAGCGTTTTCTAAACTGTGATGACAAATTTTGGAAGTGTAGGAAACACCATGAATATAAAAATTAAAAACATATCATGGCAAAACACCAAGTTTCGCAACGGTATTCTTCTACAAAAAGTAATGAGTTCGAATGAAAACCAAGTCTGTTAATTTTGTACCTATACAGAAGTGGCTTGGCAACTTTTCATTTTAATTGAGAAAAAGACAAGTCAATTTAATTTTTGTCACGGATTTGTGTTTGCGCTTTTTATATTTAATTATAAAGCAAGTCTTAAGTTGAGATCTCTGCTTGAGTCAGGTGCGTTCTACAATACGGTCCTATAGATTAACTGTTTCACCGCTTAGTTAGGATGACATACAAGGGTTCTAGAGGTATGTGAAATACCCGGAAACTGAATTCTATTTTTGTATTGGACAACATTAATTTTAAGTTATATTAAGTAAGTAATTAATAAGTTACCAAAGCAATTAAATTTAGATGTATTGTAAGTTTCAAATTAAAATATATTTTTCTACGTGATGGCTTTCTAAGAAAATTAATGTGAAATTGTGTGTATGAATTAAAAAAAAATTAAGCGCCATATTCGCTGTAAGTATAGGTTAGTATTTGATATACTACTTAACTCTATTGAGAGATATAACTTTACTTATCTTGCATTGTAACAAAATCTTATGACTTAATATAAATATGGCTTTAAAACTTAACTGAAGAATTATAAATAGATATGCCATAATATTATAAAGATAATTTTGTATGTGAAATTCCAGTACAATGGAGATTAAATATATTTTTTACAAAATTAAAGTCTGACTATTTTTTACATATAACCAACCCTATTCCGACTAACTCCTTTGCTATAAGCCGAAGACGAATTGGCGTGGAATCGTTCAATATCTCCGGTAAAGCAATTCAAGAAAGGCACGACCTTCAGTAATGAAGAATGCGTTCAAAATTAAGAAGAGTTCGTTTACAAATCGGTGACTATACCTTCTACTGTGATACCTGGTGCCAGTTCGACTATTTCGCTTTCTACGCGATTGTCTATTATAGGGTAAATCATCTCTGGTTTGTTTTCTCGTCTTTTTAATTCGGATATTATCATATCTCTCGAATCTTGTCGGGTAATCTGTTTCGAACTCGGTGTCGGCGTTCTTGCTTTGACGGGCGGAGGAGTAGGGGCAGCATACTTTCGTACAGGTGACTTCTCCATTTCTCTCGGTTGACGAGGTGCTTGGACTTTTCTAGGCGAATCAACACCATTATCAGTTTCTCCAGATCTCTTCATAGATGCTCGATTCCTTGGTGTCCTCTTCAACATTGCTTGGAAGTTGAATGGTGGCTCATCCTCGTTTATTTCGTTGGTAGATCGTGCCATCGCTTGCAACTCTTTGATCGGATTCACTTCCGAATTGTCAATGGTATAGAGACTTTGACTGTAAGTCGTTTTACGGAGTTTTGGTACGGTATCTTCTAGGATGTCATTGTCATCTCTCGCTGGGAGCCAGGGTTCTGGAGGGTGGTAATAGTTCTGTTGTCCTGCTTTTTTCTTATAGACAGCCGGCCTATTGCCGACGAACTTCGGTGCTGGTTTGTGTTCCTCTGCTGGTAAGACGGGTACGGGTTGTGTGGGGTCTCTGCAGAACGGCACTGAGATCAGTGTCTGTGTGCTTGATGTGGCCTTAGTTACGTCAGTTTGTGCTGCACTAAATCGACGTTTTAACGGTTCGTCCCATTGCTCATGATCTGAATCGTATTGACTGGCAAAAGTGTCGCTATAAGAAACAACATTTCGTTAATGCATGACATCTAGAGAACTACAGAAAAAAAAACAAAATATTAGTCTAGATCTTACTTGCTTTTAGCAGAGGGATCACACATATAGGCTGTGTCGTAGTATTGGAGCTGGTCGATTCTGAAAGGCAGTTTCCACACGGATGGTGGTGTGGAACCAAGAAAGTCTACCTCCTTAGCGTTAGGAACCACTCTATCAAGTAGAACTGACGTGCTGGTGCTAAGCAAAACTTCTAGTACTGACTGGTTGTAGATATGCACCTAAAATCACCCAATGTCTTTCAGTGTAACTTATTTGCCAATTTTTACGGGAATTAACATTTCATTTACCTGTTGTGAAAAATGCACCAAATCTTGGTATCGAACAGCTCTATATTGTAAAAGAACTTGGAAAATGGATCGGCTCTTCCACTTCATGGCAAATCTTTTCAAAAATGACGCTGTTTCTTCATCTATTTGTCCCGTAGATTTATTTATTAGCGGCCCATAAGCTTTGCGGACGATATAACCTCGGTATGCTACAAAAATAGATGTTTTAAATTCTTATGAAAATATAATTATTAATGTGATATTTAGAAATAATGTTATCTTACCTTTTTGTATTAAGAGAGCTGCTTCATCTTCTGTTACATTTAAGGATTGGTGTTTCTTTAACTCCTTAACTGAAAACGAATATTACTTAATGTTGTACTCCTAATAAAACAATGATTCAAAGAGTAATTTATATTAAATAGGTTACTTACTGTGTTGAATCTTAGCTTTACTCTTGACTGCCTTTCTTCTTGCTAAGAAAGCTCTCATCATGCATTGTACTTTTATTATCTTTTTCACTTGTGTTTCATACAACCTGCGATTAAAAAGCACATGTATTATCATAGCGGTACTATTTATAAATCAAAAGTTTATTTAAATTACTACCTTGATAGGAACTCTTCATTGTAGTATTTGAGGAAAACTTTGTTTTTTCCCAACATCCAGCCTTCCATCTTGAGTCTGATCATTAGAAGTCTACAGTTTTCTTTTGTCACATCCACATTTTCATCGAAATCGAAAGCTAAAAAGCGGTATCTGAAAAAAAGTCAGTACTGTAAGAAACTGGTGATCGGAGCCCAAGCTCCTTTATAATAAAGATCGAACTGTACCTTCGAATAAATTCCGCAAACGGTATCCGCGATGAGTATCCATTTTGCCTAGCTTTGGCTGTGTCCACAATTGCCAAAGCTCGAAGTTGTTGCCTCACTATCTCCCTTTGGAATCCTTTTGGGTTATCGTTTAAATCTGGTCTGATACACCTGCAATTAAATTAATCTATAGATACAAGAAGTTACATGTCATTAAAGCATATTTATAATTTATATATCTGTTTGTACCTTACGTAATGAGTACCACCACTCCCAGGACCTACAGATAACTGTTTCAGAATTTCAAGACTTGTAGCTCTATATGTAGCTGCTGCAGTTCTCATACGATGCACTTGAGAGAATTGTCCTCTTGATCCCGTATTATATTTCTGCAAACAGAAATATATTTTAGTTTACATTGGATTTGTTTTAATAAGTGATGATTATCACCATTTTACTTACTCTAGCTTTATAGTTTTCAATTTCTTTCTCCGATTTAGTCTTTACCACATCGACTTTCGATTCATTTGGTGAAACAGTCAAGTTACCAGTTTTCGTCAGTTTATTTCTAAATAATTGTTGTACAGTTATGTTAGTCGATGCTCTCATAGTTTCAATCATTTCTGGTGGAAGAAAGTCTTTGTTCTTATCGGCCAATTCCCTTGCATCATAATTCACTTTTCCTGTGTAATGTGCTACGCTAAATTCGTGACTTCCAGAAAGTTTTATGTACGGTCCTTTGCAAGTCGTTCTGATTGTACCTGCAATTATAAATTATTTCATACCAACATCGCGAAAACAGTAGGGAAATGTAAGTTTTACTTACTCATTATAAACTCTTGTCCACTTCCAGTGCGGCTTGCTTCGTCTAATATGTAGAAAAGTCCAAGAGGTCTGCCCATAAGTTGATCAACTGAATTTTTATTGTCGTAAAAATGTAATGCAACAACTGGAATATCCTCTTCTGCAGTTTCTTGCATTTCCCAAGCAAACATTCGTTGATTGTATAAAAACTGAATTTGTTCATTGGTCGTGTTAACAATTAGCTGTTCCAGACGATTTCTATGAAAACATTCGAATCCAAACATGTCCAGTAAACTTACTGAATATTTGTCACCACTGTAAAAATATTTTTGAAAGAGTTATTAGAAGGTTAATCTTAACTCCAATTTAAAAAGAAAATACTGGATCTTAGGAAGAAAATACTTACAAAACAGATCTCATGAAAGATAATTTTGAATTTATGATATTTATCATCCAGTCAATAAGCCTTTTATACAACGTACTTGCTAAAGTGTCTCTCGCGTCTCTCGCTTCGTCGGTGGAATGTTTTCTTTTGACAGCAGTACCATTCTCTATAAGGCAGTAATTTAACAAGGCCCACAGAAATTTAGTGTCTTCCAATGATAGCAGCTTAGCAACTTTGTTCGCTTCTTCAAGATTTTCTATTTCTGCTGAACCATTTTTACCTTCTTTGAATCTTACATTACCTAATGCTAAAATTGCTGCAAGAACCGTTTCAAGAAAAGCTATGTCTTCTACTTCCCAATCTACTGTTTTTAAATTATCAATAAATTCTTTGTAGAGTTGAATGTTATTTTCAGGGCTTTCCCTTACACCTTTTGGACCTTTAATTGGTTCCTCTTGTATTCTTAAATATCTGTGTCTTCTATTTTTCTCCAAGTAGAGTTCTTCAAGACGATTATCCGCTTCCATAGCGTCGTAAAAATAGTAAATTAGATCGAAGTTAGCTTGAGACCTGAAACGTTAAAAAATAAACTAAACATAGAAGCCAGTTAAAGTTGAACGCACTTTAATATTTGTAAGCATACATGTCGGTTGAAGAGACACGCCATTTTTCCAACTGATACAGCCAAAATATTGCTCCGCTTAGTTTTCCTGAACTACCGTATGTTACTTGGACTTGAAATATGCCTCTGGTTGAATGTGAATTTAATGGTGTCCCGGCTGTAAACGCTGCTTGAATAGCTCTCGTGGCTTTTTGTATCCTCTCTGCTGTGTTATTCTTCATTGATCCCAGATAAGTCAAATGAGACAAAGCATGCATCATGTTAGTTGTTTTACCGGACTTGCTTTCGCCGGAAAATACTATGTGCTGAGGTTCACTGTGATGAAGAGCATCTTGATATCCGCTGTCGGCAACAGCGAAGGTATGTGGTGCGTTGTCTGACCTTGACTTACATTCATATTTTTGGTGAAACTAAAAAAGAAAATACGTAATTAAATGAATTGATATACTTCAAATCGTATACTTAAATACATTTAAAAAACCCCTTACATCCTCATTATAAATATCACTTTCTGAATTAGGATTCAATATTAGTAAAACATCTCCGACGAACGACATAAAGTGCCCCTTCGCTAATTTTGTCTGCAGTTCTGTTAAAACCTTTTCCTCCGTCAGTTCATCCAGAGCAGCAAGGTCTTCCACTTGCATAGCTTCTGCTTCATAACACCCCTCGGTTGTTAACAAACCGTTCTTTATGATCCTTTCAGGAGTTTTACTTGGAGTCTCTATTCCTTTGAGTTCTACAGCCAGCATTTTTAATTCTGTAGTAAGCTAAAGGAAAAAAAAATACATAATTAGATATTTTGTCTTGTAAATTAATTTGTTTTAAATAGCGCATCTTACATGAAAATCGTTTTCGGGTACAGATTGAATAAAAGGGTGTTCTTCCAGTTCCACCATAAATGGTCTATGTTCAGGATTTTTTTCTAAGCACCTACAAAAGAAACCAATGTTAAAAATTTATCAAAGTGCCTATCATTAAAATATAAACATTGTCGTGGATTCTTACTCGGCAATGAAATCATTAATTTCATTAGATGACATAGCAGGCTTCGAGACACTTGGCGGAGGATTTCGCGCTATTTGAAAAAGTGCTCTCGTTGGGTGCATATCTTGGAAAGGAGCTTTACTATCTACCATTTCTATAGCAGTTATTCCAAGGGCCCAAACATCAACTCGATTCCCATAACCCTCTCCACCCGCCACAACTTCCGGAGCCATCCAACTTGGTGACCCAATGACTGTGTTACTCGTATCCGTAGTACTTTTCAACTTGCAAGAAATACCAAAGTCGGACAACTTTATCTCTCCATCTTTAGTAATCAAAATGTTACTGCATCTTATATTCCGATGCATCACTTTGTTCTCGTGCAAGTAAACGAGTGCCTGGAAATGCATATGAGATTTATCGGACCAATCGGAGGAGGCAACACTCGAGATTGACAGAGAGTGATGGAATGACCGCCCCTTATGGCGCATCTTGTTAAAGCTGGGGCGATAGTACCGTCAATGTCAGTCAAACGGTCGACGCCCATGAGATTCATTGGGGTATATTTGCATACGTATCGGGCTCGATGCTGTCGCGGGCGCAGGCCTGTCCGCGCGTACTGCTGTCTGATATATCAGTATGTTTAATGCGTTCATTATAATTGTTTGGCTGTTAGTGATGTAAATGCAGATTCGTTTTTTTATATTGACTTTAAAATACTTATTTTTGATTTAGATACGGGACAGCAACAGATGGGAAAATGTGTGCTAAACACTATCTATATAATTTTTGGTAAATATTTATTATGGTATTTTTGGCTTCATACCTTAACTATATTATACAAGATGTAATGGGTAAGTCCTTTTAAGCCTAAAAAGGGGGTTGTTCTAGATGTCTAGGCGAACACCTTTTGTTCTACGACTTTTGAAAATTCGAACTTTTTTTTTGAAAATTTTGAGATTATGTTTCACTGGAAAAACAGTTGTTTTTGAAAATAAAGGTAATTGAAGGTTTGATTGTAGTAGACCAAACTAAATGAAAGGACAACATAAGGTCAATGACCTCGAACTCTAAGAAACAGCTGATCTTCAAGTAAACTTAACACTGAAAATTTTCGAAAAGTACTTCGAATTTCCAAAAGCCGTAGAACAAAAGTTGTTCGCCTAGACGTCTAGAACAACCCCCTTTCGGCTTAAAAGGACTTACCCGTTACATCTTGTATAAGTAGCTACCGTCCTAATCAAAGACTTTTTAAGAATGTCATCATCTCAGCCTTCAACCGTCCACTGCTGAACATAGGCCTCCCCCATACGACGCCACATATAGCGTTCACAAGCTACCTCTATCCAACGACTCCCCGCGACCGCTACAATGTCGTCGATCCACCGAGTAGGTGGTCCTCCAACACTCCATTTCGCGTAACATCGTGGTCGACACTCGAGGACTTTTAGTCTCCAGCGGTTATCTGTCTTTCGAGCTATATAACCTGCCCTGCCATATCATTGGTCCTAATTAAAATTAATAAGACGATGACAAGACGATTCCTTTTGTGAAAAATACAAATTTGTTATGAATAAATGAATAAAGTCCACAGACATTTTAAGTACCTACCTACCTATCGATTGATCGATAAAATATAATCAAACCAAACCCTGTCACTCCCTAGCTGCGCTCAATCTTACCTTACGAGATACAACATCGATAGATATGCATGGAAGATCAACCGAACGAGAACTGAGTAGGTACCGGTATTGTGAACCAAGTGGCTTGCATAAAGATAATACGCATTTAAGCATACCGTTGCCTTTGGAGCTTAAGATGTCGATTGAAGTTTATTGCTACAAGCTCTCCGGTCGTTACTTTAAGAGTGGGTTTCGTTTGGTAGAACCCAGTTAGAGAGATCATTGGCTACTGCGTCAGAGGTTCGTATATCTTGTGTGCGCGAGCATTATTTACGATAATTGAGCGATGCGCCGCGATGGGGGGCCATCACAGTGTTGTCGGGCGCGCTCCGACATTCGCATCGACAACTTCGAACGTTCCGTCGCGAATCACATCAAATAAAGCGGCGTGCATTTTAAGTAATGGTTCTAGATTGTATTTCAACGTACGTGGACATTCGCAGGGCTATATTTTATACGACGTCACGCGAGCAACAGAAATCGTTGGGACAAGGATCGGAGAACAATTGAGTTTGCATTCAAAGTACCCACCAATTGATTCAGCCGTTGAAAGGTGGACTGCCAGCTCCTTTGTTTTATAAACAGCCATCTCGATTCGAATGTGACGAGGGACATGTTTATAGTGAGTTCAATATGGGCTTACCTTGATCGTATATTTCAAAATATAGGCGATATGTTCTTCTGACATTTTTCTTTCGATCGCATTTAGTTTCCTGACAATATCGATGACAGACCCACATTCGCACAACTGAAATAAAGCAAGGTTTAAGAAACCGAACTAAACTGAATAAATCAACCCGAACCAGTCAATACTTGCAAAACTGTAATGGTACATGATGTTTAAATCGAGCTATAGTCGAAAAACAAACAAGGCGAGATGCATACATAATCTTAATCAATCATTAATTCACCGTGTCAAATGTATTCTTATGTGGCGAAGTGGTTGGCGCACTCGCCCGGCAAGCGAAAGCATAGGTTCGGACCCTGTCACGGAAGTTATTTTGATAATGCGGAATGCATTATCAAAATAACTTCTGTTCTCCTGGTACAAACTTTTCAAAATCAAGTTAAAATTTAAATTACCTCGAGAACGAACCAAATTTTCTTGACCCCTTCAACCTTTTCACAGAAAACTCCGTAGAAGTCGATGAGATTAGGATGCTTTGTGAAATCTCTGAGTATTTTGTATTCTTCCTGTATATGTGCTTCATTTTCGTCTATGTACGATTGTACCTTGACGGCGACCGCCTTGCCAGCCGCCTGAGTATCTGTAGCTTTGTAAACAGAACCGAATATCCCAGAACCAAGTTTGGTCTCTAAGTTGTATCTCTCGACGGGGCTCGGTAGAGACGCTACGTTCAAGCCGTCCTTCATGCTTGCCAGCGGAACATATAATTGACAGAACAATCCTGGGGGATAAGTTACAACCTTTATTATTGTCAACTGTGCCCGATGTAAATGCCCAAGCTGTTTTAATGAAAATGCTCGTTACTTTCGTTGTCCCAGTCGTTCATTACCATTACTACCTGTCTTCTTAACAGTTTTTTATGTGAAAATTATAACTTCGTAGCGATGTAAGGAGCTCTAAGTATGGACTGAACAAATTCTAGAAGATAATTGACTACTAATTATCTTCGAATTGATCTGGTAAAAAAACCAACATTTTATTTTCAATATCTATAAAATGCTTTATCCCGACTGCCTGATAGATCAACACACAACACAACACATAACGGTCGAACGCCTAACTGCATTGCAGAAGACTGCGGGTTCCATTCCCGCCGGGTGCAAATATTTATGATTAAAAATCAATATTTGTATCTGTCTTTCTATGGTGTCTTTCTATGTATAATGTGTATGTATTTACAATAAAAAAGTATAATATGTTATATCCGTTGTCTAGTACCCATGGTACAAGCCTACTGCTTAGTTTGGGGCTAGATTGGGCTGTGTGTAATGTTGTACAATATTTGTTTATTGTGACCGCTTATAGTAGAGTGCTGACATTTAGAGAGTACGTTCGTATATGAAGTAGGCATT
Organism: Idaea dimidiata; assembly: GCA_949358125.1. Taxonomy (NCBI): domain Eukaryota; kingdom Metazoa; phylum Arthropoda; class Insecta; order Lepidoptera; family Geometridae; genus Idaea; species Idaea dimidiata. The sequence goes on from OX442337.1 coordinate 13,593,769, forward strand.
CGATAAGAAAGGGAAATCGCCTTTCGCAAATGATAGCACGTAACACTGCAAGTTATAGATAAATATGTATTTATTTAAAGACGTCACTTTGCATATTTTATAGTTAAATAAATACCTTAAGCACTTATGTAAAAAAATAACTTTTTTTTGGTATTTCAATAGCTAGTAGGTATGATTTTCATAATTTCACATAGATACATAACACACACAAAGCACCGTATTACGATTTCATTAAAACAACTTAGGCTTATTTTTAAATCATGGTTATTTTCCCTAAACCCTTATAAAACAGTACAACTTACCCTTCCACGTCTGCTCTGCCCCGCAACCTAGCCGACTAAACAACCGTCTGACAGCTGGAGGAACACTCACAAGTGCCACGGCTTCCAGTATTAAGAACACGCTAATCCTTCGTAATACTATTAGGTCATATGGAACGACCTTAGACCGAGTATCTAAGTTGTTTACTGTTTTATCTGGAACGCTACTTTTAATTTAACTGTAGGTTATTACCAATATAGCGGATTTTTTAAAGATATGCGCTCCACAAAATAGTCACCCAAGTGTAGGAAACACTATGAAATATTATGGAAAAAATACTAAGTAGGTACCTAGTTATGAAAAAAATATGTTTTCCGTAAATTTTCATCCGACAGGATTTGAAACAACCCTTTCAATCCAGTTGTAATGGATCAACCACTTGCGCCACAGAGATGAAATTAAAAGCTGCATAATCATCCAAATATTCACTTACTTTTAAATACTTAAACAAAAGTTAAATGGAAACTTCAGTGAGAGTGATCGAAAATTCGGTAAAAAATTTACAGGTACCTTTTAGGTCAGCGTGCTTTAACTTAGACCTTATCAAGACTTACTACTTCTGTGCTACATCTTGAACTCTAAGATGTAGGACACTCAACCAAAAGATAAGAAACCCAATTCCACACACCGTCTTCTTACCGCTACTTCTTAGTAGGTACCTGTTAAAATTTGACTAAATTTTCGACCACTCTCAGTGAAGTTTCCATTTAACTTTTGTTTAAGCATTTGAAAGTAAGTGAAAGTATTTGGATGATGATGCAGCCTTTAATTTCTTCTCTGTGGCGCAATCGGTTGATGAATTACAACGGGTTTGTAAGGGTTGTTTCAAATGTCGAATGAAGAATTTTGGAAAACATATTTTTTCATAACTAGTACATTTAACTTTTGTTTACAAAGTTTCTATAACACAACATTCTATCAAAGCAAAAAATCTTTTCATATCAAATAACATGGCACTCGAGAAATCGATCTCCGCCAAATATTGAAAAAACACCATTGGAATGAATTCGTATCGGCAATTTCTGTAATCGATGATCTCAAAGTACATTAGTCACGGCTTTTCGATCAAGTCTGCTTAAATACTTGATGTTTCAAGTGTACTTTGTGATAGCAAAACATAAACTTTTCAATAGAACTTCTGAACAATGGTGAGCTCGATAATCCCATTCACGAGAGTGAGGATACCGTAAATCTGTCAAATTATTTCAAACTCAATCTCATTCATGCTTTCGTTTGACAGTGGAGATGTTTCTATTTGTAAAAGTAGGTACCTTATTGTTTGTTATTAGGTAGATGAAAGATACGAACTTACTTTTAGTGTTATGTGAATTAGAATTGAAAAATTGGAATTATTAAGAGGTGGGTAATTAGTATCGTCCCACTGTTGGGCAAAGATCTATTTTTTTTTTACTCCGCACGCCTATAATAATATCTGGCCAGTCACTTCAGTAAGAGTTGAGCTCGTCCCTACATCTTCTGAGTACCCGTTATTGTGTTTTAGGGAAAGTAGCCAGCTACCCGCCTATTGAAACTTCTGAGTGCCCGTTGTTTTTTTGGGGGGAAAGTAGCCAGCCACCCGCCTATTGAAACATATTGAGTTTTCCACTGGATCAGAACTAACGTGGATGAAACCGCTGGCGCGGCTAGTATGGAGTACTACTAATTAAATTAGACTCAGTACTTACAAGCCTTTTGAGCCAAGATGAAGGTGTATTCTGCGAATATGTATAGTAATATTATAAAGAGCAAAGATTTATTTATTTTATTTTATTTATTTTTAGCAGTATATCCGTTATCTAGTACCGTAACACAAGCTTAGCAGCTTACCATGGGGCTAGATGGCGCTGTGTGTTGGTTCACAGAATTTATTTATTTGTTTGTAATGAATAGGCTCCAAAACTACTGAACCGATTTCAAAAATACACCAATAGAAAACTTAATTGTCGAGAAGTAACATAGGCTGCTTTTGATCTGGATATCCCCACGTAATCGAGACTGAGCGCGGGTGAAATGGAAGTACGCAGCTAGTTCATTGTAAGTATCTACTAATGTAACAAGTAGATTATAAATATAGTAATTTTTAATTCCATCAAAACGTTTCCGTCTCACAGTCGGTACCTTTTTTGATATCAAAACAAACGCTTCAACCAAGTAGAGCTATTGAATAAGGCAAATAAGCTGGAATAAACACCGTAATTGGTACCCGAACTCAAGTGTCGCTTCTGTTTGCTACTTGGGTGATCTTCAGAATAATCTGCGTAAGAATTTACAAAAAGCGCTTACAAGTTTTTACTGTTATTATAACGAAAATCGAGCGTAATAATTATGTTCGAATTGTACGCTTTCGATTGAGTATTTTTTGCTTATTTTAAAGGCGTTCTTAGGATCTCTTAACTTAGTTATTTTAGTTTTTAGTGAGTAACTCTACGACCGCCGACTTTAAGACCAGTACCCGTAGTGTGAGTTTTTTCGTAAAAAAAACGCGAACTTGATGGTCAAGTTAACGCGTATTTTGTATGAAAACTGGTAACTTCGATATCGTCCGCTAGTGGCGCTTTTTGAGTTTCCATACAATTTACGCGTTAACTTAACCATAACGTTCGCGTTTTTTTTTTACGAAAAAATTCACACTAAGCGTACAGAGATGGATTTTCACTAGTTTAGTTTTAGTTACACTTATGGAAAATTTCATGTTCAAGTTCAGAATTTTATCTATAGAATCGGGGCTTGAGTATGTTAGGCCTCAGTGCCAGGTTTTTCGTTGCAAACAAACAAATCGTGTTTTATTTTGTATTATACTTATAATTATAATAAAACAAATTATTAAATTCATTGTTCTATTTTAAACACTATTCTTATCAATCTTCAGTTAAGTACTACAATAAATAAAAAGTAGGTAAATATCAAATGCGTAGACACTTATCTATAAGTATTCCTATCACTTCATTGAGAATACATTATAAGTATTAAAAAGATACAATTATTTACAACATGATTTAAAATGAGTTTCTCGAGATTTTTAAAGACTGTTGACTTACATGGGTTCTTCTTATGAAAACTTTTCATAGATGGCGCTACAATTCTTAAGTTAACGGCTGAAGTTAATCGTCGTCTATCTAACTTAAGTAGAATTCCACAATGCCGTATGTCAGAAGTCCTGAAACTATTTTAGAAGAAGGGCTAAACGGTTTTTAAAAATGTTGAGAAAACGAAGGTACAAAAATAAGCTTACGAATAAATTATTATATTAATACCTAGGTCTATTATATACCAGATGAATGACGAATTAACGGCTACTTATATATTATGTGTTAAGGCTGTTTAATACACGGTAGTAACATGTGAGAAGATACATTAGGTAGGTATATAGACATCTTAATTCAGCCACTAGCTTGGGTTGAACTCAAGCTCTGAATTGTAAAAGTTAATTCCTACAAGTTTTTATTCAAATATTTAAAAGCTACAACTAGCTTTCGGTTTCTTGAGAATTTTTTAACGACCGCTTGACACTTTCGTATGAAATAGGCTCAGGACATTTTGATAGAGGGCTCTGTGATTTAATATTGATTTAATGTTGACAGGTAACTTTAACAATCAAGTCGAATTCTTTATTTATTAGAGGACATTATTTCTGTAATTTTTCTACGTGAAGCGCACGTCCACAACGAGTGGTATCAACCACTCGCTGCAGGAGTCCGGCATCAAACGATAATCAGCAGATATTGAATTATTTAAATCGCCTGAAGTGTAACGAGCGATTCAAAAATAAGGCTCCAGGCTCGATTAGGTCACTTTTCAAACAAAAAAATCTATATCCGTTTAGCTCCTGAACGGATATATACGATGCCACAAACACAGACAGACACGTCAAACTTATAACACCCTTCTTTTTTCGTCGGGAGTTAAAAAAAACAAATTTTAATGCCAAATAGGTTCCCTAAACAGCAAGGATTTGTCTAGACATTTCCAATCGTAGCTACATAAATTCAAATTTCAATTATAAAACTTAGAATCATTATTATATTATATTATTATATTAGCCTGAATTATCCCACTGCTGGGCAATGGCCTCCCTCCAACTCTTCCATTCAGGTCTATTTTGGGCTATAGTTCGCCACTCAGGCTTAAATTTGTAGATTTCATCCCGCCATCTCTGCTTTGGTCTACCGCTTAGAATCATGAACTTAAAAATTTATAGAATTCCACAGTGCCATCTATCATTAAATCCTGAAACTATTTCAAATAAAGTGAACTCTTATATTGGTTTAAATAATCACCGTTCAAGTTAAAAGTATTTAAAAACCTCAAGAAACCCACTGTAGGTTTCTGTCTCGTCATGTTAAGTACTAACCGTGTGTAAAGCAGCCTTAAAGTTAAATACAACGTCTTTGGCCAGTATTTACTCGTATTTAATATAATTACAGTGTTCGCATTAGAAATCCTTGAAAAGAGGTTTACGGTAAATTACCTACCAATGAATCCGTGGAAATTATCTTACCTACCTTTTTAGGGTTCCGTATCTAAAGGGTAAAAACGGGATCCTATTACTAAGACTCCGCTGTCCGTATGCCCGACTGTGACCAGGCTGTATCTCATGAACCGTGATAGCTAGACAGTTGAAAATTTTACAGAGCCCTTAGTATGAAGTTTTGATAGTTTATCGTCTCGATGAAACTGGTAGTTTACTTCATATATTTTCCATCAGCGTCCCTAGCGGTAACTATTATGAACTAAAATAATGTATGGAAGTAAACTGCCAGTTTCATCGAGACGATAAACTATTAAAAGTCATACTAAGGGCTCAGATGATGTATTTCTGTAGCCGCTATAATAGCAAATACTGAACTCAAAATAATACAAATACTTAAGGTGACATATTCACGATATTGGCGGCAGGGATCTCAATATTTCAAATTACAAAACATTCGGAAATACTATTTTGGTGTTTTATTTTTCATTCTCTTAACTTTATTTCGGTAGTTTTATTACACGATTGGTTAACTTTTATAACAGATTTTTTTAATTCTAAAACAAGTCGTTTAAAACGGATTTTTCATTTTACAGCTAAACGTGACGTATTTAAACCTCTATTTATCCTGTATTAAAGCATAATAACAAACATTTGAAATTGGTTGAACAGTTTTACTAAATTAGCAATATCTTAGTTATGTTGTTCTTAGGAATTGTTTGATTTTACTTACAAAAATATGGCATAGTCGAATTACGTCCTTCTTTTGAACATCTGAAATTTCCCTATCATCATCTGAATAGCCCTATCCCTGACAAGTCATTAGGTGAGTATGGGACCTTAAGTACATACAACATACAACAAACGTGATTGTTTTGTAATAATGGTATACGGAACCCTTGGTGCGCGATTCGGACTCGCACTTAGCCGGTTTTAATTCTAATAACATTTTCTATTTTCCTTATAGGTAGTAGGTAAATATAATGTTTATACGGATAATTAAATTTACACAAGCTACGAACTACCTAGAGTACTTATTTGACTACAAAATCAACAATGGAATGTAAAACAGGCGAATATTACGAGAATTTCGTTAATCAAATCTCATTGTCTATTTGAAATTCGATTCTGAGTCTTCGATATTTTATCACTCAAGCGATATTATTAAATATTTGATTATTGCCGAAGTAGGCACATATTTGTTAAACTATACTTAGTTTACCGATAGAAAATAAATATTTTATTCTTAAAAAGTTGTGGCGCACTGGGTACGTTTTCTAAAGCTTATTCGTCTCAACATTGCTTCAGCATAGTTAGATTTTTTGAAATTTTGCAGTTTAGCTAAGCTTTTGAACTGTTTAAGAAATATGTTGCAAAATTACAAACAATTGCCGAAACGTTTACGCATAGAACCTTAACGAAGTTAAGACGATTTAGTTACAGAATACGTGTCCAGAACATACTATTGATAATATTCAATGTATAATTATGTTTTTGGTACTAACTCTTATATAATAAAAATGAATCCCTATTTCGCGTGGTCATCTATATACAGTTCGGAGATTATGGTATCACGCATGAAAGGTTGGACCGATTTTGATAATTCTTTTTGCGTTAGCTATGTTCAGGAGAAGCTAGTTACTAATAAATACTTATTCGCAAATGTTATACAATGTTACTTGATGTTACAGTATCATAAATTCTGCTTATCTAATAAAAAGTACCAGCGGTGTATACGTATCAATACTGACAACGATAATAAAAAGTTAAGTAATACCATAATACAAAATAATACTGAAATGTTTAATTTCTTCTATGGTTTTCGCGATTTTGCATAATAAAACACTTTATTTATCCGGTTTTATCGCGTTTTTATTCATTATTTGACCCGAGCTTTCGCCAACTTTACAGTTGGCTTTCTCAAGGTTGACTGAAAAGCTCGGGTCAAATAATGAATAAAAACGCGATAAAACCGGATAAATAAAGTACTGAAATGTTTGTTTGGGAGGTAAATAGAAAGCTAGTAAGTAAAATAGCTATTTAAGTACAAGTAACTGTACAACAAAAGTGTATCAACGTAGAGTTATTTTTTATAGATTATTTTTATTATTCTCATAGAAACAGACTCTCAAAAAGACATACTCAAAAGTACATAGTACGTGTGAGTAGAAATTTAATTTTAAACAGAAACAATTTAACTATAATATTTTTTATTTATTTATTATCGGTTGTGAACCGATTATGGCCATTAGGAAATTAGCCTGTGTCAAGTATTATTAATATTATAATGCAAGTTATTTGGATCGAAACAGTCAAGTCGTCATAGTTAAAGTCAAGTCTAGGGAATCATTGGTAAACACGACGGCCATTTACCAAGATTTTTCACGGAGCTTTGGAGACAACACTAAAGCCCATGTGCCAAGCCAGCGCTGGCCGAAAGGCTAGCTTTATGCTGGGTTGGGGACCGTTTCGCAACTAAATCCCTCTACATAATATGTTGTTATAAAGTTTTATTTATAAGTTTAATGTATTAGTTGCGAATAAATGATTTCTATTCTATTCTATTCCATGTTTTGCACCGATTTTCACTTGCATTCCACTTGTACACCTCACGAAATTAAATTGACAAAATTATTGGAAATACTTTTCGAAATACTATGTCAACTGGCAGATTCGAACTTACAAGCTGGTTAATTCTCACCGAGGGCAAACAATTTTGCCTAGAATTTTCAATATTAAAACTATCTATACTACTGTACACGTCACGCATAATTTGACCAAATCCTTCTTATAGAGATGCGATGTCGAAACAAAAATGCAACTACTGTATTTTGAATAACATTAGATAAAACGGGATTTACATTACGAAACTAGTAGTATGCACTTTATAGTCATTTGTTACAACCAAAAAAAAATGCGTAGACACAGCGGTAGGTACTATTTGATAAAATTACTCCCTGTAACTCCTGAGAGACTGTATTTTGTAAATTGACTGTACAATGCTTTACTAGTTTCGTAATGTAAATTAGGCTTTACACATCATAGGCGGTTTATGCTGGCGTTAATAGTTCAGTCAATCTATCAGTCAGGACTTACCCCCTTATTTATAAACGCTAATTAATGCACTGCATAACTATGCATCGTTTGTCTTTGACTGTCACATGAAGTTTCAAAGTTGACAGACAGAAACAAACATCACATAAGTTAATCATGTGTAAATAATATTTTATAAATAAGGGAGTTATAAACAAGAAATTTATATGTACAGTACGTTACGAAATGGGTGTCCGACCATGAAGGGGATTGTTGTATGTTAACTCCCTTATTTAAAATCTCATTTACACATGACTTTATTTGACGTTTGTCTCTGTCTGTCAACTTCATGTGACAGTAAAAGACAAACGATGCATAAATATGCAGCGCATTAATAAACTTTTATAAATAAGGGGGTTAGTGGTTGCTGTTTTGGACACCAATTTCATAACATACTTAAATTGGCTTAGAAATTACTGTGTTCATCCAGGTTCAACCTTCAGCGTATAAGTCATCCAGTATAACATCATCACTTACAAATAGCCACCCACTTATCATCACGACACCTCTGACAGTCCACTCTACAGCACCAATGGAAGGTGCAGTTGCAAGGTTTGATGCTGGACCTCCTGATCAAGGCGTGACCTCGACCGCAGCAGAGGAGATCACAAGAGCCTGTCCGGGAGGTCCGGCCGATCCGGCAGACCCGGCCAGATGTGCCGGCGGCGTCTGATCGGATGTCTACCTCGCAGAAACTTGGCGATCTGAGGTAAGAATGTTATGTTGTTAGCTATGGAAAAAGGTTAGTGTGACTTGTATTACAGTACAATTATAAATAGGTATGGAGAGGATTTCAAACGAGACCAATCTCATATTGTCCCAAAAACAATTATGACATTTTGGTTTTATAATAGCGTTTTGTTTTCGGCTTTTATGCCTCTTTGTTAAAAGTAGACAAAAGGCGATTGTAAATGAAAATAATATCTTTATCTTAAACTTAATGAATGAATGAATTTTCTACTGCACCTGTGTTTAAAACTAAAGGATTCTACTCGTAATATAAAGAGAGAAGCTTAATCTTATTGGAAGATTTCCCAGGATATTATATTCCTTTATTTACTTCTATACAATTTTTGCCTTGTAGTTTTGCTTAATGCTTTAAAGCTTGCTTGTGTTATTTACGCTAATTCCACCTATAAACCAAAAAAACAATCCAAAAAGCATCGTGTTAATAAAGACTGCATTGGAATGTCATCAAGCCATTGATGAAGCTATTTTGGACTTGACTCGATTTATGGATTGGCTTAGTCGTCATGATCCATAACGCTTTTATATTATGCTTCAGCTACCTGTGTATCTACAAAATTGCTTACTTTTCAAAAAACAGTAGACTGGTTTTTGGGGCGATGCGTGATTTGCTTCGTCTCCGGCCGCGTGGTCTTGCTCGCAGCACATTGAGGCCACTGTTCAGCTCTTCTTGGGCCACGAGCATCGCCTGAGAAGTTTTTGCCAAGTTGGTGAGTGTGTTGTAACATATCTATTTTTTTTATAGTGATATACATTGCCTAAATGGTTCTAAATTTATCAAATTATCAAAATACAATCACTGTAAAATTCAACTTAGCTAACAATTTTTTTTGTGAGCCAAGCCGGACATGGTAAACTTAATATTCATAAAGCTATCCAGGGATTAGAACGCCTGCCCGAACTGTTTTGTATTTAAAGATGCCTTACCTTGCGGTACTGTCTCTTGATCGTCGAAGCGATTACCCTGAAGTCAGGTGTTGCTCTCCAGCAAGTTCTTAACTGGCAACTGCCGGATAAACCATGACACTTGCATCGCACTTCCATATGTGATGACAAAATCTGGAACAGAAACAATTTATTTCCAGTGTGCCTTTTTATTAGTGAGAAGCTGTGCCCCGCAGGAACATCGGGATAAAAATGTGTTTATGTGTTATTCCTGGTTTCCAGCTACCTATATTTCAAGTTTAATAACTATACTTTTAAAGCCAAACTTATTGTTACATCTGCTGTAGAGTATTTAAGACCAAGTTTCATATGGTAATTCACGATTCTGTCCACCATAGGAGACAAAAACTATGAATTTCCAAAAGGTGTAAAACAAAACTTGTTCTCCGAGACGTTTAGAACTTTCGGCTAAACCGTTTTGGCTTAGATCATCGTCCTCGAAACACGCTGTGTAATAAGTAACTTGTATAGGATATCACTATACAATAAGCTACAACACGAAGCTCTCCACATAGCAATCTCAAGTCCCGACAAATGAGACACGTTCCATCCCTGTGTCTCATAAATCAAATTTGTCCCTATACGTGACCGTACGTTTGGCACAATTGCTCCATTACGCCACCCACAATCTAGCCCATAACATTTACATAATTAAACGCCTCGGCGCTCGTACGGGCGCAATCACGTTGACGTCTTAATTTTGCCAACGCCGCCGGCTAAACAATTTCCCAAATTGAGTCGGGGCAAAAATTCAAATAAATCGGTGCTTCGGACCGCCCCCGGTACCCGTCGGACCTTAATAACGTGCTATTAAGAGCGTTCGCGATAGAATTCGCCACCCAAGACGTTTGTAATACGTCGTAATGAAGCCGGAATATTAAAAATGGCCCCGAACCGCTTATTATGTTCTCACCTCGACGCTGGGTTCGTAAAATACGGCGGGCTAATATGGACCCTGCAGCAGGTTCACTCCGCCACCGACCCGTCGATAGGGCTTAATGGTGGCGCTAGTAACACGTCTGATATTATTTGGAATTCTTTGACGGCTATTAGATACCACCCATATGTACACGATGGGGTAACAAATCGTGCCTCTTACTGGAAAAGTCGTGAGAAAGTTTCTTTACCTACCATTCTTCGCTCCTTCTGACTTTTGACTCTTCATTGTGCCATATGCAAACTTATAATAACATAGCATTTGAAGCTTTTTATAATGTCTGACTGGCGAATAGATCCCTACTTCTGTATAAGTAGGTATTTATATTGTTATTCTGTTAAGGAACCAGTTAAGAGTGCGTGTGGACGACGACATAAAGTACCAATAATTTCCCTTTAATAAATGACTTCATAATATACTACAATCATAAACAGACATTAATCAAAGCGGCCATTCAAGTGTCGAAGGATGATTTATTTATAATAGCAGACGTGTTAATAAACATCTTTGCGTATTCTAGACTAAACATGATGTCATTATGCGATGGTCGGTCATTAAGTAAGCGGGATGGTTTTATGTTGAACAAACTTAGGTCTACTTAGATCTTGTGGTTTTGCTCTTGATTCAACATAGTTTTTTCCCCGGTTTTCGCGATGCTGATGTGAAATGAAACTTGCATTGAAATCAGAACATTGGAAAGAACACTAAACTTCGGGCGTTGAAAAATGTTTGAAATGAAATGAAAATCTCATTTCATTCTGGGTTTCTGTATGTATCTTATGTAATAGGTATCTAGGTAGAAGAAAGTATCATTTATATGTAGATTTCTGTTGTCTAGTACTCATAGTAAAAGCCTTGTTTAGGGCTAGATGTCTATATACAATATTAATTTTTTCATCACTATTATATAGATACATTTTAAACTGGTATTTACAGTTGCAGACATTTTTATAACACAAATATATTCACACCGAATCACACGGTTCGAAAATCAATAAAATATAACAATAGCCGATTCATTCCCATCCATAAAACATACCTCGCGTCTGCTCAACTTGTTCAAAAGGCACTCAAACAAAACCATAATATTTAAATTGATATCGAATAGTCATCGAGACATCGTGATATATAACAAAATCTTAACTCATCGAATCGATTTTTTTGTAAAGTAATTATCACCTCTCCACTCTAATGCGGTACCTAATTTCTTGTGTGGGTCGAGGCGATCTTTTATGGCCCCGCTGTGGATCTTCGGTGGGGTGCATGTTACACCATCACGTAACCAGTATAAAAATTCTATAACAAAATATTTGACTCGCTTTAAATTATTGAGATTGTGTAGGTAATAGTACTAGATGTCTAAATATTAAAAAAATATATAAAAAGCTACAGCAGAGCTGGAAATAATTTTACGTTTGTCGTAAAAATAAAATCAGAAGAAGTCGATGAATGACGCTAAAAACGTCATTGAAAAATATTGTTATTGTTTTTTGACGTTACTTCAGTGCCTTACTTAAACTGTCTTCATTCATATCCTAGGTATATCTTCTGATTGAGATCAATGCTTTAAATGCTCATGTTTTTTTATAATTCACAGCATTCGGTAGATCTGTACAAGTTATACCTACCTAATTAGAACTCCATCACGTCTCGCCACCTATTCTCCTTACTTACACATAATAATTTTTAAACAAAACGGCCAAAACGGACAAGACAATTGACCGTCAAGAAGCAGGAATGACAATTCCGACTTTAAAGAAGCAAACTTATGTGCGTACGAGTATGTTAACCTGTCACAGCACAAGGCGAAGGATTGGTAAACTAAAAACTCATACTAGTTTACTATGGGTAGCTCAAGTTGCGACGTCTCCTAAGCACCAAAACAGTATTTCTCGTTTAATATTAATTTATATTGCTAGTTAGGTAAAATTGTTCTACCAATTTGAAGCGCAGATTACTATTAATCAATACAGAATAAAACAACGTTCAAATATATCCTGTTTCGCTGTAAAATGGAAAACTCTGTTTTTAAAGCTCTGCTTCTTGTTTCAAATATTGTTTGTTGTGTTGTAAAATTAACTAATCGTGTAAACAAAACTACCAAATAATGACAAAAGAACGATTATTCAAACACCACAATATGGTTTCGGTATGTATTGCAATTAGAGATATACTGACAACCAAATCTAAAAATTCTTCGATTCGTCTCCGTAAAGTTTTACATCGCGGTGTGAATGCGAACGACTTTATTTTGACATTAATAAAAATATCATCGCGGGGTTATTACGGGAGAGCGTGTCTAACAAAGATCTCACTGGGAGGCTGTTAATTATATAGCCACAAAACAAAATGGTGAGAGGTATGGTGGAACAATGGTTGAGTGTGCGGTCTCGGACCACCGGGCTTGCTCTCGCGCATCGATTTGCTTTAGGTACCTGTACCTAGTTTGATCATCATTCCCTTATATTACCTATTGGATACTTTACTAGGTACTTCATTATTACTTGTGAAACGATGCCGATTAATGACGCTGGCTTGCCGATTGACTCTCTAATCAGGCCTGCGTTTGTTTCGGTTGGGATGCGTCCGTAATTGCGGTCTTGGGTATTTTGAATTAGGTAAGTTAAGTTAGAAGTTTTGACTTTTTATTTTTCACAAATTCCTAAAATAATGTAATTTCCAATATTTAAATACGATTTTTATCTATTTGTATCTTTATCTTTATGCATAACAAACGGGCTTAGTATAAGGAATATAGAGGTAAATTTGACTTCTTTGGAGAATAGACTAGGTACCTATACTTTTAATTCGATTGCGATCTTGAATCGGGGCGTAATTAGTTTGAAGCCACTATTGTTCTTAAATAGTATCTTTATATACCTAAATCGATACCATAGAATTAACAATCTCAATAGGTAGATAGGTAATTAATTAAACACAGTCGCGATATTTAATTTTAGCTCTTCTGACATCTTTATTAAATAAAATCATTTGCAAAAATTATAAGTTCCATCTAATAAATAACTCAAACGGCCCGACATCACAGCCGACATTGATGGCTATTACTCAACCATAAAGCACTAGATAAACCATTGATTAAATGCCATATAATTACATTGTAACTACCTATTATTTCAAATTTTACGAGTTTATTAAAGCCATGCTCGTAAATGTCATATAAAATTAGTTTTAATATTCTTTAATAGTCGTTTCGCATTTGATATAACTACTGGCATTTGTAGGAGCCTGTATGATATCGATAATTAAGATTAAGTTATATATTTATTGCTTAGAGAATTAGCTAATAATTTGGTTAATAATTGATTGGAGATAAAATGTAATGATTAACAAAAGTTTTATACTTTACAAATAGCCTTAATTTCGCATATTTACCCAATTTAAATAGACTTAAAATATTTTTGTTGTTCATCATTATCAAGTAAAGTTTATTAGTTACTTAAGATGTCAGTCGGCTAAATCAAGAGTGTTTCGTTCCTACTTGCGAGTCGTGAAAGTTGTCCAAAAGTCAATTGGGAATTTACTTGGCAGTTTGGTCTACTCGAAACTTTACTTGAGGAACGTGAAACAGGGACTAAATCAAATCAAATATAAATTTAAAAATTAAACTAATTCAAAAATGAGTTAACAGAAAACACGAGCGTTAATGTCAGTGACTCGGTCAGATCCGATATAAATTAGACACCCGTCTTCTACCACATAATTAAGAACTATAAACGAATAACAAATTAAATAATTTGTACACTACACTTCATGTTTGTATTATAAAAAAACTACTAAATTGTATAAATCGTAAATCCCTATAATAAGCAACTGGAAAGATGCGGTATGCCGCTTTACCGTCAGACTTACTTACGTTCCCAACTACAAACAAATAAATAATGTTGTAAACAATGTTCCTAATTACTCCTTTAAGATAAGGCATACAATCGATCGTCGAATCGAAGTTGAACTGTAAAAAATAAGTTGGTGAAGTTGTATTTAAGACTAGTGTGACATGTTTATTATTTGGAGGAAGAGGCCTATTAAATTATTAGGGGTAATCCTTGAGTATTTGAGCTTTAGTGGTTAGTCGGAGATCAGTTAGTGGACTGTTACAAATAAGTGGATTGGACATGTTTAGGTGTCACTGTCGCATGTCGGAATTATTGCGTTTTCATTGGAAGTATTATTATAGCTGTGCTTTGTGATGTCCAAAATTTATTGTCAATGTATTTTATCTACTTACTACTTTTACCCCCTTACTTATAAACGCTGGTTAACTGCTGCATAACTATGTATCGTTTGTCTTTTACTGTGACATGAAGTTTCAAAGTTGACACACAGAGACAAACGTCACATAGCTTGGTCATCTGTTAATCATCGTTTATAAGTAAGGGGGTTACTGTTTCAAACTTAGAAATCATTTTCATCATCATCATCCGAGCGATGTTCCGGGGTCCGGAAACTTAGATATTCGTCCTATATGCCTTATACAGCCGAGTTTTTACAAGGTAACAAAAGTGCATACTGAAGGTTTTAATCAATTCGATTAAAACGTTTTGATTTGAACTTAAAACCGGACTTTTAATACCTGCCTAACATGTGTTTGAGTTGGAAATAATCTTAATTTTTACGTAATATAGTGAATATACACTTTAGTTTTCGACTTTGCCTTTGACTGATGTATTTTGATACTTTCTTAGCTTCTCTCTGCTGTGTCATACATATTATGTAATTTTCAATAAAAATGGAGTGCCACTATAATTTGTAAAATAAAGTGTAAAAGAAGGGTTACTCGATTATACTATTAATTGTTTTAAATAACACTTTTTCTTGTATTTCTATCCAATCTTCCATTTCACTCACACACACCTACAGAATTTCCCAATAAGAAACGAGACTACAACCAATAACCATAAAACAATTAAAATACAATCCTAATCCAGATCTTAAAAGCAGCTTATCTTAAAAATCATTAACCTTTGCAAAAATTCCTCCAAGCGATTACCCTTTCATTTTGTCATAAATACTTCGACATACATAATACCTACCAGATGTTGAAGGTGTAGGTATGTGGTATTATCATAATATAAAAATGTGTGTAGTGTATGCATCTATATGATATAAAGTGGGGTGTGATCGTGCTGTTATGCCATATAATATCGTATTTTATGAGTCTGTAAGCCAAGGGACCACCCACGTCAGTGATTGTCAAAGCTCCGCCCCCCGGGTATCCAATTTGTGTAAGCGTCTGATATTTTGACGCCTTATGTGGGTAATTTAGTCGACTATTTTATAAACAAAAGATAATTTTAACCTATTTTGTGGCGGTAATGATTTTAATGGTTGAGAATGTGTGACGGGACTTTCTAGTTTATTCCACTTTTTTGTGATTTGTTTTGATACGTTTTTTGGTTTTATTACTATTTCTGTAATATACTTATTAAATCTACCTACCTAGAAATATTTTTAAAGGAAAAATTCATCTTCAAAAATTCACTTGCTGCGAGATTTGAACTCGCGTCCCTGGATCAATACTCCAGTGCCTATACCGCTCGGCCACGCAAGTTCCCCACCTACCTAGTTCTACCTACCTACTTAAGTTACGTGTGGGACTGACAATAAACAATAATGCACTAAGTGTATCTAATTAAAAAAGGTACAATATGTAGTATTTTCGTTGTCTAGTACCCATAGTGCAAGCCTAGTGCTTAGTTTGGTACTAGCACTGTATGTAACGTCGTGCATTATTTATTTATTTATATTCTATTTATATTTACTAACTTGAGTAAAGTATATGAAAAAGGTTTGAATTTAAAATTGGTTGTTTGAAGGCTCACCTACGTAATTTATGCTTAAGCATAAATTTATTAATTACTTATATTCATGATATTCTTGTTGTTATTAAATAGCATTTTATAGATATTCAGTACCAACTAATTATATAACTATTACTAATTAAATAACTATTTACTGAAATTAGTACCAATAAAAAGTTAAATACCTACCTAATTTCCGTAGCCAACAAATACATAAAGCTAGTATAGGTAGGTACGTGCAGTCTGCATCAAAAATCGATATTAAGATAATTGAGGGGTATTAAACAGGACAGAAAATCTGAAAAGAACTCTCTTATCTTCTCTTTTATTTTCAGTACGTCTTTCGTGTCTTGACATCACACTTCTGATATAATAGCGAAATTGAAAATCTGAATGTGGTCATTGACTTTTGATGTTCTCAATTCAAATCCTCACGAAAATTAACTTGTCTCATGCATACGTTGAAACATTAAAATTCACCCTGACTCTAGGAACACTAACAAGGTAATTCGAAGCATCATCTATGCCTTTTCAACCCAGTTTGTCGTACCTACGACCCCTACAAACATCAAAGGACAATGACTTAATTTCGCCTCTTTTGAATTTTAGACGACGACCGTGGTCTTTGAATAAAGCAGTTTTCACATTACAGGATGCAGTAGGTATATCTAATGTCAATACTAAATCCAATATCCGCCTAAAATTGTACATGATATCTAATTTTAGTCTTTTGTGAGATAATGACATACCAAAGCAGTTAAGGGATGGAAACAAGGTTTTTCTTTATATTTCGTCACATGTATGTCTGAAAAAAAAGATCTGTTCGGTATTTGCCCCCTTTCGAAATTTGGACACAAATCCCATACTTTTTGTTAGTACTTAGCCCACTTTCACTGTTTGCCCCCTTTAATGAAACAATGATCAATAATTCGTATTTAGTATTGGTCGCGTGTAAAGCCTTCTTAGTATCTAAACACACTGCGCCGAAGATACACGACCGAAGTTCGGCGTGACTACGCTTGCAATATATTTTAAATAACTAAGGACTCGACACACCATGCCGAAATGACATCGCTTTATAGCGTACAGCCAAACTTTGGTCGGGCGTAAGTTCGGCAGCGATTCGGCAGCAATCAACACATTATACGCGACCGAAGTTCGGTTCGATTGGCTTGCCTGAATACACACACAAAATTGCGTAACTAAATTTCAGCCGCGTATATAAATTCGGCACCAATGGTGTGTCATATCAGTTGAATACGCAAGAACGTAAAATCAGCCACCGAATTTCGCCGAATCTTCGGCGCAGTGTGTTGACATACTTAGTCTTCGAAAACACAATTATTTAATTCTGTATGGAATGACTTGTTACAAGTATATAGTTGTAGCTGACTAATGACTATATAGATACATATTCTATGCAAATTGGTATATAGGTATTTAATCTGTTAATGTTGTATAATTTTTGTTTGTAATGATAAAAAAAAATTAAAACCCTTTATTTATCGGGTTTAATCGCGTTTTTATTCATGGTTTTTTCATGGTCAACCACGAAAAAGCCAACTGTAAAGTTGGTGAAAGCTCGGCTCGTCTAAAACCATGAATAAAAACGCGATTCAACCCGATAAATAAAGTGTTTTATTATGCAAAATCGCGAAAACCATAGAAGAAATTTAAAAAAAGTTATTAATAATTTAGGCAAGCCCTTAATATTTCACAATTCTCAACTCTCGGTCAACTTTGTTGGCGCAACAAACCCGAGGCCACCCACCGAAGTTTTGTTGCGCAATCATGTCCGCTTTTAATTGCAACACGTCAAGCTTCCATTTCAGTTGAAAGTTAACGATTGTTAATGACTCTTACAATATTTGCCACTTATGGAGGGTTATAAAGTCGCGACTTCATTACGAAACTGGTTAAAATGTCTAATTATTGTTTTTGTTTGCAAGCTTAGGCACGGGCTTAGGCGTTAAGTGGCTATTGAATTTAGTAGTAACTACTGTAGGTTTTCTAAAGAAACAGTATGTAACTAGGTAGTTAACATAGGTAGTTGTTACTTACGTAAGTACTGAATAATAGCTTTCAGCTACGCTAAAAGCATTCAATCTTTTATTTTATTATTTCAACGACTAGCTGCGCCCCGCGGTTTCGCCAAGGTAAGAAAAATAAATATAAAGTGGGGGTAAATGATGAATTTTTAAAATGTAAAATTTTACTATGTTATCAAATAGTGTAAATTTAAGAAGGATCTTATATGCCAGAAATATTTAAATTTTGGATTAAGACATACGCGCATGAAACCGCGAGGCGCAGCTAGTCATTAATAATGGTTGAAAATGAGAGTGCTTTATATAAAATTTGGTATTTTAATCAAGAAGACGTTAATGCTTTTAATGGATATTTATGCTCATTTAGCTTACATTTCCCAAACATGTGTCTCGCATCACATGTAGTTTAGTGTTATACCTGATGACTTTGAGTAAGAACACAGTCATTTGGTTTTACTCTCACATTAAAGTAAGGAATTTAAACAAACTTTCACTAATTATTTCTGTAACTGTGTCAATAAGAAAACTTTAAAAAACCAATAAAATGCCCAGTTTATCTGTGTTTCTTTTTCGGAAAATCATTAAGCTGATTTTCAGTTAATATAACAGAAGTAATTGGCCCTTTTCATTTAATTTCAGATGATTTATACAACGCAAAGTTTTTTTTAAAATCCAAGCCATTATATATAGCGCTGTAGTGCTCAGTATATTGTTAGGTGGAGTAGGCTTACCCAGCACCTATGCCACCTTCGTAGCCTAGTCAACCATGCTTAGAGAAAAAATAATGTTTTTATTGCAGCAAAACAAACTATATACTAACAGTAAACAAACGACGTAAAGTAACTTAAAGGAAAATTCGTTAGCAACAGTAGTGTTTGCTGGAGAACTGATCAACACGTCTGGAGCTTACCAAGCCGTTGGTTTCCTCACGATGTTTACCTTCACCGTAACAGCGATATAACTAATAATCAAACACTCACCGATCTCCCAGCCTGATTGTTATGAACATTGATCTTCGACTGCAAATCGTCGACCTGCTCTCTGACGTCTAGAAACTTCTTCGAGAACTCTATCCCATACGCTAGGTTGTGGGAACACCCGCTCCATTCCCACTTGTTTCTCGCACGGCCTCTAGGATCGTGGGAGGTTCGGTAGCCTAGAGAGTCGCAGCCGCAGGAAAGCAGGCGTCCTTGGGCGCAGGCACGGGCTACGGCATGAGCTACGCCCGCTGCTGTTAGCGCGTAGATGAAGGAGGATTCACGAAAACCTGAGGGTTAAAAGAGAGGTTGATTAGTAAGAGACAGAATTTCAAGAATAGTTTAAGAGCGGCGTTGGTCTATTGAACACGGCAGACATTCTGAAAATAAAAGACAAGATAGAAAGTTATTTTCAGAATGCCCTAATAAAAATCTGAATGTGGTTATCGGCTTTTGAGGAGCTCATTGGCCTAGCTGCACCTGTCGATCTTGAATAGTCGTGTGGGTTAAGCAACGCTTGCTGCAGTAAGTAATGACCGGGGATGGTCATTACTTACCGAAAGGATGGGTGACCGAAAAATTGTATGACCAAAAAATCATTTTCTCGAGCTCCTCCGTGCTTCGAAAGGCACTTTAACCAGTTGGTCCCGATTGTTATCTCTGATAGCAGTCGATAGGTCAAGGAGAGGTCTTAGGGCGACCTGAAAACTCAAATACTGTGTGGGTCACACCACTACACGAAAAGAAGAAAAATACTTAAAGTTGACTTTCACTCCGAAGGCCACGCGTTCGAGACTGGGCCAACCAATCTTATGTCTTTATCATTCATAAAACAAAGTATGCGCCATTAACGTCGCTCTACAGTGAAGGAAAACATCGTGAGAAAAACGGCTTAGGGTCACTAAAAGTCTCAGTTTTAGAGATAGTTGCTGTAAACGCCAAGTAACTTAGTTTATTCCTTGCTTTATTAACAATTAAATAAAGGATTATAAATTTAAAGGCACGCGGATTTAAGTAATCTATTCTATATCTTCTATCTATCTATCTTAATAAAGGAATAAAGGAAGAGTGGACAAAAAGTCGGTACTTGGAAGTAAATTAAAAGAAAAGTTGTCTATGGGACTTAAAGTGTTAAATATAAAAACATTTTTTTATCCAGCGAAGATGTAGATAGGTACCTACTTGCTTTTTTTTTAAAAAGTCATCATCAATCATTCTAGACATGCTTAATAATCATCACAAACCACTTTTTTCATATCAAACATACAAAACTCAATTCTACCTTTAATTCCATTTGCAAAATGACTAACATTTCAAACCGCAGTCGAATAAATAATCATTGAAAATGTTATCCTATCGTCAGAGGAAATGTAGGACCACCCAAGGTTGTTCTATTTAAGCATTCTATTAGGCAAATTCATGTATATTCAGTAAATACAAGATATTGCTCGTGTCTCAATATGAACGTATAAATAAAGTGGGCATGTTGGATATGCTGGGGTACGTTTCTATTTCAATATTGAAGATATTAGAGTCCTACTCCGTTACTATGCATAGATTGGTTTGCAAGAAAAATATTAGTATTTTACTAGTATTTCTTTGAACAAAAAGTTCTTTTGCATCTTTTCAATTATTATACTCGGCTATATTATTGGTTTTTACTGGTAATATTTCATCATCATCATCATTAGCCTGTTGCAGTCCACTGCTGGACATAGGCCTCTCCAATAGCACGCCACCTAGATCTATTTTCGGCTTTTTCTTATTTTGTAGACCTTTACTATACAATTCCATTGATCTTTAGGTTACAACTTCTTGTACTTAAGTTAGCGTGGCTCATAACCTAGTCTAAAAGTTTTATAATTCGCGCTTGACCCAACTAGTGGTATATTTTTTTTTTAACTAAGACCAACTGAGAAATATTTTTAGCAAGGAAATATATTTCCAAAAAATCCCCATGACAGGATTCGAACCTGCGTTTTTCGCTAACCAGGCGACTGCTCTAACCACTGAGCTACGCAGGAATCTAAATATTTCTAAGTTTATAATGCCTTGAGCAATTAAAACATAAAGAAATATTAAGACTAACTGCTTAAGGTGCCTTATGAGTTGTGACTCATCGAAGAGCTCGATATAATGTTTCTGCAACATACATTATTGGTTACCCATCCAAAGAACGACAGCGCCAGGCATTGCTTAACTCTCACGGCTGTACAAGATCAAAGGCTGCAGTTAGGTCACTAGCAGCTCCACAGCTTCGTGTGTGAATGAACCGGCCTTAAAGCCGTCAAATCCCACCGACTATCCGTAACTGTACTGGTTTGTCTGTTCAGTTCCGCCTCTTCGTTAATATATAGAAAGCCTTAACAGATCGTGGTTATGACATTATCTTATCTAAATATAACTTACCTTCTATTGCCGTCGTTTTCGATTGAACTTTAAAAGCAATATTTATTTTAACGAGTCAAGTAAACTTAACTACTGCAAAGCCAGTCATAATTTACCAGTCGATAAACTTAAAAGCCACCAGAATTATTAGCTGATTTGTGAAATAGCTGAGAAATTGTAATTTTATAAGAGCACTAGCTAGCTTTGCCCGACAGGTTTACCTGGGTAAATCTAGAACTTACATAGATATTGGGATATAAAGTTGCCTATGATATGGGGTAGCCCAACTCCAACTAAACTAAGTATAAATCTAGCTCGCAAAGTACAGGTTGTGGGTACGGAAACGATTACTTGAGTCTAATTAAGACGGTAAACGCAGGATCAAAAGATTCAATCTTAAATGGCTGGAGACCTTAAAACTCTTGACTATAAATACTAGAAGAGAGCGGCATTGGTAAGAGAATGCTTTGAAAGAGGCTCGGGCCTATAAAGAGCTGTACATTCATTGATGATGAAACTATTTATCTATACCTAGATGTGAAATTTGACTTCATGACTGATTGATTGACTGATGAATGACTGAACTATACATATATCAACGTAGAGCCCAAAACACTGCAGCGGTTTGGGACCATGTCCCTAAGACATGAAAGGATAGTGTGTTTATCTATCTATTACAGCTCTTTCATATCCAATCTTGGACGTAGACATTCTCCATCACTCTTGCCGGTCTTGAGCTACCGACATCCAATCTCATCCTGCATGTCTTATGATGTCGTCCTTCCATCTTATTAATGGTCTACTCCGCGGCCTAACATGTGGTTGCAGGCGCTATATCTTGTGTAGATATTAGTTTTTGGAAAAACACGGGATCAGCCCCCAGATCATCTATCCAGTGAATGTCTGACAAGAGTGAAAAATAAAAGGCTTTATGAAGTACATTGCTGCTATGACGTTACGTGGTTATTACCGGTATTTACCTCAAAGCAGCAATGTACTGCATAGTGCTATCATTTTCCACGGTTGTCCACAGACGTCCGCTAGATAGATGATCTGGGGGCTGGACTCACGTGGGTGAAACCGTGTGACGCTGCTAGTGTATTAAATACAAAATATCGCGGCCTACATCAAACTATGTAAACAACAAAGCAAACTTCATCATAAAAGAGTAATGTCTGAGCCTCAATCGGTCATGTCGCTGTCCATTACTGCTTCAACAGATAGCTCCTTTACTTCAAATAAATTAAATCGACAACGGTTGCCCTGCATACCGATCGAAACGATACACTATTTTATCATAGTAATGCCTATAGTTTCTGTTCGTGGTTTCGCTTGGGCTCTAAATCATTTAGTACATGGGTAACTTCCGCTTAAAGAGCTGTATTTATCAGTTTAATATGATAAATACTCAAAGGCTTACATGCATTCCTTCAAATATATTAGTAATCCTACTCCTACTAATATTATAAATGTGAAAGTGTGTGTGTTTGGATGTTTGTTACTCAATCACGCAAAAACTACTGAACCGATTGCGATGATACTTTTAATATAAGTAGTTGGATACCGGGAATAACACACAGGCTTCATTTTATTCCGATATTCCCGCGGGACGGAATTTACGCGAGTGAAACCGCAGGGCGCAGCTAGTTTCTCATATAAATGACAAGTCTAATTTTCAGTATTAAATAGTGGGTATATTAATCAATGCTGTGTTTTATTTTGTTAAATATAACAGAACAGTTAATTACTTCCTACTGTTTTACTATCACTTGTACGGGCTCAGAATAGTGTTCTACCATCTCCGATCCAGCCGATTTTTTTTTCGTAAATAGCTTTAGTAGCTTTTGCATGAATGATAATGAAACAGCAAAACACTCATGGTAATTTCCCTTATTTACGATCATGTTTTACATTCCACTCTCATATAAAATTAGCTCACAGATAATATAACATTTCAGCTCTTATCCGTCTTCTGTTGAACATAGGCTTCCCCCATACAACGATACAAATAGCGATAGCGAGCCACCTCCATATGTCCTAGTTGTTGTCCTTTTCGGAAGTTGTCGTTTTAAGAAAATTGTCCTTTTCGGAAGTTGTCGTTTTAGGAAGTTGTCCTTTTCGGAAGTTGTCGTTTTAAGAAAATTGTCCTTTTCGGAAGTAGTCGTTTTAAGAAAATTGTCCTTTTCGGAAGTTGTCGTTTTAGGAAGTTGTCCTTTTCGGAAGTTGTCGTTTTAAGAAAATTGTCCTTTTCGGAAGTTGTCGTTTTAGGAAGTTGTCTATTTCGGAAGTTGTCGTTTTAGGAAGTTGTCGTTTTAGGAAGTTGTCGTTTTAGGAAGTTGTCCTTCTCAGCCTGAGGGCATCCAACCGGCACTGACGTCCGGTAAAACTTCATTTAGTTTATGTGGCGCCTTTCTATGTACCTAACCCGAACCTAACCCTTTCTATGTACCTTATTGAATAAGTAATTTACATAACAGTTGTTATGTAAATTACTTATTCAATAAATAAAAATAAATAAAAAATAAAAATAACCCCTCCCCGCGACCGCTACAATGTCGTTGCTACATCGAGTAGGTGATCTTCCAACACTTAATTTCGCATTGCATCGTGGTCGCCACTCGATTACTTTACTCCCCAGCGGTTGCCTGGTTTTTGAGCTATATGGCCTGCCCATTGCCACTTTAGTCTACTAATTTTGAGAGCTATGTCGGAGAATAAAACAACCCTTCAATTTTACTTTACTAGCAGTTTAGGCTGTGTGTTGATGTATGTTAATCACACAAGACTTTACATTTTATAAGTAAATAATACTATTGTAATAATTCAACTTCGATTTATATTTTATATGGAACGCGGAACGTGGACAACGACTGTTTATACCGAACTAACGCTATAAATTAAATAGTGAATCCATTGGCGATCGTAAGATACGAGGACGCTATCTCCGCACAATGTAATCTTTTTACCATAAAAGAGATGATGGTTATTTGCATTCTACTTAGGTCAGATAGTTAATTGTGAATCTTGAATCTAAGTTATTTCATTGTGCTAATTTCAATAGGACAGACATTAAATTGTGCGCTGGTGTAATGGTGGATAATTAATTATTGCAAAGACCACCTGTTGGTAGACATCTTGGCATTTGATTTTATGGCATGCTTCGAAGTACCCAAGTTAATGGGCTTGGGATTAATTGATCGATAATTGTTGAAGCGCGTGAAGGGTTACCACAGTTTACCTAGAAGTTCACGCGGGTTTTAATTGCTTGATTTTAACTTTATTTTTTTGCATCGATGTTTAGACTATGTTACAATGATTATGGAACATACTTCCGACAAACTTTCTCTGCCGAAAGATTCGCCGGCAGAATTTTTCGTTTATAAGATGATCAACGACTGAACTTTTCAACTGCGAACGATTCGCCGGCAGAATTTTTCGTTTATAAGTTGTTCAACGACTGAACTTTTCAACTACAAACGATTCGCCGGCAGAATTTTTCGTTTATGAGTTGATCAACGACTGAACTTTTTAACTACGAACGATTCGCCGACAGAATTTTTCGTTTATAAGTTCTTCAACGACCGAATTTTTCAAATAATAGTCCTGATCATGAGGAGACCAAAATCGAGATCGTGAGATCGTTAGAGACGAGTTTGAAATACATCACTATCAAGCGACCTTTCTTCTTCTAGTTTCTAATAGACGTTCTATGATAGAACGCCTAAGTCTATCTTATCGAATAATTCGTTTAAGTTTTTATCTGTAAGAAAACATAACGCGTTGATGTCTTTTCTATAGACAGTTAAGACTAAAGTTATTTATTGCCACAAATAATACAATTCAATAAACTAAATAATAATTATTTTTTTCGTTCTAATAGCATAGACATGCCATAGTCATTTAGACGATCCGTGAGAATAACCGCCATCAATTTATTAAGAGGTATTAAATAAAAAACAAAGAAGTTTAAAAATTCTCATCTTCACTGATATCTTGATTATTCGATACGAAAGAATCGTATAAATTAATTCGATTGTGCTGAGTGATTAATAAGAGGTCCGGTGTTATCTCCCGGATTAGTTGGCCCTCGGACCAAAGTGAGCCTAATTGACAGCACGCGATATGGTATATTGGTATAATTACATTCGGTACTTTCGAATAGTGATATTCTGGGAGAGAGCC
This sequence comes from Idaea dimidiata, assembly GCA_949358125.1. Classification (NCBI taxonomy): domain Eukaryota; kingdom Metazoa; phylum Arthropoda; class Insecta; order Lepidoptera; family Geometridae; genus Idaea; species Idaea dimidiata. Next base: position 13,619,694 of record OX442337.1, read on the forward strand.
TCTTTATCAACTACATTTGGGGTTTTAATTTTTCACGGTACAAAGAGTGCTGGCAGAGTTTAACTACCTACATTTAAATACAATTTTTTTGTTCAATAAGATCATGTTATTTTTGGCCATTGTTGTGTTCACCTATAATTGGCGTTCACACAAGACAGTAAACTGTTAGCAGCTCTCAAACTAAAACATCTCATACTTATTTTAAATTTAAAAGCCGTTTATTTTTTAAGCATTCGTCAAATATTACAGAAACATTACTTAATGTTTCTGATTTCGGCTTAAAGTGGCATAGAATGAAGCCATACGTAAGAAAAATGCCCAGCTAAATTTTAACCATAGGTAATGGTTAAAAACTTAAGAATACCTGATAGTTTGTGATAGGTAATAGCCAAGTCTGCTGAAAAAATACCTAACACTATTTTCGAATTTTACTTCAAGAAACAATGATATACCCGGAGCTGTTATCAGCTGTATCACTCTGTTCTGAATTCTGAAGCTACAGTGTCCCAACCAAATATGGCCTTATTATTTATTTATAAATTGAACGAACCTGCCTTACGTGGACATAACTGACAAATTTATATTTGTAGAACGAAAGAGACTATCGATATGTCGCAATTTATAGTACTTTCTGATGGTAGATTTGATGATTTCTTGTTATTGGTGATTGGCCGTATAAGGAACATAAAGCTGGGTCACAACAAACGCAGGAGTTCACGTCACGCATGCACGTTACCCAAGTTTTTTCGGTGCGCCCATGTTCAGATATCTGTGCTGCGCCCGCATGTTATATGCGTCGCTTGTCGATAATTATTTGACTTCGAGTTTAAGTTGTGGTGGTGCGTTTCTTAAAATAATTATATTAAGGCGTAAGTACATACTACGAGTACATACTGATAATCATATTTTTGGAGAAGAAGAGAGAGATAACATACTGAGCTAGTAGGGCCATAATATAAATAATAGATTGTTCGTTACTTCGAAAAAAGTAAATAGATACGGTATATAGCATTAGCTTCAAACAAATGTAAGAGAGCGCGGGTGCGTGCGTGACGTGTAACTCCACGTTTAGTGTGACCAGTTCATAATTTCTATAGCTTCCAACTCTTGTTTTATTTAAAGCGTCGAGTTGTTAAGACATCGATTTTCACATTAACTGAAACCCATCACAATCAAACTTCAAATATCGATTTCGAAGCATCACCGTGTTCGATGGACGTATTATAATTACCGGCATCCCACGTTTTACTGTCAATTTGCGCCAATTAGTCGACTATAAGGTCGTTAATCGACCACGTTCGAAACCCGTGCCGAATTCCTTAATCGACTTTAATGAATTCCGTTTATTCATTTTCGACGTTTTTCCAACGAAATGCTCTGAATTTCCAACGGGTGACAGATTTTAAATTCTTCCCTTACACTTGTCCATTTAGTTTTTGTCAGTGCTCGTTTTAATAATGCATGAAATGGTCGTAATTATTTTGGTGGACGGTTTTATGAAGAAAAGAGGCAATGACATTTGTGTAGAACCTATTTACAGATTGTAATTATAAATCGCATTTTAATATTATTAACTAGCGATCCGCCTTGGTTTCACACCTATACTATTACTGCCTATATTATTTTTATGGATAGGTATTATTAAATTTTTAAAATGAATGGTGATTATAATTAAATAAATGCTTTCCAAAAATAGTTATCCAAGTGCAGGAAACACTTTAAAATATATCAAAAACAGATGAATGATGATGATAAACATTTTAAACTCACACGATTTTGAACTCATAATTATTTTTCCCGGGTCTTATTCGCGTATTATTATTTTTAAATTCTTTCTCTTTCTCTTCTTCTCTTTCTTTTTCTCTTATTTCTCTTTCTCATAATACGCGAATAAGATCCGGGAAAAATAATTATGAATGATGATGATGTTAAAAATCACATTAAAGATGATGTCTTTAGATAGAGTTAGCAGGTAAACAGATAGAGAGATAGGACATACATAAAGATTTAAACCAAGTAGGTACATAGGTGAGAGAAACATCAGTTTATTTCAAATTAACACCATCTCTATAGTTTACTATGTAATTAAATAATAGACCAAAACAACACAGCAGGTAGTTATTTAAAGGCGTGCATGATTGACACCAAAATATCTTGGGTTACGGCATAGGTAACCTACCACATTAGGCCACCTCTTGTGTAATCAACATCACCGTAACATCGTTTCTCAGAAGACAACATTCAATTGGCGAATCTACATCAGTCCCATACATGGCAACGGCGCCCGACAGGCAAAAAAATTGTCGACTAAGTAAATACAAATTTCAATTATCATTGAACGTTTTATTCATCTGTGATTCTTTAAACGTGGACATTTAATTTAATCGTATGCGCATAATGATCGGTTTTTCCATCGGTCTCCGGCGGTGGTCGGCTTTTTCCGTGTCATACATTGTTCTTGATGCGCGAGCCTGTATGTATGTTACAGGAAATGTATGAAACTTTGGAATTGTATGCAATTCCTAGGAAATGTATACAATTCCGAGTCTATAATATAATAATAATAATCAAAAGTTTATTTCATCGAAAAATATTTCATCAGCAAAAAGAGGCAGGGACTACTATTTAGATGGCAAAAACATCTGTGCCAGACTCTTCTTTAGGCTGCAATAGTGATACTTATTCTTAAATTAGTTTTGGTCTATCTAGTAAAATATTGTAACAAAGATTTTTTAAACACACATTTCCTAGAAAATGTAAACAATACCTAAAAGATTCTATGAAATATATTACATTAGATTCAGATAATATTAAGTCAGTCCCAGGTCCGAAATGTTTTTTTAACCACCCAGAAAAAATACATTTTCGATCACTGTTAAGAAAATGTCATACGATTCCTAGGAAATGTGTAATGTAATACAATTTATTTTACACCATTTCCGGGTGATTTTAGCAATTGTATACATTGCCTAGGAATCGCATACAATGACGGATTACATACATATCCTGTAACATATACATGGTCTTCGCGCATGCTCCGGCGCATCATGCGTGATTTATGTTTATGCAGTTCGATTTTTAAAACGGTTTTTAGTGGGTTTCTCGCTTCGAACCGGATAGCTTATAAATCTGGCGCCAAAATGAATGAACTCGAATCGTGTTTTTCTGTTGTCGAATATTGAATATTCGCTGTATGATACGCATTATTGACGCTCGATGTTTACAGATGAGATTTCTGTGATACTTGTGTACTTGAATGAATAACGGCTCATGAGTTTTTTGTATTCATTCACCAATTTTTTATTTAAGAAGCTGTTTTTAAGTAAATACGGTTGCCTTTAGCTAATGAAATGTTCGAACATGGTGATCGACTTTAAAAACCCTTTAAGTACTAGTCGGACCCGCGTACGAAGGGTTTCGTACCATTTTCACAAAAATTGGGCAAGTGCGTGCCTTGTTAGGCCAAGCGCAGTGTAGGGTTTCATATTTTCCAATAACAGGGATTGCAATCTAGAAAAGTCTTTACAACCCACCTAGTAGATAGATAGATATATATCGATAGATATATGAATAGAAAGATAATACTTTATTTGACCAACAACAAATTACAAATATAACACACTAGCTGCGCCCCTCGGTTTTACCCGCGTAAGTCCCGTTTCCGCGGGAATATCGGGATAAAAATTAGACTATGTGTATCCAGCTACCTATATTCCAAGTTTCATCACAATCGGTTCAGTCGTTTTTGCGTGATTGAGTAACAAACACACATACACACATGCTCAAAAACTTTCAGCTTTATAATATTAGTAGGAGTAGGATAGGATAGGATAAGCTCCCTTAACTCCCTTTGCATACGGAACTCTAAAAATCTTGGATATTATTCACTAGTGGCTTAAAGGGGTTTTTGTGCCAATTAAGCTTAGCCAAGGTGGTGTGGTCATGTGTGCCGAATCAGTAATTACCGAAACCGACCGGAGTGCCGGCCCGAATAGCTATAATATGAGGTTTGGAACTTATGACGTCATAATCTACAAATATTCGGTTAACCAGGAACCAAAGGTGTACCGCTTTTAGCGATAAGATCGCCCATTTGTACAACTTTTTGCTTTTAAGCTTACTGTGTATTGGTCTTACTTATAAATTATAATGTAAACTAATTGTAATTGTTGTTGGTTGTGTAAATAAAGTGTTAATCGATCTATTTATCTATGTACTAACTATTTCAAACTGACTGACAATAATAAAACACTTCATTTATCCGGTTTTATCGCGTTTTTACTCATTATTTGACTGACAATACTATAAATTACCTTTAGCCTCATCCGCTGTTCCTCATCGTAATAAGGGATTTTGGAAATTCATCCTCTGAATAAATTTTGAACACTAAAGTTGTAAATCTTTTAATTACCTACAACTTTGCTATTTAACTCTTTTCCATAGGACTTGTAGTTTTGCCGTAAATCATGATTAACGGTTTTGCTCTCTTAAAAACTCCCCTCCATCCCCTTCCCGATCTCAGATCGCCCGTAATTTTTTTTGCTATCATTTCTAATGGGTTTCATTCTACTATATTTTTTTCTTTTTCAAGAATTATCGGGGTATAAGTAACCTAATTCGTTACACATTAATTTTATTTTAAATAAATATAAATCACTTATTGGCACATATAACAGCAACCAACATCGATTTCCGAAAATAATCAAAACCTAATCAACAAATAAATTATTATTTTTAAGTACCACTGTTTATTTAACTAATAGGTTAATTACACTATAATTTTGATGAGATGATTCCGTACATTAAACAAAATTCAGTTGAATCATCGATCCTTTTTAAAATTTTCCGCAACATCACTCCAAACACTTCTCGACTTAATTAACCCTTAAAAGCGGCTTTATGATCCGACAGGTAACAAAAACTTGAAACAAAAAAAAACCACTCGATGTCACGTCCGAAACTGGGAACTTTAGACAAATTCATATTTTTTATAGAATCTTTTGTGTGTTTTTTCTCACAGTTAAGTAGGCATCTGAAGGAGCACGATTTGGTAACGCACTGAGGACGATGTTATCTCAGCCATTAGAGGGAACAACTATCGCGCTCAGACATTTCGACACGTTCCCTTTTTGTTTCAATTCCGAAGGTATGAACCTTCTCTCCATAATTCTGCTCTATCATCGTGCGTCTCAAAACATTTTATTATTCCAACACTAACCGCAAATTATTGCAACAATATTTTGACGGCCCATCCGAAGCCTTACCGTTCAAAAATGTTATCGGACGTAAAATAATAAAACATTTTTGTTCATAATAAAGACGTCTCGAAGCCTTCGCACGAATTCCCACGACATTTCGACAGATAAGCCGTCAAATAGCGTTTGTCTTTTTGCGGGATCATAAACGACACATTGTCGCCGCGTCACCTGCACGTTGATGATATAAAACGCCAATAAATGTCACTTTTTTATGAGAAATGTCGTGCGTTGTATTCGGGTCACGTGCGCGTGCGCGTCAGATGTGTATCGACACTTGTCCGCCACCCTGGCTGGGACGTCGCGCGCCATACTCTCATGCCGCGCCGCTTCTCACCGCCACACCGCGTCGCGGTAATCTCGTCCCCCATCGCTTGTCGACGTCCACTTTCGTACAATACTCTCATTAGCCTGACAAACCCATTAGGTAAATCTTTGTTGTACCATTGTACCATCATCACCTCCAACAAGAGCGCTAACGACGTGTAGAGGATCTTCGGGAAGCGGAACAAATACCGTGCTCTATCCCGAGTATCGTCCGCTTTCTTCGATAGTCCGATTTTGAGCAAAAAAAGTCAACGGATCGGAATCATTATTATCTTTCTCATACGATCATCGAACGCTATTATCCTATTTAAAAGCATCTCTCGATTTGTTCTTTCGTTTTTTTCTTGTTTCATTCTGTTTCGGCGTTTCAATTCGGGACCCAACAATGGCCAGGTTAAGAAAGATGTTTAAGTGTTTAGTTACGGTGTTTTTTCACAAATTTTCAATTTAAACGGAGTCGTGTCGTTGACGGACCGGAAGGTGTCGTTATGGAACATTATCAATACTAATACTCTTCGAAACACAAAAGGGAGGGTTACATTTTTGAGAATAATCCGTATACAATTTACGTCTTAACCTTCGTATACTGTTTCGTTTATCTCTATTTAAGAAATACCTTTCTAAATAGTTCTATAATTCGACCATCAATATGAAATTTAATGAAGAGAATTGAAAAGCGTACAGCTATAAAACTTTAACACATTTAGGGCTGGAAGAAGGCTTTTAAATGAAAGGACTAGCTTTATCCTGAGATTTCACTTGCGGTAGTGCCAGCCACGGCGCGCTTTCTTAACCCGAATTCTTTGCTTAAACACAACTAGAGAGGGTTGATTTTCCATTGTTTAATTGTTGAACTTTGATGTAATTAAACCATCTCTACAGTAAATTGCAATATCAATAGTCAAATAAGACTTCAAAAAGTCCAATATTTTTTGACTTTGAAAGGAAAGACGTTGAAAGGTCATACATTGTTTACATTTATACTACTATTATTAATTCTGTTTCTCTGTAGTCTACAAAAAAATATACTTGCATACAACAAAGGTAAACTCTTGTTGTGTTACTCCTTTTAAGAATGATGTACATACCTGCCTACGTTGATAAGTATAAAATATTCTATTGAGCTCTCTAAATAAGTCAATTAGTTTATTTTCCATCTTCGAAAAGAGCACCTTTTTTGTACTTCGTTAACAAAGTTATTAAGTTGTTGTCGAGTTTAGCGTTCGAAGCATATGGCATCCCTATAAGTCTCCTTGGTCAAGGCAATTTGAGTTAAGATATTAATTGGTAAGGTGGTGGCGGTAAGGCTGGCAGGGAGGGGAGAGAGCCTCTCTCGGACCCACACGTTGCGTGAAATCGTGGGTGCGGGTGCCGGCGGCCCACACCTGGCTTGAGACATCTCTTATTATTTGTTGTCTCCCATATTCTATGCTCGTAAATTTCCACGTCAACGTGTGCGATGATTCTCCAAAAAGTAAGGTCGACAAAGCCTTTTCACACCCGATGACATAAAGATAGACGTACAGTAAATACGTATATTAACAATAATGTGTGGATTCCATTCACCGCTCGTCTCTTAACGTGCGTGAATAATTTTTCGTCGTAATAAATTCGGATTGTAATGGCCGATCGCGATTGGTTTGGAAGTTAAGTTACGTTTATTTTAATAAAAAATATGGAATTACATTCGGACTGGTTTTGGCATTAATCGATAATGATTGCCGCCACCTCCGACTGTTGTCGTAATGCTGCAGCGTTATTGGCTCTCATCGACAATGCGTTTTATACTCGTTTTAATATAAAATTTATTAGATACCTACCTAAGTAGGTACTAAATAATTGTAACTTTCTTTTTACACTAAAGCGAAAAGCTAGGCTTTACGCGGGGAGGCTGGACTCTTCGTATTGTGACTATCGCCTATTCTATGTCTATGAACATGGATGTCAACTATCTAAAATTATTTGAATACTCTTAATTATTTTTCCCGGGTCTTATTTGCGTATTATTATTTTTAAATTCTCTTACCTCGACGTTTCGATCATGTTACAATGATCTTGGTCGCAAGGGGACTGGAGCTGCGGCTCATTATTTGAATACTAATAACATTGACCCATAGACGATTTAGAAGTATGAGCTCTGAAGAGAAATGATTATGGTTACTCCAAGTAAAATAGGAATAAAGCTAGAACAAGATAATATCGCCTATTCTGTCTGTATGTCGAAGGAATTTGCGACCCTACGGCAGCACGTTACGACTTCTTCGGACCACAAATATCTAACTGCGCGTAAAACCTTACGCTTTCATTGTTACCAATTTACCAATGCTTTCACACCTACGAAATGATGGAAAATTATAAGACTATACTTAAGGCGTATGTAAGTTGTACATTACTGTATGTAACTGCGGAGCGCTGCTAGTTGAGCAGCGCTCCGCAGTTACACCCGCGTTGGTCCTGTTCCTGCGGGAATATCGGGATATAATTTAAGTTCCATCGCAATCGGTTCAGTTGTTTTTGCGTGAATGAGTAACAAACATACATAAGAACTTTCGCGTTTATAATATTAGTAAGAAGTAAAATTATATCGTCATTCTTTATTCATTCGGCGAGGGAATGGAATCGGTTGTCAAACGCTTACAGTTATAAATAAAGTAATATAAGTAAGATCGCTTGCTTACAGTTCCGATTTCTACTATTCATTTATCCTCCGTGTACGACTATTCGGGTCAGAATTCAGATACTCATATCAATCAATCCCATAAAGTTAATAATTGAGTAGGTTGGTACCATGTTGGTACATATTTTTAATAGCATAGCACAATCTAAAGTCAATTGATTGTAATAAAGTAAAATTAACTATTATTATACGTCGGTACCGCCTGCCGCCCGACGCCGCCTGTGAGAACTGACGATTTATTACTTTCTATGAATCTATTTATGTAATATAATCAAATTGTCTAAGCTGCCGTGCGTGGTACGATCCCTACGTTCCGTTTTAATGGGGAGAATTCCAGGTCCGCTAGTTTCCCTCAAATCCTTTATTCGCCTTGTACGACAACCAGGGAAAGAGATGGGGTAATTCTAATCTATAAACGGCTAAATCTCCGCTCGAATTCTGGCTAATTAAATTCTACTCTGCTTAAAATGTTTTGTGCCACCTAGTTTTAAGTTATGTATATATTTTTTTGTAGTGTAATTTATAATTATGGTGTTTAATAAACAATGTAAAGAATGTATTCATTCATTCACAGTATAAAGTAATACACTTCTAATAAATCTTACTTACCTCGTTTCATAATAACACTTGCATGAGGATTGTTACTCTTCACCGATAAACTTGAGCAGTTCCACCTATGCCATCTGAACTGATGCTGGCATTCCTTGACCGCTAATTGTAGACCCTCAAACGCTATGGCAACTGCGTCGGGGGCTTCGTTGCAGATGGATCTTTGTCCTCTGGTCAGGCCTCCGACCACGCGACAAGTGAGGGCCGAGTTCAGTTTTAGAGTGGGCATCATGTTGTCTCTTGAGCTGAGGAAAAATCATGTTTTATTAAATTTTCAATGAAATGCTTTTCCAAAAATTCGCATCAAGACTTGAACCTGCATCTTTGGGAATTCGTCCCAAAGATGCAACTTTAAGTCCTGTTGGGCAAAATTAGTCATCCAAGTGTTGAAAACACTTTAAAATTTATCAAAAAGGATTTATATATTTTTCTATAAGCACTTATAATAGTATTTGAACTAATATTTAACACGACCTTTGGTTTTACTAATGATCCTATTTCCTACTAATATTATAAATGTGAAAGTGTGTGTGTTTGGATGTTTGTTACTCAATCATGCAAAAATGGCTGAACCGATTGCGATGAAACTTGGCTACATTTTATCCCGATATTCCCGCGGGAACGGGACTTACGCAGGTGAAACTGCGGTACATAGCTAGTTATAAATAAGGCCTAGAAGCTAGGTATTGTATAGTCCCGTGGATTAAGCAACCTCTGATACGGTCATTCCTTGGATAGGTGGCCGATAATTTGTGTGACAAGATATTGGTCCCGCTCTTGTATATAACTTTTTATCTCGGTTGTCTTTAATAGCAGTCGTTAGGGAAAGTGAGAGGGAAGGAATAAATATTATGTATATTAATAATTTTCCTAAAAAACAGCCTCATTCATAAAATATTATTTTTTACATGACTAAGTTATGTGACGTTTGTCTCTGTCTGTCAACTTTGAAACTTCATGTGACAGTAACAGACAAACGATGCATAGTTATGGAGCGCATTAATTAGCGTTTATAAATAAGGGGGCATAAGCAGATAAAACCCCTTTAAGAAAGAACATAAAACTAATTCAACAATGACAACAGAATTTTAGGCCGTTAAGCAAGTAAGACCGCAGGTCGCTACTAATTAGATACATAATAAACTCCTGCGATCAAGATGACGTCATAAAATGATAAAACACAAAAAAAAACATCTCACATATCAGTGTGAAAATGTGATGCAGAATGGCGGTCTAATTTATAGGTCGATAAATAAGGTAATCAGTGCCTACATTGCTTTTCGTAGCTACCTACAGAAGAAAAAAAAACCCGCCGTTTCATCCACGTAAGTCCCACTCCCGCGGGAATATCAGGATTCTTCTTCTTCTTCTTCTTCTTCTTCTTTTCGAAGAAGAAGAAGAAGGATAAAAAGTAGCCTACGTTTTGATCCAGGTCTCCAGCTTTCTACATAACCAGGACCACACATTCTCCATTTCAGTTCAGCGGTTTTTACGTGATTGAGTAACAAGTTAGTAGGATAAACTTTTCCTAAACTACCGTTGGATCACTATCTCACCAGATGGCATCTGATGATGCAGATTTTAATCCTGGGTAAAGTAAAAGACAGTTTAGTTTTGCCCAGTCCTCTTTAGTGGCTGGCTGCACCCAGCTTACATATCGGAACATTGACTACTCATAGTCCCTATATTAAAGCTGGCTACTTTACTATATAGGACATGTACCAGTCGAAGAAGAAAAGTTTTTTCTTAATACCCATACGTAATCCGCGCTACCACGATGTCTTATAAGTCGTAGCCAAGTCGCTGCATTGCTCAGCTAAAAAAAAACTTAAAATCACATCATATAAAAAAAAACAACCTAAACAAAAAAACTGTTTAACAGTAGTCGGAGTATTTTTTATTTAAAATTTACTTTATTTTTTTGAGCGACAAGGCAACGACAAACGTTAGTGATAGCGCGGAACATCTCATCTAGTCTAAGACCTCCCAAACACAAATTTATTTAAATAAAAACGATCAATAATCAATAAAATTAGAAACTATTAGTTAAACCAACTAAATAACTAAGTCTAATCGAATTAGGAATCTTTACAACTTATGTCAACAAATACTAATAACATTGTAAAAAAATGTATAAAATCAAGTATATTGATGTCATGTTAACCATATAAGCAATGCCTATAGGTATATTAGGTAACTTATTCTTAAAAGTCTCGTATTTCATTGGTGACATAATATCGCACAATGCGGATTCTAATAGCCTCCGTTCAGAACATTTGTCAGAGTTCTCTATAAAACATTGGGCGAGCCAAAATTGTTCTTATGCCTAATTTAATTACGGATCTTTACCCTCTTCCAGAATCTTAGATCATAAAATGTAAACACAGAACTGTCAATAGTTATCTGAAAATGTAAACAAAGAGCTGCCACTTTCAAATAAATAGATGCGATTTTTTGTTTACATTTTTGATATAAAATTCTGAAACAGAGTCAATATAGACCGCTTCCATGATCGTTTGTAGTAGCTGTCTTCCTTTGTCGGTCAAAAAATTAAGTAAATTTTAAATAACAAATACCCCGACTATTTTTAAAAAGCACAGATAATTATAAAAATAAACTTTTTTTTTAACTTTGTTTTTTTTTTAAATTATTTAACATTTTTTTTAACTGAACGACACCGCGGCCAATTCGTGACGACTTATAGGACTTTTTGTTTTGGACATGCATTACAGGCAATTTCACAAAAGCTGTTTTATCAAATAGATAAATAGTACTGCTGTGACTACGCAATTTTTTTGTGAAAATGATTACAAATTGCACACCACTAGTTTTGTAATGTAAATCCCGCTTCATAGCCTAGAGGTTTGAAAATCACGCCCCGTCTCTCCATTGCCCTACAGAGAGCCGCATAGCTCCAACAGTCAACACTAAATATACAACGTCAATAAAATTCACGTTCTACTAAAATATTTCTGCTAATTGGACGCTTTTGCCATAATTAGTGTCAAATATAATTAATTTATTCGTCCATTCGATTTTTATCTCGAACAGTTCGTGTATAAAACAATTTGTTGCGTAGCTTCCCAAACCGAATGTTTAAACTATGACTACCACGAGCCGGCGAACGATTTTAATTAATTTAATCGAATTGTTTTGAAGGGAGATTGTGTATGGCTTACAGAATAGTTTGAAGTTTTTTCGAATTCTTTTTGTAGAACTTAGAGAATTTTGTTTTTACTTGTATATTATCATAGTTATTTCGTATCTAAACTTGTTTTATGAGTTACTAGCTGCGCCCCGCGACTTAACACGCGTAAATCTCGATCCTGCGGAATATTGGGATAAAAAATATCTGCTTAAGTGTTATTCTAGATCTCCAACTATCTATATTCCAAGTTTTATTGCAATCGGTTCAACGGTTTTTACGCGATTGAGTAACAAACATTACTTACATCCATTAGTATTATTAGAATACTCCTTTGTGTGGTTATTTTGATCGCATCTATGATGTTTAGCCCTTGTTATTCCACAAAAGTCTATCTTTCTACAAGCACCCCTTAATATTCTGGGAATTTTTGCATTTAGTTTCAAATTTCTGGTCCTAAGGCTTCTTCAGCATCTAGGAGTCAAGTCTGACCTTAAAGATCGAATTATAATACCAAAAATTGACTTAAGTCAAAGATTTTGCTTAGTAAACTCAAAGTACGGACTATAGATTTTAGCCTAGAGGCAGCTAGATAACCGCATAGATATAACTACTTACCTGTATAATTTTATAAAAAAAATGCTAACTATGATGGGTAGTACTAATCAAACTTATCATAATAATTTCAACACGCGTACCTTTAACACATATTTCCCAACAGGATGTAAGTATATACGTAGCATTGATTATTAAATATAGGTAGGGATGTATGTATGTACATACTCGTACGGATATCAAGCCACTACATTTACCTAACATGGTCATAAATTACATGCTTCATCTTCAGATCAGATCAACAGGAAGTGTTACAGATTAAAATAAATGTGTTTAACTACACCATATCGTGCGTAGATTGTAAAGGTAGATTTCGTTTTAATGTTGCAAGCACTAAGGCTTAAAATATTGTAAAATACCATAGAGAACACATTATATTTTGCGTTTAGGTTATTATTACAAGTCTTAAACAAAACGTTGAGGGTTTTAACTTAGTTTAAAAAAAACAAAAAGGTTTATAATTCGGTTTGTTCGGTTGTTTTTTTTTATATATTTTTTTTTTGATCATAATTTTGATCTCAATTTAATTGGAAGATTACTTGGAGCTTGGAGCTGAAAATCGGTAGACTCTAATAAGGGTATTAGCAGTTGATGTATTTTAAAAAAGATAGTTTAATAACATTTCTAACTTTTTAAATGCACACAATTTGTCAACATAATTAAATTTTACCGGGAGTCCCCTCGCGACCAAGATCTTTGTAACATGATCGAAACGTCGAGGTAAGAAAATAAAAGAAAAGATTAAGACCTGGTAAAATGTAATTATTTCTAAATGTTCATAGGAAAATATTAACGTAAAAAAAACGTATTATCGACAATAAGTAGGAACATCAGGAATAACAGAAATAGAAATACCTACCTAACTTATAAGTAGTTTCATTTTATATCTTACTTCTTATTATCTGGTTTTTTTTAACTTATAAGTTGCCTACTTTTTTAAAGTACTTATTTTTCCGAAATCTACTTTAGTCGCAGCATCACGTAGCAATCAGATGAACTCAGTCACGAATATTACTCAGATATACCTAACTGATAAATTTATCAGCTTAACTTAACACATTAGTTTTTATTAGCTTTTGAAAAATGTGTTCAAAATACACATTGAATACCTACTTTATTTTGTAAAGTGTAGTATAGTTTATTCGAATCAAATAGAAAGAAGGTCTGTTTGTCTGCTAAGATAGATGATCCACATTTCTCTGCATTTTTTCGACCCAAAATGAGAATTTTTTAAGTAGGTAGACATTTTGTAATTTGATTTTTATTGCTTACGGCATTTCTACTTGAAATATTTTAGAAAGGGTTTGTTTTAATCAACTATCTGCGTAGCGAAACGGTTCAACTTAAGTTTCTAATTTTGCAAGAACACTTCAAAATCTTAAGCAGAACTCTACAAAAGTTTCCAAAAATATTTACCAAAAGTTGTATAAAAAATCTAACAATGCTGAAGCGATGTTGAGATGGTTTAGTTTTAGAATACGTGCCCTGACAGAAAGCGACGTTGAGGCCTACGATGCAGTGATTACTTTAAACAAATGACATCATTCCCTTCGTCTAAGGGCTTGTAACAAATTCAATATTTACAAGTACCAAATGGTACCAAGTGTGTTTAATCTTTCTAGTAAAACGAGTTCCTTATCATCTGTTTTACTTTATGAAATCTTATTTTAAAATAGGAAGTAAAGAACGATTTTTACTTTTCTAATTTTAGGCACGAAAGTTGACTTTTTGAGCTCTATTCAATTTTTAGGCACGAGAACTTAATTTTTAAGAATCAATACTGAAGTGAGTGCAGGGCAAATTAACGGGCTAAATATTATTGATTATTATAAATACTGAAGTGAGTAGGTATTTAAAAATAAATAAAATATAAACAATCAGTTTATCATGGTTCATCAAGCCAATAAAGGGTAACTTTACCTTAACCTTGTTAACACGTTTAGAGCCTACGAGAAAATTACATCTCCATTTCCAGTACTTATTATTTTACATTGTAATTCTACACGGTTTAAAACTAAATGTATTATGAAAGTAAATCTTAGTATGACAAATCGTTGACTATCGCAAAAACTCAATAATATGATCATTAAAAAAATCTACACACACCCACAAAATGTCTGGCAAATAGCAAACAAATCGATCGCGTTGCTTTTAATATTAGCCTTATATCAACGCCCTAAGTTTCAATGTCTTTCCAGACCTCTTCATGGGTAGACACTCCCGTGAGCAAGAGTTTAATTTCAATCAAACATTGTGAAGACAGAAGAAAAATTTAGTTAAAGTTTTAATAGGTACTAAACTAACACGACATTTTTGATTTAAAAACAATTAAAGGTCATTCATTCCAAAGGGCCAACTACAGAATTAGTAGAAAAGATACAAAGACAAATGTAAAACTAAACCCAACTCTACAAACAAACAAACAAAGTTTTCCTTCTTTACATAACAGTAATGTTTTATCTGAAGCGTTCCCACGGGTCGGCGTCTTAACATTATAGAGGGTGGTCTAAAAACATATCATAACACTCATTTAATGATTTTAATGAAACATAACCTCCTGTAATGTGTGCATTATTTTCTTGCAATTGCATTTTGCATTCATATGAAACGTTTTAAGTTTTATTTCTCTTTTTGTAAAGTTGTTTATGAATTGCAGTGGAATTTGAACGACTTCTTTCAATGCTCTTCTGAGTTGAGGTAGGTACCTACTTCGATTTGAAACGCAAAAACTGAAGTCTGAATCCAGTTCCCTAAACTGAATTTCGTAAAGTAGGTACTTTTTAAAGGAAAAGTTGCCCAAAAGTCTGAGTCCTGAATTTAAAATGCATTAAATATATTAAAACCGAAATTATATAAAATGATGTTTGAATAAAATTTTGAATAATAAATTAGAGAGCTAAATAATGAAACTATAGTGACCAGTGACCTTACCGCGTTACTCCCGTCGAGTTCAACTTGACGTAGTTTTGGGAATAGGATGCTGTCGATAACGGGGTTGAAAAAAGCTACCGCGCAAGGAGCGAGCAGAAATTGTCGACGTAAAAGCCATAGACAATTTCTGCTCGCTATTAAAATTACTTAATATCGGGGTATTTACTATGTTTAATAATTTATTCGTGGAGCTCGATATTTCGCTGCTAATTTCAACCAGCTTGTTCACGAGTCTCGTGTAGTGTGAAAACAACCATGTAAGTTTAAAATCGTATAATTTCTGGGCGCTCCTTGCACAGTAGATTTTTTCAATCCCGCTTTATCGACAGCATCGTATTTCCAAAACGACGCGCGACGTCGAGTTGAACTCGACGGGAGTTACGCGGTAGGGTCTTAGTTAATTTATTTGTGTCCTATTAATTTGATTGCCTCGTACTTATGCACACAATATCAAACTCATTGAATTGAGTTTACGCATTATATACAAAGCCAGTAGTGCGCGGGTAAAATTAAATACTTAGGTACTTACGACCTACCTAGTCTAACTAGGCATTTATCTAGAACATAAATCTTCCAACTTCAAGTTTTTATGAACATCAACTATTTATTTCTACTTGAACCGAGCAGTAAAACATTCTCCATATTTGAGGAATGCGAATAACAGCTTCCATCAACGGACACTCAGTCGTTAAACTCGACTGATCCAATTAAACCTCAACTTGAAACTTTAATAATTGCTCAAAAATACCTCATGACGAGATAAAAACAATAATTTCGTACTTTAATACCGTCCAAGGTAAAAAATAATAAATCTAAAGTCCGCTTTGGACGGATGAAATGCTGCGATACTCATTCAAGAAAGGTTATTCTGATACAAATTACTGCTACTTGCATTGCCTCTCTGCATGCCGACAATTCTGCAAATACTTTTCTCTTCTCTAACACTTTCAATAACAATGTATGTGAGAAAGGAGCTTAGCAATAATCGCCTCTTTCATCCTTAAATTTAAACGCGAAATTCGCACAGCTCCTTATTATTTTTCCTCCCTTTTATTCCACGAAAACTCAGTCTGATTGAAATTCCGTGTACAGACATTGTTTATACGTATTTGGAGCCTATTTGTTTACTATCTACTATGAGAAAAGTGGAGATAGGTCCATGATTTGTGGATTGTTGCTTTTAAAAATGCAAAACGGAGTCGATTCGTTCGATAAGTGTTGATACGCGCATAAATTGTATGTAAACTTATCTCCTACTTGCTCTTGTTCTGCATTAGTGGGGAACGTTAACAAATCAGTGCCACCTTTTTATTTTGTACGGTTGTTTAATTGCATCGATTTGCAGTAGGTAAATTGAGAGTCTATTCCGTGTATTCATTTCGTGTTGGCTTTTTATTCGTGTTACTGTAATCGAACGTTTCGTTATTTGGTTTTCAATTTGTTTTGAAATGTTAATTGCTTTAATTTCGATATTTATTATCGTTATCCACATTTTATTAGTCTTCTATATTTAATTTATTTATTTATTTACATGTAGTTGTGAACATTTAAGGCACACTATGGATGCTTTTTTGTAAGATACAAGGTTTTGTTCGAGTAATTCCCAATCTCGTCGAAATGTTGAAAAGCTATTTTGTTAGTGGATTATCACATCTCTAAATTTCATATCTACGAGACCAGTGTGAATATACCTAGGTACGTAAGTATTTTGTTTCAGTCAGCCAGTCGATCAGTCAGAACTTTGAATTTTATATGAAAAGAGATGCATTAAACAAATTAATGATAAGTAGTAATAATAAGACGGCCCATGTGGCGTGTTGGCGAACTATGTATAATATGTATGTATTTACAAAAAAAAAGTACCTATAATGTGTAGTATATCCGTTGTCTAGTAACCATAGTACAAGTATAATGCTTAGTTTGGGGCTAGCTTGCGCTGTGTGTAATATCGTGCAGTATAAGTAAGATGAAGAGGCACTGTGAATTCCTCGAAACGTAAATCAGGCGTTAAAAATTCTAAAATTAATAAAAGCAAACGGATCGAAACCCAATAAAACTGGGTTTAATTTCGAAAATCGAAGAAAAATAAATGAAAAGCATGGTAAAAATGTAGAAAACTTTATAAACTAATTAGTTAACACACGCACTGCGGTACATAACTTAGCTAAGTTAACTTAGAACGAGTCTCACCAAACGACATCACAAATCTTAGCCAATGAGCGTCTAGCGACTCTAGTTCCTCTACTTTATCAATCACTACCGACGATTATACGGAGCCGTGCGGTGGCATATCTTTACATTAGCATACTTCGTAAATCTACCACTTAATGGGTGGGCCGACAAACTGATTGTCACCTTTTAAATTTGCATTCATTATCATACATTTGTGTAGAATCGTTTTGATTTATTCATGCCTGTGTAATGTGTAATTGTATGTGAATTATGATTGAGGCGTGTTTGAAGGCTGTAATGTATATAATGGGCAGTAAATATGTTAATGAACAAATATATACATATTTACTTAATTAATTATTTTTAACAAGTATATTCGATATTTTAACATACAATTTGATATCGCTCTTTACGGTGAAGGAAAACATTGTAAAGAAACCGACAGGTCCTAGAAGTCATCACGGTCTGCAGGTATGGGACATTCGCCAATCTGGAGGAGGCTCCAGTAGCGTCTTTTTGGAAATTCGAAGTTGAATACGAAAATTTAAAATTTACTTGAAATGCAGCTGTTTCTTAGAGTTAGAGGTAATTGATCTTAAGTTGTTTATTGATTTGTTTTGATCTACTACAATCAAAACTTTGAGTTCATTTTCAAAAACAGCTGTTTTTCAACTAAACATAACATCAAAATAAAAAATAAAACGAATTTCCAAAAGTCGTAGAACAAAAGTTGTTCGCCTAGACGTCTAGAACAAACCCCTTTCGGCTTAAAAGGGTATCCTCGTCACACATTGTATACCTCAAATGTATTGTTGAGTATTATATGACTACTACCTATGTCCCGGTTTAAGCCGCATAAATTCCAATCCCGTGGGAATTACGAAAAAACACTTCTTTATCCGATGCCCACATCATAATATAGAGAAGACATTCTACAAATTTCAGCCCTCTACCATCACCATAATATAGGTACCTCTATATGTGACTTGATCCCTCATTTAGTCGGGACAAAGCCCTTTTTAGATAAACTTATTAATGATATCAAAACCTATGAGTACCAAACCAAATTTTCACAAAAAGATGAAAGGTACATATATCAATAGGTATATTCAAATCCTACTTCATACTAATATTATAAACGCGAAAGTTTGTATGTGGTTAACCTTGTTACTCTTTCACACAAAAGCTACTAAACCGATTGGATGAAACTTAGAATATACTTAGTTGACGACCTGGAATAATACAGCTCCTTTTAATCCCAATATTCCCGCGGGAACAGGGCTGCTAGTAAAATATAAGGCTCTTAAATTCTGCACGATTTATAGTGCTTAATTATTTAAATTCCACATGCAGTTGTGAACTGCAACTGGTTACTATTTGGGTAAATTATCTACTTAGCAATGTCATGCATTATTTGAAGAGAACATGAACACTAAAAACAGTAGTACAAAATAATTAGTAAGTAATTGAAAAAACTAAAGATGTTGGTATATGTAGTAAGTAAATTTTAAAGTAGTAAAAACTTACCACACCATGTTAAAAAAAAGAAATAGAATAAAAACTATGGCCGCATGGAATGTGTTTCGCATTCTGCGTTTTTCATCAATGGCGACTCGCTGCTTTTTCATGTTGGCAACACTGGGTCCTTTTTACGCGGTCTCATTTTAACTTTCACTTTATTTTTGTTTAACTTCAACAACACTACATTCACGTTTAAAATAAGACGATGCGATTTTCAAAAACAAATTTGTGTGATAAGTGATAGAGTTTTTTAGAAGACAGGTAAGTTTTTCGCGCGTAATGTTTTACGTATTTTATTATTTTCATTTAGTTTGTTTACGTTTGAATACCGTCGGCGCGTTGCCGACGCTTGCAGAGCTCGTTGTTCTCGTACGGCGACGCGGGTCCCGCGTCTCGGCGTAGGTCGAAAGGCGTTCGCTTTGCGCCCGCCCAGACAGTAAAAAAACCTAGTGGGGCGTCTTCGCATCGGCCCCACCTACTTGTTCATTACTTCATTATCCTTGTTTACGCGTTTATCGCTTATTTTGACACTGTATTTTTGATGGTATAAAAACCGTGTTACCGTATTGGGGTCTCGTTTGACAGTGCCGCTGTGTGCACCGTCCCTGACTATAAAAATATCTCCCCACGCGTTTTATCCCGTTCATGGGAAACAGTGGGCAGCGATCAATTAATAGTTAGGCGTTAGTTTACGATTTGATTTGCTAAAAATGAAGTTTTTACGTAGAAAGGATTAGTAGACTGTCGATCTACAATGTTAGCTGGTTCTTTATTTTTATTGACCAGATTTACGTATATTTTAGGTAACGAGGATTTTATGTTAAATTTGTTTTAGGCTTGTGTGTAATGTCGTGTAATAGTTATTTATTTATTTACGATCAGTAAAGTGAATTTTAGTTTAAGAATGAGTACTAAAATGATTAAAATGATGATAGTAGCTTTTATTCGATTCAAAACTTAGGTTTAAAAGCGGATTACATAAAGACAATCCAAAAATATTATTAGCTACATCGATATTTTTTTCCATAAGTAAAAGATAGCTATAAATTTGCCATAATTTAACTCTTTTCTTTATAATTTGACAGTACATACTGAAGCACATTTAAAAGTTTAAATATGTTTAGGAATCGTTGTGAAAGCAAACATTAATTAAGTATCTATTTATCAGCTTATTTAAATGACATAAGTTTATTTCATTTTGTTCCACTACGGCAAAAGGATGATCATAATTTTGTCAGCGATGTAGGTACCTCTGTATGTTTTTTTTTAGATTTTAACTCAAAATTCAAGTTACCATACATCAAATAACCACTATGACAACCCTACAAATAACTCGGTCGCAGTTACCAACAAAAATCACAATGTACAATGGACATGCAAATTACTCGTTGACAAATAGTTCAATAATCAAGGGGGTTGCGACAGTCTGTCTGTCCGACCAACAAAGGGTAGAGGGTGAAGCGATTGAAACCCTTCATTAGGGGTAGTTATACGCGTGCCCATCGACTATTATCACATTGAGAACTATTAATAAGTAATGCTTATAGTTGGTACTTAGAGTGATTTTAGTTTTATTATTACTTATAAGGGTTGTTTTATAATATAGTGGCTAATGTTTTTTTTAATGTTGGCTTATAACATTGTCACCTAACAATGTTAGGCACTACAGCACTATAAAAAACATACCTAGATTAAAAGTTACTTGCACTCCATAAACCATCAAAATTAGATAAAAGGCCAGTTATTTATGTTGTTTTCTGCTAGTTCTATTTGCTCGTGGTCAATGCACAATAAGTTACTATTTTTTTATAGGTATATATCGTAGATGAGCGTTTGATATAAAAATACTTACAAAATAAAATACCAAAATGACGTGAGTGACTGAGTTTGATAAGATATGGACTGAAATGGGGGTGAGCGAGTTTTGACTGTAAATAGTTGCAGGATAAAAACATGCCGTAGGTATTTACCCAGCATAGTGGTATAATGGCAGGACGAAGAAGAAGATGGGCGTATAATCTTTATATCACCAGATACTGACCAGCGAAGAGGTTTAAAATGTATGCTCGCCAGTCAAAAACATAAAAGTGACTACAATATTTAAAACTTTAAGAAACACAGGAATAAGGGTCGGTTAACTTAAAGCTGGCACAACTATACAGTAGTTTGTGAACGTGTGTTTACTCCTTTATTCACGTGAAAACCGCTGAACCTCGATTGCGACGAAACTCGGTATGTAGAAAGCTACCGACTTTTATGACGATATCCCCCATGGAGTCGGGACTTATGCGGGTGAAACTGCGGGGCGATGCTAGTCAGATCAAAATACGGTAAAAAGCTGTGGCAATAAGCTCAATGTTGAAAAAACTTTGATGTTTTAAGAGAGTGGAGTCAAGAGGAAAGCCGCGTGCCACCAACGAGTGCATCAAAGATTGTATTTGCATCTCGCCTGACTCCGCATAATGTCTTCATTTTTTACACTATTATTTAATATCAAAGAAATTTAGGTGTACTTTTGAAGTGTTATTTATTAATGAAGTCGATAGGTATTTGTTTTCTGTAATTATAGGACCTTTATACCGAGTGTGTATGTTCATACACAATCTTCTTTTTACTTTTGACCCCCGACAGGTTTTACAAAACCCCCATGGTTTCTTCTCATCGCAGGTCGTGTTCGGAAATCACACTAAAATCATAGTTATAAGTTGACGTATCAAAATGATCTTTAAATTTGACTATTATCGTAGCTTACGAACGGATGAAGCGATTTTGATATATTTTTTTCTGGTTGATAAGTGATTAATGCGCAAGTCTTGAATGAATGAATAAATAAATTCTTTATTATACACACCAAATACAAATACTTACAAAGAAAACAAACACAACTTAAAAATAGGTGGCACAATGGGCGGCCTTATCGCTTAAAGCGATCTCTTCCAGGCAACCCTTAAGTCTTCTTGGCTAATAAAACCTGGCACGAACAGACTTAGACGTTTTCCCACATTCATATATATTGTAATAAAATACAATATTTTCCGGGTTTTTACTCGCGTTTTATTTATTAACAACATTGTTGCAATGCAAAACCGACTTTACCGACTTTACAGCCAGTTTCATCAGAGTAAACTTTGATGCAATTCGTCATTTTAATGTCCTAAAAAGTTAATGTAATACTTCCGCCTCATGTAATATTTGTGTCAAAACTTACATAGATATTACAGGACAAATGCTGTACAAGGTGTAACGAGGATGGTGTTCTAGATGTCTAGGCGAACAACTTTTGTCCTACAACTTTTGGAAATCCGAAGAAGTTTTCGAAAATTTTAAGTTCAAAGGTTACTTGAAAAAACAGTTGGTTTTCGGCGAAACATAACCTCAAACCCCCTTACTTATAAACGCTAATTAATGCGCTGCATAATTTTGCATCGTTTGTCTTTTACTGTCACATGAAGTTTCAAAGTTGACAGACAAAGACAAACGTCACATAACTTATTCATGTGTAAATAATATTTTATAAGTAAGGGAGCTAATAATAAAGAAGTTCGAATTCCCGAAAGTCGTAGAACAATTGTTTTTCGCCTAGACGTCTAGAACTATCTCTTTCGGTTTCAATAGCCATCGTCGTTACACTTTGTATAAGTAAACACTTTTCATCTCAAACCTTTCGGGTTTGAAACTGCGGGACGTAGGTAGTTGTTAAATAAATTATGACTGTACAGTTAAGTACTAGTAAATAATGTGGTGTTTAGTATTTTCTACAAAGATAGAGGTTACATTGATAGGTTGAAGCGGAAAGGGCGATTGGCGCCACGCGCCTTCCCGCCACCGCGCCGCGGTCGCCCGGCTAAATGAGAACACTTCGTTTTGTACAGTCTATAACCAGCGTTTATAATCAAAAAAGTTATTTTAAGTCTCATTAAACCAAAATCTTTTATTGTTTACGATTTTTACGTGATAATAATAATTATTAAAACTTCGAGTCTAGATCGCGTTCGAAAGCATCGAAAAGTTGAAAAAGAAAAATCGTGTAAAGTAAGTTTAAAAAGTGTCCTACATGAACTGGATATGTGACAGTTTAAGCAATATTCGGTAGGTTAGTCTGAAAATATTTTTAAAGATTAATTAAAATGGCATTTAGTACTTAGAAGTCTACATAGGATCTACTTTTAAACCTGGACTGTTTGTACACCCTTCTTAAATCTAAAATTATAACAGAGAGAACTTTATCAGTAAGCCGCTCTCGTTATCGCTAACGCTTACGCTTTTAATGTGCTCAGATAATTATTGTTTAAATAATTATTGCTGTTATGCAAAGACCGTGGCGGATGTTATAAGTGTAAAATGTTCTGTTATTTCCCCGTGAAATTATGGGAAGCATAGGACATTTGCTAGGTAGAGACCACACGACCAGAGGTTTCAGGCAGGCGGCCTGTCATTAACACATTGCCAATATATTTACAGTAGCTAAGCGGTAGGAGGGAGCATTCGGAAATTTATTTATTTATTAGCATACAAAACAAATTATTATGACATATACAGACAATAACATTATGTATACAGTTTTGTTCTAAGTGCATAATTCAAAATATGTGCGCTTGAAAGAAAAGATGTGTTAGTTTATTAAGAAGGCTAGTTTGTTACTCGTTTTTATACCAGAAGCAGTTGTAACCTACATTACTAATAAAAAAAAAACACAAATTTCTTATTTAGTATAAATACACATAAAACAAAAAGAAGTTATACATTTGGTGCAAAGAAATAAATACTACTGGAGGAATAATAGACACCTAAGTGTCTTTTGAAAACTAAATTGACTTTGTTAAAAAAGATCAATTTCATTACCAACATTCAATAATTCATTGTACTGGCGACATAATATAATGCAACAAAGTGGTTGATGCCGGGTACCGCATCGCAAAGTTAAAGTGGGCGTGGGCTGGTCATGTGTGCCGAAGGGAAGACGGCAAGTGGAGTAAAGCGGTCCTAGATTGGAGACCTAGAGTCGGAACGCGAATTGTGGGCAGACCACCTGCCAGATGTTCCGATGGCATAAAATCACATGCTGAGGCGATTTGGCATCGGAATACCAGTGACAGAGCTGTGTGGAAAGAGATTGGAGATGCGTATACCCTGCAGTATGCAAATACGGTACATGCCGCTGAAGAAGAAGAAGGTAGGCGTCGATATTAATTCAGCCATTCAGTCTTTTAGATATTTTTTACATATTATACTAAAAACTAAATTAAAACAAATGTACACATGGCGGCCTCATCGCTAAAAGCGATCTCTTCCAAGCAAACATTATATGCAAAGATTTTGTTATAAATTTTACGACATTATTTTATTATTTTTAGTAACATTTAAAATTATTTTTTTATAAAAAAAAATCTTCTCTTTTAATAATTATTTTATTTATTATGATTTTTTTATATTGTTTTTACTATGATTAATGATGTTTATGCCAAATTTTTTGTGACTTGTAATGAATTTATTCCCAATAAATAATATGAATATGGATTACGGTTTTGATTCTGAAACCTGCGTAAAAGGATGTACTACCCATGATGTCCGTAAAATAATATATACCATTAAATCAACACATAGGTAATCTTCAACATCATATTAATATTAGTTTCCATATAAAACAATCAGACACATAATGTGTCGGCAAATGCACGGTTATTGACTATCATTAGTCAGTAAACACATGTGTTTAAATAAATATCGTGCGATGATTGCTTGAGGGATACTTTACCACATTTATTACTAAGATGCCTACTACAATGTTGCCACCGTTTTAAAATATTTTCCTATGTTTAAAGGAAACTTATTATACCTAAGTGGAAATATCGACGTCCAATAGAATAAAAATGGAACAAGCACTTAGGTACATACTATTTTAGTTAGCTTAAATTTCATTTATAAGTATGAAATTTAATTATTTTAATTTTTGAAATGATTGTAGAATTTTCAATATTTCACATCGGAATATTATTTTGTTCCCCTAAACATCGATACCTTATAGGTATCTATTACCCTAAATATCGGGAAAATGAATTTATCACCAATAAATAATATGAATATGAATATGGATTACGGTTTTGATTCTGAAACCTGCGTAAAAGGATGTACCCATGATGTACGTAGAATAATATTATATAAGTACCAATAAATC
This sequence comes from Idaea dimidiata, assembly GCA_949358125.1. NCBI lineage: Eukaryota > Metazoa > Arthropoda > Insecta > Lepidoptera > Geometridae > Idaea > Idaea dimidiata. The sequence goes on from OX442337.1 coordinate 13,645,121, forward strand.
AACACATAGCTAATCTTCAACATAATATTAATACTATTTTAAACCTTAAATTTCATTATACCTTAAATTTAATTTATAAGTATGAAATTTAATCATTTTTATTTTTAAATTAGGAATTTTTTATTTTTATTTTATAAATGATTTTAGAATTTTCTATATTCTACATCGAAATATTATTTTGTTCCCCTAAACATCGATACCTTATAGGTATCTATTATCCTAAATATCGGGAAAATTTTAAACAGCTCACCACACATACACATAGCTCGCAGCTACTGTCACGCTTCATTTCCCATCATTATCAATTACTTCGCGAATTCACCACGATACCACCGTACTGCTTGCGGTGAAAGCCAATGTTGCCAGCTGTGTGGTGTGAAATTACTTATTATTGTCTATTAATGTTCTTTTACTTTATACTCTTACATTTTACGATCTCTTTGGTGTAGTTAGCGAATGAGCTTTAGCAACGTATGGCATTTCTAGGTAAAGTAAAAAATACATCGTGTTTTTCTAACTACAACCTTGGAGTCTTCAAGTTTAGAGTGAATAGGTAACTTCTAGATATCGTCGACCTCATCGTCGTTTCCCATCAGGTGAGATAAGGTCAGGGGCTAGCATTTGACCTTATCTCACCTGATGGATATTAAGTAAAAACATCCATCAGGTCAACAGGAAGGACCATTTATGTTTTCGACCCAAATCCTACAGGGCTACTTCCGGCTGACCTATGTTTGTAAATTTTGGTGAAAAACAGTATGTACAGCACTTGAAAAGAGAAACATAAAAAAACAGTTTACATTGATAAAAGTTCAATTTGATACACACAACTTTTCGCTAAACTCTAAATTTGCGCATATTTTTGGTCATGTTGCCCTCAGTGTTTAATATAAATTTCAATATTAGATTTTCAATATCAGTTACTTATTGTTTTCTATGCTCTCGCGATTTAACGCGAGTCTAACCCGAAAAATATTGTGTTTAATCAGTTACTTATATAAAATATGTACCTATGGTATATGCTTGTCTTTAAGTAACACATGAGCTAAAAATTGTACCAGTAAATTATAAGGAACAATAACCTTTATCTCTATCTTAACTACCTACTTGGTAATTCGTATCACATCTACACCACTACATAATCTAGCCGTCGTCAATGCGTGTTGGTTGGTACCAACCAGCGAAGGCAGTTTATCAAGATGGCTAAATGCTCGCAATTAGTTCACGTGAAATGTCTCATGCGCTTGCTAACGAGATACCTGCGCGAACGCAGGGCTCTTGTTTATCCCAAACGGACGAAGATCATTTATGATTGGGAAAACATATAACTGTTGGGCTTCATCTTGTTCATCTTTATCTATAAAATTTTGATTGAGTAGGTAGGTATCACAAACAACCGTTAGGGTTTCATCTTGATCATCTATAAAAAAAATAATTTATAAAAAAACAAAAAACCCGACTGCGTAAAAAACTCGATTAAAAAATACGCATAGAAACAACAAAAAAACCAAAAAGAAAAAAACAAGCCCAGTAATTTGAAATTACGCTAAGTAATAATAGTTTTATAATCGATACACACAGAACACATAATAAATGAGTAAAAAATTACTCACAGTCGGGACCCATTCATTTTACCAATCTAATTTTTCCAATGGGTCCCGACTGTGACTCTGACTATTACACATTTCTCAAATTACATATATTAGACATCGATTCTACACTAAGCACAAGCTTGTAGGTAAGTCTCGTAATCTATTCATTTCATTAGGTAGGGGGTTATAATGTACTAGCTGCGCCCCGCGGTTTCACCCGCGTAAGTTCCGTTCTCGCGGGAATAAAAAGTAGCCTATGTGTTAATCCAGGTCCCCCAGCTACCTATATTCCAAGTTTCATCGCAATCGGTTCAGTATTTTTTGCGTGAAAGAGTAACAACCTCACATACATACATACATACATACAAACTTTCGCGTTTATAATATTAGTAAGATTCTGTTAGGGTTTAGTTATTTATTGTTTAAATTTATTATTATTCTTTTAACGTTTTTAGGTACCTAAGTCTTATTAGGCTTTTATTCAGTAGGTAGGTACAATTTATGTAAATATTGTTTTAGTATATATCAATAAATTCCTGTCACCTGTACCATCACGGCTTATACTTTGATAGTTCCAAGCGTAACTACGTAACAAAAATAAAAACTTGTTCGTTAGTAATAAAAAGCAAGAATACCTAATTGTAAATTAACTTTAAACCGTTATATTTCCTAAACGGTTCTTTAAAATGAAAAATGGTAAAAGAAACCTTAGATTTATTTTTTAAAACCTATTCAACGATACCCATCTTGACATACTTTGACGATTTTTGATTTTTTAATTTTGACAATATGGCGTCTGGTGGTGACATATGTTACTTTGGATTACTGTCATGTCTTTAGTCACACTCGCCAGATTAAGACGAATCGATTGACGTAAGAATCATCAAAATCGGTCCACGCGTTTGGCCTCTAGAACGCCACATAGAAACATCCATACATACATACTTACATACATACATACATAGACTGATAAACACATTACCCTCCTTTGCGTCGCGCAGTCGGGTAAAAAGGCGACGAATTGAGAACCTCCTCCTTTTTTGAAGTTGGTTAGGTTAGGGTAATCTTAACAGACTGATGGATCAATGCTTGGCTAACCGCTGAAAGTAGAAGGCTGATACTTGGAGAGTGTACTCATTATGTGATGCAAGTATCCGACAAGGAAGGGTTTTTCAAAGTTCCCATGGGATCGGTAAACCGTGGGACACACCTAGTGTATTAAACATTTTAAACTCACACGATTTGAACTCATAATTATTTTTCCCGGGTCTTATTCGCGTAGTAATATGGTTAAAATGATCTTTGGCGCGAGGGGACTGGGCACTGGGGGACTGGGGGGAGGGGGCAAAAATAATTATGACACCTATAGTGTATTGATAAGGGGCTGAATTCAAGTCCTAGTCGAATACGATATTAGTTGAGTATTTCAATTTACTGCATTCTGGGAAGTAAATTCTATTCTTCATTTCGAATGTTCTCGTCAGATTTTCAGTATTATAGGATCAACTAGAAAATAATATATTTCTCATATAGAGTAATCATCGTCATCGGACCTCAAACGGTGCAAATATTTTGGTAACACATAGACCAAACAAAGTGATCTATTTTACCTGAATAAATGATTTACCTTTTGAAGTAGGTACATAACCTTATGAAGTAGGAACCCTAAAAACATATAGATCCGATTTGATAACCTCATCCTTGTTGCAAGTCGGTAAGAAATAAAAAAATACAGAGTGTACGTTATATTGCGTACCAATATTTAGATCGGTGCAGCAACTGTCAAAGACAGAAAGCGCCTCATCATTCTGTAGTACAAATTGCCAACAAACTTCCACTGATTCAGGATTTATTCCGACTCAGCCGCAGAGTGTTAAAGCCATTATTTGCATTAAAAAACATGAAAAAAGAACTAAAGTGCCTGCATTAAACATCAAATAATAATCTCGTATCTGCCTACATAATTTGTCAGTGGCATATCGATCGATATCGAGTCGTAGAGTACATACTATCGATAGATTTATCATATTATAATCGATATAATTTCATCAGTTCGGCCGGTGAGCGATGGAGGCCGCTGTGGGAACGCCACTGCGGGTGCGTCGTCATGCAATAGAGTAAGTAGCGCATTGTTCAGAGAGGACACTGGAAACTTAGCTACAAAAACAGAAACACATAAAATACGATAAAAATTCTGTTAACTACACCAACGCAAACTAGCCCCGCGGTAAGTTATTAAGTGTATGTAATATTTTAATCTAGAGTAACGTTTACTTATATATATTACTAGCTGCGCTCCGCGGTTTCACCCGCGTAAGTCCCATTTATCCCCTTGGGGGTAGAATTTATCAAAATCCTTTCTTAGCGGATGCCTACGTCATAACATCTGCCTGCATGCCAAATTTCAGCCCGATCCGTCCAGTGGTTTGGGCTGTGCGTTGATAGATCACTATGTCAGTCAGTCACCTTTGATATATATATATTTAGATAGTTGATATGAAGCTCCAAAAAGTAACGCTTTCGAAAATTATAGTCCTCATTTTTTGTACCTATCCATTCACTACACTTTGGACACTTAACACAGTGTTAATTAAAGATATCCTAATGGCAATTGGTTATTACCAATTTCCTTTGGGTTATCTTCAATCGGTCGTGGTTTACGTTCCTGGTGATGGCTTTTTGAAACTGAATCTCGTCGATGCACGGTTAATGAATGGTGTGACTAACACTAACATAATATTTAATTTTCGCATGCAAAGAGCGGTGGGAGGGTGGTGCACACAGCAAGATACGTAGTGATTCTAGTCAGGTGTTGGGACTAAAAGCTAAATATAATTTTTTAACATAATTGGGATATCTTCAATCAACACTCTCAGAATACACCGGCCTTCTGTGAAGCGTTTCATCATTAGGCATTTTAAATCAAGGTCGTGATCTGTTACTCTTTGACAGAATTACTTTATTATTGCGACCACCACGAAAGATCCGCCTAGACAGAATATGTGGATTGTAGTTTAATTACCTCCCATTGTGGGCAATGATTCGAGTTCATTGTATCGATACTATCGATATTCATCATGGAATATCGATATTAGGTTATGTATTCGAAGAAACGTTTTGTATTTGGCCTTGGTTTGCGAGAGTTCAAGTTCAATAGCTCTATGAAAAAGTTGTTTTTGTTAAATGTTATGTATTTGAATTGTTTTATCGGAAGTAAAAAGCGTCAAGGAACACTTACATTATATAGTTACGTTTTCAATAAATACAATGTAATCAAAAAATATTATGACGACCTCTGTGGCGCGTCGGGCGAACGCTTGGCTGCAATACAGAAGGTTGCGGGTTCGATTCCCGCTGGGTGCAAATATTTATACTTAAAATAAATATTTGTATCTGGTCTGGGCGTATTTCTATGTATAACATGTATGTATTTACAAAAGAAAAATAAATATAAGTAGTATATCCGTTGTCTAGTCACCGTAACACAAGCTTAGGAGCTTACCACGGGGCTAGATGGCGCTGTGTGTTCGTCACATGATTTATTTATTTATTATTTATTTAATGCGTAGTGGAAAATTTACCGATTTACTGAGTTCAAAAATTAAATGTAGCCCCAAATTAAGTCAAATCCTAATTTAAAAATAATGTAATGTAATCTATATTACTAAATATTATAAAGCTAAAGTCCATGGTGAATCGAACTTGTAACCTTCTGCGTCGCAACCGGGTTTAAGCCTGAATGACGCGCCGTCATTAATGTAGAATATCTAGAAAATTGGAACAGTGGGCTTATCAAACACACGTCTCTGTAAAAAGAGATAAAACTGGATTTTCAACAATTTTTCTAAACCGCTTTTACACAAAAACGTTTCCATATTGTGGGAGGTAATATAAATGCCATTTCTTTCGACTGCAAAAAGCTTCTTTATTGAGTTGCATAGTTTCGAAACGAATTCTTTGCCGGTGGAATGTTTCGTCGAAAATTTCAAATTTGAAAATGGAATTTTGATTTAAAAAAGCGAAGTATTCGAAGAGGGTAGGGCGGAAGGCGTGCCGGGGCGGGTGGAGCTTGTCTTAGCCACCTGTAAGCATCCTGTAAGTTATAATGTTAGGACTAATAGGGACTCTTCAGCAGGGACTTTTTCCGGTGTGAATAAATGTACAGTAACTTTTCTTTGGCAGTGGGAACCCGAATTTCATTACTTACTTCTTACTAATATTATAAACGCAAAACTTTGTATGTATGTGAATTTGTTACTCTTTCATGCAAAAACTACTGAACCGATTGCGACGAAACTTGGAAAATAAATAGCTGGATACCGGAAATATCACATTGGTTTTTTATTCCGATATTTTATCCTGGGAACGGGACTTACTCGGGTGAAACCGCGGGGTACAGTTAGTCTAAGATAAAGAACAATTGACAACTTTTATTATAATCTCAAAACAATATTTCAGTCGTCACTCTTTTGTTTGGAACATACTAAATTCACTCGATATCTTAGCATCTTAAGCAAACTTACCTGAACATCTTACATTGACTTTATTCCCACACCATAAAGCAGGTTTTCATTTGTTAAGCTTAGAAACAATTTTGTCAAGAGTAACATGTCAATCGACCATCTTATATTTATTAATAATCATGTCGATTCACCGCTCGTGAGAAATATTTTAAGTTGAGTTTCGTAACTATTAATTTTATTACTTTAATTGAGTAATTGTTGATATGGATTTGTGCTTATATAATTAATTATTATTTAATTTAGTATTCAGTTGTGAGAGAGTGCTGAGTCAGAGCTATTAAGTATATGATTCTTATATCTGATTGTATGTTTGTTGAGTGTTGGATCACAATGTTAGATAATGTAGTGACTGTTATAATTTCGCCATAATTATTAATTAGAAGAAAAAAATATATTAGTTTTTAATTTTCTTTAGCGTAGCATTCTTTTCAAAACAATATATTCTATTCGTTTCAAAACAAATTTATATTCTGATTTCTGGTTAATACATTTTGAAATAATTTATTGTGTGGATTTTTGGGTTGTGTCATCCAACATTGTAACATTTATAGGTAAATAGAAAAATACTTACAAGCAGAGATGAACTGTTAGAAGTTTATTTGGTAGATATTAGCAAACCATACTCGGAAACCCAGAGGAAATTCTTTCATTGTCATGCAATGAAGAAAAAATATTGTTTTTTTTTGAGAAAAACACTAATTGAGACAAAATTACGAATAGTCCTTTGTCTTATTACTTACTTTAGAAACTGCTGTATATAAAATTTATGACAGTCCGTCTGTTTGTCTGTCTTCGGACTGTATTCCATAAACTGGACTGTATTCCATAAACTGGACTGTATTCCATAAACTGAGATAGTTGGACAGTTGAAACTTTCACGTATTATCTATCCCATCCTACTAATACTAATAGCGGTGTTGGTCTAGTGGTAGATACCCCGACATTTATTCCGAAGTTCGTGGTTTCGAATCCCGGCTTACCGCGCACCAATGTTTTATTCCTTGCGAAAAAGTTATGTGCGTTAATAACATCGCTCATACGGCGAAGGAAAACATCGTGAGGAAACCCACGGCTTAGTTAGCTCCAGACGTATTGACCAGTTCTATATCCTCTGGGCATGGCTGACTAAGCTGGGAGAGTGGTATAGGTGCTGGGCAAGCCTACTCCACCTAACAACGTCCCGGGCAAACAGCGCCATAAAATTGCATGGATTTAAAAGTTGCTTGCGCTGTATATATTATCATCTAAAATTTAGATGAAAAAGGCCAATTACCTACTAATATTGTAAAGCTGAAAGTTTGTATTTGTGTATGTGTGTTTGTTACTTAATCACGTAAAAACCACTGAACCGATTACCACGAAACTCCATAAGTAGATAGCTGGAGACCTAGAATAACACATAGGATACTTCTTATTCCGATATTTCCGCGGGATCGGGACTTACGGGGGTGAAACCGCGGGGCGCAGCTAGTAAACAGAATAAAAAATACTTGAGTGGAGCTCCCATACAACAATCGTGTTTTTTTTTTATTATGACGGCATATTAATAGTTAGATATGGAAACTCGGCGCGCAAATTCGACTCGAACTTGACTTAGTTTTCTTCTTCTTTTATATGGCTTAATCATTCGGACATTTGCCAGTGTCACGTATTATTAAGATTTGCAAGTTATTTCCATCGAAACAGTCAAGTCGTCATAGTTAAAGTCAAGTCGAATCATTGTAAAAAGAGGGCCATTTTTAACAAGCTTTGGAGTAAACGCTAAAGTCCATGTTTTGCACCGATTTTCACTTTCATTTATACTTGTACACCTTCACGAAACTAAATTGATTAATATGCCCCCGAAATTAAACAATTTACACGCATTTGAACTAGGTTTCACAAAAATGAAAATTTAGCAACACGTCTCCCCAACCCGTTCCGGCCAAAACTCCTTGACTTAGTTTTAAAATGATTCTTCACCCGATACACGAACTGACTGGACCGGGCTTTAACATAGAATTAAAGTCATGCAAATAGGTAGACATCTTCACTAAACTGACTAATATTAGTCCATTAAGTATGAGTTTGTATCGTGAGTTGCGATCGATCACATTCCGATGAAATTGGTGATCTGATAAGGATCTTCGGGTCATTATTTAATATGGTCAAGTGGAACCATCAAGGTTTTAAATTGGATACGGCAACTTTTGAAAATAAGCTCCTCATTTATATAGATTAGAATTCAGCAAGACTTACCCATTCATTCACAGAAAAAGCACCCTATGACAGCTAAAACACATACGTTGTTCTTGTGTTGAATCAGCGATTTGCGATTTTTTTAGTTTTGCGTTTGATTTTGCGATTTGCGTTGATTTGCGTTTTCAACGTCAGCAGTAAAAAAATTAATAATCGAAATTGGTGTTTATTATTTGCATTGAGATTAATACTAAAAGAAAATATGACAAGCAGACAAAAAAATGTTTTATAATATATCATTTCCTTAGCTGAAAGTTGGAAATTAAACTATTAATTTGATACTCTTGTTTTTAAAATATTATTTACACATGACTAAGTTATGTGACGTTTGTCTATATCTGTCATATTTGAAACTTCATGTAACAGTAAAAGACAAACGATGCATAGTTATGCAGCGCATTAATTAGCGTTTATAAATAAGGGTACCCCCTTATTTATAAACGCTAATTAATGCGCTTTTTAAATAAAATAAAGATACAGAATCGGGCTACAAAGGTATTATGAAGATAGGCAACTTTTGGAAATCTGAACTTTTTTTAATAGTTTCTTGTAGTTAACGTTATTGAACCTCAGTGTTTAGATCTAAAAACTATGTAAGTAAGTACGTCAATTCAGTTTACTTGTGTACAAACAACCTTGGAAGTCAAATGCAATAGGTAGGTATTCATGCATGCAGTATCGATGTAGGTATTTATTTTTACTATAATATTATACTAATTATTATTACTAATTAATACAAAAAGAATAATTACAATTAAAACTAATCTTAATTTATAATTAGTTTCGGAGCGCGGATAGGCAAATACCTACGCTTACAAACAATCAGTCAATAATAAATTTATAATACTATTTATTTATTATATACTAATTATTGTAATAGGTACCTGTACCTATAATAAAGTTGGTTTGTGAATTATTTTACAAAAGCCTGTAATTTTTGTATTTGACATTATGAAAGAAAATGTCAATTCATAATGTCAAATACAAAAATTACAAAAATACAATACAATTGACCTTGACGATTTTATAAAATATGTAATACTATTTACAAGAAAAAAAATACATAATTGAGTAAATAAAAAAAATAAAAAACTAAAATCTAATTTATAATATAAATTAAATTTTATAACGTATAACAAATCAATAAATTATATTATTATTATTTATTTATAACATACTAGGGTAGCAACAGAAAGTTATAATCGGAAAATAGTATTGCCATATCCATACCGAATTCAATTTACCTTGATCGTTGTAAAGGAGGAGCGGTGAAATCACGCGGCGAACTCAATTATAGGCTCGGTTCAAATAATTTGCACCCAAAATTAATTTATTTAATGCTGGTAAAGACTAACAAAATAATATTTTCTTTAATAAAATATAACAAAAGCCGTTGGTACCTTTATATACCTTTATGTAGTTATTAACTTATTTATTAGGCAGTATACACTGCCCTACCATAACCACTTAATAAGTCGTCGCTAAGTCGCCGCATTATCGTTTAGCTAAAAATAACAATAATAAAATTATAATAAAAAATAAAAAGAACCAACTTTAAAAAAAACTAAGTAGTCTTTTTACTATTTGGGTTTTTTTTAAGTACATAGGGTATTTAAAAATTTTTTATTTTTAAATTATTATCCATTTGTCGCTCAAAAAAAAAGTTTTATTAAAAAATACCCTGACCACCTACTTTAACCCATTGAATGTACAGGGTCCCTGGGGTCTAGGTACGGAAAATGATACTGGTTTTTCAAAACAAAATGGATCCGGGTAGGCATCGTGAAAAATGCTTATTTTAAGCATTATTTTACATTTAGCGATATATAATTGTGACATAATTGTGTTGGGCTTGAAATTTCTGATACACTAAATTTAGCTAAAACAACTGAATTTATTTACCTGTTGCTCTAATTATGATGACAATTCCAGAATTCGATTTTTTCTATCTGCTGCAACGCTGCTGCAACGGGTTTCTCACATCATATTTCCATATTTTACGAACAACCACTCAAACCACACACTTATTTCCCTTACAATATTCACCTCTAATCATATTACTAACTATGCTACCCTCAATTCACAATAAATCACTTAGAAATAAACTTAAAACAAAACACAATCGCGAAATCGACATCCGCCATTATTCCGGCTCAAAAGTTGTCGGCTTTTTTCACTAATTATTTCACAATTATTCGACAAAATAACACTATACACATAAACTACTGTCTTTTTCTGGTATTTTTATGAAAGAAAAGTCACCGATTTGTCCTTCTAAACATTTTTTTCACTTTTTATTACTTTCCACTTTCACCTTACAATGTGAAAAAAATGGCGGACACAGAAACACTAATGAAGCGTCGTTTATTTTTCTTTTATTTCCGTTTGTAGTTCCAATTTACGCAAATTATCTATGGGACTTATTAAACAATGATGGGACTGACGTATATACATCGTCACTAGTTTCAAGCAAAAAAGAAACGTTCAAAATCATAAACAAAAGTAGAGTGCCCAAATGTTACACGGACGTCCGTGTAGAAAACATGTCACGAGCATTTTTATTCTACACGGACGTCCGTGTAGAATACACTTCGAGGGTCCACAAATAATAAAACGAGTTTTGGCGGGAATGCGTTGAAGAGATGTGTTGCTAAATTTTCATTTTTGTGAAACTTAGTTCAAATGCGTGTAAATTGTTTAATTTCGGGGGTATATTAATCAATTTAGTTTCGTGAATGTGTACAAGTAAAAATAAAAGTGAAAATCAGTGCAAAACATGGACTTCAGCTTAGTGTTCTCTCCAAAGCGTCGTGAAGAAACATTGTAAAAAATGGCCCCCTTTTTACAATGATTCCCTCGACTTGACTTTAACTATGACGACTTGACTGTTTCGTTCGATGCAAATAACCTGCAAATATTGATAATACTTGACACTGGCAAATGTCCGAATGGAAAAAGCCATTTTAATGAAGAAGAAGAAATAATAAAACCTTTTTTTTAAAGATTTTTTTAAATTATTTGATGTTATTTTAATTTTCTTTTAAATGAAAGACTTTAGGTCCGATTTAGATCCTGCAATAAGAAGCTTGGTAGGAGCCATTATTGAGACTGCATGCAGCAGTCGAATAGCCTTAGCAGATACTTGGCTAACAAAATATACATGTCTTTAAAATTATATTGATAATATTGGCAGACCGACAAACGGACGGACAACAAAGTGATCATATTACGATTCTTTTTCACCCTTAAGGTAGGAAACACTTTTTTTTCCTTTTTCCCTAAAACAACTATTAATTTTCCCTATTCGGCAAACCCTAACTCTATTTATTAATTTAATCACTTGACACCTCATCGACTGTCACTTATCGGACATTTGAACACTAAACCTATACAATTTATATCCAAAATCACATAAACGTCAGTCAGTTGGAAACTTCTGCTTTATGTAAAGTGCATTGATAATAATCTGGACCATTCTCAGCGTGAGCGAGAAGGATGGATATAGGAAAAGTAGTACGGGAGAGTGAGAAAGATATATAACTTTGAATAGAAACATCAAAATTTTACAGCATTTTTATTGCGCCCGCGCCGTACCCGTGTTTACATGTCGAACGGCCGGTTCTTTTTCGGGTAGCTCGGAGTATCGAAGTATTACTTTAGTAATATAAAGGTAAAACCACTTTTTTGTCCATAAAATCTTTTCGAATATTAAATAGTAAGATATAGGCGTGAATTAATGTGTGAAAACAGCAGTAACGATACCCTGAAGCTGTTTAGGGAAACATTAAAATATTTATTATCAACAACATTAAATATTTTGGTTTTAATTAAAGTTTTAGGACCGCTACCTAATGGTCGGTGTAAAAGGTTTGGTCGTAGGTTATAGGAGAAAGTGTCGTTTGAAATAGGTATTTTATTATATTTCAAATAGTACATTTTACTCCTTACTACTTGTATCTCACGGTTTCACACACATAGGACCCGATTTTTCGGAAATATCCGGATAAAAAGTAGCCTTGTGTTAATCCAAATTGCCAGCTATCTGCGTGAAAGAGCTACAAACACACACATACTGAAAATCTTTTAGCTATCCCTTAATATAACCAGACTACGGTGATTTTTTAAAGTGTAATTATTTTTTATCTCATAATTATATAACAAAAAAGTAATATTTTTGTCATATACTTACACAAAAATATATTTAAGTGTCAAAAAACTGACTATATTTGTAATTATGGTATAATGGCTTTCAGACGTTTTGGTGTTTAAATGCTGTAAGTCTGAAAGTGTTTGTTATATAAATAAATAAATAAATATACTTTGATTAAACAAAAAAAAATTCAACAAAACATAAATCATAATTTGAGCTTGCTTCGAACCGTATAAGCAAAGAATTTACGACGTTATGTCCCCTAATGCCCTAAGTTGATTCAGACAGGAGATTACTGTAATACGTTAATAAAATGTTAAGCAAACACTTCGAATTGATGGTGTAACGAATCGGGAATGTAACGATGACATATTTGTTAACGGTGTGGTAGGTAGAAATGTGTCATGCATTGAACAACTTATTTTAAGTTCGATGATTCTGTTTTTTAATTTAAAAAGAAGTTACATTTTTACCCCCTCTATAATTAGGTAATTAGGTAATAGTGGTGCATTTCAAACACGTCTGGAAACGAAAATCCACCAATACAAAAGTCAAACTGTACGGGACATTACTTTCACACGAATAAAAACGATGGATCTGTACAAACTCGTACCAAGGTACCCAAGGGGAGGTCAAGTTAAAAAGTTAATTTCCGTATAGATAGGTTTTTTTATTCATAATCAGAGGTTTGCTATAGTAAATAAATAAATAAAATAAATAATATAAATAATAAATAAATAAATCCTGTGACGAACACACAGCGCCATCTAGCCCCCTGGTAAGCTGCTAAGCTTGCTAAATCACTGAAACACATCGATGGCGTGAGTTATCTTTACTAGTGGCGCCATCTCTCAACAAAGTTAAGAACTACTTTACTTAGCTAATTTACAAAGCCAATTTACTATTCTGCAGGATCAAAATTCGAACGTCTTTGTTAGAATAGCCACCATAATCTAAACCTAGGCATCTATTTATCTTATCAATATTATTTTAAAACGGGGTATTTACCATGTAATAATTTGCTCGATATTTAATAGCTCGCCAGTAAGTAATTGCAAGTTATTCACAATACTTGCAGGGAAAAGCACAATGTTACTTTAAAATCTTCTACTTTTGTTTTTACTGCAACATGAAGATAGTTAACAAATGTTGCATAACTATTTATGATTTATTCATCGTTTATTATAAGTAAGGGGTCTATTGTGGCTGCAAATTGCTTCCGTATATAGCACGTTTTGAGTTTTTTTACAATATCCTAAAATGAGTGGAGTACCTAAGTAAGTAACAGATATTTTTAAGGTTCGGCCTTGAGCACTGCTGGTGTAGTGGTATCATGCAAGATTCCCATTCTTGTGACCCGGGTTCGATTCCCGGGCAGTGCAGTTCTTTTTTGACCTATTTTTGGTATAATACTTGCAAAATAATCATATTTTATATTTTTCACACAACTAAATAAAAAAATGACGATAGGTAGATATAATTAAGTTTTTTAATAGTAAAAATGTTATCTCGCATACCTTCTGCGGTAGGTGATACTCAAGCGCCAGAATTCCCATGTGAAAAATGTATGTAAGCAAACCATGGGAATCGGACAAATTAAATGAATTCGGCGCGTCGGAGTGACTCATTTAGGCTGCGCGGGAGCATCGCGAGATGACACATGGCCGTGCTGATTGACAGTCTTGTTCGCTAGACGTCTACGTGAGTGGAATACCTAACTTGGGCTAAGATTTATAGGGTAGATCCACATTTTTCTGTAAGGTGTGGGGTATAGGAAAAAATGTTTTCTGCAAGCTTGTTCTTTTAGAATAGATGGTGTTTTAATGTAGGTAGTTAAGTATGTGATCCTACTTCTTACTAATTAATATACCTAATATTATAAACGCGAAAGTTTGCAAGCATGTATGTATGTATGTATATGTATGTACGTGACTTTCTTACTCTTCACTCAAAAACTACTGAACCAATTGCGACGAAACTTGGAATATAGGTAGCTGGAAACCTGGAATAACACAAAGGCTACTTTTTATCCCGATATTCCCGCGGGAACGGGACTTACGCGGGTGCGCAGGTAGTATCTTATCTCATCTTAATTCTTCTTACTAATATTATGAACGCGAAAGTTTGCATGTATATGTCATTCTGTTACAATGATATATAATATATCATAATATATTACAATACAATATATTATTATAATATCGATAGAATCACTCTAAATAAAAAAATAGATTAATCATATCCCACTTCATCGATATTTTTGTTTAAATTTCAGGGACACCTAAAATGTGGGTGTTTACATTTTTTTTTTAATGCCCACCTACTCTTTTTTCGCTTCATCTTACTTTTGCAAGTGATAATGACAATTAATTTCCGCAAAAATGACGTGACAAAAGCTTCATCTACGCACAGTGTCCTTTGTGAATACAGCAGGCTTTTTATTACATTTTACTTAGAAGGTATACAATTAGGCATTCACTACGAAAACTTTTCCACCAAATTCAAAAGTTTCCTAGAACTATTGAGCGTCATTCGCCCCTAAATAACTCAGAAAACCCATGATTCACACCCCGGATAAGTACCTAATTGAGCTTTTTACTGAAATGATTCAGAGTGCAATTTTAATGAATAGTCGATGATTACGGATTCTCCACATCGATTACTGAGAAAATACTCTTGATTCATAGGTTTTAAGAGGATTTTCCTGCCATTATAATCCTGAATTTACCGAACCGGAAGCAAAGTAGATATTTGGCGGTACAATTTGACTTTTATTTATGGTGGCTTTGTTGATGATAGCTTACAAAGCATGAATAAGGATTGAGCACTTAAAATCAAAGTCCTAGACTGGCGTCAGACGTAATGCAAAATAGAAATACATTTCCTTAGATTATAATAGACTAGCTGCGCTCCACGGTTTTACCTGCGTAAGTCCCGTTTCCGCGGGAATATCGGGATGAAAAGTCTATGTGATATTTCCAGGTCCCCAGCTACCTATATTCCATGTTTCATCGCAATCCGTTCAGTAGTTCTTGCGTGAAAGAGGAACAAAGTTACATACAGACATACATACATATACAAACTGTTGCGTCAATAATATTAGATACTTAGTGGGTGTTGCGTCAATAATATTAGATACTTAGTGGGTGTTGCGTCAATAATATTAGATACTTAGTGGGTGTTGCGTCAATAATATTAGATACTTAGTGGGTGTTGCGTCAATAATATTAGATACTTAGTGGGTGTTGCGTCAATAATATTAGATACTTAGTGGGTGTTGCGTCAATAATATTAGATACTTAGTGGGTGTTGCGTCAATAATATTAGATACTTAGTGGGTGTTGCGTCAATAATATTAGATACTTAGTGGGTGTTGCGTCAATAATATTAGATACTTAGTGGGTGTTGCGTCAATAATATTAGATACTTAGTGGGTGTTGCGTCAATAATATTAGATACTTAGTGGGTGTTGCGTCAATAATATTAGATACTTAGTGGGTGTTGCGTCAATAATATTAGATACTTAGTGGGTGTTGCGTCAATAATATTAGATACTTAGTGGGTGTTGCGTCAATAATATTAGATACTTAGTGGGTGTTGCGTTATTAATATTAGTAAGAAGATAGTTGCTACAACAACGTTCGAATTTTGCTCCGATTTTTTTAAACGTTTTAGAGTAATTTCCCGTACAATTTCACTTTGGAACTGATCAAGGTCGGCCGTCTGAGCCGAGTTTGAAATACTTCACTTGTCAAGTGACCATTCACCTACGAGACTTTTTATAAGAGAAGTGTTTAATACATTTCGTTCTTTAACTTGGTCTTTTTTACTAAAAAATAGAAATTTGTGGACCAGGAGTAGTACTTGGTGCCGCCCTTATTTATGATAATTGATAAAATAAAAAATAACTAAAATTAATTCTGTAACCAAAACACAGCGCCATCTAGCCCCATGGTAAGCTACTAAGCTTGTGTTACGGTGACTAGACAACGGAAATACTACTTACTTTTTTTTTTTCTTTTGTAAATACATACATTTTTAAGCATAAATATCCGACTTTAATGGCGTAAAAGTGTAATAGAACACTATTTATCCGGTTGAATCGCGTTTTTATTAATTATTCTAAACGAACCGAGCTTTCAACCAACAACCTTGAAAAAGCCAACTGTAAAGTTGGCGAAAGCTCGGTTCGTTTAGAACGTTGAATTAAAACGCGATTCAACCGGAGTGTTTTATTAAGTGTGTGTTAAAGTGTTTTATTATGCAAAATCGCGAAAACCATAGAAGAAATTGCGTAAAAGTGTGCCATTTTTTTTTCTAGGTAGCCAAGTACGAATAGTCAAACAGACTGACAAGCGAATAATCTTAAAAACGTTCCTTTTTTATCATTCTACGTACAGAACTCTAAAAATAACTGAAATAGTATACAGTCAGCAACAAAAAGACCGTCCTTTTGCGTATACCTTTTCTATTCACTACCATGATTAGGCTAGACTTTACTCCCTAATTAGCAAAACGCCTATATTTCAAATCAGCTTTCAACTTCCATATACGCACATAAAACATAAATACAATGGTCGTAGCACTATTGTTTAAATATGTAATAATTAAGTAAGTAACTCATTAACCAGAGAACTGGGGCCAATAAATATTTCCTTACGTTATTTTATTACGAAATTACTGTTAACGTTCGTTACTCATGTTAAACGCGCCTGCAGCTTCTATGTAAAAGCTGTATGTGGATAAGCCTTCGTAGTTTGTATAGTTGTTTTTACTATTTCTTCACAAATTTGTAGCTGAATACTGAAACATCATCACCATCATCTCAGCCCTTATTACTGAACATAAGCCTTCCCCAAACGACGCCACAAATGGCGATCGTGAGCTAACTCCATCCAACGACTCCCCGCGACCGCCACCTGCTTTTTAATTTTTTACACAATTAACGGTCAAATACTGAGACGTTACGTAACATTGCAGGCTAATACAACTGGAAGCTTAACAAGAACTAAAAAATATGCTACAAGATTTTGAATTTAGAATTTGCTTTTACAAGATTTTGAATTTAGAAATTATTTGTGGTGTTTTACTCGTCGTGTCTTTGGGGTGCTCAACTATTTAAGTAGATCTCAAATTTTACGTGACGTTTCTATATTCGGCTGTTACTTATATACGTATATAGCTCTTACTCATGCCTAGCGGTATTAATATTTTTCTGTTGAGATTGTGTTTAGGTGCAAAAGTCAAATCAAATACATAAAATAGATTCAGATTGGCACATGATTCAACTATATACACGTTAAATTTTCTCAAAGCTATCAAAAGGTTTTGCCTTCAGATTGCTATTGCTACCTTTCGATCTTATCGAGCTTATCCACACTTCTCCAACAGTTGTAAAGAACAATAACTCGTAAATATTTATCATGCGTTGTAAATGAGTATTTTTCAAGGCGCACTAATTATTTCCACAATCGGGCCCGCGATGCCGGCTAACAATTGATTTGAAATTTTCATTTCGAACTTTACAATCATTCGTGCCACTGCCTTGTGGTCATTAGCTTAAAATGTTTCTTAATGTTCGATTTCGTCTTTCAATGTTTAGTTATTCGTCCACTTTAGCTCCTATTTTGATATTAGGTGTATGAGCGGCTTAGGTGGTAACTGGCACGCTCAGATTCTAGCACTAGTGTGAGCTTACCACTTTTCTAATAGCTAGTAGTAAAGTGGCATGAAGCAAGTTTTCGCTAGGTGCCACTTTACTCTTTATTTATTTATTTATTTATTTTTGTACACAAGGAAACATTCACAATATAACAGTCATAATTAGATACAAATACAAAGGTGAGTCTAACCCTGTTTAGAGTTTTCTACCGACAAACCTCAGAGGAAAGGAAAGAATATAGTGGAAGGTAATGAAGTGTATAGAAAATGATGAAGAGAAGAATATATGGTGGTAAAATGCTATAGGTAAATTCAAATTCCCCGTAAAGTTCATAGAATATTTTCGATTATTCTACGACGTAATGTTGTTAAATACATCTATTTATAGAGTTTGTTGGTTATGTTATTTGCTACCTTGGTATTAGAGCGATGTTGGTCTAGTGGTAGATACCATCGATGATGATACCAAAGATGATGCCGAATCTCTGCGTTATCTCTGAAAATGTCAACTGTCCAGATATTGTCTACTAGCTGCGCCCAGCGGTTTTACCCACGTGTGTCCCGTACCCGCGGAAATATCCGGATAAAAAGTAGCTTATGTATTATTTCAGGTCTCCAGCTACCTATATTCCAAGTTTCATCGCAATCGGTTCATTGGTTTTTCGTAAAAGAGTACATACATACATACAAATATAATTATATAAATACATACCTAAAAAGTACAAACTTTCGCGTTTATAATATTAGTAAGATAATCCTTTTTTATGATTTATACAAAAGCCTGCTGTCGACGTATCTACTATCAAACCCTATATAAATATGTATTACAAATCATCATGAATGAACATTGAAATTCCCAAGAAAAAAAAACACTAGAAAAGTACCATCCTATCGATTAACTGTCAATCGAAATTCCGTTTCTAGATGCGTCATTAAAAGTCACAATTCATTAAAATTATCGTCAAGCTCATGATTTCAATAGGGATGTCGAGTGACTGGTATTGCGAGACGTATCGACTATCGACATCTATCGAGATCACTATCGTGGATTCCTGCACAGTCACTTGTCCAGGGTGGCATCATTGTGTTACAGCATCTAGTACCATATTAAGCGTCTAATGTATGGAATTTAATTTCTGAAACCCACGCCGTTCTATAAAGACAGGTTTCTAAGTGACCGTAATGGCTTTTAAGACGTTTCGTTTGTGTTAACATCTTATGACATTGCTTGTAAGTTGAAAGCTAATCAAAATGTTTTAATCGATGACGCGATAACGTTAGTGATGCGCTTTTTGTGTTCGCTTTTTGTATCGATCAACTGTATTTGGTTTTACAGTAAGTTTCCTATTGGATATGAATTAAACAATAATGCGGAGGTTACTGTGTTTCATTCGTATATTTCTTTCCTTAAGCAGTTTTTTTTCTAATTAAAGCTTTCTTTTTAATTCAGTTGACATTTATAGGTACCTGGAGAAAACTAATAAAACTTAATTTAAACATGGTATTTTATAAATACATGTTTAAATTAAGTTCTCATGTAAGTGACAGTAATGTTTTTTTTTTTGAGAATAAATGTCTATAAACCTAAACCCAACCAAAACAGCAGTAGAAAATTAAATTATTTACAGCAGTTTACTTAGCATTTTCAATGATTTTGTATGTGACTTTCAACGTAAACGAATGATAGTTACCTATCGTATTTTGGTTATTTTTTAGGGTTTCGTAGTCTACAAGAAAATCTTATAGTCTCGTCATATCCGTCTCCAACTAAGCTCAGAGACGCTTCTTAGAAGCAGTAATTTTGCAAGAGTATAGGTACATAATATATTATTTACGGCAAGAAAGTGCTACTATAAAATATCAACATTTTTTAGGGTACCTTCCCCACATTTAAAATGGGTTTTCAAAATCTGTTTTCATGTTAGGGTTTCGTTTTCGAAATATTTATCTTACAAATGCTTGTGTTATCCCCCTCTAAAACCAAGTAGTAAACCTAGTAGTACTTTGACACATCTTACTAATATTATAAACGCGAAAGTTTATTTGTTTGTAATTTTAATAAAATCGATATTTTATTCACTGATCTTCGCTTAGTCCAAATAATCGATAAAAAATATATGTTTCATAATCTCCTAACCACATCCCTAAAAGGTGAATGAATTCTTTGCATTACTTTAATTGATTTGTTAGATATTTCTTGTTGAGTGAGCCATCTTTTAATTGAGATTCTTAAAAATAATATCGTTGCTTTGTGATGAGACCACCTAAATTGATTTTTGTATCTAAGTCATGTAAGTTTTATTATCAATCGTTATAAAACATTTTGTAACACACATATCTATCATATTTTTTTAAAGAATGCCTACTGAAATCTTACAAAAACATTGAAAGAATTTTTATTACTTAACTTGTATAAATCTTTATAAAACATTTTGTAACACACAAATATCAGACGTTTTATAAGAATTGCTACTGAAATGCTTAAAAAAAAAGAGAATAAAATTAGAAAATTAAAAATAAAAGAAGATCAGAAAGAAAGCGAGGCGGTTATACGTTTTTTTTTTTATTAATTTATAATAAGTATATACTTAAGACATTAACTACATCTAATTGAGAGCCTCCTCATTTCTCTCACGGGACAAAGACGCATACGCGTAACGCGTATGAAATCAAGGGATTCTGAATTTAAATAAAATCGATATTTTTTCACGTCCAAATAATCGATTAAAAATGTGTTTCATAATCTCCTAACCACATCCCCAACTCCGGATTGAAAGAGACAATTGGAACCTATCCGGATTGGTAAATATCCCATGCTTTTGGACCGCCGTAAGTCCTAAAACATTACGGTTTTTAATCGACTCCAAAAAAAGGAGGTTCTCAATTCGTCTGTACATATGTATAGTTTTTTTTATGTCTGTTTTTCGCGATGTTTCCCTTCACCGTTAAGATGATAATCATCGGTGCTTGTCCGATTGCATATAAATGAGCGAGATGGAATTGCGTAAAAAATCTACAATTTCTCGTAAAATCAATAATTAACGAAGATTAAAATAATAGTTTTATAAAATGCGATGAAGGGGTTCTAGGTATTGTATTTTCTAATATTATGATGCCTATAAGAAAATATAGCGGTTAAGGATTTAGAAGAAAATTGATTTATTTTGTAAAACAGGGGTAACTTTGCCCGTATAATAGTGGTATTTAAAGTTATTTTTTATTGTTTTTGAAATGAAGGGGACACTTCTTGTATCATGTACAATAACATTAAACATTGTTTAAAGATCTATTTCATACCGATTTTGAAGAAAACTATTAAATCGGAAGGGATTTCACATGCGTCGCGTCCTTAAATAAAGTACACCTGCATATTTTTGCTCATAGAAAAACATATCGGCGTACGGTCGGCCGGGACTCGAACCCATGACTCTCGGAATTAAAGTCGCGGTATCCACCATTCGACCAACACTGCTAGCTTATAATTATTAGTTATAATTATAATAGGATGGCATAAAATATATTCTTCTAAACAACTAATTAACAGTATAATTAACATAATTAAGTTATTCCAATTCATAAACATGGATTTTAAAATGCGAGACAAATGTCTGAGCATTTTACTTCATTTGGTGGTATGAGTGCGAGCGGGGCGAGAAGCGGAAGCGGGAGCGGACACAGGAAAGAAAACTGCAGCGGAAAACGCGCATACGCCCCGCTACTATTACTATGTTCATGCGCATAAGAAGCAAGCTTATCTGTCAATGGTACTTGCTTGGCGGATTCCGCTGTGACCGAACCCTAAATAGTAGGTATTGGGTTGTCATGCACCTACTGTACAAATGTAAGTTGGACCTACCTACATTTGTTGTATGAGCATTTTTAGGCTTCTACACCCAAATGATAAAACGGCACTTTTTTTTACTGAGATTCCACTATCCATCTGTCTGTCTGTCACTAAACCGTTAGCCGTATTGACAAACAACCCTAAGTGTTGCGTAATGCTTTGTCTTGCTCTTGTCAGTTATAGGATAATCAACGTCACAGAAAATATAATTAAAGCTTAAACTAGGAATACGGGTCGTTTGTGAATCGGCTAGGTATATTATTATTTTATGAACCGTGATACCATCATAGTGAGACATATGTATGGTTGTAGTATATAGATGAAAGATAATAAGTATAATTTCTATGTAGGTATAATATTATGTATGTATTTACAAAAAAAAGCATAATATGTAGTATATCCATAGTACAAGCCTAGTGCTTAGTTTGGGGCTAGATTGCGCTGTGTGTAATGTCTTGTAATATTTATTTATTTATTTAACTAAGTGCGCCCCGCGGTTTAACCCGCGCAAGTCGCGATCCCGCGTTGTTCAAACCCCTTCCTACCGCAATGCAAAAATCTACACTTAAGGACGCGACTCATGTGAAATCCCTTCCGATTGAATAGTTTTCTTCATAGCCGGTATCAAATAGATCTTAAAACAATGTATTATGTTATTGTAAATGATACAAGAAGTGTCCCCTTCATTTCAAAAACAATAAAAAATAACTTTAAATACCACTATTATACAGGCAAAGTTACCCCTGTTTTACAAAATAAATCAGTTTTTCTTCTAAATCCTTAACCGCTATATTTTCTTATAGGCATCATAATATTAGAAAATACAATACCTAGAACCCCTTCATCGTATTTTATAAAAATATTATTTTTATCTTCGTTAATTATTGATTTTACGAGAAATTGTAGATTTTTTCACGCAATTCCATCTCGCTCATTTATATGCAATCGGACAAAGACCGTTGACTATCATCTATCGCCGCCTTAACGGTCGCCCATTGAAGTACTGTTGGCTTCATCAGTACTTACTTCAATGGGCGATTTTTGCACTGCAGTAGGTAGGTGAAGTAAGATAAAGTTAAAGTTCGTCATCATCACTAGTCGGTAAGTGATGACGATGGTGACGATAAATGACGATATAGACGATGGATGACGATCGGTGACGATCGATGACGATGAATGACGATGGATGACGATCAATGACGATGGATGACGATGAACATGATGATGATGCCACTCTACATCACCTCCCCTTCTCCTGTGTCGATTTTTATGCATAAATAGTTATCACCCGCGTAAATTCCGATCCCGCGGGATTTTCGGGATTCTATCTCCTATCTATCTATGTATCACTAAAATTTAACTAAAGAAAACAGGTGTATAAAATCAAACAATTCCCTCGCTGTCTTCGAGCTGTGTTGAAAAAACCGTAATGTAATACTAAGAAACTATCATTTGACCAAGAGTATTTCTTTCTTTGATCTTATTTTCATTGAAAAGACTAAAATGCAAACATACACTCCGACCAAGTATCTCTACAGGTAGCGGTGGCGCTAGTCTACTACGAACTGACACATTTCTGCTACTCGATCTTTAGTTCTTCATTTGTCCGCCAGAATAGGTAAGTTGGGCTGTTTTGGTTAGATTGTTTTGTTAGCTAAAGGCTAGTCTTAGAAATATCTACACAGCGTGTTCCGACGGTGACCATTTAAGCCGAAAGTGTGTTGTTCTAGACGTCTAGGCGAATAACTTTTGTTCTACAACTTTTAAAAATTCGAAGTAGTATTCAAAAAAATTATGTTTAAAGTTTACTTGAAAATCAGCTGTTTCTTAGAGTTAGAGGTCATTGACCTTACTTTGCTCATTCATTCGGCTTGGACAACTACAATCAAAAGTTGAATTACCTTAATTTTCAAAAAAAGCTACCATTATTTCACTAAAAAATACCATGATGTTTTATAAGTCGTCGCGCTGTCGTTTAGCTAAAAAAAATAAAATAAAAAACACATCAAATAATTAAAAAAAAGAAAAACATAAATAGGTAAATTAAAAAAAAACGTTTTTTTTTAATTGTCTGTGGTTTTTAAAAGTAGTCCGGGTATTTTTCATTTAAAATTTACTTTATTTTTTGGACGACATGACATAGCAACCACCAGAGATGTATGTACAAGAATGGGTGGTAAAGTTCCGTACTTAAAGGTTAACCCTTTGAGTACGGAACTTTGAATTGGCACCCTTTTACTAAGACTTTGTTGTCCATCTATCTGCCTGTCACCAACTGTAATTCATGCACCGTGATAGCTAGACTGTTGACATTTTCTCACATGATGTATTTCTGTTTTCGCTTTAAAAATGATAAAAATAGAAATCTTACTTATTAGGGTCCGACCGAAACTGGTCTTCCGGCCGAAACCGAAACCGAATATTCGGCAGTGGCTTCAATTTCAGCCAAAACCGAAAACGAAACTCACGTGGTCAAATATAAAATTCCTTAAAATACTGAAATTTGGTGCTCTTTCCCATTATTCTGCAAGAATTATAGTATATTAAGTTTGTTATTATCATTTATTTAAAAATAAAAATAAAATAATAAATAAATATTGCACGACATCACACATAGCGCAATCTAGCCCGAAACTAAGCACTAGGCTTGTACTATGGATAGTAGACAACGGATTTACTACATTTTATACTTTTTTTTTGTAAATAGGTACATACATACCTATTATACATATTATAAAAGACACCCAGACCCAGACAAATATTTATTTTTAAGCATACATATTTGCACTCGACGGGAATCGAGCCCGCAGCCTTCTGCTTTGCAGCCGGGCGTTCGCCCGACGTGCCACAGGGGCCGTCAAAATATAATATAAAAAAAAAATCATTTATTTTTCAAACTAAGTTCAAATGAAATTCGGCGAGGGTGTACGACAACGTCTGAAATCAGTTTCGGTTTCGGCAAAAGTTTCGGCCAATTTTAGCCGAAAGGGAAACTGCCGCTAAAACTTGATTGTAGGCCGAAACTCGGCCGAAACCAAAACCTAACTTTCGGTCGGACACTATTACTAATTTTATAAACGCGAAACATTTGCAAGTATGTATGTATGCTTGCATATTACTTTGTTAGTTTTTAAGGCAAAAACTACTGATGTAACTTATTGACTTCAGCACTTTTGGTATTAAAACATTTTATTTTTATTTTTAATAAGGTTAATTGTTTATCTACTCTCTATCAGCTGCTAATCTATAAATAACTGTACCTTCCAGCGTTATCGTGTTCACAGACGTTTTAAAAGGAGAGCAATAAATATAGTTTTGTTTATAATTAACAGCGATTCTTAGTTTTAATAGCCCAATAAAAAGTGCAAATTACCATTTGATTGTTTTTTTAGAGTAGGTAGGTAGGTAGGTACCTGTACTGATTTAGTAACCTACTCCCTTACTTATAAAATATTATTTACACATGACTAAGTTATGTGACGTTTGTTTCTGTCTGTCAACTTTGAAACTGCATGTGACAGTAAAAGACAAACGCGTAAATGCAGTTATGCAGCGCATTAGTTAGCGTTTATAAGTGAGGGGGCTAGTTATTGATAGAAGTTAACTAAAGTACCTATACGAAATAAAGAATGATTTATATTAGACCGTCACGGCACGGGCGAGCAGTCGATCTTCTTCTTCTTCTTCTTCATTATAATGGCTTTTTCCATTCGGACATTTGCCAGTGTCAAGTATTATCAATATTTGCATCGAACGAAACAGTCAAGTCGTCATAGTTAAAGTCAAGTCGAGGGAATCATTGTAAAAAGGGGGGCATTTTTTACAATGTTCACGGAGCTTTGGAGAGAACACTAAGCTGAAGTCCATGTTTTGCACCGATTTACACTTTTATTTTCACTTGTACACCTTCACAAACTAAATTGATTAATATACCCCCGAAATTAAACAATTTACACGCATTTGAACTAAGTTTCACAAAAATGAAAATTTTGCAACACATCTCTTCAACGCATTCCCGAAAAAACTCCGAGCAGTCGATCGGTCTGTTGCAACCGAGCGAGTGGCAGCCGAGCAATGGACAACGAAGTTCGGACCCATGACGGTCTGATATAAATAATCCCCGAAGGAAGAAAGCAAAAAAGAAAAAGATACCTGATGAAAAAAATAAAAAAATAAAGAATATATTTTTAATTAAATTAAATTATTACAAACATTAACATGTGATTCATTGAATCGTAGTGAATCTGTCATGGCATTAACTTGAAACAATGAAATTTATAATTTGAATGTATGGATATAAAAAAAAATACTAATTATCATCACTTATCATTAAGTGAAATACTGGTCATTGGCTCACTCTTGTATTTTAAAAAAAACAAAATCCTGACTGAATTACTAACTGAGCTGTAATATCAACGCATACCCAACCTAAACTAAACCACTGAACCTCGAGTTTTGACATTTGGAAGGGGTGTTATATTAATGTGATGTCTAGGTTTTTTACATCCACTGAGAAGGGGTTTCAGGATCAAACTTCCGCAGGATCAGGACTTAGGAACGATAATGCTAATCTATACTATCTATACTACGAGTAATATTATAAAGATAATACCAATAGTACATCATCAAGAAGGAACTTTTATATAAGGTAGTGTACCTCATATAAAAGTTTCTTATATAATCACCCATATAGAAATAGGGCTTGCCCACACATAGGTAAAATAATTTAGCCGTAATTATTAATATTTTTACTACTCATATATCCTTCGGTTATACTACACTTATAATAATTATTAAGTATTAATTATCGTTTTATGATTTTAGTACTGAAGAGTATTGGGAGGTAAGTAATGAGTTAACCTGTCTACCCTCTGCTTTATAATGAAGATATCTATAAAATTTAATCTTTCCTGTATTTTATGACTTGCTAAAAATAAGTTATTACAGTACTTACTTTAAACTTTGAAACTATAAATATAAAAGTATCCACCTAATTGATTCTGTAAGCTTTTGAGGGCTGAAAACGTCTGAAATGTTCTTCCGTACTAAAAATATTTTAAAGGGTAAATTCATCTTCAAATTTTTCCACTAAAATATTTCTAGTAGATTTGCCATAAGCAATAAAAACAAATTACGAAATATGTTCTTCCTTGTTACAGAACAAAAGCTAAAGGTGCAACCTCATCGCGACTATTCACTTGTAATGTAACAATATAGATTCGACTTTGAGCATAATATTACAATACTACCTGCCTGACTGACGAGCATTTACTCACATGTAATGTTATGTCACATTGTATTACAGTGAAGCACAATGATGTTACAAGTTGTATCAAGATAATGTATCATACAAGGTGCACGCTGTATGTAATGCTCGAATCTGTAACGTTACATTACACGTGCTCGCCATTGGCTTAAGGAGTTTTGGCTGGATTGCGTTAAAAAGATGTGTTGCCAAATTTTCATTTTTGGTTTAGTTCAAATGTTTAATTTCGGGAGCATATTAATCAATTTAGTCAAAGGTGTACAAGTGTAATGAAAGTGAAAATCGGTAGACATGAAATTTAGCGTTAACCGTCATTGTAAAGAGCCACCATTTACAATGACTTCCTTGACTTGACTTGACTTTTACTACAAGACGACTTGACTGACTGTTTTGATGCAAATTGCAAAAAAATATTAATAATTGACACTGACTACTTTCCAAATGGCCACAATCGGTTCACAACCGATAAGAAATAATAACTGGCTTGATTCTGCAGAATTCATATATAATATTAATAATGGAATTTTCAATCAAAACTGAAACTAAAGTAAATTCAGTTCAAGTGTCATAGTTAGAAGACGGTCCGAGACGCCAGGTGTAGTTACACGAGATTGTTTGTTTAACACAATTAGAGTTTCGCACGTGTGTTCTAATAATAGGTGTGTACCAAACGCCCCTCACTGTCTATCACTCGAAATCAGGCAATGTCTGCTTCGTATAAAACGCCTACATATAACTACCTACCGACAATAAATAATGTGCAGTTCTTTTTAACAAAATCCAACATTATTAACTTCCATAAGTCGATAAGCCCGTACATAAATTAATTGTGTAATATTAATAATTCATCGATTCGCCCACACACGTTTAATGTAACGAATGGTATCCCCACCTTCTTGGAGCTAATCACGCAAAGGCTAATCTGCTAAAATCTTAGCCAAAATAGCGCGAAAATTGTTTCGCGGTGCGCTTGCGACGCCGCCGGTGAGCTCTGGCAGGTGCGCGTCAGTCTGCGCCGCGATCTCTCACAGGCAGGGATCCACGCACGCTACACCGTGATCAGTATCGAAGCTTCATACGAAAAATTATTTAGTAATATGAGGCGGGTGGTTTCCGCGTGACTTTGTAGATTGACGAGTATAGAGGACATGGTGAGAGGGGAGTGATGTGGAGTCATGCGGCCGGTTGTGATCGCCGCCTGTCTGCTGCTGCTCGCGCCCATCACTGACTCCTGGTGGTGAGTTACCACGGTTTATATTACACTATTGACCGCGATTGAACCTCTCATTCAGGTGCTAATCATTTATGATGACCACAATGACGCGCCCGCGCCTGCCGCACACGCAATCTCGCGTCAAGTCTTACTCTAAAGTAAATCCCGTATCGAAACTTAAATAACTTTATCAAAACTAAAAGAAATCTGTGAATAATTTAAGCAATTTGTTTTCCATTCTCTACAGTGAATAAACGATTAACCTATGTTAGAAGAAACATTTTTAACAATAATTAATTCGGCGTGTGTTAACTGATTCGGAACAGCTGATTTGGTGTGAAATCGTACCGTAGTTTATTTGTAAAACGTGAATAATTCTAATGCCAATACGCTTCCAATTATAATACAATCATTTTCTATTGCATTTTTTGGAAAATACAATTATGCCTATCAGATATTTAATTCAAAGTAATTAATTTATTAACGTTTGTTTTTTATAGGTTAGTTTTATTGATCTTTGTTGTTAAATTTTGGACATAAATATTAAGTTTGAATTGTTTAATTTGATGCTTAGTACTTTAAATATTCATTTAAAATTCTTAGTGGATTATTTATCTCGGTCATTTATTTGCTTAATTTACATTTTAAAGTTTTTTAATTAACCTAAGTATATTTATATTTTACAAAGTTTTTTTTAGTAAAAGATGCCGCTGTAAAATTAACTAAAAAAAATCAAAACGAAATATTTGTATGAATATTATAGGGTAAACTAGGGAGTGATTGCCCAGTTAAGAAAGTGATACAATCTTTTAATATTGGACAAAACAATTCGAAACTTTGCAGAATAGAACTAGGATACAAATTATCTAAAGGAACATTACTTACTTAATAATAAGTATTTACGAAGTTCATCTTAAATATTGTAAGCAACAGATGGAAGCTTTCATGTTCGAATGATAGAGTCGGCTTCTCTTTGCAATACCACAAAGGTATTGCGATTTGTGTTTACCGTGGTAGTTGGTTTTATCTGGTAGGTATGTTTAGGAAACTGTTGCGGTTCACTGATACTCGTATATACAATCATATCTTTAATGAAACGTATAGAGAAAATATATCTAATGTCAGTGAACTTTCGTCAAAATATTAGTTTTGGTCGAATCTACGAGGACCTTCAGTTTTACCTGGCCTGGGTATGGAAGATACGATATCTATGCTTTCAGGTTTGATGCTGTTGCATTGACAGAAACAATGCAAAAACTTTGCAGTGCATTTGCACCAAATGTCTTGACCTTTGTTTGTGGTCATGACTGACGTAGGCTTGTCTACTCAGTGTGGTTTCCATATAGCTAGCAAAGATGGAATTGTTCATGTGTGTATGTACCTTATAACTACTTGATTGTTGGAGTGAATTTTGTATGAAATGTGTCGATAGAAATACTACAGCCAGAGGCGGTGAAACTGCGATTGTCATTCCCTACAACAAATAAGCAAAAAGCTTCCGCTTTTCAAACTTGAGGGTGTTATGACTTGAGATACTTGAGACTTGAGGCTCCGATGATGGTCAAACGCCATCATTGGAGTATTTCAGTTAATAAATACCATTTTATGCGAATTGTTTTCTTTGAAAAGAAAAGGTTGAAACGTAAGACGTATATTAGATTTAATTGACAAAAAAACCATTCTAAAAGCTTTCAGCAAATTTAGCAGTTTGTTAGCTTTTTGAGACTATCTGGAATGGTTAGAGTAAAGTTTAGGGTAATTTAAAGTTACGTAAATAGGCCTAATTATAAGGCCTAACGGCCGATTACAGAAACAGTGCTCAGAATTGAGTTCTACTTAAACTTAAGCAGCTCTCAAACTCAAAACTTTTTATACTTATTTTATATTTAGAAGCTGCTTAAATATTTAAGTACCTATAACCCAAATTTTAAGTGGATGTATCTGAATTGGGCTGTTAGCACCTTGCTAGCTATCTAGGACCGTCAGGGTATGGTTAAAGTAAAGTTTAGGCAAATCGTAAGTCACGTACAATGATCCAATTATAATGCTTATTGCGGAAAACGCTCAGGGAAACTAAAGCCTAATTAATTTACATTACGAAACGGGTGTCTTGCATTTTACAGATAGTATCTCAAAAGCAGTATCGCAGATACTTTTAACAATTTCTGCTAAGTTCACGCATTTTTTTTGTGAAATTGACTATAAATTGCAAACCACTAGTTTCGTAATATAATCCAGCCTTAAGTAGAATGCAATTAACATTCCTTTTAATTTTCCTTAAATTTTTTAAACAAAAGCTACCTACAACAAAATTTCTCGATTACATCCTCCGTTGAGTACCTGGGTACGTAGAGGTACATAAGTAAGTATAATAACAACAAGAAAGCGTTCATAATCGGTGAGTCTTGACCGTTAAAAATAAATTAGTGGTCCGATACATAAATCACAAGGCATGAAATTCAATAAAGTCATATTTAAATTTTTACCTCCAAGACCTGGACTTTAATTTGCAATTAATCAAGACTGACCCTAAATTAGGATCTTCGTGAGCGATTAAAAATCGCAGCTCGATCGATTATTAATTGAGAGTCCCGTAGGATTTTATTAAGAGGGCTATTGGTGTCGAAGGGTAATAAAATCGGTCTTTACATTGTGTACGAGAAACTTGTTTTTTTTTTATTTTATTGAATTACGGACAATAACTCCCTTACTTATAAAATATTATTTACACATGACTAAGTTACGTGACTTTTGTCTCTGTCTGTCAACTTTGAAACTTCATGTGACAGTAAAAGACAAACGTTGCATAGTTATGCAGCGCATTAATTAGCGTTGATAGGAAAGGGGGTAATTGTTTACTAGGTCCCCTAGTGGTGTCTTTTCTGCCTCAAGCTTTAGAGGAAACAGGCCACACCTACAACATACATGTAAAGAAATTAATGCACACTTTGACTTTTTAGATGTGTGCTGTGGGTGTGGTCAGTTTCAATATGAGTGTCACTCTAAGGCTACTCTTACACCAAAACCGATTCTTCGGCCGATAACTGACATATAGACTAAGAGGGGATTGTTGGTAACCTAGCTCACTTGTTAAGACTAATATGATAAAAAGATAAGTCAAAGTTAGTATTTACTACGCAAACAAAGTTGGAAGTTTTTTTTTTTAAATTAGCTTCCCTATTACGTAAAATGATGGTTAAAATTTTGAGTCTTGCCCAACGTATAGAGTAATAGTTAAAAAGCTCTTTTAAAATATTATGGTTATTATAATATTCAAATGCTGGTTATTATCAGCCTCGTGCTGACTGACTTGCGACTCATTGAGTTTTTTTTTAATTCGGTGACTAGTTGGCACTCAACTCAACTTGGTACTAAGTAAGCTAGGGTACCAACGATCATCTCTTAGTCTAATACCACTCTGACGAGTAAGGGATTATTTACATTAGACTGTCAGCGGGCCGTGCCGTGTCCGAGCTTCGTTATCCATTGCTCGGCGAGAAGTCGATCGGTCTGTTGCAGCCGAGTGGTCGCCGCGCAATAGGCGACGAAGCTCGGACACGGTACGGCCCGGTGAAGGTCTAATATAAATCATCCCTAACTCTGACGTGTGTTCGGCCGATGCCGGATTTTGTGTAAGCGAGCCGTAAGTGTTATTGTCTATCTGAAGATTAAAATAAACATTGGTAGAACTGTATTTGTACTTCTAAAAATGTAACTGAAGCGCCATTTCATTCATATCTTAAGTTGTATTTCTCTAACAGCGGCGCTCTGCGGTTTCGCCCCACATTAACCACAGAATAGGTGATAGTCACAAAGAAATGTTGGCCGTGTCTCGCCCCTGCCCCACCGCTACGACTTATCACTGCGCGTTACACCTAATTAAACAAGGTTCTAAGTTACAAAACATCATCCCAGAGTCGTCGCGTTTCGCAACAAAGTTCGAGCAGTCAGAACTGTTTGCTCAACTAGAAAGTTAACTGCAGCTACTAAAGTTTAATTATCCTGTTTGACGAGTGTTAGTGCGTTTAAGGTCAGGATAAATGTAACGAATTGTAATTGTAGGCTTAAGTCAGAACTTAGTTAGGGGGCTATATTTTTTATTACCTAATGATCTTTACAAAACGTTTACCACAGTCTCTTATAAACTTATAAGTTGTCGCTAAGTTCACTCATGAACAGTACTTGAAGTAAAAAAAACTTTAATTAATTAAACATATATTTTAACAGCTTCATTTTAAAAAAAAGTTTCTTATGATACATTTAAAAGTGCTTCCTGCACTTAGATGACTACATGTTTAAAGAAATGCTTTCCAAAAATGCCGTACCTTAGGCGTAAACGAATAAGCGATTCTTAATTTTAACTTGACGAGCACCTGTGGCCAAATTGGTTAAGGTGTTGGTTGGGCCGGACTCCCCAAAGATGCAGGTTCAAATCCTGTCGGGTGCAAATTAAAAAAAAACATGTTTTTTTTTCTCAATTATTATGTGGTTTTTAAAAGAACTCTGGTATTTTTTTTCATCGATGTTTGGTTTTTTCATTTTGGTGTAACATTGTTAAATTTAATTAATTTAGAACTGTAAATATATTTCATACACGGTACATTAATCTATTGCTTGTTGTTAGTTAAATGCTTATTTTTGTAGCTCTTTTATTGTCTCGCAGTAGATGTGTAAAGTAGAGTATTCACCTCGGTAATAAAGCCTGTCTTTATCTTGGGCGCTTGAATCCCACGCTTCACTCAGGACTCTAGGTACATACATAACAAAAGTTTTTAACGCCCTCGCTGCGCTCGGGAGTAAGTACCTCGGTGCATAAACTACTATTACTACTAATACACACTTACTGCTCGCTCTACAAAGTTACTTTATTTGACCAAAAAGGTCAACGTAAATCGAGTCTTTATTCGATAGGTGCATAAAGTGAAAGTAATTTATATTTGGAACTATGGTTCTGGTAGCATAAGGCCATTTCGAACTGGCCATCTAGACATAACACATTAAAAAAAACCTATTTTTATTTCGACGAAAGGGTAAGGCAAAAAGTTTTAGTTAATGTAAAGCCCTAACTTTATAGCACTATAGTGCTGGTGAGTATTGTATTAGCAAGGTAATATTATCCATAGTATTAGTTAGTGGGCGTTCCCCGCTCGGAACTACAGCCTACAAAATACTATTCAGTAAACTTCTAACGTAATGAATAAATTATCTTTTAAAACTATATTATTATTTTGGTTTTGATTTATGACATAATGTTGGGACTATTTATACCGTTTATCAAATATATGGTGTTTTGTTGATTGCTTCTACTTTCTAGTTTGCATATGTGTACCAAAATTAAACATTAATCCCTTATTTATAAACGCTAATTAATGTGCTGCATAACTTTGCATCGTTTGTCTTTTACTGTTACATGAAGTTTCAAAGTTGACAGACAGAGACAAACGTCACATAACTTAGTCATGTGTACATAAATTACTAATATTATAAAGCTGAAAGTTTGTGAGTATGTATGAATGCGTGTTTGCGTGTTTGTTACTCAATCACGCAAACTCTAATGAGCCGATTGCGATAAAACTTGGAATATAGGTAGCTGGATACCGGAAATAACACATAGGCTACTTTTTATCCC
Organism: Idaea dimidiata; assembly: GCA_949358125.1. Lineage (NCBI taxonomy): Eukaryota > Metazoa > Arthropoda > Insecta > Lepidoptera > Geometridae > Idaea > Idaea dimidiata. The sequence continues at coordinate 13,679,237 of OX442337.1, forward strand.
AATATTCCCGCGGAAACGGGGCTTACGCGGGTGTAACCGCGGAGTGCAGCTAGTATTTTATAAATAAGGGTGGTAACGTTAACCAGTTGCGAAAATGACAAGTTACGAAAATGACGAGTCGCGTTTATGACGAGTTGCGAAAATGACGAGTCGCGTTTGTGACGAGTTGCGCTAGTATGATGAGTTTGCGTTTATGACGACTCACTACTAATCCGTATATAATAGTTTAGGAATGATATACACTAGAGTGATGTGTCACTTTCACCAAACACAATGCTACGAATTGTATGCTACGACGAAATAGTCGTAGTAATGTAGCACATTGATTATTAAAGATACAAATGTTAGAAAAGAAAAACACAGTAAAATTAGACTAGATAAAACTTTATTGTACCAAAAAATTACATAAACAAAAACTTACAGCTGGTACAGAAATCTGCGGTTAATACCCTGGTAATTAATTAACTTTTCAAACTTCACGACAAAAATAATAATACGAGCATAAAACCCGAGAAAAATGTGAATACTGGTAATGAAAAGTTAAAGACTACAAAGATAATGGTAAAGGTAATTCAAGGCAAAAACGGATCAATCCCGGGACCTCATTGAAGACTTCGATTACAAAGGTTTTTTTAACAAAGATCTACAATTTTTTTTATATTTTTTGGGTAAATTCAAAAGCATTTTTAGACACATTTAAAAACACCTTGAATTCTTAAATATTATAACAGCCATCTATCTCACTAATATTATAAACGCGTAAGTTTGTATTTATGTACATATGTGATTTGTTACTCTTTCAAGCAAGAAACTACGTAAGCGATTGCGATGAAACTTGAAATATAGGTAGCTGGATACCCTCTTTCATGCAAGAAACTACTAAACCGATTGCGATGAAGCTTAGGCTGAAGCTTAGAAGCAGGTAGGTGGATATAGAGCATAACACATAGGTTACTTTTTATTCCCGCGGGATCGGGACTTCCGCGTGTGAAACCGCGGGGCGCAGTTAGTCTCTCATATCTGCAAAACTACAAGTAAATGGCACTACGTCATGTATCAAGTCGCTATACTTTACTCTAACACGAAAACATAATATATTTTCAATGTTAGAAAAACCTTTCCAACTTATATTAAATAAACAAATAAGACCAACACACAGCGCCACCTAGCCCCGTGGTAAGCTGCTAAGCTTGTGTTACGGTGACTGGACAACGGATATATTACTTATATTATTTTTCTTTTATAAATACATACATAATTATACATAGAATATTCTGAAGTTAGTCCCCGACTATAACACTATTTTCCTCTTAATTTACTAACTTACACAAAATTAATTTAAACATGTATTTACCTGTTAACATTCATTTATAACTTGCCAGCATCCGGTCCAGTAAGCAAAGATCAGTCACAACATGGCCCCAGTTTTACAACCTCTATAAAAACTGATAATACTCAATGCAAATACTCATTTCACCGTATGTGTCTAATTGGGCGTTTTGATTTATTGGTATTCTTGTGCAATTAGAAAATGTTTTATCAATATTTGTAGTCGGTATATTTTTATGGGCTTAATTAAATTCGTTAAAGTTTCCGAGTCAAGCTGTGTTAGAAAAGTAACAATTTACGTTTTCGACTGTACGGTTGGAAGGTGTAGTTTTTTTTCTTTTTGCTTATTTTCCGACCTGTCTATCTTGATGACTATATCGGATTACATGTTAGACTAAGATCCCAGTGCCGCCATACCTACGTCATTTTAGAAAAGCTGAAATTTTGAGGTTTTCTAGTCTATTATCTAGTTAAGACAGTAGGTGTACTTCCTAGCTCAAAAGCTCGGATCGCGCTACCTGTAAATGGGCCGCATAAGCGAGTCAGTGCGCATACTGTCCTAAGTACATAGTAGACTAGTAATCCTCAAAATTTCAGCTTTGCTAAAATGACGTAGGTCTATCGGCACTGGGATCTTGGACTATATCGGAACTTAAACGCATCCGCTTAGTAATAGAATACGCTTGATGACGACAATCATCTTTGTTATTTCCGATTTGATCGTCTTTTGTTGCAAATTTTGCACATTTTGCAACTTTAGCTGATTAGGCGAATGAGTCGAGTTGCCCTACTATAGAGCAAGGGCTTTTTCTTGGATGTAGGTAGTAAGAAGCCTACTCAATACTACTTTATTGATGACCATGTCCTCGACCCGTCGCGTCGTAAGTTCTTCCAGATCCTAGAAGAACATCTGACAGGTCCAAGGTCGAATATGTTCTACAATTTAGGACATGTCGCTTTCCTCATTATGTTTTCCTTGAAGATAAGAGGCATATTAATAGTGCACGTATCTTTTTTCTTTAAGGGCCTATATAACCCTAATAGCGTGACAGGGATAAAGCTAGCGAATTTCAGATGTGTAAGTGAAGCACGTAAGATGCGACTATTCAAAATTTTATTGCGTAAAATCAAACATTTGCTAGTTTCAAGATAACTAAACGTAAACTAAACTAATCTTGAAATTCAAAACATTCACTGCCTGTATTGAGCTAAGTTCAGTTCTTATACAAAGTTTTATTAGTTTTCGTACAATATTGATTAAGTAATATCAGTTATTTGTACAATTTGGAGGGAAGTTTGGATTTTTTTCTATCGAGAAAATTTTCAGGAGTCGTATTTCACGACATTCATGTTTTTGTAAATATCCTCGACTTTAATAAATATGGTTTCAAAAACTTTTATTTCAAATAACTTTTGTAGTAATTCACCCTAGAAACATCAGTTCTGGCCTACTACGGCCCCTTAACGAAAATACATAAGTATGATAGATTTTTAAATCAGTACAAATTCACCTACCAAACAGATATAATCAACAACTTCCTATTTATCTGGATTTCAATATAAAATTCTCGTAAAACTTTAATTCCCAGAACATACCCTCGATATTAAACAGATTTATTGTAAACATATCTAATTGGCGGCGGTTGGCACATGTTTATAAATTGTCTATCTTTCAATACACGTTGATTACAAGAACAATTGATGGACAACAATCAATCTTTTTCTGAAAACTGTTACGTTTTAAGAAAATTATTTTTGAAATAAATTGTTTAGAAAGCGAAGTGAGACGTTCTTCCTTTATTGTAGTCTGTTACAATAATCTTGCAAAGTAGGTACGTATGATCTTTCATATTTTATTTGAATTTTTGGTAAGCAATTTCAGTCATCTATTTAAAAAAAACTAGGGGTTCGGCTACAGGTCATCGTGGTACCAATATAGCACAGCATACAATTGGCTATTCTTATATACAACTACAACTAAACAATTAAAAAACTTATTTATTAGGTAAAAGTGCTAGAGGAGTACTCCTGACCCTCAAACTAGGCAAACAGCCTGTGTCTTGAGGTATCAGTAATCCTACCACTAATTACTAGTAAGCAAAAACATAACCCTAACGGTAATCCAATTAATAGAAAGATTTAAAAGTTGTATCCTACATACAGCAAAAGCTTATATGGTAAACAGAAGAAAGCAATGAAACAATAACATCATACTATTTTAATATCACTAATATATTCTCCGTAGCTTCGTAATCAAGTCTCAGAAGAGATAGACTTACACTTGACTTCATCATCAAACCGAAGATGAGGTTAGCGATGTGGCATGCCTGACCTATAGACTTCACTCTAGACTTGATGTGCGCGAATATATTGCAACCACAATTTTAGTTAACACAGGGCAAAGTATTTAAACACTTTACCGCATATATTCACTAAAAGTGTGGTCACCAATATGAAACATATCAGTAATATGGAACTAGTTCATTTAGCACCGAATGCCGATGCCCTGTCGCAGCGACCGCCCGCACATGTTTGCAGTGCGCTTAGCGAGCCTCCGCTAACATTGTCGTATGTTCCATAGATTACTTGTTGGGTGTAGAGGTGACACTTGAAGTAGACTATCGCGATAGGCACTTGGTGAGAAACTTTGACTGCATTTAGCCTCATTCCCATTAGGCAATAAATGTCGAGCGACACGTGTCCCCGGAGACATTGAAACATATCGGACAACGTCGCCCGATGTCTTGTCTCCGTCCACATCAGTTGTCGATGATGTTGGTTTACTATTTGGTACCAAAGAGACGTATGACACAGTAACAGCTGGTTGTCTACTGAGCGCGGAAACGAATTACTCATGCAATTGATATTACTGAAATTGGCTTCACTTCGTTGTTTAGAGCCCGGTGTCTGGAAATTATTATCTACTCATTCATATTATCGAACACTGCCTAAACGGCTAGTTCCAGAGACGTGAAATTTGTAGAGTATGTTCTTTGTAACATTGTGTCCACTAGGAAAGGATTTTTCGAAATTTCCACGGGATCAAGACTTATTGTGGGGTCGTGGGTACATTACTAGTATTAAGTTTCATCATCATATCAGCCATAAGACGTCCATGCACTGTTGATAATTGGCCTCCCTAATCATTTTCCAGCCTTGGCTGGATGCTTGGTATCAACCGGCTTCCATCGCTGGCCCGTAACTACTACTAACCAAGGGTACCTATACTGGTCATACTAAGTATATCCTCTGTTATTGTCCTATTTAATCTTTGGCAGAGCAACGTACAAGGGACAGTGCGATCCATTGTGCGTAGAAACTTCACCAATTAACATGCAGCATCTTGCACCCATTATGGAGGTGCGCGGGCGCATCGCGATGGCGCTAAAACATCGCGTTATTGGATTTATTTTATAGCCGTGAGATTTCTCATTTTATAATTTGTACTAGTTAAATTATAAATCATTTTTAAAAAAAACACCGCAATTTTACTCGTGTTCACCTTCTAAATAGATTCAAAAATGTAGATTGAAGCTATTATAAACTGTTTAAAAATCTATTTAACATGGAATTATTTTCCGTAAATATTGAGATTTCGGAATCATTGCGATTAAATAGAACAATTCATCCCCGTTTCGGCAATACCTATTCGAAATCGAACACTTAATTTGAAATTTGAGTCACTTAATTTTGTCTACGGTTTTCGCGATTTTGCATAATAAAACACAATATTTACCGCGTTTTATTCAATAACTTCATTATTATTAACGACCGAGCTTTCGCAAACTTTACAGTTGGCTATTTCAAGGTTGACTTGGTCACTTACTTTCCTGTACATAGCATTTTTTACAAGTATGAAGTTTGGCACATGCGACGTCTCAAGACAGACCGTGTTGTTTTTAGAAAGTTTTACTCCATCATCATCATCATCGTCATCTGAGCGCTGTTCCCGGTTCCATCCCTCTCGACTCTCAAAAGCCCGTGTCCGATTTCCTGCTCTTACGTCGTCACTTCCCACAATCTTCAGCATGCTGTGTGGTGAGACCATTTACACGCATTTCAACCCTCATATACGACGGCTAGCACTTTTTGGGTCTTCCCAATTTAAAAAGTTTTACTTATTAATATTTCATCTTGTCATCCAAAACACCTTAGAAGGTAACACTACAACTTACTATGGAATACATAACAGATCTAATTTTAACAACTAAATATACGAATAACCACTCCGATGCGACCGCTAAAAACTTCTGAAAACATTGCTTATAACCACATCAAGTTTTAAAAGTGTTTATTCTATACACTGCGACAACGCTCTAGTATGACTATTTATGATGCCTCTATAGGACAGTTCGGCACTTTAATCCACCCTTAGCACTCTGGAAATAGAGCTTAAATTCCTCTGTTATGGTGACCAATAATTTTGTTAAACTTAATGGTAATAATGTTTACAGTTAAGTCGTCATACAGACGCTAATCGGCAAGATGTCGCGAGTTAGCGCCTCGCCCTGAGTCTGTAAACATAGTTATTCATTGTCACCCTAGCTAGTTGAATCCAGATCTTCCGGTAGTCCTTTAAAAGGTTTCTTTTGAATATGAAAAGGTATTTATTTGAAGGGTTTTTTCAAAAGGGTCATGTTTAGTAAGAATCTATTACACATGTAGTTGGATATAGTAAGTCACTGTGGTCGTGGTGGGGTGTTATTCTCAAACCTTGAAAATAATACATTTAATTATAAGGTGTAAAGGTCCGTCTGTCTGTCTGTCACCAGTCTGTATCTCATAAACCCTGATAGTTTAGAGACAGTTGATTTTTACAGATGTTTAAACTACTTAGGTATTTCAGTTGCTACTATAACAGCGAATATTAAAAACAGAGTTTTGACGTGAAAACCGCTGTAGTTTCACTGAGACCTTTTACAAACCCAATATTAGGTTCCCACAATTGCTTGAATTCAACAATAGCTGCAGTATACCACAATGCAGCTATTAATAAATTCACTAAAACATTTCCACCACCTTTGTAAGATTAAAAGTACTATAAAAGTAATTAATAACGCTAATTTGCGTCTCGAAGACAGCTCCGAGCCCTGACCTACGTCAACAAAGAACTGTTGGCACCAGTCGGCAGTTAAACTATCCGGTGCTGAACTGTGGTATTTAGAGGTGCCATAAATCTCTACTATTTAGCTAGTTTAGCTACATAGTATTGGCTAATGTGCTATAATATGATGGTTAATTGTGAATTTGCACAGTCTTTTGTAAATAACTTGTTAATGATGGTATTATGATGTCATTGTGTGATCGTAATAATCGGTACTTATTGGCAAAACAATACATTTTTTACTTAGTGCCTATACATACTGCGTGTTTTAAGGACAGTAATTAAAGAAAGGAGGGTGTTTTAAAGTTATTTATAAACCAATTGTTTTTGTATATACATGTACATGTGCCGTGTGTGTTTTTGCTAATAAAATATATCTTTCGTTCGTTCGATTTATTCCTTATATAATTCTCTAAACACATAAGTCGTCAGCATTGTAGGCATTGTAGGTTGCTGTCAAAACTTGTAGACAAATTAGAACTTAAAGCTCGATCTTAAAAAAGTAGTTTTGCATTAAATTTAAGTTCTAACTAGTTTATACCATTTCGTCCAACTAAAGAAATATAGATACCTATGCGTTCGCTTCGCTCGCTCAATCGTTTGAACTTTGGTAATCGGGAAAGTGTTTTTTTTGTTTAATAGTTTAAAAGTGTTTCCTGAGCATTCTATGAGTTTTCGAGCATAACTTTAGTAAGGGAGGAAAACTGACCATGTCAGGAAGGTAGTATTGTAATGTATTGCTCAAAGTCGAATCTGTTATGTTACATTACACGTGAATGCTTCCTGTAAGGGACAAAAAATTACAAGAGACAGAACTAGTTTGACAAATTACCACGAAATTAGCACGTTACAAACAAATGTTCCATGGGGTTGGAAAAAAATCGTCACCAATTTTTCAACAGCCTTCACGCATTAAGAATTATTTCAAACGATTACAGTATAATAGTGGTAGTTCACTATTAGTACGAGAAATTGGCTAAATTGTCTTATATTGCTGACAGAAGCCATAACTATGAAAAATAAATAAAGCGCGTTTGACCAATTTGTTGAGTTAAGAAGTCAATCGTTTTCAAATTTAAACTGTAATGGCGGCTGTACGTACACTCTCACCGAGACACCCTAAGACAGGCCGAGTGCGAGAGTATACAATGTACATATGTACATGGTAGCTCTCGGCTCGTCTCATGATGTTACGGGCACATTCGCTGGTACTCACTCGCTGATAGACCTCCCGGGCGAGACCTCTCGGCGAGACTTGACGAGAGCATTGGAGAGTGTACACCTGCCATAACATACACATGTAACAATAGCATGGCATGGCCTCCAAGAAGCGTCATTGCGACAATATTTAATTTTTGACAAATTTTCGCGTGACTTTTCAGTTAACACTCAATTCGACGTAACTAACGACCGTAAATATGAAGGTATATGAATCACTTTTATTTACGAGGTCTGTGAAACTGAGTTATCGTAGAACAGGTATAATTAGTTGAGAAGTTATTTTAAAAAGTAACTTTTATTTTAGTAGTAAGTAACAATAATTAACACCACACAACACCTTTCGACATTTTTATTTAACATCTCCACCAAAATGTAGGGAACAATGTCATTTACAAACTCTACAATAACTAACCTATACCTTTCTGTTGTCTAGTACCCATAGTAAAAGTCTATTTTTGGCCAATTTGGCAGTTTGAGGCTACATTGCGTTGCATGCAACAACCTACCAATGGATGACCTCTGTGGCGAACGCTTGGCTGCAATGCAGAAGGTTGCAGGTTCGATTCCCGCTGGGTGCAAATATTTATGCTTAAAAATAAATATTAATATTATTATTATTGGTTGCCTGGAAGAGATCGCCCATAGGCGATAAGGCCGCCCTTTATACCACTTTAGTTTTTAAGTTCTAAAATGTAACTTGTTATAATTTGTGTTTTTTTTTGGTACAATAAAGTGTTAATCAATCAATCAATCATTAATTTTTGTATGTATGTTAAATGCTACGAATGATATTCAAAATACCAAGGTACATCAGCAATAAGTATATCTACCTGGACCTAAAAATACCCACCGTGAGAGAGGAGATAAAAGACTACCTTAATAGATATATGTGCAGACTAGCAAATCACCCTAACCAGATGGCAAACAACCTCACAGCTGACGATGATGTAGAGTTCGCGAGACTGAAGAGGCATAGCGTGACTAGCCTACGACACAGATTTGTGTGAACCATAACATGGGACAAATGTTGAGGAAAGGGGTCAATGGATACCCTCTCAAGCACAGGATAAATTACAGTGGAAACGGACAAAAGTGTTGATAATCGCAGACTTGCTGCAGATGGCAACAACAGATAATGACATATAAGAAAAAAAAAAAAAAAAATTGTATGCTCGCGAAATATACCTACTGTTCGCAGAACTACTAGTTTCACATCCATCTCGCTTCAAATAAGATCTTCTAGCAGATGGTACTAGTACTTTGAAGAATAATTAATTGACATACGACTTATCACTTCTAATTTATTCGTCTGGACCTAGAGGTGTGTCGCCTATTTGGCAGTATTCCACTGCACTTTACCTATCAAATTGCAACCCTAAATCCAGACACTGAGTGTTCACTTTCGCCTATAAATTAAGATCCGATCTTCTTCATTAAATTACTAACTCTAAGGAAACTCAAACACAGCCAAAATAAATTCGAAATCGTTCGGAGTTTCGTAACTGATGTTGTGGTGGACGGATGATTTTTTATCGACTGACGTTATGCAAAAGCTGCTTTCTAGTCTGCACAACAATCGCCTGTCAATTTGTTCATTGAATAAAAACCTTATTAGTTATTTTATGGAGCATCAAGAAAAACGAATATTACCGGAATCGAAGACCGTTTCAGCATAATTTTCTTTTATGATTGCACTGATCTACGCATAGGATCCCGGGCAACTTCGCTTGGGGAATATGGCTTGGCCTGGGAACAAATAGTTCTAAATCCAACAACTTCCCTGAAACGAACAAAAAACACAAGGCTAAATAGGTCCTTTGCTAGTTCCGATGCCGGTTACGTTTTTGGTCGCAATCTCGTCCGTGTTTTCTATTTATCGATCTACCAATTTTACATATTGCTATAAAATTTAAATGTTAAGTGTTAACCACGGCACCCTATGGAATCAGAACTAACCAAAGCCCGGTTACTTATTTCCACCTAGTAAAAAACAAAATAAGATAGAAAGTATTTTGTCTGCGATATATGGCAAATAGTTTAATAGACAACTTAAACAACATCTAAATAAGTATTGTAACATCGATAGTGCTAAAATTTGGTGCGATAAGAAAGAGGTGCTAAGACTCGAATAGGAAACTGCGAATATTATAGTTCTATATAGCATACGTTGAATAGTTAACGACGTATTATATGACATTTTGAGGTTTATTTAAAAAAAACCGGACTTCCCTAGACTTTAACTATGACGACTTGACTGTTTCGATGCAAATAACTTGCATAAATATATTAATAATTTTCTAATGGCCATAATCGGTTCACAACCGATAAGAAATAAATAAAAGACTTTATTGTATATAAAACATTATTATTATTATTTCTCATCGGTTGTGAACCGATTATGGCCATTAGGAAATCAGCCAGTGTCAAGTATTATTAATATATTATGCAAGTTATTTGCATCGAAACAGTCAAGCCGCCACAGTTAAGTCAAGTCTAGGGAATCATTTGTAAACCCGGCAGCCATTTACAAAGATTGTTCACGGAGCTTTGGAGACAACACTAAGTCCATGTTTTGCACCGATTTTCACTTTCATTCCACTTGTACACCTTCACGAAACTAAATTGATTAATATGCCCCCGAAATTAAACAATTTGCACGCATTTAAACTAGGTTTCACAATAATGAAAATTTAGCACCACATCTCATCGACGTGTTCCCGCCAAAACTCCCAATAAAAGGCATGGAGTTCGTACTTACATACTTTATTTATTTATTTACGTCAAATAATACTTACCTACTATCTAATTGCCTACGATGGTGGCTACCCAGCTAGGTAGGTGTACCGAAAGCGATCATTCAGCTTTTCTTCGAAAAGTGTTTCAAAACCACACACCAAAATTCACCAAATTAATCTAAGTGTAGGTATTTGTGAGTGTGATATTGGTGCTTACCACAATCGTTTCTCTTTTTTTTTACCGTCGTCTTATAACACGAGAACAGGCCAGCTAATAAAAAAAAAAAACATCTCCGCCTACTTTTGAACTTATTATTTGAAGTTTTTTTTAATTTGAAATAATGTATGTTTTATTTAGCAGGACGATTTAGAAAGCACAATATTTAACGGGTTTTACTCGCATTTAATTTAATAAGAGCATTATAACAAAGTACCGAGCCTTCGCTAAATTTGCAGTTAGCTTTTTCAAGGTTTTTTTAGCTAACTGTAAAGTTAGCAAAAGCTCGGTACTTTGTAATAATGCCGTTATTAAACAAAACGCGAGTAAAACTCGGTAAATATTATGTTATAAGATTATGCAAAATTGCGATAATCTAAGACAAAATTACAACTTATTTTCAACGTGAAGAAATGCTTCCTTATGCACCTTCCCGTCCGCTTTACTGTGATGCAGAACAGCTTTTCAGGCGTCTTTCTTTTCCATCATAATGGCGACCAAGGCCGAGAACGATACATCTCGACCCACGGCATCTGGTAACGCCACTCGGTGCTCCTCTCACGCAACACAGACTTCAAGCTTGTGGTGGGCGGTGTCACTAGTGCTGTGAGCTGATAACACCGCTGATCACACTCCCGTCTGGCTTTATTACACAGATAAAGGACCAACCATGTTCGGAGAGTATCTTTGTTAGTCTGTTGCTTAGGGGACCATGCCCTCTATCAATCCATTCCCGGAGTATATAGGCTTAATTGCAGACAGCGTCCACAGACCCTTGATAGACTCTGTCAGACGCTCTTTCCAACTGACCAGTGAGATTTGGCGGAGTTCCAGACAACGCCAGGACAATTTAAGTTCTGCATTAAGGAGATAATGGTAAGGCCCATGTTTTGATTTTTAACCTTCTACAGAACAAGTCACCTTCTTCGGTAATTTCATATAAAATAATTTGACACTTGTTTCTGAAAATTGAGCAATAAAATACAGTGTGTTAAAATACCACTATAAATTGTGTTGAAGCGCAGAAGGTGGGTGTCTCTATTGGGGTATTGTGGCGTCACTCAGACACGATTGATTCGAGAAATGTAAGCATTCGTAATGATGATTCCTTTAGACTTGTCGTTGTCGGAGTTAATGCTATTTGTTTTGTTTAATGTTCTCGGAATGTTGAGAAGAAACACAGTGGGTACATAACCAAGTGAGTACATATAAAAAACTGGTCAAGTGCGGTTCAAATTCGCACACGAAGGGTTTCGTACCATTATCACAATTGGGTAGCGAACCTTAAAATAAACACAGAACCAAGCGAAATCTCTGAACGCAACTTCCGCTTATTTATCACTAGTTTGTTTGGACTGTTCCAGTCTGTCCTTATCTATTAACTAACCGACGAACACTGAAATGTAAAAAGGACAGACTGGGGTCTCTCCTAACATCAAGATGGACCGTTTTTTGACGAAGTAAAGTTTATAGCTACTCTGTAGTACTATTTCTATGGGGTAGAGTTAACACTCAACACCAATGACATGTTTTGACAATTGTTAACGAAGCACGCCATATACAAACAAAGAGCTAAATACACACGCACCAACTAAATGTTGATTTTATAACGCTGAAAAGCTAGTTCAAATAGGATGTCTACTTTAATTATTGAGCAGCTTCTAAATTCAAAATTAGTATCGGGATTTTTTTAATTTGAGAGCTGCTTAGATTAGTGCTACCTTTATTGAGGTACAGGTAGAATATCAGAATGGGATATTAAGGAGGAAAAACAGGCTTTAAATTCATGCATGCGATGCAGGAAAAAAACTGAATAAACTATTTTATAACAGTGAGAAGTTTGAATTGAAAAACACACCAGAATTTAGCCATCAGTTTGATGATTATGAAACCGCACCGATTATGTAAACAAACCGAATCTTAGGGTTAATAAAATCATTCTGTATTAGAGAGGTTAAATAACTATACCGCAGAAGAGAAAACGTGAAAAAAGTAAATTTCTATTGATTTTCTTTGTACGTTTTTATGCAAGTAATTACGTTATATAAAATATTTGCTTTTGGCAAATCTTATCTTACTTCTTACTAATATTATGAACGCGAAAGTGTATTTATTTATGTATTAATGCGACTATGTTACTCTTTCACGCAAAAAATACAAAACCGATTGCGATGAAACTTGGAATATAGGTAGCTGACGACCTTGAATAACACATAAGCTTTTTTAATCCCAATATTATAGTTTATAAAATTATACGGAATGGAATTGAAGTATATTAAAACTGACTGTGATAAATCTTTGGCTTAGCAACCAACTCGTTACTTTTATTTTTTATTTAAATTGTTGCAACTCTTAAAGGTCCACAGTCGACAGGTAACCGTGTCAAAACAAATTTCCTGAAACGGAACTATTTGAACCTAAAAACGCGGTTCCAATTTTAAAAATACTAATAACTAGACGTAGGTATTTACATCATAATTTCTGAATACATCTTAAACTGTTTAAAACAAACCTAGCTTTCTCTCCATTCTTCTATATTTTTGAACATCTTCGTTCTGTATCGTAAACGTAAGCTTTCAGTACATTGGCTCGTATATTAACCAGCTTCTTGACTTTTACTGATGTAAATTGTTTTAATATAGTTGTAAAACCAAGGTCGCGACGTTGTTGTAAAATTCCTCGAAACTTCATGGATAACTCTGTGTATATTACTCATGTCTGGTTCCGTACAGCTAACAAATTTAGAATAAATAGTATATTAATGCATCCTGTCCTACTAAAATTATAAAAGTAAAAGAATAGTTATATTAAACATGATTATTGATTACTCCCATAAAATTATAGATATCTGTATTATGACTATTGTAATTTAACCTCTGGCCTTTTCATCTAATTTTAAATGATTTATACAGCGCAAGCTACTTTAAATCCATGCTATTTTATGACGCTGTATGCCCGGGATCTTGTTAGGAGGAGTAGGTTTGCCCAGCACCTACACCACCTTCCCAGCCTAGTCAGCCATGTCCAGAGGAAAGAACTGGTCAATACGTCTGGAGCTAACTAAGCCGTTAGGTTTCCTCACGATGTTTTCCTTCACCATATGAGCGATTATTAACGCACATAACTTTTCCGCAAGGAAAAAACTACCACCACCTTCCACTTTAGTTTTTAAGATCTAATACATAAGTTTGTTATAATTTGTGTCTTTTGGTACAATAAAGTGTTAATCAATCAATCAATCAAAAAAACATTGGTGCGCTGTCTACTGGGATTCGAAACCACGACATTCGGAATAGAAGTCGGGGTATCTACCACTAGACCAACACTGATCTCATGTAATATAACACATGATCACAAAAAGAAAAAGAAAACCCATGACTTTCATGTTTTTTCTTCTCATCGAAGGGCGCGACGACGCCATGCTATAGCTGTGCCGTTGCTGTGCTGTAATAGTGTGCCATGACCTAAAGTCTTACGTGAAGTAGGGCGCTTTAGTTCTGCGAGTTTTTTCTCATATTTTCTCAATAATCAACAATAGTTTCACCTAAATTAGAAACTAGGTACGGAAGTAGGCATGGGAAACGCCGGTAACCGTCCGCAGTAAACTCATTCAGTAATTGATGAAGAGTAATTGCTTTCACAATAAAAATCTACCTACGCACTCGATTAGTGTAACTAACATCGATAGGTACCGTTGTTCCTCTATCGAATCGATTCGACTCGGTTCATCGATACAATCGATACGATTTAAACAATTCGGTCTTAAATAGGTACCTATATAAATTTAATACAAGGACGCGATTCTTTTAAAATTAGATGACGACTTTTGTGGCGCGTCGTGCAAATGCCCGACTGCAATTTAGAAAGTTGCGGGTCCGATTCCCGCCGGTTGCAAATACTTACGTTTTAAAAAAAATATTTGTATCTGGTATGGGAGTCTTTCAATGTATAATATGTATGTATTTACATTAAAAAAGAAAAGAAAAACAAATATAAGTATTATATCCGTTGTCTAGTCACCGTAACACAAGCGTGGTAGCTTACCACTACTGAACCGATTGTTATGAAACTTGGAATATAGGTAGCTGGGGACCTGGAATAACACATAAGCTACTTTTATCTCGACATTCCCACGGGAACGGGACTTACGCAGGTGAAACCGCGGGGCGCAACAAGTATTTTATAAGTTCATGGTTATATTTGGAAAACTATGGTCAAATCTACAATAAGTTTACCTACTTTGCCTATTTGGCTATAGTCAGTTGGTCAATGATGACTTACTCGAGTAATTTGGGATTATAGCGGACCCCCGGGCTAACGAGTGGGATGCAACCGGAAACATGGCTCAAATGAAAAGCAGAATCGACGGCCACTTACAATCATATGACGTATACAAGCTCTAAAGACTTATCTAAATCAGAGGTTTGCACTCGTGACTCGACGATGAGCTGTTTTCTAGTAAACAGTCGATCAGGTGAAGGAAGCTGGCGCTCGGCTGTCAGCGCCTCCCGTAGACGACTGCTCATAAAACTATAGTAAAGAATAGAAAGAAATATAAACTATGCGCGTATAGAGGTAAAATGAGACAATTCCATAATCTTACTAATATTTTAAACGCGAAAGTTTTGTATGTATGAAACGAAAAGGAAGGCTTACGTTTTTTCAATAACCCTATTTAATTTATCTTTAATATTCTCTATATCTCTATGATTTAAGTAAGTACATAGATACAATGTCTGAGAAGCAAACTATTCGTTCCTCAATCGCAGACAGATCGTAAAATTTACCTCACTCCTTTACGACTATCTGTCTGCGATTATGAAAGTTTTCTAATTTTGATGTTTGTGTTAATTGGTCGAGTTGATACGTGTAAAATATAACCGAAGCTTGTTTATTATTTAAACGAACGTTTCGAATTGTAGACCAAAGTTCTAACAAGTTTAATACTGTAATAAATAACTTGGCAGTTGTTTGGATTGATAAAACCTTTTAGTAAGTAAAAGTTTGAACCATTGACTGATATCTGTATTGCTTGAAGAAAATTATTTAGCACTTATTAACACTTTAGTGAATAAAGTTATTATTTTGTTAGGAATTTCAATTATATTATTTGCCTCTTCTCTATCCTACTAATATTATAAAGCTTAAAGTTTTTCAGTATGTGTGTTTGTTACTCAATTACGCAAAAACTACTGAACCAATTGCGATGAAACTTGGAATATAGGTAGTCGGGGACCTGGATTAACACATAGGCTACTTATTATCTCGATATTCCAGCGGGAACGGGACTTACGCGGGTGAAACCGCAGGACGCAGCTAGTATTGTATAAAATAAAGTCACTTCTTGCGTGCATCTGTTTATCTGATCTTCCATCATCACGGTATATTGGTGAATCGAATTGAATATCTACGGATACCCCATATATAATATTAGATTTTATTTTATAATAGGCCACTCTTAGTCTTTGTTTCCTGCTGTTTAAGACTTAGTCAGGATGTCAAACCATTCTAGGATTTTAGGACAACCTTTCTAGGATGTAGAACTATTGTATTGTAAAACAGAACCAATTAACATTTAGTTTATAACTTGATCATTTAAAAAGAATAACAAGAATATCGCGCGGAGCGGAAGTGTCCGTTTATATGTTTTCTTTCTATTATACACAAAGATTATACATACCATAATATAATACTAACTAACTTAATCCTAACTTATTAACGCTGGTTAACAGCTGCATAACTATGTATCGTTTGTCTTTTACTGTGACATGAAGTTTCAAAGTTAACAGACGGAGACTAAACGTCACATAACTTGGTTATCTGTTAACCATCGTTTATACCTAAGTAAGGGAGTTATTGCTTAGATTGACGTATGAACGTCGTCATCTAGTGTCAAACCAAGCAATTAGATGCTTAATAAATCCTACATTATCGTCAAAGTTAAAATAGTTTGTTTCATTAACTGCCGTACTCAGACATTTAATGGTTAATAATAAGTTAAAGAGTAATAAGTAAAGATTTTCAATGTGAAATTTTTAATTAGTGATAGTTTAATTGTCTTAGGTACTTATTAATATATATAAATATACCTACTATACTATATTTACAATCCTAAAGAATTACACATCCATAGACCCGATAATTAACTTTCTTGTATAATTATAAACTTTCGTAAAGGAGGTTACCCGCAATACAGATTTAGCCTCGTGCGAGAGCCCATATTAAGGTTTTTCTGGTAATAAATGTATTTTGTATCATTATTTCTCCCAGGGCGTCAGGCAGCGCAGTGATCCTGGACCCGCGCATGATCTGCAAGAAGAACCGGCGCACGCGCGGGCGTCTCGCGCAGATCTGCCGCAACGAGACCGGTCTGCTGAAGGAGATCACCAAGGGCGTCACCCTCGGAGCCACGGAGTGTGCCTACCAGTTCAGGAACCGAAGGTGGAACTGCACTACGCAGAGGCGGAGCATGAGGAAGATACTCATGAGAGGTAGGTTGTTGTCACATTATATATAATATCACTAGCTGCCTCCGACGGTTTCAGCCGAGTAAGTTCCGATTCCGTGGAAATAATTGGAATAAATGGTATCTGGATTAACAGCCACATCTCCAGCTATTTGCACACTAAATTTTATCGCAATCAGTTTAGTTATTTTTGCGTGAGGCAGTAACACTCCTTTCTTTCCTGCAGCTTTTCTGCTCTTCTTTTCGTCATCATATCTTTACTAATTTTTGATAAACTATTTAGCATGTTAATTCCCTTTTAAAATAAAATAGTATAATAATTAAAATCGGTTTGCGAACCTCAAATAATTTAAAGATGCAACCATGAACATCGCTCAAATGAGAGAGAGATGTGTTTCGTATGAAATGTCAATAGAAATTAAGATCGGTCCTAAGCTGAGCTAGTATCATAAGTAAAATATAAAAAGAATATAAGTATCGTAATGTAATGATCAAAGGTCGTCGAATGAATCAACAAAATATTTCTGTAAACTAAATATGCAATTATGAAACCTGACTGTACACAAGGAGGCAAGGTATTGCAAGTGTCGAAAGCAAGTATAGCTACAAACAAACTGATCCAATCAATATCTAAGAAGTAATTCAAATACCCCAATAATAAAGATGAATCCATCCATCCATTTATAACCCTTCAATGCAACAGCACCTATAATGCAAATGGCGCATCGATCACAATGCCGTTGTCAATTAAAGCGCACTAAAATCATGCGGACACAATATCGCACGACGGTTTACAATCTGCGAAACATTAAACCAAACATAACCATTTGCATTAAGGTGGTCCCTCACTGCTAGCTTTCACTTGTAACGTAACGTTACAGCTTCGAGTATTACCTACAGCGCGTACTTTGTAATGATATACAATTTGTAATATCTTGATACAACTTTTATCGTCAATACGCATAACTTGTAATAAAATGTTACATTAAAAGTGAATGCTCGTCACGTCATTAGGCAGGTAGTGTCAAAGTCGAATTAATAATAATAAATTTCACTTGAACGCTCGTCAGTCACGCAGGTTGTATTGTAATGTAATGCTCAAAGTCGGGTCTATAATGTTACATTACAAGTGAATGCTCGTCAGTTAAACAAGAAGTATTGTAATATAATGCTCAAATTCGAATCTATAATGTTACATTACGAGTGAACGCTCGTAGTCAGGTAGGTTGCATTGTTGGTTGTAGATTGTATGTAATTCTCAAAATCGAATCTCTAATGTTATATTACACGGGAATGCTTGTCAGTCAGGCAGGTAGTACTGTAATTTAATGATCAAAGGCACTTGGAATATAACATTATAGATTCTACTCACAAGGTGCGCGCTGTATGTGATTTTGAATTTGGAACGTTACATTACACGCAAATGGTCGGGGTGAGAGATCACCTTTATTATATTGAATCGTGAATGTTTACGAGCAATCTCGAAGTTCGGACACTCGATAGATACAACCGATGAGTTCATCAACATTTAAAGTCTCACTATAAAATGTGGGAAGAGGTATCGCTACCTGCTCCTTTTATTAGTCCACGGACAAAAGAATGCAAAACGTGTTAAATCGCAGTAGATGATATCGGTTCCTAATTCGATTAGCCCAAGAGAGTTGATTTTTATGCGCCCGCTCATTCATCTAAATGTACCTGTTTAGAGCTGCACTTTGGCTGCAGTTTTATCGATATTTTTTGTCCGAATGTATTTAGTTACTTTACTTCGACAACTTTGTTTATATTAATTAAGTGCAATCATACTTAATTTATTTTTTAAACGTAAATAAAATATTAATGGCTTAAAATCGAGAATAGAAAAAGTAATAGAGTCACTTTTCGTTGCATCCGGTGTCCAAGATTATACAAATGATTATGTTTCCAAGTGTAAATAAAACTTGTTTAAACAACTGTGTGTATCTATTCTCAATCATCGGACGTGCAAAGAACATTTAGATTGAATCTTAAATGCAAGTTAATTGACATGATAATATTACATTTTATAATAAATTAACGCCTACGCGATCGGTCGATAATGCCGAACAGCACTATCGACCATCGACTATCGACCCGCCATTAGTCGTGGATACATTAATTTTGGATTCATTAGCTTAAATTAAGTGGTATTTGTCAAAATTTCGTGCGCACACAAAATATTTATAAACCGAACCACCCCAAGGCTTTTGTAACATTCTTCAATAAGTTATCTCGCGATTGTGCCCACACCTTTTTTGGATGAGATTGTTCAACCAAAAAAACTCAACTAAATTGTTTATTGCGTACGGGTTACCTATAAAATATATAAAACACTTATGGATATTAAATGTCAGCGCTTGTTTTTTATGGCTTTGTTGGGTATTGACAGGCATTTTGCTAATGTAAGATACCTACATTAATAAGATTCTTTATTGTTGGGCTTGCCAATGAAAATGGCTTAATTCCGTACTTTATTTTGTATTTACGTTTTGCGAGATGAGTTTATCTTAAAGGGATTTGAGCTTCTAAATTTTAGTTTGGAATTTATTTTGTCGATAAGGTTAAGTTATATTATTTTTATTAAAATCTTCGGCGTGGGCGGTTGGGAGTGAAGAGTTGGGTTCTACAGGGTTAAAAGGAGTCTCGGTGAACAAATTAGGTTAAAAGCCTATAAATTGACGCGAACAGCTATGGGTGGCGCGGACGCACCCAGAACTGAATTAGTCCCGGATTTTTATCACTTGGTGACAAGAAAAGTAGCTGGTATATGGTGTTCTTAATTTAAAAGTAGGATAAAATTTAGATTTTTCTTCAGTTTTCACGATGCTGATATGAAATTGAATTTATTTTTCGGTCTTAATCGCGTTGTTTTTATTATATCAGGCATTTTTCTACGCACGACTGACGTTTCAAAGTCTTTCTAGACTAAATTCACGGATAAAATCTAGTATGTACAATCAGCATCGGAAGTCGACGACCACATTTTGATTTTTAAAAACACAATACATCATAATTATGGGATGTTAAAACAGGATATACACAATATTTACCGGGTTTTACTCGCGTTTTATAAACCTACCTTGAAAAAGCCAACTGTAAAGTTGGCAAAAGCTCGACCGTTTAAAAATAATGACGTTATTGAACAAAACGCGAGTAAAACCCGGTATTTATTGTGTTTTATTATGCTAAATCGTAATTTCTTCTATGGTTTTTGCGATTTTGCATAATAAAACACTTTGTTTATCTGGTTTAATCGCGTTTTTATTCATGCTTTTAAACGAACCGAGCTACCACGTGAAAACCTTAGACAAAATTAGGATAGACATACTGAAAACAACACACTATCTTCTGTTTTATATTCCGAATCACAGCCCTGTTTTGATACACCACAAACGATTTACAGCGCTTTGAAAATCTGAATGTGGTCATCGACTTTTGATGCTGACTGTACTACCTTACTCTAGTAGTAGTACAAGGAGTAATAAGTAAACTCTATAAATTATCCTAGACTACAACTAGGTGCTTGCCAAAATCAAGTCAGATATTTGAATAAATCAAAAATTAACAATATCGAGGTAGATTTTTTTAGTTTAAAAGTTCCGATTTATAAATCATCCTGTACCTATAAATCAGTACTGAGATGAGAAAAAATGATCATCGTTAATTGGTCCCTTTCATTAGTAAGACTGTGCTCTGCATTCTTTAAGTCGTTGTTTTTTCCAATGTCAAATGTTTATCAATGAGAAAAGATTTCATTCTTGGTTTTTTTTTCTTCGGTGGCTTGTCTGATGACCGGTAATCGTTCTAATAACGTATCACTTACGCACTTAGGGACGGTTTCTCGAGGTTTAAAATACTGGTAACTTAAACGGTGATGAACGAAGAGTTTTACTTTCGTATGTAATAGTTTCTGGACTTAGAGAATTAGTAAGAAGAAGTTTTTAAGGTTCTTTAAGAGCGTTTGAGTGAGACAACGCGAGACGAAATGCTGGTCTCTACTCGTATTTGGCGCAGAGGATCAGCATTGCCATTCAACGTGGCAATACTGCCAGTATTCTGGGCTTGCTACCTAAATATGGCTACGATAATAATTATATCTCATTGTTTTATTTAATTAAGAATACTAATATTATATGTAAGTGTTAATGTATTTTTATCAAGCTAACTGTTAACAGTTGATAAAAATGTATAAAATTTCAGTTTCTTCATCAGTAATTCCTGACAGTGTCTAGGGATAGTTAAAAATCTTCGAGAAACCGAAGGCTAGAAGTTTTCTTGAATATCTATTATAATCTCTTGTTAGATGGTGTATCAGAATTTACTAAAGAAAAAATGTACCCCATTCTTCTATAGAAGCGATCTATACTAATATTATAAAGCTGAAGTGTTTGTTTGTTTATTTGTTTCTTTGTTTGAACGCGCTAATCTCAGGAACTAGTGGTCGGAATTGAAAAATTGTTTTTGTTTTTCATAGTCCATTTATCGAGGAAGGTTATAGGCTATAATTATATTATTAACATCACACTACGTTTTTCTTTTTTTTTTTGAGCTTTTGCAAGTTTCTAATTTTTGACCTTACAAATTTGCGTGAATCCAAATATATTGACCTATATTATGTACCTACTATTTAATTGTTGTGTTTCCATATGTAATATTATCAACAGCAGTTTATTAACTAATAACTATCTATCAGTTTTCGGAGTTAAATATAATTAAAACAGTAATAAGTATCCCGTTATGGTCAACTATAACTTTAACTTAATAATAAAAATGTCTAATTACTTACCTAAAAACTCAATCAAAACAATCGAAAGATATTACCTACGTTTAGAGATAGGGAATCATAAATACCAAACACCTTATCTAGCCAAGAATACTTGGGACCAATTTCCATTTAAACAAAACAGCCTAATTAAGCTATAAACAATGCCACAACATGGACTTCCAAAGTTCCATAACATAAGGAAGGTTATACTAATCTCAGTGTGGCCATTAACTATGGACAGGTCGCCGCAAGGAGTCCCCGGGGGCTCATAAAGATTACCACACGATAACTCGACTACTGGACCTCACACATACCTCGAGACCCCGACATAAATACCGAAGAATGGCTTTATATCGACAAAAAACTCGGCGATAAATTTGGCGCCCTCAACAAGTAAATGTTCTTAATTATAGTGTAATATCCGGGCGCGTTTCATATCTAATCTTAAGTCTTACGATGGCCATCCACCAAGAGCCGCCAAGCCGGGTGCGTCCAAGTCGCCCGTGTCGGTTCGATTCCGTAACATCGACCGATATGCGTTATTGAATTAAGCGCACCACTTAAGAACATTATCGGGTCGCAGTCGTACTATTTCGATTTAGATGTACGGTAATTATTGAGTAATGTGTTCTTTAACCACGAGCCATATTCTCTGCAGGTTTACCAAGGTACTTATACCATAGAAATATTAGAAGTTTAATTAGAAATCATCTAGATCTTTTACATATTTTTACTTACGTCAACTGTGTGATAGTAAGAGATCTAGTTATCTTGCTTGCTTTGATATTATTATGTAAGGAGAATATCTCAGCTGATAAATTATACCGCATAATTTACTATAACCACCTATAATAACCTACCTATAAATGAGTGACTATAACATTACTGACACCTTTCAAGTGTGAAACATTTGAGAAATAATCGTAACCCGACGCAAATTACTTAGCTACCTGCGTATAATAGACGGATTACTGGGTGAAAATAAATGAAGTTTTCAGCTCGACATTCAATGTCCACACATCAGTCGTCAATAGAAACGTGATTTCATTACAGACAAACCCACAGAGGTGCCACAGAGTGATTAATTGCGAAATGTCACACGCCATATTACGGGCAGAACACCGAAGCATGCGCCGGCATACATCTGCCGTGATACCGACGAAGACGCCTCCACGAACCGTGATGCAACCTGCGCCCGCGCCGCCGCATCTCCACACGTTAATTAAGCGTTAACTACTAAAACAAAAGTTAACAAAACGGTATGCGCACACACTCTAATAGAGATATTGGTGCGCGCCAGAGATACGCATTAACAGACCTAATTATTCCCATTAAACGGGCACAATTCATTCAAATTAGCCATCGAACGTCGTTGAATAAAGAATTCGCGTTTTGTACTCGGCTGAATGACGCTCGGCCTCTTCCGGTGGGTGGTTGCTGTCACAACACGCAATGCGCGTCGCGGACGCACCGCACCGCATAATGAGACGCTTACTCGCATTAGCTAAAGAAATTGACAAGTGAACAATAGCGGGACGAGGAAAAAAACGAACGCGAAATATGCAGAAAGAGCCGGACAGTATCGTATCGTATTACCGAACGTAAAATATCTGGGAGAACGGAATGAGAAACGATGGTTCCATTTAAAAGACGGGTGAATTCGCGTGCGTTCAGTAGCGTGAGAATGCGCTTCATTCGGCGGCGACAGCGCGTCCCACAGGTTCGGGATGTCGATAAATCAGGTGCGCTGGCGCACTACGCTCGTATATCGGCCACTGGGCTCACAATGGCCAGCCGGTGACACACTGACACTGACGCAATTGCTCGCATGCGCCTCACCAGTCACACGGAGTGACATGCGCGGACGTCGCTGCCAGTACCCTAACTTTACAGCAGTATTTATTGCGTTAAATATTTGAATTAATCAGATGAGATAAAATGCTTGCATTCGTTTCAACATTCCGTTGCGGTCGCGGTGACAACTCGATGTATTGTCTTCGTCGTGAGCTGATCCATGGTCAAACATACTTTTCCATTTATGTTTATACTTTTAAAGGTACTTACCTAAAAGCGGTGTTGGTCTATTGGTAAATACCCCGACTTTCATTCCGTAGGTCATGGTTTCGAATCCCGGCCGCGCACCTATGTCTTTTTCCTTTAAGAAAAAAATTATGTGCGTTATCAACATCGCTTTTACGGTGGTAGAAACCATCGTGAGGCTGAAAAGTCGGCTTAAACTCACGCATATTTTTTTTATTTAGCCCATTATATATGGCTAGTTAGCTAAAACACACAGTAAAACTTTAACTTTAAGGGTATTTACCTAATTGTCAAGGAGTCTAGAGTATCTAATCAATTTGCAATGGTTGGTTTTCCATATTTGTAAGACTAAATGGCAATAAAATTATGATGGTTTTATGAGCTTGCCTGCGCCTGCCGCGCCTCGTTGGTAGGTAGCTCGTGTGACATACATGTTTACGACGCCCGAGTTCACCCGACACACGATACTTGTCAGTTTGCGAGGAAACATCGCAACGTGGTCACATGTTTCACTCTCAGTAAGAAATGGGGGTGAATATATTACGTGAAGGAATTTCACGAAGAATGGATATTCAATATTACAAATCTATTTGATGTATAAATCATATTTATTTAGTTGCAATGAATAAATATGATATGATATATAAAATATATGAATATAATTTATAAGTGGTATAAATTTACCACTTAATTCAAAATGATATCTGTATCTGTGAAGGATATTTGTATCTGGTCTTGGTGTCTTTCTATGTATAATATGTATGTATTTACAAAAAATATATTATATATATAAGTAATAAATCCGTTGTCTAGTCACCGTAACACAAGCTTAGCAGCTTATCATTATTATTTTATTAATAATATTCTCCTATATGTCTACTGAAACTGGTCGTACGTAGGACGCAATTTATTAAAATAAAAGTAACAGATACTTTAGGTATATTTATTTTTCAGCATAAACCATTAACAAAGGTAAATTCATGATCTTGTGTTTGATCGATCTCGCAGAAATAGGATAAAAAGTACTTAGCAATCCATGTGTTAATCCAGATCCATCTACATACCAAATTCCATCGCAATCGGTTTAGTAGTTTGTGCGCGAAGGAACAAACATACTCGTTTACTAAATTCCACATTTTTAATACGGCAACGGAGTATGTGGAATTACCACTAAAAACCCCACCAGGTTCACTATCTCGTCGCATCGTCGGGGTGCTGGGATGCGTGAATATTACTTCTATATGACACCCCGACGGCGTCGACCTGAAGAGGCCCCGACTTCACACATTTGTGTGCAGAGCTAATGCCCTGCTGCCGCTCGTAGAGCGGCGCACGTAGGAACCCACGTACGCGCTTCCGCTCGGGCCCTTGCACGGGCGATAGACCCCCTCGAGTCTACCGCCCATGGGCTATTTACGGTGGCAATCGGTCGTCCCTCACCCTGCAGCGGTTTTGACGTCTGCGAATGGGATCAGTGGCGTTAGCCTCTCGGTCCCTTTCGTCCGCCTCCTTTCTTGCCATGACGGCCTCACAAAACAATTGTGTAGCACGCCAATTATCATCGCTGTTGACCATGGCTTTAACCAATGACGACAGCGACAAATTGGGTCCGACGACTCGGGCAAGTGTCTCGCGTTCATTTGTCCAAGAAGGACATTGTTCTAAAGTGTGCGCAGCTGTGTCAATATTAGTGCCACATTGGTGACATCGCGAATCCCTTTTCCTCCTAGCTATCTCACACAGATACTTTCCGAAACACCCGTGCCCGGAAAGCATCTGTGTGAGTCTAAAGGTTAATGGCCCATGTGGCCTACTAACCCATTCACGCAAAATAGGTCGAATGGCTTCAATTGTGTATAACCCAGCTTCAGGGTGGGTTATTTTTACTTCCTACTCATCAAAAACAGACGCGTCTAGTACCGCCCGGTGCGCCTCTATCTCTTTAGGGGCTACTCGATCCCCTCGTTCTCGCAGTTCTTCACGCCAGGCATGCATTGTTGCAAGAGCTTTTGCTTCTAAGTCCCACGGTGGGAGCCCAGCAAGCACACATGCTGCATCCGCCGAGACTGTGCGGTAAGCTCGAATGGCCCTGCTTGCTTCAGCCTGTGTTGACTTTACTACGTAGTAAAATCAAAAACGTAGTCAAACTCCGTAGTTTAACTTCTCCAAACTCTAGTTTAGTAAGTGGGCCCTTACGTCTAGTGTCACGAGGCCTACCTGATAATGGCATGTCCTCTTTTTAAATGGTCCATGGTTGAAACTGAAACAAAAATTATCGGATACAAATTTAATTACAAATGAGAATCCAAAGTCCAAACATAGCCCATCATTAAACGTAGCGAAACATTCCTGCAAACACTATAGGCACCAACATAATATAAACAGTTGTTTATTAACCCTTCGCCGATCTCAATGCGCTTCATCCATCTCGAATCTAAAATTCCTGTACGGGAGTGCGTGAAGAACGGTTCATTTAAAGTCGTCTCAGACGAGCGAATGCGACTCCGATCTATATCAGAAAGCGAGTTTCAGTATTATCGGTATCTAGTGGATACGTCCGCGCGTCCGCCCGATTTGTGAAACGTTGCACGTTACGAGAGCTGGCGATTTATAAACGTTTTAAATTGACACAATTGGAACACATAATTTAATATTTTTCCGGGTGTTAATTGCGTGATTTTTCCTTTTTAGGCCGGCTTGCATAACGGTTCCTAAACATGTTTAAGCTGTTAAACGTGTTTAAAATCTGTCAGAATTTCAAGAACAGATTTTAAACACGTTTAACAGCTTAAAAATGTTTAGGAACCGTTATGCAAGCCGGCCTTAGATTACCTAGATGGTGGGTAAAAGAACAACGTTCGAATGTTGAGTCAACTTTTTAAAGGTGTGTGAGGAAAGTTCTAAACAGTTTAACTTTGGAACGTATAAACTCCATATAGTCAGTGCCGAAATAAAAAAGCTTCACTATAAAGCGGTCTTTCCTCTTCTAGTCTCTAATAGAGTCCAGCAGTGGTATTCTCTAATGTAACAACCTAGAGTTCGACGCTGTTTCAGCGTCGAATCTGAGCAATACGACGCTCTGATTGGACGCTCACTCTGATTCTAGGCTCTAGGCTCTGAGCTCTAGGCTGTTACATTAGCGAATACCACTGCTGCCCTGTTCTAAACACCATTCAGGGTTCTTTAAAATCTAAATTCTGCACAGTTCGTATCAATTTAATTGGTCGGTTAGATACTTCGAATCAGCATCAAGGGTCTTACGATCGATAAAACATTGAAATTCAAGTACTGCGCTATTTTTAAGCAGAGTGTTAACTTGCTTGCTCTTAGGGACCGTCTCCACCCGCGTTAGAATCGCGGCGATATTATTGTCAAGTCACTTATTTCAATACAATATCTATGAACGTGTCTCCACACAGCGATGTTAACGCGGCGGTGCGTTGTATCTAGAAATAAAGTAATATCGCTGTGATTCTACGCTCGTGGAGACTGCCCTAAGTTAAATGTTGTGTAAAAATTACACCTTCATTCATAACAGGATATTTTTAAGCAGAGCAGTTTAAGTTCTGCTTTAAAAGCGTCGGAGAGAAAGGAAATGGGTTTTTGGACTTATTTATTCATGGGTCATTTTGTTGCCTGAGACAATACATTGTATAAATAATTGTAATGAATAAATAATAATAATGATATATGTAAGTACGTGAAGCGATTCAATTGGTTCATTATAAACACATCTCGCCCTACACATCCGCACATCGCTAGTGGAAACGCGACTAAAAAGAACTAATTCAAATTATAATTTAGCTCTGTTCTAGAATGGTTTTACTCGCGTTTTATTTAGTAACGGTCAAGCTTTCGCTAATTTTACAGTTAGCCTTTTTAAGGTTTTATTATGCAATCACGCGAAAAATTAAGACAAAATTAGGTAGTAAGAACTTTGCCCTGCATTGGTACAGCACAGGCTTATATTATTAATAATTTAACTATAATCGCTCTTAAATTGCGGCACATCGTTATAAATAAAATTAAAATTGCAAAATTCTCAGCAATTTCACATATGGGCTGAGCTGTAGATGATCTTGGGAACGCTCCTCGTCCCCTTATCGCCACAATTTGACGTGGTCCGCAGCATTCACTGTTCTATATCAACATTATTTATGTTGTATTACAAGTGATTAATGCTGAGATCTTTTTAATATTGCTGCATTGAGGTGATTTATCGCAGCATTGGCTATGGAATTTAATTTGAGAACGACAGTTTGTTTCAATAAGAGATTGATTTGATTCACACAGGAGCGCTGCTTAAAGTTTAAGGGCTACTTAAACAAATAATGGTCACATACAGAAACGCTACTCAAAATTTGAGTTATACTTAAACAGTTAAGCAGCTCTTGAAATGACCCCATACTTAAATTTAGAAGCTCAATTATCCATTTCGATGGGCTTTCAGGGGGATATCCTAAACTATAAGAAATAGCGAAAAATGCTGAAAGAAGTTGCGTCCTGTTTTTGACTAAAACTAAAATGATATTTAATTCTTCTATGGTTTTCGCGATTTTGCATAATAAAACACTTTATTTATTCGGTTGACTCGCGCTTTTATTCATTGTTTTAAGCGAACCGAGCTTTCGCCAACTTTGCAGCTGGCTTTTTCAAGGTTGACTGAGATGTAAAACGCGATTCAACCGGATAAATATAGTGTTTTATTAAAATGGTATTATTAGATTTTTAGAAAATTTATTACTCTAGCCAGGAATCGAACTTTGTCTTTTTGCAAAAAAAAAACACCCTATGCCTATTATTATTAGATAGTGTTTCTGATTAAGATTAAATCCCACTCGCCCTTGGGCGTTTTTTTTTTCAAGATAGAATATAAATAGGATTCTGTTAAAAAAAAACGATATTTATTTATATCATATTTAAAATTTAAAACTGGCATGACGTACATGACTTTAAACTGCAATCTACTGATTAAGTTTGCACGCTTTTCCTTAGGATCTTACACAAAATCAAATAGGTTTCCACTTAGGCTGCGTTTCCACCAGACATGTGCGAAGATGCTATGGACGTGTTTGATAGAATCAATAGATTCGCTTCATTTACCTAGCCTCGCTTCTCCATCCTTAACCTCATGAGTTTCTTGCGGTTTCTCCTCGTTGCAGGGCTTGTTCCAAGTTCTAAAGCAACGCAAACATCATAATTTTTAAACTCTTTTTAATTTTTTCAAAATAATCAAAATGACGCTCTTAGGCGGTATTTACATTACAAAACTAGTGGCATGCCATTTATAGTATTTAAATTTCACAAAAAAAATGCGTAGACATAGCGGTACTATTTATCTATTTCATAAAATTGTTTCGATTGCTGTAACTGCTGCGAGACTGACTTTGTGAAATTAACCCTATAATGCATGACACTAGTTTTGTCATGTAATTCTTAAAGCCGTGTTTTCACTACTAAAGTAGTGTCGCGAAAGTTATAGTCAACTTCACAAATTAGTTGCCTCGACACTAGTTTTATCAAAAAAATAGCTGTTGCTACGCATTTGTTTTGCAAAAATGACTAACTTTCGCGACACTAGTTCCGTAATGAAAACACGGCTTTAATAAAATAAACTATTTTGACTTTTGATTCCATGTATCCATCCATTTTCTAATAATCTTTGAACGCTGATTATTTTATTTACATTAGTAAATCTGTTACTTAGTACCAAAGTATTTTCTAAAAACACTAAAGTTTTTGGTTTCTACTTCGGGCACATCGACCACTTCATCTTTTACGTTTACTTCTGTATCTTTATCAAAATCTTCAAGAATTGTCACTAAAATTACAGCAGTGAAAACTAAGTAGTGAAGAGTCGTTGCCGCATCCATTATTGTAATTTCATTTTGTAGATATTTTCTAAAACATAACCTTGTAATATATTATTTATATATAGTGTTTATTTAAATGATAAGAAATGCCATAGTTACAGAACTGACATACGGTAGTAGTCTATAACAAGGTATTAAGCAAAAAGAACCTATGTCGCCTACAAAACGAGTTCTAACATATTAATTACTTTCCAAGAACTGGTTGTACGGTTAAAGCAACTGTAGGAGTACCTTCTCCGGTTGTCCGCTCAATGGCCATTCCAATAATCAGTAAGAGAAAATCCATCGCCGCATTTTCATGAGGCGTCCGAAGAATAGCACGTGCGCATGATTGACTCGAAGTGAATGCCGGAACGACTTCCAAGTATTTTGATTACAAAAACCATCGATATATCGAAGACATGCAACTCGCAAGTGTGAATCGATACGATTTTATTGATCGATTGACAATTCCGCTGAATTATTCAGAGGACACGAATACCGAGATACCAAAAGCTCGTGGCAGTAGAGGAAAAAACTTAACGTCGACGAGTTACCGAATTTAATGCGGGCCGTGTTCGTGGGACTGGCTCGGAGCGGAGCAGTTTCGATGAACCAAAAAACTGAGCGTTCAGTGATGAGAATGTCATGTCCCCCGTTCCCAACGACATATTTGCGAGTGAGGGCCGCGTTTTGCGATAATTACAGCGCATAACGCGGACGGAGCGCGAGGAATGTTCCGCTGTGAGCTCACCGCCGCGGGTTTATAATGACAAGCGAGTGTCGCGGAGTGCGCCCGCCAGCCATCGACAGCGCTCGCTCCAGAAAAACGAGAGCCTCCCCGGCATCCGACTGACCAGTTCCCATGCACGGCTCGATGCTCCGACCGTTTTTTCACCCTAAACGACTAGCGAAATATTTCGAAATTGACATTCCTATCATAACACTAGAGGACGCATCCTTGACGATGAAGTTTAATGAAAAATGCCAACCGAACTGAACGTCGACGAGTTGCGACGTTGTAATTACAAATTCTGCAGAAGGGTGCACTCTCACTTTTTTGTCGCACGTCAATTATATAAATTGTTCATGCAATAAATTTCTCTGTATCTGTTGGGAGTAGAGGCGGGAATGCGGTGTCGTCGATACGCTCTCGCTGGCTCGCTGCTGCCGGTGCTTGGTCCCAATTAGCATAGGATCGATAGGCGCGCTCGATTCCGATCTGCTGTCAACCGCACCGCATTGCGCATCCGAGGACGGCCTATCTAATCTGAATTTAATGAACGCCACTACTTCCACAGTTCCACACTGTCAAAAATGATGCAGTTTCAAGGTCGACCGAGTTCTTCGATGGTTGTCAATAGAATGTTTTAATCGAATCGAATACGCTCCTATATTAAGTACCTAAGTTGATGTGGCTTGCAATTATTGATGCTGAGTGACCGTGACGAGATGAAATACGTGATTACAACGGTAAAGCGTATGACTAGTATATACATTACAATGTGAATGGATTATGTGGTAGACTTGATGGGAACAGGACGATGAATGATGGGAGATTCGAACCGACAAGTGGTCATCACGAGAGGCAATTGTGCTCTTCTAGAGCACGTATGATTAGCTTGTTAGCTGTTCCAACAAATAACGAATTTACTTTTCTGTACTATATATGAAATATACAAAAAGGTTTTATTAGAAGAGGCTGAACAGGTGTTAATTAGAGGTAAGTATTAATATTTCTCTAAATTGAAATTTAAAAAATGGTTTACATGGCGAGTTAACATTATTGGTCGAAATTGGCTATGGCACTGGGCAGCCTTATCTTTCAACGGCTGCTCAGTGCCATAGTATTAGGTGTACTTCAACGGATTTGGCTAAAATTTGGCACACACGTAGTATTCCGCAATTTGTTTTTATTGCTCAAGGTAAATTTACTAGAAATATTTTAAAAGAAAAATTCACTCGCCGCGAGATTTGAACTCGCGTCCCTGGATTAATATTTAATAGGAAAAAGAGCGATATCTCTTGGCCAAAGTGTTGCTGTAAGTTAATCATTGGCGCACGTAAATCACTGGAAAGTGATCCTGTATCCTTTATTTATTTATTTATTATTATATTCTTAAATTCCCTATTTGAGTGGCCGAGTGGTTGAGGCACTGAAGTATACACACATAGTATATAATCTTTAACACATAAGCGTAGCACATCTTTTTATCTTAGAATTTTCACAGAAATGAGACCAATGCGGTGCACAGTAGGTAATAATTTAATAGTTACCTCTCGGAATCAAATCGCTAATTTATCCCAAAGATGCTCATTTACTTAGACCTACGTACCTACGTCTGCTTCATAATAAAACCTTCAACATAAAATATTCGAGGGAATATAAATTTTATTGCTATTTATTCTGGCTCCAACAAAGCGAAGCGTTGATGGGTCTTTCACAATGTATTGAAAGGTGCAGAAATTTTCATATTATTCATGCAAGTTTAGTTGAATATTCATTCGTTAGATGTTGAACTGCCATTAATTGTTATAGCTTGTTAATGGCTGACACTCGGGTTTGAAAAACGTAAAATACTCGTGTGTAAAGTGTTCTATCGTGTAAGCCTACATATAATATGTAATTCCCAGTATTCAATGCATAGGTAGAGTACCACATCCTAACACATTACCAAAAACTTTAACGTTAAACGTAATGCTGCAATTAAGAATTTGGTAGCACTAACTGCGCTTAACGGTTTCACTCGCGTAAGTTCCGATCCAGCGAAAATATCGGGATAAAAGCCTGTGTGTTTTTCCAGGTCTCCAGCTACCCATATTCCAAGTTTCATCGCTATCGGTTCAAAAGTGTTTGCGTGGTTGAGTATAACAAAGTCACATACTTAAGTAGGATTTTACAAAAAAAAACGTTCAGCGAACCTTTAACCTTTAAAACTCATTTACCTACCTTCATCTTCATATAATTTCACACACAATCTATAATGTTAGTAGCAAATTTATGACAAATTCACGTATAAATCTTTACGACCTTTACGGTCAGATGATCGCATAGAAACTGGACCAAGGCTATGCCACTTGTTCCGGTGAACAGCCATCACACAATTAACTCAATTATCGATCGAACTCGACTCTTTATCAAGTTAGTACAATAATATACAAGTATCTAGCCATTGTGGTCTCATGCATGGTCTATTTTGAACATATGCTTTAGAATGAACGCAGATTACGTGTGAATTTCGAATTACCGGTTCGAAACTAAGCTAACCTTTACTATAAAACATTATAAATAAGCTATGCCATTGAATTGTTATGAACTTGTACTAGAGGTGATGTCTCAAATATATTTCACGCTCTCTTTACGCGTAATTAAATACTCAAAACAACAACAATGACAATATTAAATATTTCGTAATTTGTTTTTATTGCTCAAGGCATATTTATTAGTAATATTTTTTAAAGGAAAAATTCATCTTCAAAAATTCACTTGCGGCGAGATTTGAACTCGTGTCCCTGGATCAGTACCCCAATGCCTCAACCCCTCGGCCACGCAAGTTCCCACCTCGAGCAGCGAATTTAAGAATATGAATGTTTCCCTGTCTACTATTTTTTCGACTTAAAAAAAAACATTTCTTAATGACAATATTGTTACGTCTACGGTGAAAATGAAATGAGCATAGCTACGGCCTAAGGAATAGTAAGTAAGTAAGTAAGTAATTTATTCAAAAACAGATTATACAAGGTACAGAAATCTGAGCTATATTACAGAACTGAATTAGACCTCTGATTCCTAAACTAGGGGTAACCCTGTATCATAGGAATCAGCGCTCTTCACAAAATGACATAAGGCTCCAAGATCTGAAAGTACTTATAATGATAAAAAAGAATCTATCTTATAAGATTAAATAGATTTAATTATTTAAAAATTATTTTTACATTATCACATTATATAATTTTAATTTGAATCATATAAATTTTATTTAGTTTTTTATTTTCCAAAAAAAATATTATTATTATTATCCTTATTCATTTATGAGAAGTACCTTTAATAGTATACATGAGGCAACTTTATCTTTACGCGTGTGTGAGTGTGTGTGTGTGAGGGTGTGCGTGGGTGTGTATATCTTTAAGTCAAAATAGTCGATGAATGACGATAAAAACGTCAAAGTATCAATAAGTTGCGGTACAGTTACTGCTGTGATTGTTCACAAATATCTGTGTCTGCGACCGGGACAATGCCGTCTTTCCACCGAGTAAGTGATCTGCCAACACTCCGTTTCGCATTACATCGTGGTCGCCACTAAAACAAGTGTTAAAACTCTACTTTTCCACGTAAAATTCCTAAAAAAATCTTATGTTTTTACTCGCCAATGAGCAAACCAGTGTGTTACTCTGGTACCTGCAAACTTCAGTATTGTCAATAGGGCCTTCGATTCGCGAGGCTCATCGAATTTTATTGCATGAACTGTGAATTTAGAATTTTGGGTCAACAACGTGCGCCGTGTTTTATGCCGCTTAAACCGAAACTAATGAAACTAAACTTTAGAATAGTCACGGAGTCAGATAGGTGGCTATTGTTTGAGAATAGTCTGCAGCATATGGTGTAGTCATAAAGTTTTAATAGTTAAATATGTTTCGTCACTTTTGAACTCTTTCTCTTCTCATTTGTGTGAGAAAAACCGATATATCTAAGACTGCGCGACTGCGCCCAGCGGTTTCACCCGCGTAAGTCCCGCTCCCGTGTGAATATCGGAATAAGTAGCCTATATGTTATTCCAGGTCTTCACCTATCTATATTTCAAGTTTCATCGCAATCAGATTAGCGGTTTTTACGTGATTGAGTAATAAACTTTCGCGTCTATAATATTAGTAAGAAGTAAGATGTTTCATGCTGCTCATTGAGCTGCTCATTAAGATACCAGTTGAGATACCATGACAGATATAGCAAAGGCAGTTTAAAATTGACCTGCACATCACATTATAGGAAAACGTAGAAAACTTTAAAGCGGGGTTTACATTACGAAGTTACTGGTCTGCAATTTGTAGCCAGTTTCACAAAAAAAAAGGCATGCACAGCGGTACTATTTATCTATTTGATGAAATTGCACAATATAACTGATGCGAGACTACTTTTGTGAAATTGACTCTCTAATGCATGACACTAGTTTTATTTATTTATTTATTTTATATTTTTATTTGCACAACATATACGTAGGAAACAACACACACATATACAACAGTTGTACAAATTTGGTGCTTTATCGCTAAGAGCGATTTCTTTCAGGCAACCTTTGGATGGATTAGAACTGTGGCAGCTAGCTAGCCGTGCTAGTTTTGTAATGTAAATTAGGCTTATAAACGATTTTCTGTAGTGCACCGGACCTATACCGTGTGAACTGTAGTGAACTGCTCTCATATGCATTTTTCAAGACCTCTGCTTAGGTTACGTTCTATCATACAGGCCTTAGCTTACTTTTGTGAAGTTAAGCGTACTTATTTAGTTTTTTTTTTTCAGATACAAGAGAGACGGGTTTCGTGAACGCCATCACGGCTGCTGGCGTCACCTACTCCATAACTAGAGCATGTACAGCTGGTTCGTTGCTGGAGTGCTCTTGTGAAAAGGTAACGCAGCATTGGGCTGCTTTTCCACTAGATATGTGCTATACAGCTGTGCTGCGAAGATGTGAAATCTACGCTACGAAAATACGCTAAGCTATGTGCACCAATGAATATAATTGGTGGATATCAAACGCATCCATAGCATCGTAGCATAGCACAACTCTGGTGGAAAAGCAGCCTTATTTTAGGGAGGAGTAAAATATCTAAAAACGGAATGCGCCATCAACCAAGTGTCTATGCAAACTATAGACACCACTTTTATATATTAAATGCATTTTTTCTGACCGTCATTGATTAATGAATCAACACACAGAATAAACTGCTTATTAGCGGTGGAGAACTGAAAATTGGAGACGGTGTTCTTTATATGATGTTGGTTTCCGATATGAAAAGGTTTTTCGAAATCAGGCCTTACAAGGGTACGACCGCAGGACACAGCTAGAAATATAAATAAGTGATTAGTGATTAGGTACCTGTTTTTTTAAATCTATTTTAAAGTGTTTCCTACACTTGGATGACTATAATTAAATAAACGCTTTCCAAAAATTTTCGCACCCGACAGGACTTGAACCTGCATCTCCGGGAATCCGGACAATCCTTAATTCCGACTCGATTGAACATTCATCCGTGGCCAAATTGGAATAGGAGTCGGTACGGATGCCCGGAGATGCAGGTTCAAGTCCTGTCTGGTGCGAATTTTTTTGAAAACATTTATTTAATTAGAGTGATTACTTTTTGTGAAACACTATTAAGTTTTACTTATTATTTTTTTGTTAAAAATATACTCTGTATAACATCAAGAGTATTTAATTATCGTTTTGTTACAGGGAGCACCGAAACCTCGTCGTGGCCGCGAACCGTTCGTCCTTCCACCTTCTCAAGTGCCGACAGACAAGTGGCAATGGGGAGGTTGCAGCGACAACGTCCGCTTTGGACTCAAGAAGTCCAGAGAATTCATGGACAGCCGCTATAGAAAACGGAGCGATATTAAAACGATAATAAAACTACATAATCACAATGCTGGGAGGTTGGTTAGTAATTTTCTATGGACGTTTTGGTTAAGGTTTGTGTAGCCCTAGCGTAGAAGGACTACCCCATCTCTTGACATGGGTGTCGTAAAGGGCAACTAAGTAATCTAGGGGGAAAAACCGAATCTGGAAAGCTATTTGCACGGTGGTGGTGCCGGGTAAACAGCTTGGTTCCAGGTGTCAGACATGTGTGTATAATCATTTCCAAATCTTTTAGCAGTAGGTATAATCAATAGATTTACCTACTGTGTTTAACTCTGTTTATGAATTTGTTATTTTCGGTTTTGAAATTGATTTTACGATTTCCGATGACTTGCATTTATAACGTCAGCAACGTTAACGCGTCAGCGTTTAAGGGCATTTTGCAACTCTTAAAGGGTTTAGCGGACTTTAGGCTCCCTTCTACACGATTGGTAATATTAGGTAACCCAGACTGACGTAAGATTGACCTATTGGTGCGACTTGGGTGCGACATTGCAAGTTTCTGAAAACTAAAGCCGATCACCGATTACTTCGCCTGTTTTTCACACAAGTGAGCATAGTTGACAAAGTTTGCGTTTGGAGACACTGAGGCTCGTTTATGAAAACCTATCCTAACCAGCCATCTTAACCCAACTAAATTTAGTTGACGGTGGATGATCGGTGCATCGTAAAGTTTAGTCAACCATTTTGTAAATTAACATTGCGTATTTTCTTTCCAGGCAATCAAAAATAATATGAAAATAGAATGTAAATGTCATGGACTATCAGGATCGTGCACTCTACGCACGTGTTGGTGGCGAATGCCGACGTTTAGAGAAGTCGGAGATAGACTACGGGACCGATTCGAAGGGGCTGCTAAGGTACTTGTATATAAAATTCGAAGTCCTATGACTAATTCATGCACTGACTAAAAGACTGGTCTGTATATTATTTAACAAAAAATAATGTAATAGATAATTTTGAGGATGCAAAATTTTTTTCTCTAAAACTAAACATAATCTATAAATACCTACATATCTAAATAATATAACCTAATATAAACAAAATTTAAATTTTAAACTAAATGAACGAATTACCCCGAATCGTACCCGGCGCAAAAGAACCCATAACACTGGCAGCATTGCCGCGTTGTATGGCAATGGCCAGCCTTTGCTCCAGGTACGAACTGGAGCGAGGGTCACCTGACCTATCCTGGAATCTACGCCCTATCTCCCCCACCAGGTTCATTGCCTCTGATTCCCAACACCCCAAAGTCTCCACCGCCAAAGATATTTGATTTTGAGGGTGTATTCTATACTATAATGTGGTTTTATTCATTAAAAAATGTTTTTCGAAATTTCTACACGGGATTAGAAATAATACGGCTCTAATTATAAAGAGTGATTAGATGTTTGGATCTACAGCTTTAGTGAAAACGAAACTTTAACCTTTTGAAACCGAGTATGACTTATCCTTCTCATAGGTGAACTGCCCAACGCAGCAAACTTATATCTGTACCTAACAATAAAATTTCAACCACACAGGTAATCGCAAGCAACGACGGCGACAGTTTTATGCCAGAAAGCCCATCTCTAAAGAGGCCGGGCAAGAAAGACATTATTTACTCCGAAGAGTCACCAGACTTCTGTTATCCGAACACCTTCGGCTCCCTCGGAACTCAGGGTCGTCAGTGCAACGTCACCTCAGCAGGAACAGAGAGTTGTGACCAGATGTGCTGCAGAAGAGGTTACGTGGAAACCACCGTAAAAGAGACTGAAAATTGTAATTGTCAATTTAAATGGTGTTGCGAAGTTTTATGCGAAACGTGCTATGTCAAACGTAATATACAAACGTGCCTATAATAATGTGATAGATGTAAATGTTGTATTAAATATGTTAGATTTTAATTATACTCGGAATACGTTTTTTTTCTTCTCTCATTACCCTCTCTACTCTACCCTGAACTGGAGAACTGTAAAGGTCTCGAAACGTCGAACTTTTTAATGATAAAAATAATAAACACTACTAGCC
Source organism: Idaea dimidiata (assembly GCA_949358125.1). Lineage (NCBI taxonomy): Eukaryota > Metazoa > Arthropoda > Insecta > Lepidoptera > Geometridae > Idaea > Idaea dimidiata. The sequence goes on from OX442337.1 coordinate 13,717,623, forward strand.
TTGATTTTTATTTTTAGTGTTTCTACAATAAAATGACTAATTATTTGAAGAAATGCTTTTCTAAAATTGCACCCGACAGGACTTGAAAATGCAACACAGGGTCCGTATCGGGGTTGCAGCTCCAAGTCCTGTCTGGTGCAATTTTCTTCAACATTTCTTCAAAAAAATTTGTACTTGCCTTATTGATAAAAGGGGTAATGAGAACGTGCTTTGTCCTTTTCCGTGACAAGAACTTTTAAAGTTAACAGACAGAAACAAAAAGCGGAATAACTACTCCCACCTTATTCCCCTTTTATTAATAAGACTAATGAGTTTAATTTCAATTCAACATCGCGATAATAGAAATTGTTTATCTGTTGCCTTGTCACTGTTTTTAGATCTAGCAAGTTGAAAGGTATGCGTAGGTAGGTAAGATAGTAGGTAGGTAAATTAGGTAATATGTAATATATCCCATAGTACAAGTCTAGTGCTTAGTTTGGGGCTAGATTACGCTGGGTGTAATGTCGTGCAGTATTTATTTATACCCGATAGTAAGGGTAATGGTCCCTTTTATTTGATTGATAAATCATTATCAAGTACATAAGTAACAACAAGCAAGCAGCTTAAAGTAGCAGTTAATACTGCTATTTTTATTCTAATATGACACGGCTACAATCTTAAGCCGCAGGTAATTCTGGTAACCGAAAATAATAATGTACTTTACATCTCTACATACAACCCGAACATAACGTTCCGGCTATCAATACGATGCGAAACCGAACGCAAAATATCTTCGCGTGAAAAATTATTCACGCTATTTCATCTCGGAGTACGCCATTCGTATCCTTTATGACATATTTCTTAGTTCATATACATAAATTTTCCAACGAGAGCGATACTCGTGAGAATACGCTTGAGGCTTCTTCGACCACCAGCACGGAACAACTTTTCACTTTCGACGTCAGGTACGATGTAAAAAGAACCATAAAATCAACTGTTAGAGTCTTTACTTGCTTGGGAGAGTTCTTTTTGTTAGAAAATCAAGTCGTTTCAGTACGATTGCAGTGGTTTCGACTGCAATAAGATAAACTGTAGTGTTGTAGGTAGTATTCAATAAATGAAAATAAACGGTCGATGATAAATATTTTGTTTTTGAAGTTAGCAGCAAAAAGAAATGAGACTTCACGAACTTAGGCCACCTTGGAGAATTGTAGCCAAAACTAAGCTGTTTTATTACAAATATTCTGATCGCCTATTCAACCTAATCAGGGGTAAGTAAGTAGATATGTAGGTACTTAAGTAGAAAACCTATGTAGTTTAGTACTTTACTATCAACTCGCATAGCAGGAAATGCTCTTCTAAAACGAGAAAACGGTCCTACGTACCTACTAGAGAGAAAACACAGTAAACAAAGTGGGTAAAGGAAGAGGAAACTGTCACGCAAAGTGCTATAGACATTTTGTTTAGCACAAGATATTGGTCGTAAGCAAGTAGAAGTTATAAGGAGATAGCTGCCTAAGTCCTGTTCCCGCGAGAATATCGGGAATAAAAGCCTATGTCCTTATTCAAGGTCCTAACTTCCTCTATACCATAATTAATCATTTTGATTTGCATTTATGATCTTATAGTAAGGATTGGTAAAATGCAGATCCAAATATCTTGGCGTGAGTCACCGATATATATGGACGAACGCTGAGTATCGCTTGCTCATGTACGAGAACCCAAGAATGCTGGTTCAATTGCCGGGGAATACATACATTGCACGTGTTATGTTATAATTGAGAGCCACGTATTATGGTAAGGATATGACTTTAAAGTTCTGTTTGACTGGACATTTAACTACCATCTGATAAATTGACGTAGGTTTTTACGGTGTAAATGTACTTTTGATGCTTATAATACCACTATCTAACTAATGGATACTGGTATAAATGATATAACATGGATGGAATAAGTAGGTGAGATGTATTAGACTAAGAGGTAAAATTTTTGTATGGAGAACACTGTATATAATGTATAGTACCTACACATATTCTGTTAAATAGGCTAGGGGGCAATAACCAACTTCGATACTGTGACCAGGGCCCAAATGCTTCCCTTCTCTAATAATAATTTCATAGTGGTTAACTGGCTCCACTTTTGTTTTATTATACATCATTAGTGTTAAGTTTGTTTTAAGCCTACTAGTAATATTTTCATTATAAATAGGTTGTAAAAATGCATAATCTAAAGTAGGTAGGTATACGCAATTTCGACATGGCGATTATCGGTCGCGAATTCGTAGTGGTGAAACCGCTTGCCCGACAGGCAGGAGGTAGTTCGAACTTCCACTATGATATCTTACTAATATTATAAACGCAAAAGTTTGTATGTACTCGTATGTATGTGAGGTTATTACTATTTCACCCAAAAACTACTGAACCGATTGCGATGAAACTTGGAAATAGGTAGCTGGGGACCTGGATTAACACATAGGCTACTTTATATTCCGGTATCCCGGCGGAAACGGGACTTACGCGGGTGAAACTGCGGGCGCAGCTACTTTTACATAAAAGCAGCAAAAGCAATAGCTTAAAATATTTCTATTAAGTAGGTAGGTAGATATACTGATAAAAGGATATTATTATAATAAAATGAAAATGACCACGTATGATTTTTTGATCAATTTTATATTTTTAGTAACAACTAATCAATATTTTCAATTATAAATAGATACTGCTAATGTACAACCAATAGTATAATAATGACGAGCAAATTGCAGTCACTGGACGAATTCATGATAATAATACATATTAAGTACAACAATATTTGAGATTCAGGAAAGTTCAGCTGATTTCAGTGATTTCATTAAACTAAACTATTAACAATTTTTAGAAACTACATTCACATAAATAACTTAAAAGTGACGTATTTACATGCTATTTTCAATTTATTTTTACACATTTTTTTAAATTGCGAAAGTCTAAAGGTGCGACCAGACATCTTGAGGCGTGCGCTATTAGTAGAAAGGTACGCATGCCTCGGGCTTCTTATCGTGAATATTAATATTAGAGCTTCAGGTCTAGGTTTCGTTCATAGGTATAATAAACGGAAATCGCGTAAGTTAAAAAAATTTGGCTTTGACGGCTCCTGTGGTGCAGCGGGCGAAGCTTGGACTGTAACGCAGAAGGTCGCGTATCCAATTCCCGCCAGGAACAAATATTTCTGCTGACTATAAATGTTTGTTTCTGGTCCCAGAACCAGAAACAAAAATTTATAATAATATGATATATGATTTGTATATATCATATTATATGTATGTATTTACAAAAAAAAAACTATGATATTATGTAGTATATCCGTTGTCTAGTACCCATAGTACAAACCTAGTGCTTAGTTTGGGGCTAGATAGCGCTGTGTGTAATGTCGTGCAATATTTATATTGTTTATATTTATATTATTTATTTATATTATTTATTTATATTTATGTGCGTGTTTACTTCAAGCACTTCAGGCAGGCATTCGTCTCTTATATCTTTGTTGCGAATGCCCGCCTTAGTGCAAGGTAGTTTGGGCATTTTGTTAGCATGCGCATTACACAGCTTGATCAATATGTTGTTCGGAACGCATGCATAAATGTCCTGTCGTTTGCCCCAGATACACACATGCCTGAGGCATATTATGTGGTAAAGTATTCGCGACGCCCGCCTCGCAATGTCTGGCCGCACCTTTACAAGTTTTAAATGGCACTGCGTTGAAAATTTAATTTTGGTTTATTGTTTTCTGAGGATTCCGTATTAGGTTATTTAAATAGGTACTTTAAAATACAATAATTATCACATTGGCTATCATGCTAAATTTAATAAAAATGAAAAAAAATGGCTGTAAAAATCCAGTCGAGGATAAGTTTAAATGTAGGTACCTATAAACTAGGAAATAAAAATTTCAGTCTTTTAATCCGACGTTTGACCTCGGTCATTCACAGTGTAAACGAAACCAAGGTATGTTATTATATTAAGCAGAAATCGAAAATAAAATCCATACAATTTCGAACTGGTTACGGTTAGGTATGTCGACATCGGATTTTTAATAACACTACCTAAAATTACTTGAAGATCTAGAATCTAGAACAGAATTTTTTAAATTAAAAATCTTTTAAAAAACATGGCATTGTAAAACAAAAATGTGAACTAATTAAAAATGATTGTAGTTAAAACATTTTTAGACAATTGTACCACTTGTTCTAGATCTAAAACAATTCATTTTCAAAGTAAAATAATTAATAAATTAAAAAGATTTCAATAAATATTACATATTATATGCTTAAAACATTCGAGTTAGTAGAAATTGCTGTACTATGATACAAGAACTATCTAAAACCTATCATTGAAACTTAAAACTACGCTTATGTTTATATCACATATAAAATATCCACGTTCATACTCTAAGAGCTAGGTTACACGCTCATTATGTCATCAGTTTAGTCTATCAGTCGGAATGACAGGAGACTGATCGTGTGAGCGCGTATATAACGGAAATCCGCGGAATGACAGAACAATAGTCCAAAATGATAAAAAATAACTCTGAAAAATTATTCATGATTGACTGAAATAAATCGAGAATGGTAGAGTAAACTGATGGCGTAATGACCGTGTAAACTTGCCCAATTAGTAATAATAAAGCTTCCCTAAATTATGGCAAACTGTCGAGTAAATGGAATGTCAGAATTTTAGCAGGCAGAGGACTGGGCCCCTGCCAAGTCTAGCTTAGTACCGTTTAGTCAAACTAAATTTAATCCAGAAAGTAGAGTCCAAAAACCTGGAATAAATTCGATTTTGCATCTCTGTCTATTATCATCAATCAAAGGAACATTAATTTTATAGTGACTTTAATAATTACACATGCATATAATGATTGCTTATTTTTAATTGACGAGCAAAATGCGGGTAGGTATAAAACTGTACAACAAAGTGTCAAGCGGAGTTGCGTGCCGCTTTATCTCGTGATATCCGACACAACACGCATACAATATTATACGTATAATACTGATTATTTAATTCGTTTAATATTTAATTAAAATTCTTAAAAGAGCGTTTATCTCGTAATGTGGGACACATTTACGATGGCACTACTTACCCAGTGATAAGCGCCGAACGCAGCCTCCGGCTTCGGACACCCAAGAAGGTACTTTATGCAAATGCCATTAAGCCACATTTTCCATTAACCGGCTTAATTATAATATGAAATTATAATTACAAGATAATTTCGTTGTTAAATCTCAAAACAGTTATGCGGTCCGCGTCGACCATGCGATGGCAGTAAAATAGAAAGTATTTATAAAACTCATATTATTAATACCGCTGTTAAAACTTCGCGAAATACCAAGTAAACTTTAGAATGATATTCGGTAATATCATTTAAAGTCACAGTTTGCATAAGTATCTCCTTGGTAACCTCTCAATTTCTACATTTATGCGTATACTCGGTCTACTGCGCAGGAAACCAACGAGTCCATTCTTTTACTTTACATTTTTAGCAAAGAAATTAATGGCAGGTTTTAAAATGAACTGGTCTCTTTAATTTCCAAACGACAGTGTCTATCTATACATCACATAAGTTCGCACTTAATAGCCAAAATAAATTATCGAGCTTTGAATATTTTCACGCCGGATCAATTATCGCGGAGAAGAAAAACAAATATAAACATCAATAAAGAACTATTTACATTCAAGTCAACATGTTTTACCTAACGATTTCGTCTATACGAAAGTACACTCAAAACTGTCCGTTATCTCCAAGTTAAAAGCAGGCTCTAAAGAGTCACTGTCACATTTCACAATTGTCTCTCCGCTTCGTTCGGTTCACCTATAAACACGTGTGCACCACTTTTTCCGTACGACAAAGTTTGCATTTGACTTCGCAACACCAGTGGAAGGTGCAGTTGCACCGTTCGACAACGAACATGGTTTCGGTTCTATATCCACGGCCGCAGCACATGAGGTCGCAGCCGTCGACGCCGATGCTGGTGTCGTTACACGTGCGGCCGTGCGTGCCCGGGATGCCGAGCCGAGGGTTCTTCTCGCAGAAACCGGGCGAGGACTCGAGGTAAACCAGGTCCTTTACACCAGGTGATTTGTGGTCTGGATTGTGTGGCCGCAGTTGGAAACGGTATCGATCACGGCGCGGCACTCGATGCGGCGCCGCATCGTTGCGTTGTGCGGGCGCTTCAGCATCCGCATTAGACACCATAACCCGCGATGCGCCGTCGAAGCGGTCTTTAAGCGAGTCGCCTACAGACCTGAAGCTCGGCAGCCGCATCCAGCAAGTCTTCACCGTGCAAGAGCCAGACATGCCGTGGCACTTGCACTCCTGCTTCATCTCCGTCTGCACGTGCTGCAATAAAAGGATACCATTAATAACATAAATCGATCGCTTCTATCGAAGAGGGGGTCTGTATGCCCAAATATCTTTAAATTCCTCGATAACAGTCGATAGTGTGTGATCGATGATCTTTTAAGCGCACCCCGTCGATCGCATGTCACGATCGAGCAAATTGGTACAAATCGTGAAGAGGTGGGCCAGTCGTCACCGCGTGTGGACCGACCATAAATCATGCGCGAGGCGCATTCATCATTCTTAGAAGTTAGATAAATGACGCGTGGATCGGAGACAGCAAATATTTTCCTATCCTTGACTTCGTAAAACAGATTGAAATGTTATGCAAGTGGTATGCACGCCTGCACGGTCAGCTAGTGTCCAAATAAGTGTGTTAAACATTCGGTGGAATGTTGTGAATATTCATCAGGTGGACACCCAGTGCGTCCGGCGTGACAGGAATAAAGCGTTTCGGTTAATGATGCGTCTGGGTGGCTCGAGGCGCCTGACGACGTCCCTTTACGATGGATTTCGGGTAGAAGTCAGTGGGTATGCAAATGTGGGTGTGCAGTGGGAGGGAGAGACTCGAGCGCAACGAATGGGTGTCTGTTGCGCAGTCGTCGTGCGATGGGCTGACCTGTCCGACGCATAATTAATATTCCACTCGAGCAACATGTCGAGACGATCGATCGTCACCCGTAATGGTAATGTAAACACGGAGCGTTGACAATGGCCATCATTGGCTCGAAACTTGATTGTTTAATGGATAAGTGCTACCGAGTGGCCATTGGACGGATGATTTATCGCGTAGAGTATGTAAACACTTGAATAAGTAAAGTACTTACTGCTCTGCCGGCTTCGTTGTTGTGTAGATTCATTTTTTCTCGCAGTGTTTTTCCCCTTTCGCCTGTGTCGACGAATTCTCTGCTGAAGCGGAATCCGAAGCCGATGTTGTCGCTGCAACCACCCCATTTCCAGACCCTGACGTTGGACGCTGCGGCGGCGCGAGTCCGGTGCGGTACTCGATCGATGTGAGAGTAGTCGCAAGTACAGGACTCGATGGATCCTTCGGCGCACGCGCGTGATACAGCGTGTGTCACTCCCGCGCTTGTTATTGCGTAGATAAACGCCGTCTCACGACAACCTATGACAAATAAAATTATAAGTAAATTATTTAAGATATATTTTATGAACTGTATAAACCCTGTGGGAATTTCCAAACACTCTTTCTTAGTTGATATCTAAACATTTCAAAAAACACATCCTCCGGAGTTTAGGACCAGCGACTTAGACTATGACATGATTGTTAGTATATAAGATCAGTAAATCAGTTGGAACTTTATATTTCTGTGTACCTAGGTATAATTATTACATTGTTACAATACTAAATAGTTATTTGAACATGAATGCAACGCCCTAAACACAATAATCATACAAATCCACATAACGTAAGTTGGCATGTTTGGTATTCGTTCAATTAATTCATTCCAACGAAGGGTTCTACATTTTAATCAACTTTTATTATTCTCTGGGTAAAGGTTGTAAAAATCATGACGATTTTAATAATTTCGACATAATAAATATTTCACTAAAACAACTTGTGATGTTTACTGTTTAAGGATTTGATCGGCGTATTTTTATTACCTACTTCAATGCCTTGATGACATTTTGAAAAAATATAACTGCGATTTAGTCAAATAATTAAGTTTATTTTAGTTTTTTAATGGATTTTGGTACCTTTTGTGTTGGAAGATATATTAATGAGTGTTAAAGGATTCGAGTTCACAAGGAACGTAGAAGGAATGATACCTTTTATTGGTGCAATACAAGGAATATATACTATTAAAGTAAATGTCAAAGTTTATCTATATAACTTTGTATCCTGATATTCCCGAAATTAGGAATTTTGCGGGTAAATAAGGAAATTATTATTAAATATTAGATTTTCGGTTAGAAGACTGCCCGGGACCACGTAATTTTAAATTTATTTACTAAATTTAAAATAATTTTGTTGATATAACGCGATCTAGACCCGAAAATCTAATATTTAATAATAATGAACGGAAATCGTGTAAGTTTAAAAAATGTATATAAATAAGGAAATGTTTTATAAAATTTTGCTATTGCAATTGATGACTTGTGGCGCCACGTACCGGCGACATTTTACATACATTATTTTCCCTGCGGCCCGTAGATAACTTTCGATTTGTTAAAAAAGAAAGTAAAAAAATTATTAGCCTAAAATATACTATATTAGTTCACCAAACCCTACACAACTCTGAAAAAACAATAAAATATTATTGATTTTGTGATAATCAAGTTAATAAGCAGGCCAAGTTTTTCAAAGTTTAATTACCCTCCTAAGTATCCTTCCCAAGTACCTACCTACATTTAAAAAATTATTTAATAAAAAAAAAACAAGTAGAAAACTCTCATACATAATTTACCGATCCTATAACAATTAACTCATCTTTCACACAAACAATATCGAATCGAGCCATTCATCTCGTTGGAACTAAAATCATAAATCTATATTGCTTGCCGTATCGAATTCTATAAATAATTAATGGTCCAAGCATTTGAATCAAAAACTCATAAAATACAATTAAAAGAAAGACAGGAAATATTTTCGATTGAAAATAAAAGATACCAATCCACGGACACAATCAAACATGCAACCTTCTGTAGCGTAAGAGAGCGTTTTAACCAAAGAGCCAGAGAGTTTGCGTATTGTTCAATTTTGTCGAATCAATTACTTAAATTTATTAAGGATACTTTTATTGATAATAAAATGTCTTCTGTTTTTACCTAAATAGTATTATTATTCTCCTCTGAATCACTTAGTCAATATCAAATGTATCTACTGCTGTATATGCTACAATAAATTCAACTTAGCATCAAATATTACCTGAGCATCAAATTTATTATATAGATTGCCTAACGACTATACCTACTAATATTGATATTAGCCGCTTTGTGTAATCATGTTCTTACATTAACCTAACCTAACCTATTCAGTTTGGGTACTCCGTAAGTTTTTTTTCGTTATTAATTTATTAAAGGTCGCCTTATTTTTCCCGTGTCTGAGTCATGAAAAAGCTCATATCAAAGGCTTTCCGTGGTCAAACTTCTGCGACTTAACCAATAATTACCTTTTTATTAATAACTACATTCCAAGTTTTATCGCAATCGGCTTATCAGTTCTTGCGTAAACGAGTAACAAACACGTCTTCTCATACTTTTCCCTTTTTAATATTCGCAGAGTATGTATCTACGTTCGTGTAACATTGTTAAAATAGCAGAGATGCCTACCTAATCGTATCTACATTGTATTTTATTAGTTTTTAAGTACCCGCGGCTATTGTTGTCTATCTGTTCAGTTCATTTCATCTTTAAAGTTATGATCAAATTCCAACTCATTAAAACTTCGATCCTGATCACTAAAGCCCATATGAATATAAAGTTTAATGTAAAACATGATCATCTCGGGTAATGAACATGTCACCTCCCGGCTAATGCCTCCATTAAAAATAACATCGACGTTCTACTCTGGTGGGCTCAACTACAGGATTCAATCGCCAAAACCGGCCTTACGTATGTAAAAATAATAAGCGTATTTGTTGTTTTTAATAATGCGGAACGAGGCCCTTCGCCGTCTTTATTAAGGACTCAATAACCAAATGAAATATATTTTTTTATTGAGTTGTCATCGGGCGCGTATACCCGGGGAAGGACGCGCGCTCCGCTCGCTCGTTTCGCTTTTTATGCTTCCATTCGAGATGATTTACAAAAGTATTTTATTCAACAATTACTTGAGACGTTCGATCGAGAATTTTAATGTCAATTTCGCCATCATTCAATGCTTGGATAATATTAACTCGAGGTACAGATACGAGCGGTCGCAGATATTCCCATTAATCTTCAGTAATGACTTGGAAACGTTCTCTCGCATTAAATATAACGAATAGGCGAGGACCAATTAAATATGGTACACGTAAATAGCCGGTTATCGGGCAATAATTGCAGTTAATCTAATTTTCTGAGGTGTTAACGTTCTTAATTTTGACACTGATTGATAAAAATGAGTCTCAGTTTTCCCACATGATTTCTTAAAGACGATATATCTCTGTGTAGACAGGTTTAATTCCATTTCGTTTCATTGTTTTGTACACTTTATTTTACCATTTGATTGTATCTTCACGGATATAAGTGCGTAGTTGGAGGTCGAATGTTACAGCGGGGTGCCTCGAACAGATGCTACCCACCACGTGCTGCGAATACCAACATTTACTTCGATATATTTATCAATATTACTTTGTATTTAAAAAAGGACTTTCAACGTTTTAACTATTATGTACGTTTTAAAACTGTAGTTTAGGTTTACCAAGTTTAATTTTTCGTCATTTGTTTTTATTGCTCAAGGCATATCTACTAGCAATACTTTAAAGGAAAATTTTATCTTCACCTTAACCAACTAGGCCATACGAGTAAGGTTAAGGCGCTATGGTATGGTATGGTATGATTTTTCCTTTCAAATATTTCTAAAGTTTAATTTATTAGTTAACACATCCTTAAAATTCACTCTCGATTTTCAATTGTTGCGTAACGTTCTAAAAACTAGTTTTAGAATAGTCAAACCAAAAAAGAACGAACTCGAGTTCTCCAATTGATGTGAATCATGGCCCGATGAGATTTTATCGACATACTCTTATAAACTAATCTCGTTTATCAAATAACGGAACGCTATCAATTCACCAATTAAACTTAACACAACTGGAAATAATTCTTAATACTCGTAGGTTTTTTAGAAATGTAAAGGCGATGATTCACCTCAGACGCGAAGCGACCAGTCTCACATCGTTCGGTAGTCATTTTTAATATCGAATGTATTTTATGTAGGTACCTAACTAAAAATAAATTGGTAAAATATATCATCGGAGTGTTGTGGCTACTCGTACACCTTGTAACAAAGCGGATTGTCGCGTCGCGCGAATAAATCGCGACATAGAAAAATTATGACAGATGAATGAGTTCCTCAGTAGGACTATAACATTAGTCACGGCATTAAATTATTATTTAAAATCCCCGCAAGAATGTAATTAAATGTAAACAACGTTAATCCGATGCAGAGTAAGCCGGTACTCGGTACTTGGTACGACTCCGAATACAAATAACGATCAGTCATCTCCTCGTGTAGAACTCGTGCTATAAAATATTCATAATTAAGGCACGCCATTATTTTATTGATGCAATTTTGCCCCATCAAATCGCAGTCAAATAAGAACAAACATGAGTAATGTGGATCTATAAAAGTAAATTATTATTATAACTGATAATAAAGTGCTGTCCGTGGATTATCTGTGCAGATAATAAATGGTCCCGAAGTCGGTTTACAACGCGAGCATCGAGCGATAATTCCATCTCGACGGATTGCCAGTTAAGGTGAGGCGTTGAAAATGTATAAAAGTCAGAAACTCGTAAATCCGACCTCGCGTCTCACCGAACGTCGCCTTCGAATAAAACTTAATCACTGTTGACATTTGACGAACACCTGGCTCTACCTCGCCTCGCTTACCATTAAATTATTCAAAATTAACGTACTAATTAAATATATTCCTGTCCGCATTGAGTCATCAACGCACCAGGGTGTTTCTAAAAGATTTATTTGAGGGATTGACTTACGATGGTTTCGCGCGCGCACAAGCCTTATTTATGACGACTTGTATTATTCAAATTTGATGAGACGTAATTACTCAAAACAGCCATAAATCATTCGATTTATAATGCAGTCTCAAGCGCGTTGGGAAATCGAATCGAGATGCTGGTATCGAGTCGAGCAATATGAAGTCATTGACGTCGAGATGCTCCCACTGAACTAAACATGTCTTTTACGAGAATCTAATGACATTTTATCTCCTAAAAGATGAATCGTTTCAATCTTCGAGATTAAATCGAAATTCTTTGTGAGTTTAATGACAGAAAAATTATAGACACGTAGAAAAATATGGAGCTCGAGACATTTTCGCAGTAAATTTCTTCAGAGATGATCAATAAAAAGCAATAATTCATATTCGTTATGCCATGTATGGGTGATAATTTCACATTGAGAGAGTAACCCCGAGAGTGCAGCGCGACAATTCAGAATTACGTCGGTCGTATATCACTCATTGTGAATGACACAAAGCGCGCTCAGCTACCAGCTACCAGCTCGTACCATCGACCGGCAACGGTACGACGTCCATTCACACAATGGACAAAGACATTTGTTTTCAAACTTCACAAAAAACACCAAAATAATATCGTTTTAAGTAACTTGTCTACCGAATAACATAAAGGTTCAGAAATGAAGACATTAAGTACGGTCGCGTACGCGCAGGACCTATAACCGAATCTCGTAATTTCAGTTTCACTAAAGGCACGTTATCTCGAAAAACGATTCAAACGCCACAAAACCCAAAACGCTTATCTAATTGAGCATTAAATATTTCGTCGAGGGCATTTTATATCGACTTTATTTTCGGCTTCGATCGTTTTATACGTTTTATCCACCCACGACGACGGAATCTTTGGGAGCGAATACGATACAAACCAAAACAGGAAATATTCGAAAAAAGGTCGAGTTTTATTGTCCAAGTTACCTGACATTAGGAGCTGCGTTAGGTGTAAACGTGGCTTCCGTGGCTCGGGTGCGCGGGCGCACACTGCCGTCGCTAAACTACGCAGCAGGACGTCTCTCCACAGGAACTCGGACCATATATTTTTCTATTCTCGAGACGACAATAACGTTTCGGATAAAGCCCTCGGCCATTGTACCGTTGTCATCATTTGTGTTAATATGATCCTTGAGGTTTCCACCACAATGAGATGACGACGTTTCCCGATGTGTCAATGGTGTGTCAACGTATAAATTAGTAATTATTCGTGTCCTTTCCGGGGGGCCTTTGTGAGAACATCTCGTAATCATGGCAGAGAGACAACCCTATTCAGAATATTAGTGAGATAATTAGTTCGTAAAGCGTGTCGTGATATTTGCGAGACTTTTTTTTTTCTTTTGTAAAATGAGTATCGTTTTGACGGCTCCCGGAGTGATCGCTTGCACGTTTTCGTATTCAAAGAACGTCCATAATCTCAATGTGGATATTAAATTGTTTTATCATGAATTATTTTCTGCGCAGCCTGTAATATTTCCGCCGCGTGATTCGCCCGCCTTGCCTGCCCTTAATAAAGTAATATGCTCTAAATGCACGCATAACATAAATTGTGTAATGTTCATGCTCTTTTTATCATGTGAAATTATTACGACGGTGGTCCGTAGCCTTCTTGTGCTATATCTGGTTTTTAATTTAGAAAAAATGTACCTACATTAGCTTAATGGTCCCTACACTACGAAATACCAATATTTATATTAGCTTTAGGCGTTAATTTTTATGATTATACACATTTCATATACGTATTCGTGTATTCATAATTGGCTATATGGTCTTCTATTTAAAGATTCGAACAAAAATGTATAATGAAATCTATTTGTATAATTGCTTCTGTCTCACAAATTTATGACATTTTAGTTAATCAATATGTTTTTAGGGTTCCGTAGGCAATGATTCTAGGTGTATTTCCATGTTTGCCCGCAGTTTGTCTCAGAGACATGTTTACGTTTAGAAGCGGGGTATTTTTGTACAGGTAGTTAAAACATTTAACCTCCGAAGGCAAAATATGGGTGTTATAATTATAAGTTTGAGGTGTTTGTGCGGTTGAAACAATTTTTATTTAGTTTTTTTAGTTGCTAGTGTCTCAAAAAATACGAGTAGGTTTTTATATGGTTGTATTAGAACTAATAAGGTAATACTTAGGTAAATAAGTACACCTACTTTATTAGTCAACGAGTCAGTTAGTAGACCGAATGAACTGACCAAAATTTATTTATTTATTTATTTATTAAAAGGCACAACAACAGAACATAAATCAAAAAATAATCATGAAAAATAGTACACTTATTAATAACTAAATTCATGCTCCGATAATAGCTATGCACAACATTCACATAATAAAAATAGTTATGCTTTAAATCCTAACTTACAATATTCTTAACTACACTTTTGTAATATTGTGGTAAATTAGTGAAGATGTCTAGTTCTTTACTTATGTCATTGTGAGCTCTGCATAATGGAAGATTACCTAAGCAAAAGCATTTGTCGCGTCTTCGGAACCTTAAAAAGCGCGTGGCCGACGGTGCTTGGCCGGTTTCTATTATAAATATGCCTAATGTATGTGGTTTCTTTAGTCATTGTTAAATGTACTATTCATTTGGTCAACTAAATGCTAAGCAAAGTATTTTGTTCGGAACCTTACACTGCGCGTGGCCCGACATTACTTACCCGGTTTTCATTATAGATGTACCTAATGTATCTGGTTTCTTTGATTTAGTTGAGAGATTTAACTAATTAGTCGATCGAGTGATAGCCCGGGGCGAGGAACGGGCGTGTGTCACGTCGTTCTTTACGATATTACAGCCCATGTTTGCTCAAACATATAAATCTAATTGCAAGAGTTCAGTTAACTTTACGACTGATATTAAAATTTGATAACTGTTTAAGTTCTGAGTTGCAGGGCTTTTAGGTTGTTAGCCTAGTGATTTTAGCTTTCTTATTAAGGTTATCAATTATCTAACAGTATAGCTAGGTACAACTTAAGGCGGCGATAGATGATAATTATCGGTCCTTGTCCGATTGCATATAAATGAGCGAGATGGAATTGCGTGAAAAATCTACAAATTCTCGTAAAATCAATCATTAACGAAGATTAAGATAATATTTTTATAAAATGCGATGAAGAGGTTCTAGGTATTGTATTTTCTAATATTATGATGCCTATAAGAAAATATAGCGGTTAAGGATTTAGAAGAAAAATTGATTTTTTTGTAAAACAGGGGTAACTTTGCTTGTATAATAGTGGTATTTAAAGTTATTTTTATTGTTTTTGAAATGAAGGGGACACTTCTTGTATCATGTACAATAACATAATACATTGTTTAAAGATCTATATGATACCGGCCGAGGCGACCGGTGATCCCAGGGCTGGCGGGTTCCTTTCTCAGCGAGTTAGTCTCGCTATACAGAGAGGGAATGCTGCCAGCATCTTGGGAACTATGCCTCGTGAAGGCGTCGACGATGGCTTCTTCTTTTTTAGTTAAGTGTTTGTTTTTGTATTTGTTTGTTTATTTAAATTGTCGTTTGCTTTTTTGTTGTAATATGTGAAATAAATGATAATTGATAAATTTTGATACCGGTCATAAATAAAACTATTCAATCGGAAGGGATTTCACATGAGTCGCGTCCTTAAATCTGTTTTTATCAGGATATGTAGAAAGTTTTTTAATATATTAAAATGAAAACCTCTGTGATGCTGAAGGTGAGCACAAGATTTAGCATCCAATTCTCGTCGGTTCTTCTGTCAAACACGTAATATCACAAACTGAGTGACTATACATATAACATAACCTGACAATGTCTAGGGTAATACAGCGATGGCGAAATCGGGAGCAAATCATCAAAGACTGAAATTAATAGTGCGTACTTTGACTTTGCTCAGACTGAGCTTAGCAAAAACTAAGCATAAACTTTGAATTTGAATTTATAGTCGAAATTCATTTAGGAAATACGAATAAAATAAAAAGAACTTCATACTCATAACAGAGAAGCAAAGTTTAGGTCATTATTTTTGATTGGTTTACATTCTAAATTTGAAAAACTTCGACTTTACTAAGCAGAAACTTTGGACAGTGTTGCGAAGATCGCTTATAAAATACTGACTATAGATTTAAGCCTAAAATAAGTTGAAAAGGCCAATTATTAGATACTGAGTTGGAAACTGTATTGTCAAATCAAATCAAATCATTTATTCCAGGCATAAAAACCCATACAATTGCCCCCCCCCTTTATACAATTTTCTAAATAAAATAAAATAAATAGGTTATTAATATTAAAATTTACATTGACATTCACACCAAGATTACCAATTGAAATTAAATTATTGAATGCAGAGATATATGTAATAGACTCATTGATTGAATGTCGAAATAAATATATAATGTCAAAATAAATATATAATTACTAATAAAAAAAATAAAAATTGTATTGTAATAAAGTATTGTGGTTAGTAGTTGTAACAAATTATGTATTCATCAACTTCCTTTTCGGGTTGTTGGTTGAAATAGAAAGGGACGTTTGTCGTGATGAGTCTGGGTCTTATGCTTACTTTGCCTAATAGAACCATCTCCTACTACTTGCACAATTTATTAACGTAGGGTCAATGACCGGAGCAGATGGACTGGAGGTACCTATACCGGAGTGAATCGGAATGGATTCGAAATTGTTTCGAATAAATCGAGTTATTATCGGTTTGGGAACGAGTGTTTTTGGTAGGAGATAACCTTTTAATGTAAGCAACGAACTTTGAACTTTGAAAAGCTTTTGTCTGTAAATAATTTGGATGATGATGATGAAATTGATTGGGAAACTTATCCTATGAACGAAAATGTTAATGATAATTTGTAGTATTTATAGTTTATAATATTATGTAAATTGTACTAAATTAGTTTAATTAAACAAGAACTACTAAATCAATTGGCAAATAAACCATTTATAATGTATCTATACTTTTGTACTATTTATAGTTTATAATATTATGTAAATTGTACTAAATTAGTTTAATTACACAAAAACTACTAAAACCAATTGGCAAAGAAACCATTTCTTATGTACTATACTAATCTTACTAATATTTTAAACGCGAAAGTTTGTTTGTATGTATGTGACTTTGTTACTCTTTCACGCAAACACTACTGAACCGATTGCGATGAAGCTTGGAATATAGGTAGATGGAGACCTGGAATAATACAAAGGATACTTTTTATTCCGATAATCCCGCAGGAACAGCTATTATTATAAATACGAAAGTTAGTCTGACTAAGTGTTTGTTTAGCTTTCGCGCCCTAACTCCTGAACCGATTTTATTTTGATGAATTTTGTTGTAGAGATAGATTGGACCTTGGAGAAGGTCATAGGCTTTTGATCCCGTAAATTCCGCTGGATCGGGACTTACGTGCGAAAGTTCGGGGCATAGCTATTTATTGTATAACTAGTAATTAGATTTATACAACTGTATTTAAACAATAAATAAGCACCTTTCCAACACATTCTCAAATTACAATCACAATACCAAAAAACGCCATTTCCCATCAACATCGTCCACCAAAACTTTATCAAAATCAACATTGCAGATTAAAAAAGCCCTTTTTTGTCGTAATAGCGAATAATTCACTAAAGAACAGATGTTCTCTTGCTTATAATAAGGCATATCGCGTACAAAGAATCGAAATCGGACACCGGAGATAGGGCAGCTTTGATTTCGACGACTAAGTTACATTTACAACTTGAAAACTTGCCTGGCCAGCATAACCGACCCTAATACAAAGGACGAAAGTCTTGTTTTCCCGAAAATGAGCGCAAATGGAGGACATGTAAAGCTTTTTAAAACATTTTAATTTCAATGTGTACCTTTTATGAAGTCCACTTTTTATTTTGCTTCTGTCCACTTACTAATACGTACAGTTGGGTCTTAAACTTACTTCCGATTAATAAGAAAAGCTAAATAAATGGATACTTGACTATTTTTATTTTTTTTAATAATTTAGTAGCGTGTAGGTTTTTTTAAAGTTCGAATTTAAAAAATAACACGCTGCATATCAGATATAGTTTTGTACCCATATTACAAGCCTAGTCTCTTAGTTTAGAGCAAAATAGCGCCGTGAACACTGAACAATATAAGATATTGTTTAAAAATTAACCTTCCCTTGGCAATCGAGTAAAAATGACATAATTGAATAATAAAAACAATATCACAAAGTTAATGAAAAGTTTTAACATTTTATTGTATTGCTTTTGTTAGGTTTAAGTGACTTGTTATTTTATTTATTTTTAAAAAGACAATAATAACAAAAACTAAAAATCGACCAATGACGATATTAAGTTCATGAATAACGCAGATTGTTAAAATGTTAATTATAAAATAAAAGCAAAAGCAATAAACGTCCTAAAGATTAGTTTTAATATTGAATTTAAAATTATTTGTTTGTCTGTCTGACGAAGTTTAATTGATGAGATGGTTTTTGATAAGGCTGACAAATTATTAGTACTACAGTATCTAATAATTACAGTTGACTATAAGAGGCAAAATCACAAACAGAAACTTATTGCTATAACTACTTAATAATACGATTTTAAGTTTACGACACACTGCTAGCTGTAATAACTAATAACATAGCTATTGAATAGACCAACTATTCATTCATTATTGTGTTGCTAATGGATATCTATTTACTGATTCTAATCTATAGATACTAATCTAAATCTATTCAAACTGATCAAATTGAATCAATATTCACGCAATTGTAAAGGTTACCAAACTTTATAGAAAATAAACAGCATTCTTTATTCGAATGAACCGAATTCGGTATTAAGTTGTTTATCGGAATAATCCAAAATCATTTCAATGAACTAAGATCCCTTAAAATATATCAAGTAAAAGGTCTAATAACATCGAATGTACCAATAAATTGGTATTAAACTGAATACAAAAATAAAAAGGGAGTATTCGACAAACGGGAACTCACGTCATTCGATCTCTTGTAATTGATCCAGAATGTTTTATCTTGATGAGTTCTTTTATATCAGGTCCCGACGCAGACGCGCTTCCCTCTCTCCCGGTGAATACAGATAACAATCTTTTAAAAGGGTTGCCAACTAAAGATATCACTTAATTTGTAGCGTCTCTTTGTTACTGGAATTAGGGATTTATACTAAACAAACTTTTTTGTTCGACAACTCTTTATGCCGTATTAAACTGTACAGATTTTGCGATTGAGTTTTTTAAAGATTAGATACTCGAATGTGTCAATGCTAATCTGTTTCTTTGCAGCCTCGAGGGTTTACAATTTACATTTAAGCTTTTTTTAGTTTTACCTTTTTAGCTTTGTTCGTATTGTTATTAAATACAAATGGTGACTCGTGTTCTTAAAATAGGCTAAGAATTAAGAATTATGGATACTTTACTTAATCGGGATTAATGAACGTAAAAAACTTTAGTTTTTTAAACAAACACTTACCTCTGTCGACGATCTTGCCGAAGAGGTTTTTGCCCCTGAGGAAGTTTCTCGTGGAGCAGTTCCATCTTCTATGTTTGAATTGGTGTTGGCATTCTGTGACGGCCATACTAGCGCCCTTCGATACAGCTGCTAGCACCCCAGGATTCTCCCTCGCTAACCGCCTTTGTTTCCTCCTCAGAGTGGCATGAACCGCCGGGTCCATGTAAAGTACACCGGGCGATATAGGCGACAAGTTATTCGGCTCCCCCGCTTTCGCGATACCCCTGCAAACAAACAGTTCTTCAAAAAAACATTCACACAACCAGTAAAAAACGACACCTGACTTTCGTCACGTCGAAAGACAATACATTATAAAAAAAAAGTAAGACAAACAGTTCGAACGCCACTTAAGGCAATGGGTGCTCGAAATGAAATGCTCATTTGAAAAGGCAAAGACAACAAACAACTGACGACCGAACTGTCAATCTGCAGACGTTGGGATAAATATTTGCGTCGCGCATTAAATCCTTAAGGGCCATAAGGGTCGAGGTAAATACTGAGAGCGATCGGGATCTCAGCGTGTTGACTCGGAACTTCCACGGTCCACGGCGAACAAAAAACAACGACAAGACGAACGAAGCTGGAAAACGTATTACTTTTCTATTTACTTTTCTTTGTAGTCGAGTGTTACGTAAATATGAACGAGTTCGTCGGAAATTCTTTCCTTGTTTATGATATCTTGGTGAAGCTTTGCCCGTTAAAACTTTAAATTCCTATTCACTTAGCTTAACACATTTTCGTAACTACATTTATTCTTTTTTGGGTGTCATTTATATTCTGTATTAGATTTCACGTTTAGTATTGTCATAATATAACCTTAAAATTATTCTTAATCCATTACAAATACTACTATTCATTCTATTTTAACAGTGTTTCACAAAATTTACAATAATAGTATTTCTTTATAAAATTGCGTTATAAAATTCGACTTACATTATCAAGGTGACAGTTTCTGTAAATAGATATAAGTATGTGTATGACTTCTTTACGCAGAAACTACTGCACCGATAGCGATGAAATGGTACGCAGATAGATGGACCTGGATCATGAAATAGGCTACTTTTTCTTTCGATATTCTAGCAGGAACTTACGCAGGTAAAACCAAGAGCGAAGTTAATTACACAATTAGATTGCCTAATCTACTAAAATAAAACAAACTTACCTATAAGTTAACTAAGATGTTAATCAAAGTCACACCTTATATATCAAACCTTCAATTAAAAGTAGTAATATCATTGACTTTAATTACTTGTAAAAGGAAGTAGATATACATAATTACCGTGTTTCTTATTTCATATCCGCTCAGATAATATTGAGAATTAATTAGAATTGCCTATTTAATGTTAAGTATGAAGATATCATTTATGTGAGATGTTTTAATAACTAGATTGTCTACGATAATAAACCAAGAGTACATTGAGTAAGTACATTAGGTATATTGATAACTAAATAATACTACAACATTAACAATCGATAGGTGAGCGTTTGACCACTATCTCACCTGATGGTAAGTGATGCTGATCACATAGTCTTTGATGTAGCACGCTTATCTAGAATAAGGAAGATGGCAGTTAAACGAAATGGGAACCTAGTTCTTTAGAGTTTTCAACCGTCTACATATTGGATAGCTACGACTTAGGCCGATATTAAAAGTTCTGCTTAATACTTAATTTATCCGATTGATTCCATAACAATGTTCTTAAAGGGTTTTAGTAAAACAATTTAATATATGGGCCTGTTTGGTTTAAAAATATTTTGAGCGACTACATCATCCATAACCCAAGTGAGGGAGCCGCAAATTGAAAAAAAAAAGTTGTTAATTAGAAATCATTACGCAGGCACCCGCGTGTGCTTAAACAAGAGATTAAACCATTTAAAAAGGGCATTTTGTCGCCAAAATAATATGAATCTTAAGTTTTGTTGATGTTTGTAAAATAGACAATTTAAATTAGAAACAGTTTTAAAATTAAATTCATTTATTTTTTTCGGTTTTAATCGCGTTGCTTTTATTTTATAAAGCATTTTATTAATACCCTTGGATTAGAGATATTTACAGATCTTTTCCAATTCTTTCTCTTTCTCCCGAGATTTTTTTACCATTTTTAAATTCGTTAAAGTTAAATAGGTACGCGTAATTTAAACTTAAAGTTTGTATATTTAACGCACATAAAAATACTAACTTTAACTTAGTGATTTTATACAACACTCGATAGAAATCAATTATGATGACTTGATACGGCTGAATGCAGAAATCTTCCGAAGCCATTAATAAGAAGAAATAAGGTATTACAATACATATTTGCCTGTCCATAATACGAGGTCCTTTGCACTTGTCACGTTAGTAGGAAATCAAATAATCAAATAGAAACACTGTGTTTTAAAAAAAAAAGTGTCCCTGCTTGGCTTTCACGAGCAATCGTAATGTTTGTAGAAAGATAAAGGCTGTGTGAATGTGTCAAAATATCAAATATTGTCTCTGGTGATGTCTCGTTGGGTAATTAAAATGTACTTCCTGTTATTTTTGTCTTTTTGAATGGGTTCTTCTTCTTTTTAAAAATGGCTTTTCCTTTCGGACATTTGCCAGTGTCAAGTATTATTTTGAATGGGTTTCGAAAAGATTTTTAAACTTTTCGAACAAGCAACGCCCGCGGTTTTACTCGCGTAATTAGGATCCTCCTACTAATATTATAAATCCGAAAGTCTGTTTTTTTGTTTGTTCCCTCTTCACGGTCAAACGGCTCGACCGATTTGGATAAAAATTCGCATAGGGATAGTTTAAATGATGAAGAGTAACATAGGATACTTTTGATACCGAAAATTCCGTGGGATCGGGACTTATGCGGGTGATAACTTACTGATGAGATACAAACTTTACCTTACTTCACAGCTAGTAAATAATAAACAAATAAATATTGCACGACAATAGACACAGCGCAATCCAGCCCCAAACTAAGCACTAAGCTTGTACTATGGGTATTAAAACAACAGACAACGGATATTCTACGTTATTATACTTTTTTTTTGTAAATACATACATATGATATTTGGAAAGACACCAAGACCAGATACAAATATTTATTTTAAGCATAAACATTTGCACCCAGCGGGAATCAAACCCGCAGCCGTCTGCATTGCAGTCGGGCGTTAGCTTGTCGCACTACAGACTTCTTTTTATTACCTATACTGTGAGGTTTTCGAAAAACCTTTTCTTAGTGGATTCTTAGTGGTATCACAAAGAACACATATTTCATGCGTCGGTCGAGGACCAGCGCTTTAAACTGTATGATGTTATGTAGTTCAATCAGTCAATCAGAGCCCTTAATTCTATGTATAATATGTATGTATTTACAAAAGAAAAATAAATATAAGTAGTATATCCGTTGTCTAGTCACCGTAACACAAGCTTAGCAGCTTACCACGGGGCTAGATGGCGCTGTGTGTTCGTCACAGGATTTATGTATTATTTATTATTATTATTTATTAGTATGAGTTTTGATAATTTATCGTCTCGATGAAACTGGCAGTTTACTTCAAACATTTTCCATCAGCGCCCCTAGCGGTAACTGTTATGAACTAAAATAATGTATGGAAGTAAACTGCCAGTTTCATCGAGACGATAAACTATTAAAAGTCATACTAAGGGCTCAGTAAGGACTTTGTTTATATTATCTTTATAATGCTGGAGAGGGTGATTTTGATAATATAAAGAGACATCCACATACGTATACATGTCGCCGGGCTACATTTGCCATGTGCCGACGGACTGTGTGGATGCATCGTAATAATTAAGATTAATTTTACAAAACGTATTTAGGAGTTTTGGCGGGAATGCGTTGAGGAGATGTGTTGCTAAATTTTAATTTTTGTGAAACTTAGTTCAAATGCGTGTAAGTTGTTTAATTTCGGGGGCATATTAATCAATTTAGTTTCGTGAAGGTGTACAAGTGAAAATTAAAGTGAAAATCGGTGCAAATCATGGACTTTAGCTTAGTGTTCTCTCCAAAGCTCCGTGAACAAACATTGTAAAAAATGGCCTCCTTTTTACAATGATTCCCTTGACTTGACTTTAACGGTGACGACTTGACTGTTTCGTTCGATGCAAATAACCTGCAAATATTGATAATACTTGACACTGGCAAATGTCCGAAAGGAAAAGCCATTTTATAGAAGAAGAAAACGTATTTAGGTTATTTTAGTATAACCGGAAAAATAATCTTACTAATATTATAAACGTGAAAGTTTGTATGTAAGTATGTATGTATGTATGTGAGGTTGTTACTCTTTCACACAAAAACTACTGAACCGATTGCGATGAAACTTGGAATATAGGTAGCTGGGGACCAGGATTAACACATAGACTACTTTTTATCCCGACATTCTCGCGGGAACAAGACTTACGCGGGTGTAATAAATAATGTGTACTACTTATAGAATACAATACACTGTCATTAGTTTTATTTGACAAATTTTCCACAAGTGGGTTTTAATTGAGAAAAAATGTGTTGTTTTAAGCCATATCAGAAATAAAAAACCTTTTTAATTTTGTCCAAACTAAAACACAATGTTTACCGGGTTTTACTCGCGTTTTTTTAAATAATGGCATTAATGTAATAACTGTAAAGTTAGCGAAAGCTCGGTATTTTGTAATAATTGTAAAATTAACGAAAGGTCGAAACTTTGTAATATTGCTGTGAATTAATAAAACGCTTTAAATAAAATAAAAAACATGAAATAAAATGTTTTTAAATCCGTATTTTCGCTTTAAGAGGAAAATAAATCACTTCTCGACGACATCTCCAGGACCGTGGTAATTATAAACCTATTTTATTATTCCTAGGTAAAAAGTCAAAACAACCTCGAATGATATCATCAATGTTCTTATCAAATTACTTTGACATTTGTCCTTAAATAGACGTTTTATTCACAATACGTGATCCGAATGCGAAGCTGTTTTAATTTGTTAGTATTTTGAGGCGTCAAAATATCTGAGATAAAAGCCAAACAATGTTGGCATTCAGTACACGAGAACGAGTACACAGTCGGATGTCTTTTTAAATTGGTCGCATTTGACACAGCACGCGATATGTAATGTAATAAGGAGTACGCAAGATGAATACGGAATACAAGCTCTTTTAGGAGTCTACAGATTTTTAATCGGGCGATGGTTATAGTAACTAGGTAATGATTATTTAAACCCGCGGTTTCACCCGCGTAAGTCCCGTTCCCGCGGGAATATCGGGATAAAAAGTAGCCTATGTGTTAATCCAAGTCCCCAGCTATCTATATTCCAAGTTTCATCGCAATCGGTTTAGTAGTTTTTGTGTGAAAGAGTAACAACCTCACATACATACATACTTACATACAAACTTTCGCGTTTATAATATTAGAAAGATGTATTTTTCACAGTCGCCTGTAATCATAACTATTGTTGCACTACAAGATTTAATAATTATCCTCTAAAAAAATTCCTCCCAGTTCTTGCTTTTAAAACAAGCTTTGTATAAATATTTTTTTTGTTGTTGAAAAGCGCAGTATTTAAGTACAACAGTTTAGTTTGATCCTGCAATACAAACTCTTATAGCATAGTGAAAATTGTCAAGGCCCCCGAGTTTTGAGTGATCCCTCGTTTATTTTACTATATTTAAGACATTGAAAAAGGGAGTCATTTGATTTTTAAATCTATCAATATTATCTGTACTTATGTTTTGTTTAAAAGTCTCATGTGTCTATTTTTGAACGTAGCTTTAGGTTGCATTGTCATCTGGTTCTGCTGTGGTATCATCTAATTAGCATCCACAGCTACTTGTTGCTATTTACTGTCAAAAATCATATTTCGTATTATACATTGCTGCTTTGAAGTAATCACCGGTAACAACCACGTTACGTCAAAGCAGCAATGTATTGCAATTTACCAACTTCTAGCGGTGGAGGCTAATTAATGATACCACAGCTGAACTATTTAAAAAGTGTCAGCCCAAAACCCGAAACAAACAAGACAAGTGAGAGTTTAAAAACACGTCGGAAAAATTTAACAGAGCTGAGGCTAATTTTAGTTGCCCAGGCCTCTTGGTAAACTATCCGATTCAAAGTCAGCAGTCTGGTGAAGGCAAGGTGTGGTGATTTTACTTGAGCCAAAGAAGAACTTTTACGATGAAGTCGCGATAGTTGCTTTAGGTATATACCTACTCTATGGCCGATCCAGGTTACTGGTCTCTATTAACTGTTCTAGAAACACTTTCCAAATTATTTTTTATTTAACGCTCGTTTTGTGTAATCATTTCGGTTTTGAACTCGAAGTGGGCGAGATTCTGGTCGGGTTGATTAATTTGTTTTTAGTGATTTGTTTCTTTTCTATTAAGAATTAATTAGTAAATGAATATGAATAATTTATCTTCAATTATAATTTTAAGTAAAACATTTTCTTTATTGCAGTAATTGGAATATTTATAAAACACTTTAGAAGTTTTTAGAAATCTATTTTATATTAATTAAAATTTGTGTGTGACACTTTGGGCGAACGGCCGGTTGCGATGCCAAAGATAAAGGGTTCGATTCCCGCCGGATACAAATCTTTATAACAAGCATTTATATGGTCATTTTTGGCTCAGGCTGTTTCCTACTACATGTAAACAGCCATTGATCTATAAAATACAATAAACAGCCATACATTATTTTATGTACCTACCTAATTTGTAAGATTTATACAAAAAAATGTAAATCCTTTGTCTAGTAGTCATATTACAAGCATAGTTTGAAGCTAAACCGCGCTGAACATCATGGACCTAATATTTATTTATTTGCGTATTAAAAGAAGAATTATTTATTTATAAATCTGTCAACATGAAAATGATTGTCGTGAACATGAAGGTATCCATAATGGAATGGAAACCATTTTTGTTCTTCCGGCAGATGTCTTTTGAGAAGTTTAAGTGGTTAAAGGGATTTTTTTATTGCTATTTAGGGCTGATTTGATTACTTGACATTGAGCTTGAATATAATTAGCTTGCAATTTACGGGTTATAATTAAAATATTTTTATAAGTTAAATCATAGACAATTTTATTTTTTCTAACAAATTACATATTATGAATAATGATAGTTATTTTAATTCACTTTTTCCAAAATAAATACTGAGTTTAAACAAAAACTAATTCATAATTGTTTCTTAATTTTTTTATTAATCTATTAATAATACACCATTATTATTATTAGTTATTCAGGTCTAGATCGAGTAATTACCCTGACGTTTCGGCAAACGGGTTACACTCGCCGTGGTCCCGGGAAGACCCGAAATTCTAATAGTAATAATAATGAACAGAAATCGTGTAAGTTTAAAAAGTTTTTAAAATACACGATTACAATTTTAAATTAAATAAATATAATTAATTAAAATTTAAAATAAGCAAATGAGTGCCTAGGTATGGTTATTCTTTCTTCCTTAACAAGTTAATTATAATATTTTAGCAAGAAAATATATTTCCAAAAATTCCCTTAACAGGATTCGATCCTGCGTCCTTTCGCTAAACAGGCAAATGCTCTATCCACTAAGCAACACAGGAATCACTGTCATACCTGTGCAAAAAAAAACTAAGTTGAAAACGCCTTAAGCAATAAAAACAAAAAGAAATATTAAGTTAATTATATTATGGTATGCTTAATTTAAACTGTAATTGATTGTCCTCAACAATAAATTACGTTGACATTTAAACTTTCTAAAGTCATCGAGAATATGTCCGTGGTCCGTCTGTTCACCATCCGACGGCAAAGATGTTATCTTCGGTTTGATTACACATTTTATTTGCTATAGAAAGTGACATTCAGAAACGGAACAATTATTTGAGTATTTTAACCGTTGCCGCCGCCGTGGTCACAATTAATTTAATTGAATAAGTTATTTTCGTAATAAAACACAATATTTTCCGGTTTAACTCGCATTTTATTTATTAACAACATTGTTACAATGCTGTTAATAATAAAACGTGAATTAAAACGGAAAATATTGTGTTTTATAACAATGCAAAATAAGAAAAAAGGATAATTAAAGCTATTTTCAAGGGTCTTAAAATACTTATGGTTTGATTAAAATTAAACTCATTTTTTCGGATTTAATCGCGTAATGTTTAATTTTAATACCTTAAGCTATTCCTATACCTGTGAGGGTAGGTATCAAAACTATTTAGTAACCAAGACGCGATTAAAACCGAATAAAAAGTTTTATTTCAGCCCAAAATCGCGAAATATAAGAAGACTAAAAAGAAGTTTTATAAAAGTTATGATATAAATAATAATATTAACTGTTTTAAAGCTTTTGAAATTACTGTTTTGATGTAAAATTAATTGAATGATTGATTTTATGTCAACGATTAAACAAATTTTGTTGAAGTTTTAAATGAATGATATTTTTAACTATTAAAGGTTTTTTTTTTTCAGTATAAGCTGTTTCGTAATTTTGATGCTAAAATTAATTTAAATTTGAATTGATTGCATTAAATGGCTTGATAAATGAATGTATTGTAACTTTTTTATTTATTTAGTATGTGGATTATCTTTATATATTCATAATAATAAATCTATTATTAATTTAACAAATAAATACAAATTTAAATAATTTAAATTATGCTAATAGTATTTTTAAAAGTGTTTTTTTAGGACTCGCTTTATAATTAAATAATTGTCTTTGGCTGGATTTTCTTTTGCCGTCGGGAATACTAATAATTTTTATTAAAATACGATATATTCCGAATCACTTTCATATCTTACTTCTTTCATTTTTTTATTCAACCTTTGTTCTTAAAATGATTCGTTTTCGTTTTATTTATCTAATGAAATCTAATGCAATCAGCACGCTCCAACGTGTTTACGTTACGGGATGTTCAAGATAATAAATGTGGACATACAAACCTATAGAAATGTGGGAAACAAAATTCAATGAATATTATTATATATTACATTAGGCATTGATTTTCTTTCACCACTCACAAATTACACTTCAATATACCTAAGTTTCTTTTAAATTATTTCATGAAACTTACAGCTTTTAAATAGTTCAGGATTTGCTTGCTTTTTTGCCGCTTGTTCTATTTCTATTGTAGTTGTATTTATAGGTATAATTATACCAAGAACCCGGCCGCCGGCTTTTTAACGTTGCCTTTTCATCATTTTAAATGCAAAATGGTAATTGAAAGTTTACAGGTGCTTAGATAAACCCGAATAAACCTTAGAATTTGACATAAACATTTCAAATTAAATCTTACATTGGTATTATGGCTCTGAAAAATCAATCCCCATCATACCAGCTTCCTAATTTAATAAAAGACGACTAATTTATTCTAATAGAAAAGAAAGTCTACAGCAGGAGATTAAGTCGGGTGCATACCAGAAGCATTATGATACGTTGTACAAATACAAAAGTTGATTCCACTGTCAGTCAACCGAGTCGGGCAGTCATCTCGACAGGAGATGAGAGTCGTTTTTCTTAAATAGACATTTATTTTTAAGATAATTATGACGACTGATATTATTGAAATTATGTTTTTGTACTTTATTTTATAGTGTTATTGTATTAATTGATTAAAATGTATTTGGTTTGGCTAACCTGCGGTAAGATCTACGCATTATTTTTTTGTATTTATTACAAAATTATATTTATATTTATTGAATTTTGCATGTCAGCAATCGGCGGAGGACTTTCGACTTTAGATAGATTTTAAGTGTTATTTTTTATGATGACCAAAGAGTTTTAAGACTGAGTTTTTATTTAACCTAATGTGATTCAAATTGTCACGGGATTGACTAGTCCTACTTCGTATCGCCAACTGCTTACTTTTTTACATATACCTACCTAGGTCGGTTACAATTTAAATTTATCATTTAAAATGTTATGGCATCAAAGAAATAAATTAAAATCTGAAGTAAAAACCATGAAGTATTATCGAATCGGTAACTGTTACACATTGATAACTTATTATTAATTATTATGTTGTTGTTTAGAATTTTGATATACCACAATATACATAGGTACCTAAAAATATAAGTATGTAGGTACATAGGCACACAAAATAGTTTGTTGACAACTATCGGTAAGAAGTAGGTAGATACAGAGTTACCTCATATAACCTTAAATTGTAATACGTAATGCTCGTAAATTGTGCTAAATTACTAATCTAAGTACTAAGTGGCTTTGAGCTAAGCCATGGACAAAGTGACAGACGGACAGACAGAGTGAAATTATAGGGCTCTTATATAATTAAGAAATAACACAGGTTTTAAAAGTCAAAGAATAAAGTGAAAGCCGTAAATTAATTCCTTTAGATTACTAAAGTAAAAATAAAACTAAAATATAGAATCAAAATTCACGAAGATAAACTTTTTAACTGATACATATTAAAGACATAACCTCTAAACTACATATAGGCCACATTTATCAACAACATGTTGAATTAGAAATCGATGTCACTCAAGCATTGTATCAAAAACCACTAAGATAAACTTTTCAAACTGATACAGAATATAGACATAACCTCTAAACTATAGGTCACATTTATCAACAACATATTGAATTAGAAATCGATGTCCAACTCTCGAAAGGAACACTGTGCTTCTAAAGCTACAGATTCAACCATTTTCCTAAATGAAAACTTTAATTTTTAACCTTTTAAAAGTACTTACCACCACATACTGCCTCGTCCTCTCCTGGGCTTGCTGCCATCGCACCTCAGACACAATATTGTGAACACAAACAACCACAAGCACTTCATTTCGAGGGGCGGAACCATCACACAAGCGCGCACGGCGTGACAGCGCAACTCCGTCTGTGAAGGCTGGCAGAGATCACCGAGGCGGGACCGGCTGGCCAGTGGTGGGAGGTGAACTAACCTCACCGCCCGATTGGTCTACCATCCTCGTCTGTCTCACAGATCGCCCGTCTGCCGTTTCTATTATTAGTAGGCAGTATAGACAACTTCTTTTTTTTCTCAATGGGTCATTAGGTTGCCGCGTTATCTCTGATAATGTGATTAGGATGTTTCAATGCAATGTTAGGTTGTTAGGAAAACTTTGTAATTCTGTTTGGTGATTACTTTTGAGGATTATTTTAGCGCTCTTTAGCTGGTTTTAAGGCTTTGTTTATTTATGTGATTTTGGTCAGATTTTGTTATTAAGTATCAGATAACTGTTTAACTATTTATTTCATTTAGTAAATCTTTGTTTTATAAGTAGATTAATACACTTTCTTATTTATATTGACAAATTAATTTAATTAAATGAATTAATTTCATTTACTTAATTTATATTTTTTTACATTGTCATTTAATTTTAATACCTAGTTTAAATGACAATATGAAAATTAATTAATTTTAATAAGTATTTTTTTTTTAATTACTTTGATTACACTTTATTGCTTTTGATGATTCAAATATTGAAAAAATTTACAGTATTAAATTTTAAGTTTACACTGAGCTTGCAAAAAGGATTAAGTAAATAAAACAATATTACCAATATACGGCTACTTTTTCACCGAAAATCGAAACCAAAAATTGCTATTTTTTGTCACGTCACTTTAAACTGATGACTTTTAATAATTAGATTCTTCAATCAAAAATAAAGGTAGAAAGTAACTATAGGTACATAAATGTATTTTTCTTTTGTAAATACTTACATATTCTACATAGAAAGACACCCAGACCAGATACAAATATATATTTAAGGCAGAAATATTTGCAACCGGCGGGAATCGAACCCGCAGCCCGCAACCTTCTGCATTACAGTCGTGCGTTCACACAACGCGCCACAAAGGTCGTCATTAAACAGTCTATAATAAGATGAACAAACTAAGTTATGCAATTAAACTAATAACATATTTATACACCAGAGTGGGTGTAACTGCCAGCCACCCCTTTGAACACCGTATTTTTTTCTAGGAAAGTACTTACTAAATATAAAAGCCGTTTTAATTTTTAAGAGTTAAAAATATGATTTTAAAAGAATGCCAAAAAATCGCAGTTAAGAATAGGCAAACAACCGAAATCATTTCAGGTAGATTGGTACTGAGCCAGACAAGTTAGATAACTCATCTCATTGTTTATTTACTTAGAATTTAACTAGCTTAGTTCAAGTGGATGCAATTGTTACTTACCATAGCAGTTCTTGGAATAGTTACACCTCTACTTTGTACCTAGTGTATCTTTGACTTATTGTTAATATGATTAAATTTTAAGAAGAGTAAGTAGTTGATTTGTATTTAGTTTTAAATTAAAAGTTTAAGATACGTATGATAGGTTTGAATTACTTTCCTCCTTACTTATGAACGCTAGTTAATGCGCTGCATAACTGTGCATCGTTTGTCTTTTACTGTCACATGCAGTTTCAAAGTTGACAGACAGAGATAAACTTTACATAACTTAGTCATATGTAATAATGTGTTATAAGTAAGAGTAAATTGTAAAATTTATTGGTAAATAAATAAATACTTTATTGCAAGTGTGATGGGAACCTTTGCACCAGGAACAATAAGGGGCTGGTTATTTGATGAATTTGTTTTTGCTTTTTATTATTCAAAATGAAATTTACTCTTACCATACAGTCCAATCTTATATTCGACATAAGTATATTTAAAATAAACTAATTAAAATCAAAATAGATTTCTTTATTGGTATGTTTAAAAATTTATTAAGTGGTATTTGAGATATTCGAGTCCTTCCAAAGTCCTACTAATTACTTAGTACGAATATTTTTAAACGGAAACACATATGTGTGTTTGTATTGCTGAGTATATTGAGTATATTATAATTAAAATCTGTTGTGTCTTTATTTCTGGCGATACTAGAAGATGCATTATAGTACGTACATTATCCCTAAGTTTTCCCTAAGTTCTGTATTCAAAATTATGCATTTAAGACTAGGTACTTAGGTAAATGTTTTTTAAACTAAATTATGTTTCACCAAGTTAAACGTTGCATTAATAAACCTAATAATTTTTAAAATATTCTGATTAATAAATATAACTAAATCTGTTTAGGAACTACGATGCCATAAGCAGATAGACAGACATACAGACACATCAAACTTATAACCCCCTTCTTTCCGTTGGAAGTTAAATAGGGACTGTAATGAAAAGTACCTACCTAAATGTGACAGGCTTTTAAAGCTTTTTAAAAACCGAATATTTCACATGTTCATGAAATATTATAGTGAAATTCCAATAAAGTGGTATGAGTCAGCAGTACGGTGCGAGCGGTGGGAGGGGCGGCGGCGACCAATCAGCGAGCAGCGAGCGTGCGCCCGCGCCGCGCACACCGCAAACACGTGTTGCGCAGCGACTTCGACACACTGTTCTTTATTTAAAAATGTTATAAAATACGATTTTAATTTATTTTCGGCATGCAAGATATGGAAAATAACATATCACTAATTTTTTTAAAAAAGGTATACCTACCACCTAATTGATTGAATCTAATTGACTGCCGATCTTGAACGGTTGTGCGGGTTAAGCAACGCTTGGCTCGGTCATTACTTGGATAGGTAACCGAAAATTTGTGAGGCAAAAAAACTGTTTCTAGAGCTCCTCCGTGCTTCGGATGGTACGTTTAGCAGTTTTTCCCGGTTGTTATTTCTGAGAGCAGTCGATAGTTATGTTAGAGGCCTTAGGGCGACCTGACAACTCATAATACCATACCACTATACGAAAACAAGAAGAATAATTGATTGTTACCTACATTTTCTGGACAAATATTCAAAATTGTACCAATATTGTAATAAATATATTGTGTAGTGTTATAATATTGATGCGGTATTGTCCAAGTATGCCAGTTGGTATTGATTGAGTACCGCTACATTAGCATCGTGGGTACTTAATGCTAACTGTTCTAACGTTCGAAATATTGGTGTTTGTTTTGTTCTTTTAATAAATTTAAGAACTAATTACCTACCGTACACTGGCTTTGGAAATAAGTTTATTTTGTATTTCTCTTATAAGTGAGTTCGTAAAATCTTTAAGAGAAATAAACTCCATCAACCTTAAACCTTAAATAATTATCTTTAATATAGATTTTGAAAAATTAACACTAAATCGACAGGACGGTAGCTGTATTAAAATTACCTAGATTTGACGTGAAAAACAATTTAATACCTAATAACTGATAAAAAACTAATTATAACTAATTTCACTGTGCATACAAAAGACTTCAACGCGAGCGAAAATAATAAAATACTATTATTTTTGATTTTTGTGTCCTTATATTAGGCAAACTCCTTATTTAAAAACATTGAATAAAAAATCAATTAAACTTGAAACAGGCACTTTTTTGGAATTGACAGAAACAAAACACTGGGTTATATAATATAATGGTTTATGAATACAGGGGTGTATCAAGTTAAAGGTAAAAACATAGCCACAACCGAATTGAGAACCTCCTAATTTTTCGAAGTCGGTTGAAGAGGATCATCGTAATCGGACCTCAAAGGGCTGATATATCCTGTATGTAACATACACACCAAATCGATAACCGCTTTCTTTGGACTGACTCTTTGGAAGTCAGTTAAAAATAGATAGGACACATAAACCATGCTGAAGTACCTAAATAAAACATTATGGTCTATTTTTTTACTTATAAGTAAGACAAGGAAGTAAGCAAGTAAGTTAGACTGTTGCAAAAAACCTTTTAATATGCGAGTAAAAACTTAGCCACGTGTCTCTCAGCACGTGTTCTGAAATCAAATGAGGGTGAAATGAGGGGCTAATCGGATATGCTTGTATCTCTTACAAATAGGGCAGATGGTCTTATAATGGGTCCTTCGTCTTTGGTAGATACTGACTGGGTAACGGACCACACCTGTCCTCGGCTTTTTCACCTAATTTTAGATGATTCATACAGCGGAAGCAACTTTTAATCCATGCTATTTTATGGCGCTGTATGCCCTGGACGTTGTTAGGTGGTGTAGGCTTGCCCAGCATCTATACCACCCTCCCAGCTTGAGTCAGCCATGCAAAGGGGAAAGAACTGGTCAATACGTCTGGAGCTAACTAAGCCGTGGGTTTCCTCACGATGTTTTCTTTGACCGTAAGAGCGATGTTATAACTTTTATTGTGTTATTCCAATAAACTTTGACTGGAACTCATATTTACACATTTTCCCTTTTTTGTGTTATTCCAGGTCTTCCGATACCTATTCTATAGGTATTCTAAGTTTCATCGCAATCGGTTCAGCTGTTTTTACGTGACAGAGTAACAAAGTCACAAACATACATACAAACTTTCGCGTTTATAATATTAGTAAGATTAATAGAACAAAATGAAATAATTGAAGTGATTCTACCAAAAACTGTTTTGTCCGCATTTTATCAACGGCACTCGACAACAGTCGTTAAATAAAACTAATAAATATATCTTACACAATAAATTTACCATTGTAACAATCAATGGCATTCCTTGCCACTAACAAAGTGCAGTAATTTTCGGTAGTCACAGTTAATTTTCAATAATTACCGTAGCAGCTTTATTTCAAAGATTTAAAGTTCAAAATCGCATGAAAAAATCTTCTTGTAACTGAACACTGCTTGTTCAATGAAACAGGAGTGTGGCAAACAAAAGAATCCGTGAAATTAAGACTAGTGAAAACTTATAAAAGCTCATTATGAGGTATTGTAGCTTACAAAGCTGCCAACACATTACAACCATGTTTCGTCGGAATAAGGTTCATTTTTGTTTGAAGTCTTAGAGAAAAGTGGCACGATTTTTCATGGACTGCTGAATTTTGTTAATTAACAATAGAGTTTTGTGCGTGGAACAGTTTTTGCACTGTTTTCGTAGTATTAAATATACAGTGACTTTGTTTGTGTTTCTTTGAGCTTTAAAAAACTTTGATTTTATAACGTATAGTAAGACAGAATTAGTGTTGTTTTTTTGTACCTAGCACATCTTAACTTTTAGACTTTTTAACTTAATGCAGAGTGTGCCGATGTGCCAACTACTTGGTAAACTATGGTAAAATGAAGCTTTTTATTTTATGAATCTGAAAAAGTCTGAATATTTGGCGACACAAGACCCCGAATAATAAAAGAAAGGCAGAAAAAGGAGAAAATGAATCGAAAATATTGGTTTGAATCGGAATTATTTTATTATTTTCAGCATTTTACAATCGCTTACGTTTCAAGGAGTTTACCTCCTCCTTCTAATCACAGGTAGACTAACGTACAAATGCTGAAGATAATAAAAACAACGCAATCGAAACCGAAAATAACTTTAATTTTATGTCAGCTTTGCGAAAACCAATTATACAAGCAATATTTTTAAGCAATGACTTTGAAAATTATCCACTAACACCAAAATCATAAAACGTGAAATAATCACACCGAACTACCTTATTTATGTAAATTCAATCCAACCAAGTTTACAAAACAACTACCAACTAAAGGGATAACTCAAACAAAAACAATTTAAACTCACTGCGAAAAACAAACAATAAAAAATCGAACCGTATCCTTTAACTTTCCCATCCTTATCTTATCACAACGCAAATAATATGAGACCTGAGACAATGCGCAACTTTACAAATAACTAGTCTAACAAACAATGAATTTCCGGAAAAAATACAGCCAAAAACACACTCTAAAACTACCTGCAATAGAAGTAAAAATCGAAGAGTTGTCTAAAGAAAATCGAACGAATATTTAGTAGTACACCTTCATTGTATGTTTACAGCTTTGAGTGAACGTAAATATGAAGATTTTATTGTGTTTACAGATAGCAATAGGCGAAGTAACGCGGTGTGGTCGCCTCCCAATGCGTTAGAAAAAAGCCCCTAGCATCCACCCTAAACGTTTATGATTTCAACGACGATTGCAAGTAGCTGGCTCCTCCTGAGAATTGTTAGAAGAACGCCAAATTCGACACGTTTCGAAGTTGATGATTTATCTATGACACGGCGGGTTTTCAAAGCTAATAAATGCAACGTGTCATCTTCATGTAATCCGTTCATTTCATGCTCTTGGTCCGGGTTGAGATGAATTTATTTGTATTGTAATAATTCGATGATGATGATGAAGCGTTAATTGTGAATTTTAATATTAGTTATTTTTATATGAATAACTTGATAGTTACTGGGAGGTAGGTAGCTGTTCACAGACACATAATAAATAACTATTATAATGCCCATGAGTTTCTATTGCCTTACATTGGAGGTCGCGTTCGAAAGACACGGTAGTTTGCTGCCATTTCAAAACGATAATGTGAATGTCTTGTATACTTATAATAAAGGAAGAGAGGACAAAAAGTCTGTACTTGGAAGTAAATGAAAAAAAAGTTGTCTAGAGGACTTAGGAAAAGTAGTAGAACAAAATTATATAATTTTTAAAATTCATATCTGTCTGTTTCTCTGTTTATCTGTCTGTTCCTTTTACAATTAAAACTACTTATCCTATTGAAATCTGATTAAATTTTGGTTAGTTCTATTTTTGAGGAACGAAGTGGTATATTTTGCATCGAAATCCAATTAGTAGAACCCGAGTAATGAACAAAAAAGTGCAACCGCTCGAGAACCGCTCGGCTGCCCGCGCCCGTGATAACGCGATTTTCACTTCTGCGGATGAAACCGCGGGGCGCAGCTAGTATTTAATAAATATTACCAAAAAGTTTTTAATTGAAAGCATATATGCCATAAAGCATTCTATATAAAAATGCTTTATTCTGACTGATTGATCAATCGCACAACCCAAACCTGATAATAGACGGCTGAAAGTAGTTTTTTTATACATGATTTAGGTATCCGACAACTAAGAGAAGATTTATATTAGACTGTGCCGGGTCCGAGCTCCGTTGTCCGTTGCTCGGCGAGCAGTCGATCGGTCTATAGCAACCGAGTAGCGGCCGAGCAATGGATAACGAAGCTCGGACGTGACGGTGTAATATAAATCATCACTAAAGGAATTTTCAAAGTTGTCTCGGGATCGGGATTTACGCGGGTGAAATTACGGAACACAGCAGCATCATAAAAGTTGCACGGCCGATGATGATGATGATGATCTCGATCCAGAACTTGCGTGTAAAACAGCAGAACGCTACTAGTCATTTTGTACATTCTTTTAACATTTAAACTAATTCAGGGAGGTCCGTCCGACCGCGACCGTCCGGTCCGTGAGACCGCCAATGCTCACACATAAACATTAATAGCCACACGTCATTTAGGAAACCGCAAACGAAATAAAATACAATAAATTCTATTCGCAACATATTAATCTGTTATATATCATCATAGGGAACTGAACGAAGTATTTTTAATATGTCTGACTAGTAGAGCCCCGCGGTTTCACCCGCAAAAACTCGACCCTGAGGTATTTCGAAATATCGTGAGGAAACCGACATGTCCTAAGACTCACCACGGTCCGAAGGCATGTGACATTCGCCAAACCGGAGTAAGCTTCGTGGCGTCTTACTGCCCAAACCCTCTAAGAGGGGGCTGCTCTGCAGTAGGACAAATTAACGGGCAAATTACTTATTTATTTTTATTCTCTCTTTTCGGATACCTATATCATAATATAAAGAACACACCCTCCAATTTGAGCCTACTACTATCAGCGGTTTAGGCTGTACTTTGACCCTTCAGACTAGTTCAGACAATCAGTTCTTCTTTTCGTGAGGTGGTGTGGGTCAGTTTTAGAGTTTTCAGGTCGCCCTAAGGCCTCTAACTTGACCTAAGGACTGTTATAAGAGATAACAACCGGGACCAGTTGCCGTAAGGTGCATTCCGAAGCACGGAAGAGCTCGAGAAAAGAATATTTACCACCCAAATTTTCGGTCACCCATCCAAGTAATGGCCGCGCAAAGCTAATCTGTCAGTGAAGACAAAGACTTTTATAAATTAGATTTCTCTTTCCAAACAGTCTTACCAAAAGAAAGGGAATTCACAAATGATTCACAAATGATTCACCACACACACAACCATTACAAGATTTAAATTGTCGGCATATGTTTGTAACGTCACATATATTTTCACTTTCGTTAATGTCTCACGCAAGCAAACTAGTTTCATTAATGAGTGGAACTTTGTGCGAAGCTCTAGTCTAGTCCGTCACCTTGCTTTGACCTTGGACTCTGATCTTGAAATGTCTTAAAACGGTTACAGATTAAAATCCGCTTCAGACTGCAGACTTTTGGTCGGCGGACGGTTTTTCATTAAAACTCTGTTGAAATCAAACATAATTTATTTCTTTTTCGGCTATAGGAAAATGATTTTTACATGGGATTGACTAGTATTTGACCTCATCTCACCTAATGAGAAGCGAGAATGAGGTCGATGGTATAACATGCCTGCGTCTACGACATGTCAGTGGATCACAGACTGCAAATAGCGATAAGTGACTCTTCGTACTGAAATTAGGCTTCATTATTTCAATTTGAATATCGTCCTAAATAATTTGATTTGAGGTCATGCAAACAATACGCGGTAGACACAGAAGACTATTATTTCGTCTCGCTCTCTCTTATTAATTTCATAATTAATCCATCTCAAACTGCTATATATTTTAAAATTAACTCTTCCATTTCTGTTTCATTTTCGGTCATAGTTAATCTATCAACCGATTCAAAATTGTTAGTCCATGAATCTTCGGACAAGTTTAGTCTTGATTTGTTCATAACATGGTTTATTTTTTTAATGTTTCGCTTTAGGTAGTACCTATCTTACCTTTTTGCCACATTAATAGGCAGGTACCTGTATCATCGATTTACCTGGGATTGATGTAGGTCATACAGGTCTCTTACATAATGGTGGAAGGAATATTTCAGACTAAAAGTAATGGAGGAAAATGGCTAAGCTATTTACTTACCTAAAAGGTAAGAAAGAAACAAAGACATAAAAGAAAAAATATGATAAAGAAAATCAAGATTTGTATGCAAAAAATGCGTACCCAAAGCAAAGCAAACATATCCTATGACAAGGTAAAACGACGCTAATGCGGAGTTTATTCTATGTTGGTCAAAAGCCAGCTAAAATTGACGGCGTACTTATAGGAGATTTTGACTAACATTGAATAAACTTAGGGGATATGACTACAAACTAAGGGGAGGTAAACTGTAGTTTAGTCGACCAATATTTGAAATGATCGTAGTCGAGTCGACCATAATTAAGTTGAAAATAGTGCAGATGAAAGTAGTCATTATGATACTTAACCATGACTATCCGATAACATTTGGCGCTAAGACAAAACAAAAAAGGGGTGTATGTTAAAATGTATAAACTCAGAATTAAAACCCGTTTTAAATAATTACAAATTATGCTTTTTTTTTTTTTGTTATTAACACTCAAAATTATATACTATTACATTATTTTTTTCTGCCAAGCTGCATAGCGGCTTGTCGGCAGTCGTTCCCATTTTGTTCCATTGATTAAAAGTAACCTATAATGCTTATTTATTATAAGCATTATATATTTTTTATTTTTTACATAATGATCAACACGCCTAACTCTGTCAAAGTCATGCTCGCTTCGCTCGCTCGCCCAAGCGCTGTGTGTAATCATGTTACGAGTATAACAAGCACATAACCCACCCTAGTCGGGGTGCCCTGTATTTTTTTTTAATCACAAAATAATATCAACCTTATTCAAATAACTTTTTTCCAAAACAAATAAAGATTTCAATAAATGATTGACTTAACTTTAGTTTTTTCTTATGTTTTCGCAAATTTTTCTTTGTAATAAAAAAAAATACATACACACACAAAGACTAGACTAGAGCTTAGACTTCTTTTATTTCCAAAGGGTACATTATTTAATAATGTACCCTTTGGAAATAAAAGAAGTTGATAAAATTAAGACATAAAACCAACTTTGTGCGAAGCTCTAGTCTAGTCTTTGTGTGTGTATGTATTTTTTTTTATTACAAAGAAAAATTTGCGAAAACATAAGAAAAAACTAAAGTTAAGTCAATCATTTATTGAAATCTTTATTTGTTTTGGAAAAAAGTTATTTGAATAAGGTTACGCTAAATTTATTCGTTTTAACATTACGTATTTCGTATATTATTTAAAACAAATTTTACTGATTTTGAGTAATATGATTACTTTGATTATTAGGTATTTTAATTTTCGGTATTTTAACATTATGAATTAAAACGTTATTTATATTGAGTTTATACATTTCAACATACACAAAAAAGAGGCTAATGGGTCTAAAAGTTAACGTTACAGGTACGAAAACAATCAAACTAGAGTTAGGTAACTACAGGTTTTAGAATAAAATATATATTGTGTGGTTAGTGTTTAACTT
Source organism: Idaea dimidiata (assembly GCA_949358125.1). Taxonomy (NCBI): domain Eukaryota; kingdom Metazoa; phylum Arthropoda; class Insecta; order Lepidoptera; family Geometridae; genus Idaea; species Idaea dimidiata. Next base: position 13,758,413 of record OX442337.1, read on the forward strand.
AATTATAGTTCGTACGTTTGATTGATTTTGATTTATTTCAGTAAAAACTAAATTGTTAAGGTCAGATTGGTTAGACACATCAGGGATCTTTAATAAAGAGTTATAAAAACAAACTATATACACAGTTTTGACAGCCTCAAGAGGCTCCAGCTTGATAGTTCGTAATTACTATAGGTAAAGTATCCTGGAGTCTTCAAGTCTAGCAAGTGAATAGGTATCTTATAGGCAAGCATGCTACATCGTCGACCTCATCATCAGTTTTAGGTGAGGTGAGGTCAAATTGCAAGTCAAGCATATGTAAAAAGGACCTCCTCACGTTGTATCCTGCAGAAGTATGCACAGATGCGTGACAATGGACGTGTTAGTAAGAACCAATAAAATCGAATCATTTTTCTAGCCTGCCTGGAGGATATCGCCTATAGACGATAAGGCCGTCCAATATGCCACTTAATTTTGTCATAATAACATCGAATTCGTACTTTTTATAAAAAAAAATAACATTGTCACAGATAAAGCATTGTTTTTTTCCAAAACAGTTCAGTTTAATACAGGTCGTAATTTTTTCAATCTACAGCCTGTAGATTAAGTGTTATGAAGTTATTCAGTTAATGATCTTATATAGTTTAGTCTATCTGAGGTCGAAATTCTTAAAACAGGGCGAGCAATGTTAGTCAACTCCCTCGGGCAAAGACACACCAAGGTGTTATTAAATGCATTTTTTGGATTCCTGATAAAGGTACGTAGCGAGAATGATGTTTGCTTTAAAGCCGATATTTTAAAAGATATTTTATCACAATTTGATTAGATTTATGCGTTAGAAGTGTAAGGTAAAAAGCTTAGCTTCAATGCGTTTTGTAAAAAAAACATAAAATTGTAATAACACACAATATTTACCGGGTTTAACTCGCGCACCAACGTTTCGTTAGCTTTACAGTCAGTTAGCGAAACGTTTTGGTACCTAGGTGCATTGAAACAATGCGCTGTTAATAAACAAACCGCTAGTAAAACTTGGTAAATATTGTTTTTTTACAATGCAAAATCATGAAAACATAAAAAAAACTACACATAAAATTGTAAGATTTCATTTTATTTTACGTTTTTCTACTGTTTTCGCGAAGCAGCCATTCCTTTATTTATGTATTATAATAACAAATTGACGTTTATTACAGAACATGGCTTAATATGTTGCTAGAACACTTCGTAATAGAATACAGTTGTAAATCATAACAAATAACAGAACATAAAATGGTCTAATTTGAAATAAACTATGTCGTGTAAATTTATTGACTAAAACCGACAACCATGGTGGTATTTTAATACTTATTACATATTTAGGTAAAAAAATACGATTTTAATTGATGGCAATGGCTATATTTTTGTTTTTAACGATTCTGGTTAGACTAAGAAGTTGGAATAAAACTATGAAAATGTCATTTAGAGCGATTAAAATGTTAGTTTTATGGTCGTTGAAATTTATTTGAATAAACTCTATTAAACTGCTTAAAATGTTATTAAAATCTTATTTTCTTTTTTGTCTAAGGAAGAACGTAAACAAATTAGGGTATTTTTATTCAAAAATGTATTTAATTCAAACCTTTTTTCACATTATTTTTAAGTTTTATATTAATTTTTAGTGAATAAACAGAGATGGTTTAGTTAATTTACATAAATTTACCAAAATACTTTAAAAACTAAAATATAAATCCTAATTAAAAAAACTTACAAAGACTTACTTAGATTAACATTATGTTAAAAAAAAAAAAAAACTCTAATAATTTGGGGTTTAGCAGAACCTGAACTTCCGAGAGGAATGCAATGGAATATCGTTTAGATGAAGATACTAACTAAGTACAAAAAATAGAAAAAAAAAACCCTATGAAATAATTTATAACATGATGTTATATGGGTATTAAGTATTAATTCAATTAAAATTTGACATATTTATTGCGTACCTATTACAAACATTCACAATCAGAATGTAGGTATGTGTGGTATTTCCGATCTTTAAATACTTTTTTAAATGTTAACAAATATTTGCATATTTGGATTTTATCTAAAATTTAACTTTTCTTACAATAAAGGAAGAGAGGACAAAAGTCTGTACTTGGAAGTAAATAAAAAAAAAGTGGTCTAGGGGACTTAGGATAAGTAGTAGAACAAAATTATATAATTTTTAAAATTCATATCTGCCTGTCTGTTTCTCTGTTTATCTGTCGGTTCCATAAACAATTAAAAACTAGGTACTTATCCAATTGTAATCTGGTTGGATAGTTCTATTTTCGAGGAAGGTCGTGGTATACTTTGCATCGAAATCCAATAAGTAGAACCCGAGTAATCAACGAAAAAGTGCAACCGCTCCGCCGCCCGCGCCCGTGACAATGCGCTTTCACTTCTGCGGGTGAAACCACGGGGCGCAGCTAGTTAGGATTAAATTGCGTGTGACCGATACAAAAATGTAGGTATATAAATTTATTAATGTTTAACTGGTAGTTATATTTTGTAGGTAATACAGCGCCAATGACTATTTAAACTGTACATTTTTTTGTGATTGGCGCATAGCTTGAACCATAGGGTAGATTAGGCTTGATTGTCTACATATTTCCGCTAAAGAATTTTGTTTTTAAATAACCTACGGGATCGGGTCTTACGCGGGTAAAACAAAACAGAGGTAAAACATAGAAACCCCTATCACCCAAATAGAACATCTCAAACCTGAACTGGAACCTTTTCCATCCTTAAAACACTACACCTAACCACAAAATCACAAAAGATACATTAATTGAACTAAATAATACCCTAATAAAAGGGAACGTACATAATTAAACGCCCATTTTGGCGCCAATATTGACCGGCTGATGGACAAAAACTGACGGTATTATCAAACCATCAATCGGATCCGACAGCCCGTGAACTTACAGCCGAAATAGTTACGTTTAACTAAAATGAGTGAAGCGACATCTCACTTACCGTGTGAATCTTTTGAGGTAGTATTTGTAAGGGAGATTTTAAGTTTGTGGGAATGGTTCTGTAGGAAAGTAAAAAGTTTGTGCAATTAAATTAATAAATAACTTATTCTGAGCCGTTATCTGCTATTATTTTTAGGCAAAAAGTAATTTTTTGATATAAATTAATAAATAAATGAAAGTAATATATACCTAAGTTGTCGTATATGATAATGTCTGTATTTGCAGAACCCGGGCACCTTAGAAATGGGCTACTTGTACTTAAAACCACAAATGTATTGTACTTTTCACTCTTCCTTCAAACTCAAGGTAATTTTTTTTCACATTTTGTAGCCAAAAAAGTAGCCATATCTTAAAGTACTTGTATCATATTTAGGACGTCACTTTTTTTATTCGAAATTTAAAAATATCAATTTAAAATTACAGGTTTTGGAGTTTTGGCGGGAACGTGGTTAGGAGATGTGTTGCTAAATTCTCATTTTTGTGAAACTTTATTCAAATGCGTGTAAAATGTTTAATTTCGGGGGCATACTAATCAATTTAGTTTCGTGAAGGTGTACAAGTGAAAATCGTAGCAAAACATGGACTTTAACTTAGTGTTCTGTCCAAAGCTCCGTGAAAAAACCTCTAAAAAATGGCCCCCTTTTTACAATGATTCCCTCGACTTGACTTTAACTATGACGACTTGACTGTTTCGTTCAATGCAAATAACTTGCAAATATTGATAATACTTGACACTGGCAAATGTCCGAAAGGAAAAGCCATTTTAAAGAAGAAGAAGAAGAGGTTTTGAAATATCAGAGTCTATAACAGAACCCTAAGAATTCGGCAGCCATTGATGAAATGTATCGAAATGTTACTGTGAGAGCGCCACTCAATGCTAGTTATTTGGAATATTATTGATCAGGTTTATTTCTTTTTTAACTTTACACTGTTGTATGGCATTCCATTCACACCATTATTAACTTTGTAAATAAAAATAAAAGGATTTTTGATCAAGACCTTTAACCTAAATACAAGAGTACGTAAGTCAACTATTTATTCCCTGTATTTTTTTTTGTTTTCAGTGTACATATTGGTAAGCAAATTTGTGTTAAATATGTAGCATTTTCACCATTAAATATTTATTTACTGTGTATTTGGGTACCTCCTTGTACCAATTCATGTCTCTCTGTCTGTATGTCCGCTACAGAGATCAGATCATGGTTTTGATCAAATTAAACAATCCTTGTTTTTTTTTAAGTGTTACCTTTACTTCACGCAGATATTTTACACTTCCTAAACTTTGTCCAATTTTAATATTACTTATATCAGTAGCTACTATTAAATCAATCGTCATTAAAAGTCACCAAACAAAAAAAATGTCATCAAACGACATTCGAAACGACTTCTACCGGTCGAGCTTACATCATCGCGTCGTTGTCGATCGTAAACCAAAGAAATTTTGTAGATATTCGTCAAGTCGTAAACAACTCCACTGTTTTATTGGTGGTAAACTTATTTGTAAATGTTTTGAAGTAAACTCACTCAATAAATATAATAGGGAACTGGATCCAAAGAGATTTACATACAGCCAGACAGACATAGTTCCTTTCGCATTTTTTAGTAAGGATTATAGTATAGATTATTGCTCCAGTTCCACTATAGTTCTTAATCTGGGAAAATATGAATCATATGAGCTTCTTGTGTCTTCTTCTCATATAGGAGGTCGCGTTTCGAAGCATGATAGTTTGCTGATGTTTCAAAACGAAATGTGAATATCATATTGTAAATAAATTTTAAATTTTAGTTTGTGCTCTAATTCAGACCACTTGGATTACATCTTACAAGAGTTTTACGATCCTTACTAAGTATTTCGAATATCATTTTAATGGAAGCAAACAACATTTTAATCTCGTTTTAATCAAAACCGTTACGTTGATCAATTTCACTGTAAAGAGAACATAAATATAATCCGTTTTGATATCGTTTTAGATATACTTAGATTGGAAGTCAATTCATCTTGGAGATAGGCTGTTTAATTATTTCCGGTTTATTTTTAATAATAAATAGTGGATAGTACTTATTCATAGCAGTCTCTGTACAAACGAGGTTTTTATGTCCGTTTTTAGATCGCGTTAATCACTAAATAATAAAAATATTGTTGCACCGAGCATTTGGTATTTGCATTACAGGATTGTATTTACTTAAAATTAAGCTATAATTCAAAATTTGATAACTACGGAAAAAAACTAGGACCAAATTCAGTTCCCAGAATATCGGACTAGAATAATGTGTATTGTTTTTGGACTTCACTTTCAACTTAGTTACATTCTAAAGTGTTACGAACAATACCTCTCTTATTTCGACATTTCTCTACACAAAATACCTATTTGAATTTCCTTGAAAACATGTATATTTGAACAGCAAAACTTACTCTAAAATATTTCATAAATAACTCCATATTTAGTCAAAAGCATTGGCAGTAAACAAAAGGCCTTACCTATTGATTGTTATACTTTTTTCCGCACCTTAAAAAATTCAAAGAATCGCTATCAGATAGCGTGTTAAGGTGCTGTTGGAAGAAGCGGCTTCTTTTCTTTATTCTTTCTTTCTTTGTGTAAATTAGACAATAGGTAATAATGTTAATCCTTTTTGGAAACCAAAACAAAATGTCAAGATGGTAGACGTGCTGTATTGTTTTGAATATATAAGTAGGTATGCACGTGGTATTCCTTTTTCTTGGTACCTACCTACAGTACGGCCTTGTATGTTTAAGTAAAATAAAAATTACCAAACTGCTTCCTACTTATTTGTCGATATTAAACATCTTTTACCTTACTCTCAAGATAAGTAAAACCTGCCTCTTCTCAAATAGCCTTTTTAATGAAAGTTATTCCGGTTTTTGTTTCTGTCTGTCATCTTTAAAAGTTCTTGTGACGGAAAAGGACAAAGCATGTTCTCACTACTCCGACCTTACTCCAAATTTATTATTAAGGCTAGTAGTGTTTGATCGTAATTTCAAGACGTTATACTATCATCGGCCGGGATTATAGGCATTAAACTATCTGTCTAGTACGACGTAAAATATATCTAATAGCCAATAAATCGACGGGGTAGCAATAGCAAGCTATACCTGAAGTTAAGTCGTAGAGACCTTAATAGAAAATTACTTACTAAAATTATATTAAAAAATAAAAAGTTTTTACATTACTTAAAATGTTTTCCACTCTAGCAGGATTTCAAAATAAAACACAATATTTACCGGGTTTTACTCGCTTTTTATTCAATAACGTCATTATTATCAACGACCGAGCCTTCGCCAACTTTACAGTTATATAACAAAAATGAGCCAACCTTGAAAAAGCCAACTGTAAAGTTAAAATTGTGTCTTATACGCGAAAACCTTAGACAAAATTAGGATTTCAAAAGCTTGGTTTTCCTGTTTGATTTCTTTTAAATTGCTTCAATCCAAGCAGTTTCTATCTCTCTGATAGTGGTCGTTAAGTCAAGTTAGAGACCTTAGGGCGACATGAAAACTCTAACACTAGGTGAGAAACACCAGTTTAAAAAAAGAAGTTGTAGTGTACTTTATTACGAAAAGAACTTTAAAGTCCTGCTTTAACTGTCTATATTTTAAAAACACCTGTGTAAACCTCCCGTCCTTCGTCCTTTTCTAAATTAAAATATCACATAATTAAAAGGAGTAACAAACAGACAGTTCTCGAGCGCGCTTACAGTTAATTTTTACGATACCAACGAAGGTAATGTTGTAAAGTTTTATTAGGTGGCTTACCTTAATGGTTAAATTTTATTTCAAAACAATTTTAAAGCAGTATAATTTGGTCAAGTTTGCACTTGTTCCCCTTAACATGTGTTTAAAATTTAAACAATAGATTGTTTTATCTATTTTAGTGATTGTTAGGAGATTATACTGAAGATATCGTAAGGTAGGATTGTTTGTTACGCTTTACTAGAGTAAATAAAGGATTATTCTGTTTGTATTTCTTTGGTTGGTTCTACGTAATTCGCAGTGAATTATTGCTGCAATTGTGTTGAAAAACTTTTGTTTTCATTCTGTTTAAAAATATTTTAGGAATCTTTGGAAATCTTAAAAATAATTCTGATAATGGATTAAATTAACTTATTTTCGTTAATCGCTTTGCTTCTTATCTACCCGTGATCTGAATATACTGCTAGGTCCATGAAACGTTTTCGAACTTTAAAAATGCTAAAAATAATAAAGGCAACACAATTAAAGCCGAAAAATGAATTAAATTTCTTATCGGCATCACAAAAACCGAAAAGAAGAAAAATCTAGACTTAAGAATGTTACCTAAATCGAGGTTGTTTATTTTTGTAATTATATTTAAAAAATCAGAACTGAATTCGGAATAGGTATCTAGCTAGTCTAGATTAGTAACTGAACCAAGTTTGTTGCTAATCTGTACAGCTGAGAATCTGTTCTGCTGAGACTCCGCGTCGAGTCCAACTGCCCAGTTATTTATAATCTTTCGCGTGACGAGTAGGTCCTAACTGACGACTTTAGGTCCATATTGAGGTGTACAAAAAACTCGACCACCATTATTACACCTCCCACAAGCCAGGTAGATAAAGAAATACCAATATTAATAGACACATCCTTTTGGAAAAAACCTCTATACATTATAATAATGATTCAAATAATAATTAATCTTCAGAGGCCACATAGAGCGTGGCAATCGCTTACTCATTTTGGCGAACTTAAAAAAATGGGGCTCAAAGTAAAAAACTTAGTAATTTTAACAAATTAGGCGACAAAATCGCCACATTTTGAGAGTAAATTATGGTGTTTAAGATTGTTTTGTGGATTGGTATTATTGATGTTCTGGGGGCGGGGTAAAGAGATGGAACACTCTTGAATGGTTATATCGATAACTTAATGATGTTACTTTAGTTTGGAGGCATTGATGGGGTTTTTCTTGACAAACTTTAGGCAAGCATGACAAATAAATAATTATAATAATACATAAAATAAATATTGCACTACATTGCACACAGCGCAATCTAGCCCCAAACTAAGCACTAGGCTTGTCCTATGGGTACTAGACAACGAATATACTAAGTACATGTAATATATTATTTTTTTAATATAATATTATACATAGAAATACACCCAGACCAGATAAAAATATTTATTTTTAAGCATAAATGTTTGCATCCGACGAGAATCGAACCCGCAGCCATCGGCGTTGAAGTCAAGCGTCCGCCCGACGCGCCACAGAGGCCGACAAATGTGCACTTTATACGTTTTACAGTAAATGATAAAAAACAATCGCTAAGACTTTGATATTAATAATAAACAAATAAATTCTGTGAACAACACACAGCGCCATTTAGCTCCATGCAAGCTAATAAGCCCAGATTAGATACAAATATTTATATTTAACCATAAATATTTATACCCGGCGGAAATCAAACCTGTGCCTTGTGCGTTGCAGTCGGGCTTTCGCACGATGCACCACAGAGGTTGTCAAAATGGTGGTAGAAAATAGACAAAATATATTCGTTAGATTTTTGTGATTAAACAAACATAAAAAAAAGGAAAATATATATATATATATATATATATATATATACGCGACGAATTGAGAACCTCCTCCTTTTTTGAAGTCGGTTAAAAAAGTAGACAGGGTCTCTTACCCTGCCTTGAGCAGCGAATTTAAAAATATGAATAAAAATTGTGATGGAATAAAACTCGTGTGGCCTAGTTGGTTAAGGCGCTGCGGTACGACGAATTTTTGAAGATTAATTTTCCTTTTCAAATATTTCATGCATACTTTGAAATTAAATATTAGAGATATCCGTTTGCACAAAGTTAGATACTTTTATTTATTTTCATAACTCTATGCTTATTGAGAAGAGTAGATTTAAAGATTTTCCTTAACTATCCTCACAGTTTTCTTGTGTTATCCCAACACAATTGGATTACGTAGTACGAATAGTTACTAAATTATGTTCCAAAACCAAAAATCTCAATTTTATCGACACCTAACTCTATCGATAAAAGACAAAACATCCCAACACTACAACCACAATTTCATAAATGAAAATCGGACGAGCGTCACGAATGGACTCCGGAGGGGTGAACGGGATTCCGGGACCGATTCCCAGCTCTTCCTTCTCACTCTGACACGCGTGTTAAAAAGAGAAGGAAACAATTTATTAAAACATCAGCGTCAATGTTGATTATCTCCGTGTGAGTCCGAGCCGCCGTGTATGAATGCACAATTAAAGTAAATTATACAATTTAAACAAGGTTTTGTGTTATGATGGAACGGATTGGCTATGTGGTTTGTCTATATTTCAATTTATTTCAGTCTGAGGTGATGGGCGAATTCTTTTTTGATTGTGGTTGTAATTTTGTGCTAGGTAGGTAGGTATGTGTGAAGATTGTGATCGAGTGTTTCACGTTTCGAGTTGGTTTACAATGTTGCCGGGCTATTTGCATTTTGTAGGACTTGAATTAAACTAAATTGAATTTATTTATATTAATATGATAATAGAAATCGGCTCTACACTAAGCACAAGCACTTGTTTATTGTTTGTTAATAACTAGCTGCGCTCCTCGGTTTCACCCTCGGAAATCCCGTTTCCGCAGGATTATAGGGATAAAAAGTAGCCAAGGTGTTATTCCAAGTCTTCAGCTACCTTTATATTCCAAGCAATTTGAATAAGTTGCGATAAAATTGCAAAAAAAGATTGAGTAACAAAATCACAGACATACATAATAATACATATACATACAAACTTTTGCTTTTATAATATTAGTAAGAAGTAAGATAGGGAAAGGATGTTTGTTTTATAATAAGTAGGTAATGCAAAGTCTAGTTTGTTTTTCTTTTTACCTAACTCTATATAGTCACTTTGTCTATACAAAGGTACGGTAAGGTAAGTACTGGGGACTGGGGCTCGATTCGGTAAGGACATGCGGAATGCCGGCGAAATGCAGGCGACGACGTGCAGGAGATGTCCGTTAATTCGTATTCTGTAAGTGTTATTTTAGTTAATTATTACATAATTAGTTAAATAGCCTTCAAATTTAAGGGTTACTTAATTATTTAAATAGCTTCCCTTGTCAATCAGCCAATCAGTAATAAGGAAGTTAGGAATAGCTTTTATTTTTACTTCTGCAATGCTCGCATCCCGCCTGCTTGTCGCATGCCATGTTTTTACAGAATCGGGCCACTGGAAGTTTGTTGTGTCATAAGGAGGAGCCGCCGGAAGACCGGTGTTGTGGCTTCTTCTGGAGCCACAACGTATGCCGAGGCAGATCCTCGTTGGCAGCAGACACACTACTCACATTTTAAATAATTAATTGGATCTTGTTTTTATTTTCATATTATTTTTATTTCCTTTTTTTAATCTTCTTTGTTTCGTTTTATATGTTATCTATGTAAAAATTGTGTCCTATTGTTTGTATATACTTATGTGTGTGTTTGTTGTCAATAAATGTTTTTCTATTCTAGTCACCATACGCGCTACCATGATCTGGTCGGTCGTCCTTTAGTAGCCCAAAAAATAAATAAAGTAAATTTGAAAATAAAAAAAAAGCCAACTACTAAAAACCCCACAGATATTAAATAATATTTTTTTTTAAATTGGGTTTTTCTTATTTTTTTTATTATTTGTTTTTTTTTCTCATTTTTTAGTTTTTTAGCTGAACTATTACTGCGGTGACTTAGCGACGACTTATCGTATTATAAAAGATCATGGTTAGGGCAGTTTATTAGAATTATATATAAGTACCTACCTATGTACGTTTGTCACTTAAAGAAATTCAAACTACTTTCACAGAAACAAATTAATTAATTTCAAGTACTAATTCATTTAATTAGTACTCGAAAATCCAGCCGTTTCAGAGAAATAGGCCTTGATAGAAAAATACCTAATAAGTATGTATTTTGTTTGGACTTTCTTAAGTTTTTTTAGTTGTTATATCCACTTACCCGACAGTTAAAAAAAATGAAAGGTATTTTCAAATTGGTAGAATAAAAGTTGTTAGAAGTCTGGAACAAACTCGTTCCAGCTTATATTACAGTCTTTTAAATTCACTGAGTAAAATTATTTTAACTATGATTTATTTAATTTCTTCTATGGTTTTCGCGATTTTGCATAATAAAACACTTTATTTATCCGGTTTTATCCAGTCAACCTTGAAAAAGCCAACTGTAAAGTTGGCGAAAGCTCGGGTAAAATAATGAATAAAAACGCGATAAAACCGGATAAATAAAGTGTTTTATTATGATTTATTTCTTTAAAATTGAAAGTTCTTGAATTTAAATTTTAAAAAATCACTGGAATGTGCTTTTTTACGACCTTAGTACCTAACCGTTTTTTTTAATTAGGTAGGTAAGTATAGAAAAACTAGAACCAGAAAATTCATATTATTATTGAGATCATACAAATTATTGAGATAATACAAATATCTTTCCTTGCCGAAAATTATATCTGCAACGATCTGCTTTGCAGCTAAGTATTTATTCCACACACCAAAGACTCCTCACACATCCAATGGGTCACACTTAAACAGACATGGAAATAATAAAAATTAAAAGCACCCATTATATCATTTACATTATAACTTATATTAAAAAAAACTATTAAGGGTGTACCATGCATCTATCTACATCAAAACTTTTCCCATACATTTCATAAAACACTCAAATCGCTATCGGTCCGTTTGTAAGTCATAATAGCAATATCCTGTCCATTGATTGTCAAAAATTAGGAATTTCGGCAATTACGACTCGCCTCCCACGTGAATCTGAAAAAAACATCGCACCCGGACCATCTAAAATCTTGTATAAAGGATCCGACAGTGTTCTTTTATTGTGGTCTAAGTCATAAGAGACCTCATAATACCCCCGGAGGTGCTCAATTAAGGCTCGATTCAACCGAACTGGAATAAGCAACGAATGCATTTCTACGCAGACATCGTGTTTTGTGCGAAAGATTCTCGAACTGTTTAATCAATGATGACGATTTAAACGGGGAATTTTTATTCATTGCTTATTCTAGTGTGGTCGAACGTACCCATAGTACCTAGTTAAAGTGAAAGGAACTCCAGAGAATAATAATAATAACTTTATTTCAGACTAAGGGTCCATCGAGTCGTTAGTAAATTGAGCTTATGAGACTAGTACTAAAAATTTGATAAATGTCTAATAATAATCGCCCTCGAGTATTTTATTTCTTTTCAGTTAGTTCATCACGCCTAAACGACGACGTAGCTACTTACTGTGTAGGCGTACGACGTCCTCAGGCACGTTGGAGCGACGATTTGCGCAAGACGGCTGGCACAAACTGGATGGATGAAACTGGATGGACAAACTGGATGCGAGAAGCCGAAAATAGATCTAGATGGCGTGCAATAGGAGAAGCCTATGTCCAGCAGTGGACTGCCACAGGCTGATGATGATGATGATACTACGCACCGCCGCGTTAACGTCGCCGTGCGGAGACACGTTCATAGATATGTATAGAAATAAGTGATTCGACGTTAATACCGCCGCGATTCTAACGCTCGTGGAGTCGATACCTTAGTATGTATACCGGCGTAAGTGCAGTTATCGCAGTCGTCTATAACTACCACCACAACCAAAATCTCAATGATTTTATTCTTATTTTATCCTTTTGTTGCCTTTGTACTACTAGCGCCGGTCAGAAGGGATCGAAAAGGTGTTCCGAGGCGTATCCCTGTAATGGGCGTCAGTTACATATTTATTTTTGTTTTGTTCATTCTTGACATCTCTTTCATATATTTTTTTTTACTATGATTTCGCGCTTTCATGGTGGTAAAGTTGTGTATAGTCCTAATACATAAATTATGAAACCCATAATCTGTGTCGAATGTTTTCAAAATTCGAATTTGCAGGACCCTTGCTGGAGCTTTGAGTGTGTTTCATGGAATGAATGGAATTTAAGTTCGATGATAGCTCGGGTCAGGGACGTATAAAAGGAAACCTTTTTTTGACCAAAGTGTAGATTTTTGTACAATACGAACTGAGATAAATAAGAACTTTATTATCTGTCTTCTACGTGAGGTTAGCTATTTTAGATTCCTTTTCCCTTATTCAGTTGCTGCGTGCTTGTCCTATAGATTATCTTTCTTTTTTTAATTTATTTATTTATATAACAAACAAACAATTTTATACTTAGTAGTTTTTTTATAAATCATTTATAAATCAAACTGTGATGGTAAGTAACAATGCCTGCCGATTATGGTGGAAAGTCTAAGATTTAGCACGCATATCAAGAAGGAACCTATGAATTCGTAACCTAAATACGCCTAAATACAAACCAAAAATACTTACATTTTTACCTACAAAAATCTAAGGCCGCACTGTAAGCGATTTTGCGGTTGCAAATCCACAAAATCGCCCAAAATGTAAATACATTATACAAAATTAATACCTACTAGAAAACACCAAAAGTGCGGTCGCTTATTTCATAATGGTTAAATCGCGCGAATAATAACCGCAGCGGTTTTTGGGACCGTGGCAGTGACAATGCAACCTCCTTCTATAGACTAAAATCTTAGATTACCTAGATAGAAAATAAACAAAAACATTTATTTCAGGCAACAAGGCTCATAGGTACCTATAGACTACCATACATAATCCTACTAATATTATACAGCTGAAAGTTTGTGAGTATGTGTGTTTGTTACTCAACCACGCAAAAACTACTGAACCGATTACGATGAAACTTTCAATATAGGTAGCTAGATACCGGGAATAACACATAGGCTACTTTTTATCTTGATATTCCCGCGGGAACGGGACTTACGCGGGTGAAACCGCGGGGTGCAGCCAGTGTATAGGTAACCTACAACGACATTCGAAATTTAATTAATTTTTCTTAAAGGTCATCATCTCAGCCTTTATCCGTCAACTGCTGACCTGGCTGCTGCTGGCCTCCACCATACGATGCCACAAATAGCGACGATCGCGAGCTACCTCAGTCCAACGGCTCCCTGCGACCGCGCAGGTCCGTATTTTCAAACGTGGGTGAGTATTTCCCCTACTTACTTCCCCCTACTACTTACTACTTAGATTAAATTCCCCTTACGTAGATTAATTTCTACTTACTTAGATTAACTTCTACTTACTTAGATTAACTTCTACTTACTTACATTAACTTCTACTTAATTAGATTAACTTCCACTTATTTAGATTATCATCATCATCATCAGCCTGTTGCAGTCCACCGCTGGACATAGGCCTCTCCAATTGCACGCCACTTAGATCTATTTTCGGCTTCTCGCATCCAGTTTACTTAGATTAACTTCCAAATAATTTGCCACCAAACCGATGAAGCCCATCCATTAGAAAAGCATCAATATCAGGCGGCATTTCTCCTTCTACCTAGTATTTAATAGACAGCCCAGTTCTATGTCAGACATCTTATCTAACCTTGTGCTCCAGCAACTTTTATGTTCCCACCAACGACGCAATACCGTCACTGAATGAAGAGTTTATTGGTATTTACAGTTAACGGGCAGAAATGAATGAAAATCGAGACAATACGTTTTAAAACCAGGTTGCTGCTCATAAAGCTTGGCGCCACTTTTTTGTCATTAGGTAGGTACTATAGAATAACAAATAGAAATTTTATTGGACTGAGAAATTTTTCTACTACCTTCGACAAACATCATAGAAAACTGATTCTTCAAAGGTGTTTCTGCTTCTAGAATTTGTTTAATAAAATATTCTTTCATTGTCATACCTATACCTAACAAAATATTGGAATCATTGTAAATTCTGCTTCTTTCTTCTTTTCGTATAGTAATATGGCTTAATCCCTAGAGTTTTCAGACCGCCCAAAGGCCTCTAACACTGCCTAACGACTTCTTCTGCTTGTCGTGTGGTGGTGTGACTCACCTAGGGATAGAGTTGTGTCGCTGTAAGGCCTCTAACTTGACCTAACGACTGCTATCAGAGATAACAACCGGGACCATCTGTTTACCGTGCCTTCCAAAGCACAGAGGAGCTTAAGATTTATTTTTGCGAGACACTTTTCGGTCATCCATCCAAGTAATGACCGCGCCCAGGCACTTGATTCGGTGAGGACATAGCATGCGAAATGCCGGCGGAATGCAGGCGACGTGCAGGAGATGTACGTTATTGCGTATTCCGTTAGTGTTATTTTACTTAATTACTAATTAATTAGTTAAGTAGACTTTAAAATTAAGGGTTACTTAATTATTTAAATATCTCTCCTTTCTCCTCAGCCAATCAGTATTAAAATAAATAAATAAATTCTGTGACCAACACACAGCGCCATCTAGCCCCATGGTAAGCTGCTAAGCTTGCGTTACGGTGACTAGACAACGGATATACTACTTATATTTATTTTTCTTCTGTAATAGAAGTTATAGAATAGCTATTATTTTTACTCCTGCAACAAATCGACTTCTGCAATCCTCATGCATCCCGCCTGTTTGTCGCATGCTATGATTTTAGAGAATCAGGGCCCTGGCGTTACTTGGCCAGATGCGCCCCCCCCCTTATTTGTTCCACTGAACGTCAAGGGCCTCCTCTTAAAGGGGTTAGGCTGTAAGACGCCACGGGAGCCTACTCCGGATTGACGAATATCTCATGCCTTCGGACCGTGGTGAGTTCTAGGTCATATCGGTTTCCCCACGATGTTTTCTTCACCGTAAGAGCGATATTATTAGCGCACACAACTTTTTAATGATACAATGATACCTTAATTACTCATACGAAATTTAAAAGCAGAATAAAATGTTTGGCTAACTGACTTTAAACTTAATCGATCGAAAGCTTAATCAAATTAATCGCACTGTCAAAACAAACTTTCAAATCGATATTAAGAAATGAAATTGATTTATTAAAATTAAATATTTTATCACATAACCTGATCGATATTTTCTGATAAAATATTTGAAAAATCGAGGACAATTAATTAAAATTGACATTTGAAATCAAGGCGAAGTGAATTTCTTCGAGTTTTTTATTTTTTTAATATTTCGAGTAATGTAACAAAACCGATATAATTATTCGACTGAATTCGTTTCATATATTTATTACATTCGTCTACTTTTTTTTACTTTTTACAATATCAAGAACATATGAATATTTATTCGTTAGTTTCTATAATCTTAATTTCTCTATGGTTTTTGCGATTTTACATAATAAAACACTTTATTACCCGGTTTAATCGAGCTTTTATTCATGGTTTTAAAACGAACCTAGCTTTCGCCTACTTTACACTTGGCTTTTTCAAGCTCGGTTCGTTTTAAAACCATGAATAAAAGCGCGATTAAACCGGATAAATAAAGTGTTTTCTATAATCTTACTAGGTATTTTGGTAGTCGGTTAAAAGCCACCTCTACCTCGGTACCATGGTGGACCTGTGATACTGAAGTATGCAAGTTTCGCTAAATTTTTTGAAAATTTGGACTAAACTAGTTGTGTCTAGAATTTATGAAAACCCTCTCTAGTTCATACACCACAAAGCCTAAACTCTATAAAATTTCAAGTCTTTACGACCAACGGTTTAGAGGCTGTGCGCTGCGATCCATCTGTAAGGCAGTCGAATTTTTTTATAGACATAGATATAAGCACAACATTTTAAACTTAAATGAGGTACCAGAAATATTTTAAGGAAAAAAAATATCTTCTAAAATTCACTCGCGACGAGATTTTAACTCTCGTCTCTGCGTTCAAATCAAATCTCTTCGCGAGTGAATTTTTCCTTTAGAATATTATTGTAGTAGAAGAATACCTTGAGCAATAAAAACAAATCATGAAATATAATATGAGGTAGGTATTTCTAACTATCGATCGTAAAGTAATTGCGATGAAATTCGACACCTTTGCGTTTTGGGAATGTGAATCACATAATACTGATACTACTGATACTGCAAAAAAACTATATCATGGTGTCTTCATCTCATTGGAGATCGCGTACGATATCATTTGAAACCTTAGTGAATAAATATATTTTGACTTTGACTTTGTTCCTAATTAGCTATTCACACATTAGCTTCCTAAAGAACCCTAACTAAGTACACTATAATCACATAATTAAAACAACTCACATAATAAAACAACTTACCGTTCAAAGATAAAAATCTAAAAGTAGAAGCAAAAATATTCCCCGCACGCAAACTTTATAAATTATCCATATGTTTTTAATTTAATTGAAAAGATATATCAATTTATATGGGAGAGGTGTTAATTAAAACTGGAGTACTAGAACGTACTTTGTACTGATCCAATTAAAAATATACTTTCATTATTAATTAGTGCTCGTTTAAATTTTAATCATTTTTCGCTTATTGACGCCATTGATCGATTATTGTTTCATGGATATGTTTTTGTTTGAGTCTAACCGAGGTGAGAATGAGAGCCATTTGTCGTATTTGTGACATAATGTAGCTTACAGTGATGATGGTGTCATTAGAATTACATGATAAAGTCGATAGATGATAATTTAAGATTATGATTTAGTTTATTAAATATTTAAATAGAACTAATAAACTTTTTAAACTTATACGATTTGTATTCTTTGATCAAACACAAGATCACGCTTAGTTCAGTAACAGAGGCTTGAATACTTTTAGAAATAGCATGTATGTATTAGTTTTCACTTACAATTATGTTTGTATTTTTTGGAAAAATAAACTATTATTATTATTATATATTACTCATATATAAAAATAAGTCGGGTTTTCCTTCCTGACGCTATAACTCCAGAACGCACGAACCGATTTCCACGGTTTTGCATTCGTTGGAAAGGTCTCGGGCTCCGTGAGGTTTATAGTAAAGAAACTTACGCGGGTGAAACCGCGGGGCGCAGCTAGTTACTCATAGTAATATTTTACCCGGGTTTTATTTGCGTATTGTTACTTTCAAATTCTCTTACCTCGACGTTTCGATCATGTTACAATGATCTTGGTAGCGAGGAGACTATAATTATAAATAATTTAAATAAAACTTTTGAAAATTCAAAACAATTGCAACATATCAAAGAGAAAATTAAACAAATTCTGACTAAGAACACGAATATCTTGTCGAAAGACAAAACAGTTTTTTTATATACGTCTTAACATTTTATTTAAAGTAGTATAGGGCTGTAATTTGGAGACTCAGTTTTTGTTATAAAGTCCAAATAGCAAGGATTTTTGGAAATACTCACGACATCGGAATTCACGCATGTAAAACCGTGGAACACAGCTAGTTTATACAAAAAAAAACGATAATTTCTCACGATCATAATTTCTTAACTATAAACGTGACAAAAACCTGCTGTAATGTCCCCCGCAACGTTGATTGACAAACACTGGTTTCCATAGTTTCCAAGCTGTCTCCTGTCAATCTGAACTCGTTGTCACCGTGAAAAAATATCAGACTTGTTGGGGATTGCTGTTGTGGCCCAAGTTGTAAGAGGAAGGGAATAAGCATTTTGCTTTAAAGCCTTGCTCCAAGTCACGGATACCGGGATCAACCCTCCGTCGAAACTATTTACATTTTATGCTTTTGATTCGCCCCGAACTGAGACCTCACGACCCCCTATCTCCCCAACCCTTCTACCGATCCGGCTTATCTTCGAACTCATAAATTCTATTGACCTAAACTACGCGCATACCAAAATTCATGAAGATCGGAGCTACGATACTCAAGTTATCGTCGAACAAACATACAAAGACACAAAGATACAAGCGCCAGGCCCGTCTACACTGGACCTCACTCGCTTCGCTCGTTCGGTCAACTAACCACTGATCCCACCAACTTGTATAAATTTACCGATACTGTGGTAAATTTCGAACAATTAGCAAGTAACTATAGCGTTCACTCGCCAATAAACTGCTTGTCAGTTTGGCGGGAGTCTAGTTTTAGTTTAAATGTGTACTCTTTTCTGTTTAAAAATAAAATAAACTAGGAGTCCGCCCCGAACTGAGACCTCACGCCCCCCTATCTCCCCAACCCCCCTACTGATCTGGCTCATCTTCGCACTCATAAATTTTACTGACCTAAACTACGCGCATACCAAAATTCATGAAGATCGGAGCTACGATACTCAATTTATCGTCGAACAAACATACAAAGTTACAAAGATACAAGCGCCAGGCCCGTGTACACTGGGTCAAAAATAAAAACATTTTAGCTGCCGATCGTGGTACCCTTGGCTACATAACATAGGCTGATATGAGAGTTTTTAATAAATAGATAATAGTTAATCTTATAGTATATCATAGGTAGTGGGTATTATAACAACAACGTTCTTATTTTATTCAGACTTTTTTAAAGGTGTGTGAGTAATTTCACGAACAATTTCACTTTGAAACTGATGAAGCCCGACCGTCACAGCGATTTTGAAATGCTTTATTGTCCAGTGACTATTAACCTTCTAGTCTTTTATATTAGATACTGTAAATTCGATGAATGGCGATAGTCATCTATCGTCATTCGATATGACCATGATGATGTAAGTTATGGTAAGTTATGTAGAGTATGCCAGAGTGGCATACTCTACCTAACTTACCCAACCCCTGTGTCGATTTTTATTCGTAAATAGTTATCACCCGATCCCGCGGGATTTTCAGTATCAAAGTATTCTATGTTACTCTCCATCATTTAAACTATTCCTATGCAAATTTTCATCCAAATCGGTAGAGCCGTTTGACCGTGAAGAGGGAAAAAACAAACAAACAAACAGACTTTCGGATTTATAATATTAGTAAAATAAGATTAGTAAGATACTGTAAATTCCTAGGTAGTAATATTAATTTAAGGCTGTAATCTCTAAGCTTGTACCAAACACCCACTATGACCACTCAACGGGGAGCCAACAAGAACGGTGTCGAAACTGGACCGAGTGTTAAATAATACATAAACGTTGTAATACATAATTTAAAAGCCGTATCTTGTACGAAACAAAGCGTCTTGTCTCGCGAACTGAGATTATTTGGGATGGATGTTCTTGAAATTAACCTCATTTTCCGGTTTCAACCGCGTTACGTTTATTATTTACTAGCTGCACCCCGCGGTTTTACCCGCGGAAGTGAAAAACACGTTATCACAGGCGCGGGCGGCCGAGCGGTTCTCGAGTGGTTGTACTTTTTTTTTCATTACTCGGGTTCTAATAATTGGATTTCGATGCAAAATATACCACGACCTTCCTCAAAAATAGAACTATCCGATATTGAAAACCAGGTTTCAATCAGATTAGTAGGTTTTAATTGTATAAGGAACAGACAGAGAAACAGACAGACAAACATGAATTTTAATAATTATATAATTTTGAACTACTTATCATAAGTTCCCTATAGACCACCCTACGCCCCGCGGTTTTACCGGCGTAAGTCCCGTTCCAGCGGGAATATCGGGATAAAAAGTAGCCCATGTGTTATTCTCGGTATCCAGATACCAATTTTCCAAGTTTCATCGCAATCGGTTAAGTAGTTTTTGCGTGAAAGACTAACAACTCTACTGAACAAAGTCACATACAGACATTTTCGCGATTATAAAAAGTAAGATTTCTAAAAGTGTTAGGTAATACATAAATTATTATTGTTTTCGAGTTTCCTAAAAAATTTTTTTCTAAATTTCGGATTGGCTGGTACCTATAGTTCTCGTAGTGACACGAGAAATAGGTATATCAACCAAAATACGAAATTTAAAAAAAAATTGCCATCATTTTTTTTTCAAACACAATATTTCGTAAGTGGCCAGGCCAATCTGAAACCGAAACTAAAACCGATTCACACGGCTGGTATGGCCCTCGTGACGGACTAAAATGTAGACTGCTCTGCTAGGAGAACTATATTATGAAAATCATTATTTCATTTTAAAAAATCGATCTACCGAGCATCAGTCTCAAAACTATCTTACGACCTTATAAACGACGCTGCATAGTCATCCATCAGTCAGTACAAAAATTCATATAAATACCTAATATAATAAACCTGACGATCGTCATTCCGGATTTTCAACGGTGATCAGTGTTGTGATCGGTATTCTGTAACCGGCGCGGGCGCAAGCGCAGGCTAAGCCGATGGTAATGACGGCACGTTAATTAGATCTAGCTTGAGGGAGACTGATCTTAATTGGCGTTCTGTCAGCTGTCCTATACCTCCTACTGATATTATAGACTAGCTGGACCCGCGGTTTCACCTGCGAAAGTGAAAAACGCGTTATCACGGGCGCGGGCGGCCGAGCGGTTCTCGAGCGGTTGCACTATTTCCTTTATTTATCGGGTTCTACTAATTGGATTTTGATGCAAAGTATACCACGACCTGCCTCGAAAATATAACTATCTGATGTTGAAAACCAGATTTCAATCGAATTAGTAGTTTTTAATTGTATAAGGAACAGAGAAACAGACAAACAGACAGATAGAGATGAATTTAAAAAAATATATAATTTTATTTTACTATTTATCCTAAGTCCCTTATACCACTTTTTTTTTTAATTTACTTCCAAGTACAGACTTTTTGTCCTCTCTTCCTTTATTATAAGTAGGTATAGATGTGAAAGATTGAGTGTAGTAAGATAATAAGTAGGTAAGCAAGCATATTACTCCTTGATATTCCCGCGCTACATACGCGGGTAAAACCGCGGGCCGCAGCTAATAAATTATTATGTACCTAATTAGTAATTATAAATGTTCCGATCAAATTAATGTATTTGATCATGTATTTCAATGGTCCCAATGCGTGGGCAGGTGCAGCCACAACGGTCGCTTACAAGATGAACATCATCATCATCAGCCTGTTGCAGTCCACTGCTGAACATAGGCCTCTCCAAATTCCACGCCACCTAGATCTATTTTCGGCTTCTCGCATCCAGTTTGTGCCAGCCGTCTTGCGCAAATCGTCGCTCAAACGTGCCTGAGGACGTCCTACACTACCGATTGCGATATGATACTTGGTAAGATGAACATATCAAGTTTCATATCGCAATCGGTTCGGAAATTTACAAGAAGTAACAAACGTACTCAGTTAGGTCCTTATTTAGACATAAACTTTCACTTCTATAATATTACTATACGATAATAGTCTAAAATTACACTGAAATGATACTCTACTTTCAACTATGCAAAACCGTCATGAATAACCGTCGATGCAACGAAAAACTCGAAAATATTTATCGCAACGCAATCCCTTTGTCCCATCGCATCACACGCTCGACGGCCCCAGCAAAGAAGGATGTAACTGTAAATTTTGTCACAAACAAATTTTGTTACCTTATGATCCATGTCCTTTGTTGCAGGGATTAAAGACACATTCAACAGGCAGGTAAGTGCACTTGATGGATTCTTAAAGTTCTTAAACGTATAATTGGTAGCATTCGCTTCGGTAAGAGATGATATCCTGAGATATCTTTTGTGATCGAGTCTTACTTTACTCAAGTATTTTGTATATTATTTTGAAGTTAGTAAGAAAGAGAAATCAACTTGAAAATGCAGAATATCACAGGCGCTTATTGTAATAAATTTGACTAAATGTTGTTTTAATTTTAATGTACCTACTAAAAATCACAAATTACACATTCCCATATGAATTTAATATAATTACTTAAAATTATATTTAAGTAATATAGTGGTTACAATTGAAACCATTTCCCAGTATGTAGTTAAAAGTATAATTATATGGTGGATACAAATATCTACAAATGGAATTTCAGTCCCAACTTACCGAAATGGAAACAAAAAATACATTACGATAAAATATTAAAAATTTCACTACATTTTTATTAAAAAAAAAAACATTTTCCGGTTCAAACAGAAGAAAAATACACTTACATACTTTATAGTAAATTTTAATGTCATTTTATTTTACTTTTAACAGGCTACCGTTGGATTTTTTTCAAACTCTCCAAAATAATAATTGAGGCTTACGTTTTTGTACGCAATCCCTTCCCATTTTCCAAGTCGATGACTTTCAAAAACTCCTTACAAACAACGAATTCAATATAAATAAATTAACAAATGAGTTACTACTGAATTGTCGATGTGTGAGGTTAAACGGACGAAGGGCCCTAATTTGCCTTCACTTCTTAAGCAACCTTAAGTATTGTCAAATGCATTGTTAGAAGTGTATTTTTCATTTTTTAATCCATAAGTTTGTTTTTTTTATTTGTCAGAAATAACTCTTAGGAAATGGTAGCCATTTAAAAAGTAAATGTGCTCAATTATCTGTGGTAATATGAAATCGAGTAGTCCTTTCGGTGGGTGGCATATTTCTTTGTAATACAGAGGAACATTAAAATGTTTGTGTCTTTGTTATTTAATAAAGACTAAATACTTACACAAGAAATGAATACTACAAAGATAATTAACAAAATAAATAATATAAATAATCTAAGGTGAATGACCATTGAGTCCAAAAGTGCCCATCAAAACTAAATGTAATTTAATAAACAACTTATGATAATTATGATGTACATTTAAGTAAAATAAATTTACAAATTCATCGTACTAATATTATGAAAGTAAAACAGGGTGAGTGTATGAGTGTTTACAGCTTCTTTAAGCAAAAAGCGCTAAACTCATGTATATGTAACTTAACATATTAAGTATGGACAAATCAACAACTCAAGAAAGTATGCTTTGCTTTCCCAAAATTCGCACCCAAAAGAACTTCCTGCATCTTTAGGAATCCGGCCCAGTGCATTTGCCAATTCGGTCCTGCCTGCTCCGCTCCTCTCGTCGAGTCGAACTTGCTCGTGGATTGCATCTCTTTTTGTAAAAACAAACACCTAAAAAGAGTTTAGCGCGCAATATTAGTGAACTAAAAAGGCGGGGCACATCAGTTTAAATGCGACTTCTTCTGTTCAATGGGTCCACAACTTAAGCCATCACTGATTAAAAACAAAACAAAAAACTAACAAAATTAATAAAATATCTTGTGAATCGATCCATATGATGCGATATGCATAATATCGCGTTATTTAACATAATTAATTAACCGAAATCCACTCAACAGACAGATTGACAAAACAAAAAGCAAAGTATTACGTCTTTATTATATTATAGAGACGGTATCGACAACTTCATCGGTTTAAGCAAACATTAATAATCAATCGTGACACTTGGTTTCCGTCACTAAGTAAGGTACAGAGTGTTTGTAAAACTTAAAACAAAAACACACATTAAGATATTGCTTTATCTTTTGACTACTGAAAACACAGACGTTGTGTTAGCGATTTTGATTTAGGGATTTGTAATTTTTCGGTTTTGTGATTTGCTTTGATTTGCAATTTCAACGTTAGCAGCCAAAGAGAAACATCTACGTACTGTATTTTATACCTACCAAGAAAACGGATCACCACGTGCATACCTTGCTATTCAAAACGATACATGCTTCCAAAATTTTTGCACCTAACAGGATTTGAACCTGTCACCGTTGTCACAGTGCGGAGAATGCCTGTGTCACAATAGCCAGGGCACGGCACGAGATAATTCGCTTAGCTTAACTATTAAGCTTTAGAACAATAAATATATTTTTAACCGACTTCAAAAAAAATTCGTCTGTATGTATAATTTTTTTTTTTTTTGTATGTTCACCGATTACTTGAAGACGGCTTAACCGATTAAGATGATTCTTTTTTTAATGGATAGGTGTGTCTCCAAGATGGTCCCATAAAAATTTGATGTGGATCTGATGAGGGTCTTCGGAGTGATGAACGGAAATGCACCTCAAAACGCATTAATCAATCCAGTTGTTTATCGATTACTCGAAGATGGCTTGACCGATTGAGAAGATTCTTTTTTTAATGGAAAGGTGGGAGCTCCAAGATGGTCCCATAAAAATTTGATGTAGATCTGATGAGGGTCTTCGGAGTGATGAACGGAAATGCACCTCAAAACGCATTAATCAATCCAGTTGTTTATCGATTACTCAAAGATGGCTTGACCGATTGAGAAGATTCTTTTTTTAATGGAAAGGTGGAAACTGCGAGGTGGTCCCATGAAAGTTTGGTAAGGATCTGATGAGTATCTTCGGAATGATGGACAGGATAGCATCCCAGAATTCAGTAAATTACTCATTTTTGGACTTCTACCAAAAAGAATAGACCCCTAAAGAACTAAGTACAGATTGATGGGGCACCTGAAACCACCTTCTCATCAGCAAACTCCTCAATAATTAAAATTACGTTAACAATATTGTTGATTTTTAGGTAGGTAGGTATACTAAAAAGGGAAAAATAAAAAAATAATTTAAAAATTAAAAAACCGACTTCAAAAAGAAACAAAAAATAATTTCAAAAAACAACAAAAAAAAAAGAATTGATAAAAATGACCAAAATAACCTATACATAGTAGGGTGTGTCGATTTTTCCAACTTTTGATTTTTCTTGATTAATACCTCTCAAAAGTTGTGTAGTCGACTGAAATGAAATTCTGCATTTTTACTTTTTCATTTGATAGGTACTTATGGCTCGCTCAATGACCTTGAAGTTTCAGAAAAGTGCCGTATGAGTGAGGTATTGGTGCAATGATTTTATTTACAATTACTATAAAAAGCTAAGTTTATTCGTGTTAATGTAACATTTATATGATCAATATTGCATTAAATCAAAATTCATTTCAATGTGAAGTGCAGTTATTTAGTAATAGTACCTACTGCAACATATGCCACTTCACCCTCTTTACCTTGTGAGTTCTCTTGAGTTAAGATTTTTTTTCAAATACCCTCTCATTGTAATTTTTTTTAAGTTTACTTGATAAGTTAAATTAGTCGTTGTTTAACGTTGAGAGAGCAAGCAAGCATTCAAATGACTTCAAAACAAAATATTGTAACTCGAAATAAAACAAGATAAAATTTAAAGATCAATATCCGTAAATTAAAAGTCATGTGCTTCTAACTTATGGAGATGTGGTAAAACATTACGAATCGTTTTGCCATGAAATGAATATGGAAAATCAGCAGGAGCCTCAAGCAAAAACTATCATATCTGAAGTGGTTCAAGCTGTTATTAGTGTATGAAAAACTGCTGGCAACTTGTGAAAATAAGCTGATTACATCATTCGATGCTATTCTTGCGGAGCTGCCGGATCTTACAAATGTTCAATAAAGCACAGATCAACAATATCTTTACAATATTTACAAGGCAGTATCAACTGGAGTCGTAAGTCCAGATTTGGCCAGACGGAATCCAGGAAAAATGCCATACGCCCAGTGGCTTACGACTGCCTGCAGAATACTACGGCTTTCTGTTTTAACAGTGCAGCCATCTGATCGACTGGTTTTGTTTACAAATATATATTTAAAAATTAAACCCGTACTTGGTTTAGGATTAAAATTAACAGTTCTTGCAAAAAAAAATGCAAGAAACTATTGGTTTCTCATTAAAAATTCAAGATTTTTACCTAAAGATATAAAAGTTGTGATAGATCCGGTGATACAGCACAATGCGTATTTTGCGCACCTTGAAAACCTGCTCCTATCAATGCTGACTGCTGATAACAAGCACATAAGAGAGCTTGGTTGCAGAAGAATTATTAAAGATAGAACTTCTAAACGAGCTTACGAAGTAAGACCTTTTTTGTACCGAAAATCATCTTTGAGTGTAATGTAATGAATATTACGATATGATTAACTGGCTACACGAGAAGCTTTTACTTACAGAACCATCTGTTCTGCATTGTTTGGACACTAAGGAACTGGAGGCTATTCGAGATGCAAATGTGCAGGATCTGGGGATTCTCGACTTTCCTAAGTTTCCTTGCCACACTCAGTCAGTTGAAAGAGGGGTGAAATTAACCACTGAAGCATCAATCAGTGTAGCGGAATAAAAATCTAGAAGGGTTTATTGCCTCGAAATTAAAATCAAGAAAAATAATGCCCAGTTTCAACTCCAAAAAGGACTTCAAATAGTGTGAAATTAACGGAAACTTCCATGAAAATTCGTAATTTTAGCTGCATTATAATAAATGTATTAAATTCAAAACGCAAAAAATTTTTTTTTTTTTAAATGCATTTGCTAATTTACTTCATTCTCCATAAATTGACATAATTTTTATGGCATTAACGGACAAACATTAACATAAACACAGTATCCCATCTAACACTTAAATTTTGTTTTTTATCAAAAATTCAACTCGTTTGAGCGAGCCAAATGTATGCTTAAATTGCAACTATGTTTACATTTTATAATAACTAAGATCACAATACAACTTTTGAGATGTATTACGTTAAAAAAAATGAAACTTTTTTTTTACCCATACAAAGTGACACACCCTACTACATAGGTACAGTGCCACCGACTAATTAATCTGTTTTATCATCTGAAGTCGGGCAGTTTTACTGGTTGGTTCCATATTGTACTTAGTTTGGCTGCCCGGTTTTTTAATTTTAAAATAGCTTTAGAATAAGTATTTTTAAACGCAATTGTTTATGTTTTACAAAAAATTACTAACACTAACAGACAAGCTAGCTTTAGCAAAACCATACAAAATTTCCAAAAATTGTTGAACCGTTTTTGATGTTCCTCCTCATTTTTTTTGTTTTCATATCTGGTGCAGAATATTAAGTATTTTTTCATTTTGACTAATCGATGTAGGTAAACAGTTACCACGTTTTTCAATGGAACAGTCACTGTTGTTAAAATGTTCTCACTTTATAAAACGAATTATTAATAAAAAGTGTTGTTTAATGAGTGGTTAGGATACAATATTATGTTTATTGCTATTGATCGGCTTGCTTTATTTAGACCTTACTATTTGTTATACTATTTTAAACAGTTGTATTGACAAAAAATAGTAATTAAAAACGGAGTATCTCCCGGTTATCATAAATTTTTTTTTGATGGTGTGTGTGCCACAAGTATAAGTGGTGGTGATTTTAGGAACTAAAAACTAGCTAAGATTATTTACCGAATACCAACGAAATTTTTTATAGAAAAGCTGTTGCAAAAATGTTTTTTTCTTACTAGCTTAAGTACCATCTAAATCCGGGAACAGTCTAAACAAACAGTCCTGTGTTCTAACTGAACACAGTTGCGCACGGTTACGCCAACTTATACATATTTGTGACACTGCGTTCCGGCTGGACAAGAAATAGTGAATAGAAATCGAGAACTCATAGTAGGTAATCCCCGCGGCTTAGGGTCAATAAATAAATAAATCTCAAAAGCGTTTTGTTATTCTATTTTTCATGAATATCGTTGGCATCGAGAACAAACCGCAACTTTGTGGTCAGAACCTAATGGTTTACGATTTTATTAACGTGTTATTATGATAATGTAGAGTGTAGGCGTCCGTCCATAGGCTTTAGGAAAAACTGTTGTATTCCTAGAATTTTATATTCCCAAAATGTTGTATTTCCTAAAATATTAGATTTTTCCAAAACTTAACTGAAAACTGTCGAATCTTAAAATGATAAAAACAAATAGACTTAGATACGATTATTTGATTGATTGATTGATTAATTCTTTATTGCAACACACCACAATTAAATAATTACAATAAGAGGAAAATACTTAAACAACTTAAAAATTAGGTGGCACAATGGGCGGCCTTATCGCTTAAAGCGATCTCTTCCAGGCAACCTTTGAAAGGTAGGGTGTTAAGACAAGAGAAAAACAAAAACTACTTGAATAATACAATAACAGTATGACACATACAATTAATGTAATAAAAATACTAACAACACATACATATATATACACACATAAATATACATATAAACATAGATAAATACGCACAGATCACATAAAATATACATACATAATAATACATACATCTTACAACCTAATGTTTTTCAGCAATCTCAAGATACTATTTGTAAACGCTACCTATTAAACACTGTTTAAGACTTCGACTGTCGAATTGAAGTAGGCAAAGCATTATTTCAGGTGAAAAAAGACTTAGGGTTAATTCTTTACCGCGTCCGTGCTTTCTTCGTACAAAAAAACCCGGCTGCCTGGCGGTCTGGTAAACTCAAAAACTACTGAACGGATTTTCATAAGGTTTTACGGAATGGTTGTCGGTGCACCGAGTAGGTGGTCGCCACAACACTTCGTTTCGTATTGCATTATGGTCGCCACTCGATGACTAGTAGGTAATATAATTCAAATCAAATCAAATCAAATTATTAATTCATGCAACATAGGTACATAGGATGTTAGGGCTAATAAAAATTTTGGTCAGCTATGTTCTGCCATTTCGGCGTATTCGCGCTATTATGATTGTTTGTCGTTGCTTTGTCGTCTGATTATCGCTCAAAAAAAATTAAGTACTTTTTTTCTTTTAAAAATACCCCGACTACTTTTAAAAACCACAGATTACTTTTACTTCTTTTTTTAGTAAAAAGCGGCTTCGAAGTTATACGGCATCATGGTAATGCGGCTTATCTCAATGATTTAGCTAAATAACTTAAGTTAGGTCTAAATTCTAAATAACTTAACTAAGTTATTTAGAATTTCAAACATCCTGTACGTAATAAAAAAAACCATGACATTTCAAATATTGTGGAGAGACCGGGCCGAAGGTGAAATTTATTCATCGCTCCTTCAGTTGCGGCCCGAACATGTCATGTATCATCATCTCACGTGAATTCACACTTGAATACATAAGTACTTACCTAATTTGAGTAAAATAAACTAGTATAGATATATACTATACTAAGTACCTTTACTTGTTTATTTTACTAATACAAACTTAGCTCATTGACTGGAAATTGCTAAACCAAAATCGCAAACATTCACGTGCGTGTTTTCCACAAAGGGCTAAGTTATAGATCGTAGTTCCTCATCCCAGGGTTAGTTGTATGTGAAATAAGTTGTTGCCACACCCTAGAAAACGATGAAGAGAGAGACCTAAACTAAAACACGAGGTCTTTTAGAAAATTATGTGTTGAAATTATTTTTCACGGAATCGGAATTTCAACATTTAGCAAAGAAAGATTTTTACAGTCTAGGATAACGATAACGAACTAAAAATACAATTTGTTATAGCGCCACCTGTTACTTAAGATGTGAATCGTTTGGCGAGCACATTGGTTAAGATAAAAACCTTTTGGGTGTGGTAGATAGTTCCAGATAGTTACGAGAGAGGGCAGGTATTCAAAGTTTTCGATTTGTAAGCATAGATGGCGCGCCGCGTCGAATCATAAAAATATACAGGATTCGAAGTTTTGAAAAAAAAAAAACATAATAGGTATTATAAATATAATAAATTAATGTTATTCCATGTCACAAGTAGAGAACGCACATCTTGTTTCTCTTCTTTTATTTTACATTTAAATATGTACAGTAGAGACCAAAAGTCGTTTCTCACCAAAGTGTTCTGAAAGTGTTAGATGTAATTGAACTTTTTGCATAAGTTTTTAAGTTCTGCTTTAGTTGAAAATAATCTGAAAAATGGTTTAAAAGCAACGCTACATAAAAACGAATTTTGCACTCGGGCTGTACAATAAAAAAACATCTTAGCCTTATTAATAAAAGGAAAGTAATGTCAGAGTAGGTTTTCCGCTTTTTGTTTCTGTCTGTCAACTTTGAAAGTAAGTACTTGTCACGAAAGAAGGCAAACCATGTTCTCACTACTCCGAACTTACTCCCCGTTTATTAGTAGGCTTTTGAGATTATTTCATCACTTACACGTGTAAACATCTACCTCGTTTATACAAGTGTCGCACTCAACAAAACAGCAGTTGACCATCCTACACCTGCACCTGGAAGTGACATTCTTCTTGCTAGTAACAAAGCCCCTAGTACAGCACAACGTTGCGCAATTATGCCGGTCCCGACAAATTCTCCCCTTAGTCCTATTACACAAATTTGGAGACCTATGCAAATACAATAACTCTGTTTTATCCAACTTCAGTTTCCTCCTCACTTTAGGGCTGACAGCTCTCTTCGTGGTGAAGTTCTCAAATTTCCGTTTCACAGCGTGATGGTACCGCTTCTTTAAGATACCCATAGCTGAGTTAAATGGCCCTAAGCGTTTCCAACAAGTCTTCGTAGTACAAGAACCAGAAAACCCGTGGCACTTGCAAACTTCCCGTAACTGGCCGCCAATAGAATCGATGCCAATTGTAACGTCTTGTTTTAAGACTTCGCCTATTTGATCCGAACCTGCGTGTTTGAAGTCTAGAAAGTTCTTCGCTATTCTTTTCCCGTATTTGAAATCGTCGCCGCAACCGCTGCCTTTCCAGGAGGAGTTCTTGTCAAGGGTTCCCATGCATGAGCAAGTTACCATATCACCTGAGGCGCAAGCTCTTGCCACCGCATGAGCTATCGTGGCAGCCATCAAGGCATAAACGAAAGCCGTTTCTCTGTAGACCTTATCGAAAATAGTTCGATTCGTTTTCTGATTGAATTTTATGGAGCAATTCCATCTATCGTATTGGAATACATCTTCGCAGGCAGTTATAGCTTGGTCCTTCGCGACAGTTAGGACGCTAGAGAGTCCGACGTCTCGACGGCACAATTTCATTTGCCGTTTCGAAGATCTTAGTAATTTACAAGCTCCCGGGTGTACCGTTTGGGCTCTCTCTTTGAATAAAGCTTCAACTGTCTTTTGTAATACTGGTTGAGACCTATAATTGAAATGTAGATTGAATTAAAACCTTACAACTGACAAGAAAATACCAAGTAGAATATTACATCTTTATTTGGATCCACATCAAAGTACTTAAATTATAAATAGATTGGTAGGTAAAGTACATGATTGTTATTTCAGACTAACTTTGGCCCTAGGATATGCCTGTCTCCCGAGAGCAGTATCAGGGACCGGGATAATAAGGAAGCAAATGTGTCCATGATATGAATCACTCCTTTATCCAAAAATCAGTCACTTCATAGTTTAATGCAATGGAGCTGGTCAGCAGTAGGTAAAAGTTTATTCAAGGTCACCATACCCAGGCGTTCAACAGCCATATTCAGAGGTGCTTGTTGTTGTCAGTGGATGCTAACTCATGAACAGTCTCAAAACTCTCGTATTTGACTTACCCTGCCACTACTTTAGATGCCAAAGCAACAGTGCACAATACTAAAATAAAACCAACACTTAATCTAAACATTTTCGAGATGTAACAATCACATTATTGAAACGTATGTCGTCTTTGAAAATTTTGGTACCGAATGCAGTTCAAAATGAGTCAAAGACAATGGTGTTTTATCTATAAGGGTGGGTCTTTAGGCATCATGCAGACTAAAAACTTGTTGTTGCTATAAGAAAGGAAAATAGGCAATTTTGCGGATGACGTTTTAGGTTTTATAAGCTTCGGAGGATAGCGTCGCGAATTCATTTGACATAACCAAAGAAAAGGTCACAAACGAATTTGAGGCGCAATGGAGACGCGCCTCTACCGCGACTTATCGTTTTTAAACTAGTTATAAACACAAAATTAAAACATATACCAAATGCCGACATCACATGCCTCTGATTTTAAATGATCGACAAAGTTGTTGTACCGTGAGGATGAAACAAAATTGTTCAAGGACTTGAAACTTTGCTGGGTAGATTTTGAGTCTGCGAAAGTGTGGCATCAACTAATATGGTAAAGATAACGTTAGAAATCAATGTGCATACCGCCACTTATGGGTACATGTGCAAATATTCGTTATCCGACTGGCTAGACAGTGTTTCCTGTATGTGTTTATTTTTCGCAGATGTCTACGTCTTTGAATATTTTTTTTATTTTTTAACAAACGAATACCAGTTTCACAGTACATAGAAAGGCCTGGGGAACAGCAGTATGTTTGAAATATTTTAAAGAAAAAACGCATCTTTGAAAATAAACTCGCAGCGAGGTTTTATAATATGAATGTATTTTTCTGCTTAGAGCTATAAGAATGAAATTACGAAATATTAAACAAAATTTGAAATAAAACCAAATTTAAAAACCATCGAAATTTAATTTCTTTATTATTTAGAAATATTTTTAGCAAGGAATATAAAGTTCCAAAAATCCCCATGACAGGATTTGAACCTGCGTCTTTTCGCTAACCAGGCGACTGCTCTAACCATTGAGCTACACAGGAATCACGTGTCATGTTATAGTTTTTCGGCCATATCTCTCCTTGCTTCTTTATTATTCAGGCGTTTTTATTCGGTGGTGTTAAATATTTTATTGGATATATAACTTTAACTAGAGATGGAAAAGACAGCGCTTAAAAATTAAAAACCATAATAAAAATTGATTCGACCAAACTACAATGAAAACAATGTAAGTACGCATAAATCGTTATTTTTTCGATTGAACAGCTCCAGAGTTCTCGAATAAGACGATATAAACGTAGAATTGCTATTCGTTGCTTATTCCAGTCTGGTCCAATCGAGCCGATAGTAGGGCTCTTCAGCAAACATTATCTACCTACTCGTATATTATGTGTACCGTTATTTCCATGTACCGAGAATTATTTACAGATTCTTACGGTTTGTTATTGCCAATTTGCTTTGAGTATTCAGATACAACAGGACGGTTCCTAACTTTAAAGATTTTACTTGAAAGCGTGTGTAATATAATGTATGTTGACATTTGTTACGTAAAACGAGCCTTCGGCATTGTAAGCTTCGGTCAGACAATTTTCGGTGAAACGAACCATAAGGGAAATGTATAATCGGGAAAATAACTATTCGGTAATGTAATCCATCGGTCATTCGTCTTCGGCGAAAGGTGTTTCGATAAATAGTGTTTTGAAGTTGCGTAGGGAACCCGTATAAATAGAAGCACCCTGTTTTAGCCGCATAAGTTCTGATACCGTAGAAATATCGAGATACAACATAGTCCATTTGATATATAAAGTCTCCGGTTATCCATATTCCAAATTTCATCGCAATCCATTTAGATGTATGTACACAAGCACAAACTTTGTAGTAGGAAAATAAAATTTATTTGTTATTCCAGATCTTTAGTTAGCTGTATTTCGTGTTACATCGCAATCGGTTTGGCTGTTTTTGCGTGAACAACCAAACCGATTGACAAACACAAATACACACTCACAGATTTGCATATCTTACTAATACTCGTACTATAAACGCGAAAGTTTGTAAATTTGTATGTATGGACTTTGTTACTCTTTCACTCAAAAACTACTGAACCGATTGCAATGAAACTTGGAATATGGTAGCTAGAAATCTGGAATAACACATAGACTACTTTCTATCCCGATATTACCGCGGGAACGGACTTACACGGGTAAAACCACGGGGAGCAGCTGGTCTAGTAATAATAATAAATTAGTAGAATGTACCTAATGTCTATTATATGCACTTCACTGAACTGCGGTAGCAAAACAACGAAAACATCTGCTGTAAAGCTAGTCTAACTTTTGTCTAGACTTTAGAATCGATTGGCTTTCTACCTAGAACTAGAGGTGCTAAGTTTTTCTAACACGAATAGAAAAGGTATCGACAACCAACGTTTTAGTAACTATGCTATAAAAAATATATTTCTAAAAACAGCTTCCCGGTTTCATCCGCGGAAGTTTCTATCCCGTGGGAAAATGTATAATATTTCCAACTAACAATATTTCAGTTTTAATCAAAATAGGTTCAGTATTTTTTGTGTGAAGGAGATAAGATAAAACTTTATTGTACATACCAAAAGAAACATTTACAATAAAAAAAAAACATTTAGAAAAAAAAACAAAATAAATAAATAAATATGACATTAAGAAACATATTAAACTTAAACTAACTTTTATAACTATGGTACAATGAACGGCCTTATCGCTAAAAGCGATGTCTTCCAAGCAAGCTTTGGATGGCAAGAAATGATGGAGATGATGGGTGGGTTTTTCAATATATGAAATAGAAATAGAATAATAAATATCAATAAAATAACAAACATACTCGTTCATTTACAAACAAACTTTACTTTCAGACTTCAAAAATTCTGACGCAATTCTAAAGAATTAAATGCGCTTCGTAGCCATATTATGCCACTACTTCACGTTCCCTAGAGGTTCACTATGCTTCGAGTTCGTTTAACTATACGATAGAGAATATCATGCTTTTTTGCGTTCATTGAAAAGCCATGAAGATCACGAATATCGCAATGAATCTGTTCGGCAACGATACGCGTCACACCACGCGGACGAAGTCGCGGGCACAGCTACCTTATAATATTAGGTACTAGGATTTCATTATAGCTAAAGTTTAAAACGGGAATAAAAGTACCTACTGGCATATTACGGGGTTCAGTCACGTTGTCACGTGCGACAACACGTAGGTTTTCAGGTAGGTACTGAGAATATTTGTATTGATCATGCGTCCCGCAGTTTCACCTGCGTAAGTCACGATTCCGTGGGAATATCGGGATCAAAAGTAGTTAATGTCTTCCTGAATTAAGTAGCTTTCTATTGGTAAAATAATTTTTGAAATCGGTCCATTGGTTTTTGGAGCTTATATTATGTTACAGTTATTCCCAGTTCCAGCTACCTATATTCCAAGTTTTTTTATAGCTACATTAAAATAGTTTTAATCACCATCATCGACTTATAGGTGTATGCAATATTGGACATGTATGGTCTTCTTGGATATTTTTATATACACGTTGATAATGTAAGACATTTTTAGAACCCAGGTTACTAAACTTTGCAGGTGTTTGACTTAGTCAGTATTTCGTCACGGCAAAATAATCAAAATGACATATGTGTCGAACCGATTCTTCTTATTACTAAAACTCTACTATCCGTTGGGTACGGAGCCCTAAAAAACAATCCTAATATTTTCAGACAAGGGAACAAATTCTAAGTACTAGGCAACCATAATGATTAGGAAAGTATCACCTCACCTAAGTTTAAAACATTCGAATCAAATTAATTTGGAATCCCTTCGTTCGACTAACAAACAGGGAGGGTGGAGGTCATCGACCCTTGGCGTAGAACTGTGCTACGATGTAGGTACGTAGCTGTCGTGCTAGGAAACAGATGGTTACTTGCTACGAGATACAGAAAACACGCTTTATGACATAATTATTAACAGCCGAATACATAAATGTCTTTTAAAGTTTGAGGGGTACTTATACAATTAGGCAGCTTCTACATTTAAAAAAAAACGTTAAGTACAAATTTTGAATAGCGTTTAGGCGAGTAGAAATCCCTAGAATCGCAATTTTTTAATTTACATTAAAACTCGCATTGCAAAACATCGAAATACGAAGATTTATTTTTGGAAAGCATTCATATCAAATGCCTTTGGAATAAACGGCTTATTTCCACTAAGAAAACTCTCAAAAATACGCTGCAACACTTTTATTTAGTTATTTATTTGCATTTCATTTTTACACGACTGCCAAAGGAAGTGTTATGTTTTTGCCGTGAGTGTATGTATGTATGTGACCTATTTTTGTGCCGTCGTAGGGCCTAAACGGCTGGGCCGATTTAGATAAACGATACGTCGTTAGATTCGTCATGACCGTGAGAGTGACATAGGGTACATTAAAATAATAAATAAATGAAAATAAAGATTTAAAACGCTATAAAGCAAGATTTGTCTTGACCATAAAAACCGAGCAAAGACAACGGAACGTTACTTAAAAACTTTTCGATTTGTTTTTGACGCCGAGTTTCAACTTTTTAAGGAATTTGAATGTTTGATTTGTCAGTTTGTCAGAGATAACATAAATAACAATTACTATGTTTACAATAAGTAATTAACAAAAAATTTGAAATGTCGCGCTATGGATAATGGATAGCAAGGCTAATCCGCTAGGACAAGAAACCGCCATGCAGCCTTTGTATCACCAGTCGCGACGAAGTTTTCGGATTTGGTAATTATATTTTAAGATGAATACCTGCCTACTTCATAGTCATCTCAGCAAAACTCAAAAAGAATAGCTATTATAATATTGAAGGCTTTTTTAGATAGCCTATCTTTAACCGATTTCGAGTCCTCGCTACTGAAGTATACACATCCAGAGTTAATGAGTTTCTCTGGTGTAATTGTATCTAATCTCTAATAACTAAAAAGCGTTAAATAAAAAAAATATTAAAACAAAATAAAAAACCCGACTGCCGTTAAAACTGAAAAGTAAAAAACAAGAAGATACCTAAAGATAAAGAAACCTTAAAAATCGTTCGACGCATCTAGGAGCCTTAAAAAATTGTGGATGCAGTCGGGTGGGACTCCTTTTAAAGGTAAAGTATAATGACACCAAATTGTGTTGAAGTCCCACCCGCGTCCATCCACAATTTTTTAAGGCTCCTAGATGCGTCGAACGATTTTTAAGGTTTCTTTACCTTTAGGTATCTTCTTGTTTTTTACTTTTCAGTTTTTTACAACCTATATACAACAAGTACAATAAAGTAATACTTATGCTTACTACTACATAATATTTTAATACTTTAAACAATTTCCCTTTACGTGATATATTTACTATATTTATTATATATTAACTATATATATTTATATATTTACTTGCTCTTAGTATGTATTTAATAACTATAATTGCAACTTTTTTAATAACCATTACTTTATTTTTACAATTAAAATACATTTCATCACTTAAAGCACTATCAAATGAGGAAATCAAAGTTGTTAAAGGTGATTTTACAGAGAATTCCAATGGGCCTGTAAAAGGAGAAAACATATCGGTTACCTTTAAATCAATTAAGAAGAATGTGAATCAAGAATATGAATATTTTGGAATAGATCTGAATGCTTCAGAAACGAAGCGAAAGGCAGATTTAGTAAATGAATCCAATAAAAAATCAAGTAATGGAACTAAAAGAGTAGAAGTAAATAATTTCAATTTTATAAATGTTTCTTCACTTAAATTGCAATCAAAGGAGGAAATCGAAGTTGTCAAAAGCGACATTACAGATAATTCAAATGGGTCTGTGAAACAGGTAAACGAATCTGCATCGAACAAAAAGAATGTGGATCAAGAACATGAATACTTTAAAAGAGATCTGAATGCTACAGAACTGGAACGAAAAGCAGTTTTAGTAAATAGATTTAATTTAGCATTAAGTAATGGAACTAGAAAAATCGAAAAAACTTATTACAATTTAACTATCCTTATACCCAAAAAGGCTATCTTTGTAAGTAACGATAACTCTAGGGGGCGAAACGAAGGAAGCAAACAAGAACGACAACCTAAGGTACCTAAAAAAGGAGACCCTAAAAGGCCAATGCGAGATTCTATAATACAACACAAAAGACCGAAACAATGCTCAATAGTGCCAGGTGCCAGTTGGCTAATTAGAGGAGAATCAGGGAGAGGAGGAGATGGTAGGCTAGTTGGAGGAGGTGGTGGATTGCCAGGTAAAGGGAGTAGTGGTAGCCTAGGCAGCGGAGGTGATGGTAGGTCAGACAGCGGTGGTGGTCGATGGCCAGCTAAAGGAGGTGGTGGTAGACCAGACAGCGGAGGTGGTAGATGGCCAGGTAAAGGAGGTGGTGGATGGCTCGATAAAGAAGGTGGTGGATGGCCAGGTACAGAAGGTGATAGACCAGGTAGTCATGGACGGCCAGGTAAACGAGGTGATCGATGGCCAGGAAAAGGAGGTGATAGAAGGTCAGATAGAGGAGGTGGTAGACGGCTAGGTACAGGAGGTAGTGAATGGCCAGGTAGAGAAGGTGGAAGGCCAGGTAGTAGTGGACGGCAAAGTGCAGAAAGAGAATTTGATAATTCGCCAAGGATGCTACGTGACCGGTCTAACGATACTGCAACAGGGTTAAAACAGTCAGGGTTTCGAACCAATAACGATACTGCATGGCTAGACATACCAAAGATGCCAAATATAGAAGACTCAATACCTGAAGGTATAATAATCCCTTGGTCAGCCTTTGATCAAACGACACCAGAAAATGAAGAGTACCAATACTTTACCGAAGTTTTCGACACTTCAGAAGTCTATTTGATAACTTGGAACCGAACGGTTACAATGTTTCCTAAGTAATTTAACGTATTAAAACAATTCAAAAAAAAAATGCATTTTCTCTACTGATGACTGGTGGAAGACAAATTGAACACGTCAATGTTCACTATCTTTAGTGGCTTGTTAGAATTACAATTTTTGAAGTCGGTTTTTATTACTTTTTTTTTAATAAGTACTTCCTTTTAGCATCTTGTTTTTTGGTTAACACTATGATGAATATGTGTCCAAAATCATTTTAAGATTTCGGTTCAAAGGTAAAAATGAAAACCTTATAAGTTCACTTTGTTGTCCGTCTATCTGTCTGTCTGTCCGTCCATCTGTAAAGACCAATTATTTTGGGCCCCGCGGAGGTATCGAGTTGAAATTCAAGCCATACAGCTACTGAGGTCTATCATATGGTCCCTATTAGGTGTATAAAGATCAAAGTTCTGAATCCACTCTTCAAAATATATGTTCTTTGAGATTTTATTTTAAAGATAATACATAATTTAAAAAAACGCAGCGCAAATCTGATTAATAATCAACATTTGTTATGTCCTTTTTCTTTCAAATACTTAAATCGCGGCCTATTTCCATAACACCATAAAAACATACATAATACAGTAAAAAAACAATTTATTTCAAAACAATTTCCATTGCCCTATAAAAATATGATGTCACGATTATAGCTCAAACAATATTGTTATGGTTAAGCATACGTAGAATTTTATTTGGTCTTATTATTATGAATTTTTACCATAATATTACAACTTAATTTTGTTTCTTCCAAAGAAACGAAAGATGGCCTCAAGGCTCATCAGGGTCTGGAAGTTCTGAAAACAAGATTCTTGGCTATGAAAAAGTAAGAGGCTTAGCAGGCCCATTGACATCGGAAAGTGACCAAAAAGGCGTTAATGGCGACGGCATAACTGTTAGCAGACCCAAGAACCAATTCTAGATGTCCCCAAAAAGCCGGACGTGGCGACGACGTAGCCCTTATAACAGCAACATATACAGGAAGTGCCCAAAACATTGACGATGTCGGTTCAGATGAAGCCACCGACAATGAAGCCTATCTATCAGGCTATATAATCAACGGATAAATTAAATCCTATAGTAGGTTCCTTAAATTCCTTAATAGATGCGCCTCGCGGTTTCACCCGCGGAAGTCCCGTTCCCGCGGGAATACCGGGATAAAATGTAGCCTATGTGTTATTCCCGGTATCCAACTACTTATATTCCAAGTTTTATCGCAATCGGTTTAGTAGTTTTTGCGTGATTGAGTAACAAACATCCAAACACACACACTTTCACATTTATAATAATAGAGATGGACGACTCATCTCTTGGTCATCGCTTCCGTCCATCGTTTTCATTACTTACTTTCCCAGATTAAGGGCTCCTAGATAATATCAGAAGCATCTTAAATATGGTAACAGCATTAAAGTTCTCGCCGTTACCAGCCCCACCGAAAAACACGAAAACTAGATATGTGTTTTTTATCAATAGTAAAAGTCAATTATTAAATATTACCCGTGCCGAGGCTATTTAAATCTAAAATGCCTAAACAATTTAGACATGTAGCTCTAATAGTAATTTTGGAATCAGCAAAACAAGGAGGCCGGATCTAACCACTGGATTGAATTTCACAAGCCGCAGGTACTTTCTACACAACGCCACTACACACCCCGAATGGTACGTGAAGCCATTGAAATTACTAAGAATAGTAATTTCAACAGGGAAGGTTGGTTTCAATTTTCGAGAGCCTGGAATCTGGTAGTTAAATTATGTAAGCCCACGAAGAACACGATAATAGGTTTACAAACCGATACATACAGTGAGCATAAAGAATATAATCACTATACAGTGAGTGTTGTCAGTCGAGTGCAGGATCGAGAGAATAGTGAGCTGAGTAACAGTAGTAGGGGACGGATAACAAGAAGGAGCAGTCATATCAAGAAGCAGGTAGTTCGATATGGACTCTTCTAACTGTCATCACCTACCCGCATTCTCCAGTCTCGTGAACAAGCCCGTTGAAATTACTGGCGAAATATCGATCTCCGTGTAAAAACAAAATAAAACATTGTAAATACCCCGTTATTTAATAATATTCGTAATATTGGAATAACCTATCTCTAAGGTAAGATGACATTAAGGGAGAGAAGGAATGTGGCAGTAATTTCTTGATTAAGTATTTATAGCAGGCGTTAATACCAGGCTCGATCAAGGCATGTATCTTTTAACTAAATCGTGATATGAAATCACGGAACGCAGCAATATTGTATAGATTACTAGCTGCATCCCGTGGTTTCACCCGCGTAAGTCCCGATCCCGTGGGAATATAGGGATCAAAAGAAGCAGATGTTAACCCTCGATAATGTAGCTTTTTAT
Source organism: Idaea dimidiata (assembly GCA_949358125.1). Lineage (NCBI taxonomy): Eukaryota > Metazoa > Arthropoda > Insecta > Lepidoptera > Geometridae > Idaea > Idaea dimidiata. The sequence continues at coordinate 13,799,571 of OX442337.1, forward strand.
TAGTGAAAGAATACGGTCCAGTAGTATCGGAGCCTATCAATAGCAAACAAACAAATAAATCTCTTGTCTTTATCTTTTCTCTGATTAGTGTAAGTTTAAGACGGCGCAGAAGAAAAATAGTGGTTGTTGCGAAGCATATTCTAAATCAGCCACAAGTTTGGCGAATGTGAAATTTAAATACATGTTTTATTGAACCTTCTTCTAAGGCATTAAACAAAAACACGATTTTGTTTGATACTTTTTGTTTTGTGCAAAATTGTGCTGTATTTTCTTTATTTTATACTCTTTTCTCGTCTATTATACCAGATATCGAAACATTTTTTTATTTAGGTAATACAAAGGAAATCATCAATACTTTAAAATAATAATATTCTATCATAATTATTTTTTTGTAGTTATGAGTTATAAATGACTAATATTTGTTTAATAATAATATGAATCTAAAAACAATAAAATTCATTAAAAAGTATTTTAATGTTGTTGTTTTTATTTGTAGTTAAATATTCGTCTTTTGATTACTTCCACATCAAATATACCTCCAGAGTAGATATTTTTTGTATAAAAGATGCAGTGAACAACCAAACCATGTTTGGGGTAACCACGCATGCGCCCTATCTACATAAAAACGACCCAGCAAACGCAGACGGGGGTCGGCCTCTATAAGACGCGGCCCGTTCAAACACATTCTGGACACACCTATGTCTTAATGAAATTTAAAAACAAAGAATTCCGATGTCAATTGTCTATTTAGTGAATTATTAAGTACTGGTGCACCGAATAGTTCTTTAACAGTGTCGTGTTTGTTTCAATTTGTGCTATAGGAATGCGAGTTTTCTAAATTTGCAAGGTAAGCTATTTCTTGTTTGTTTTTATTTATTGGTATTATAGTTTCTTATTGAAATAGGCCCTAAAAGAAGATAAAATAAGAAAACACTTTATTATACCATAAAATTAATAACATTTAAAAATAAACATTTCCAAAATAAATTAAAAACTATGATGACATTTAGAAATATATCATATCCTACTAATATTATAAAGCTGAAAGTTTGTATGTGTATATTATACATGTATATGTGTGTTTGTTACTCAATCACGTAAAAACCGCTTAAGCGATTACCATATAACTTGGAATATAGGTAGTTGGAAACCTGAAATAACATATTATAGGCTATTTTTAAACGACTTCAAAAAAAGGAGGAGGTTATCAATTCGTCTGTATGTATAATATTTTTTTTTATATGTTCACCGATTACTAAATGACGGCTTGACCGATTAAGATGATTCTTTTTTAAATGGATAAAAATAATAATTTGTCCCATAAAAATTTGATGTGGATCTGATGAGGATCTTCGGAGTGATGAACGGAAATGCTCCTCAAGACGCATTAATCAATCCAACTGTTTATCGATTACTCGAAGATGGCTTGACCGATTGAGATGATTCTTTTTTTAATGGAAAGGTGGAAGCTTCGAAATGGTCCCATATAAATTGGATGAGGATCTGATGAGGATCTTCGAAGTGAGGACCGGGAATGCTCCTTAAAACGCTGTATTCAATTCAATTGTTCATCGATTACATTAAAATGGCTTGACCGATTGATATAGTTCTTTTTTTAATGAAAAGGTGGAAGCTCCGAGGTGGTCCCATAGAAGTTTGGTAAGGATCTGATGAGTATCTTCGGAATGATGGACAGGAAAGCGTCCCAGAACTCAATAAATTACTCATTTTTGGACTTCTACCAAAAAGAATAGACCCCTAAAGAACTAAGTACAGATTGATTGGGCACCTGAAACCACCTTCTCATCAGCAAACTCCTCAATAAATAAAATTACGGTAACAATATTGTTGATTTTTAGATAGGTAGGTATACTAAAAAGGGTAAAATAAAAAAATAATTTAAAAATTAAAAAACCGACTTCAAAACAGAAACAAAAAAGTCGGGCAGTTTTACTGGTTGGTTCCATATTGTACTTAGTTTGGCTGCCCGACTTCAGATGATAAAACAGATTAATTAGTCGGTGGCACTGTACCTATGTAGAGGTTATTTTGGTCTTTTTTATCAATTCTTTTTTTGGTTGTTTTTTAAATTATTTTTTGTTTCTGTTTTGTTATTTCGATATTCCTGGGGGATCGGGACTTACGCGGGTGAAACTGCGGGGCACTGTTAGTACTCAATATTATGACTCTATGGATAATATTCCCGATCCCGCGGGAATATTGGGATAAAAGTAGCCTATGTGATATTCCAGGGCTCCAGATACCTATATTCCGAGTTTCATCGCGATTGGTTCAGTAGTTTTTGAAAGTAAGATCATACGTCTGGAGCTAACTTAAGCCGTGGGTTTCCTCACGATGTTTTCCTTGACCATATATGAGCGATGTTATTAACGCACATAACTTTTCTTGTGTTATTCCAATAAACTTTTTAAACTAACACGACTGGAACTCATATTTACACATTTTTCCTTTTTTTTGTGTTATTTCAGGTCTCCAGATACCTATATTCCAAGTTTCATCGCAATTCGTTCAGTAGTTTTGCGTGAAAGAGAAACAAAGTCACATACATAGGGGAGATGGGCCCAAAGCGGGCACACTAAGGGAAAATTGAAAAAAAAATGGTTTATAACTTAGCTTCGTTATTAGTTTTTTTTCTATAAAGTCCATTGCGAAACGCTTTTGAATGGAAAATGGTTCGATATATCAATAATATAAAAATACATTAATTATGAACAATATGAAAAACTTCTACAAATGCCCGCTTTGCCCAAGGGGGGAGCCCAAAGCGGGCACTAGTTTAGGGCAAAACGGGCATGGGTTAAGGTAAAGCGGGCATAGTTAAAGTGTATCAATTTATTGCAAAATTATAAGAAAAAGGACAGACTTTCTCTGCCTGCAACTTAATAAGAATTGAAAAAACAAACAGATCAAATGTTGTATTTTAACAAAACTAGCAGCATTAGGTAATATCAATTTTAATAATCAAACATGAACTTCAAAATATTTTTTACGTATTAAAAATAAAATATCTAGTAACTAGTTATATCAGAACAAGTGCCATTCTTTTTCTCGCGAATATCATAAATGGAGGAACTAAAGATCCAGCAGCATTACAGCAGCATTAACTATGTGGTTCTTCCTCTCTCTGTGCTAGCAATGAGACCAACTTGTCGCTTTCCAGATTTTGTCAGGACCCTTGGTGGTTTATTTGATGAGGTTTGGACCCCTGTCTTGTCCATATTGTATAAACGATTAGCATCAACTTTATGCTTTTCCATTTGCTCCTCTAATATATCGAAAAATTGGTACACCTAGGGCTTGTTAAACCCTCTAGCTCGGGCAATAGTCGTTATTTCTGATTTCTTAAAGTTAAGTCAGAATGACGTTTAACAAAACCTTTGTACTAATCTGAACCAGCAGCACCATTTTTAAAAGGATGTGGTATTCTATTCATATCGGCATATTAGTATATACTAGTTCCAAGAACTCTGGTTATGACTACCCGTAAAATAGACTGTCCATATTAAAAACATATTCCAAAAGTTCAGTCTCTTGATCCGCAAAAAAGACAGTAACGTATCTGCCCAGTTTTATAGCGGATAACCTCGTTTTCAAATGTCTTTGCAGTGTCGCTCTAGGGATCCCAAATTTTGTAGTTACAGTTTTGATAGGTCTTCCTAATTCTTGTACTTCCAGCAGTGCTTGTCGCATTGTTGAGGGTGTCCATGAGACCTGCGATGTATTTCTTTTATAATTGTTTGCCATCTAAAAAAATAAATAAATTGCAATTTATATGTTAGTCTAATGGGCGGGCAAAGCGGGCACGTGTCCGCTTTACCCTGCCCGCTTTGCCTTTTTCGACACTTGAAATACAAGAACAAAATTTAACCTCAAAATGTTTACACACGTGAATTATAATTTAACCGGTATATAGCCAAATAATCACTTGTTAACGAAAAAATATTGATTATAGCATAATAAACACCAAAAAAGTCATAACACATGATACATACCTTGCAATATTTTTCAAAAACTCATTTAATTTTTTTTTTTAATATAACGCATAATGGCGTGCTCGCAGGTGAACGCGGCGACTGACGCAAGGTGTGCGGGTCGCGGGGATTACTGTCACGTGTTGAGAGGGCGCGATTATTTAAAATGACAATATTAAATTGAGTGCCCGCTTTAGGCCGGTGCCCGCTTTAGGCCCATCTCCCCTACATAACACAAACTTTCGAGTTTATAATACTAGTTAGGTTTATGATTTTTTAATACTTTATCTAAATTCTAAAATGTCAATTCATAAACCCGAATACACAGCTCCAGTTTAGTGTCATTCTCATGCGGGATTACATTACAAAACTAGTGGTATGCAATTTTAGTAATTCTTACAAAATTACGTTACTGTTTCTCTAATAGATTGCTTATAAATTGCGCTGCGAGACTTCTTTTGTGAAATTGACTCTTTAATGCATGTCACTAGTTTCGTAATGTAAATTAAGCTTAGTGTCGTATCGTTGTGTATCTCTACTGTAAATTACGGTTTGCTAGCTCTCGGTCAATAAACTTCTAAAACAAGGATAGGTTTTGACACTAATAACAAAAGTTATTTGGTTCAGTTTGTGTATAATTATACTTGGAAGTTCTACTATCATGGGACGTGATTTGGGTGGCAAATGTGAAACTATATGAACTTACCCTGAACCCTGTAGCCTGGGTCTAAGATAATTATGGCTGTAGCATCTCCCTGCCACCCATCCTATCCTATCCTACTTCCTACTAATTTTATAAAGCTGAAAGTTTGTGAGTGTGTATGAGTGTTTGTTACTCAATCACGCAAAAACTACAGAACCGATTGCGATGAAACTTGGAATATAGGTAGCTGGGGACCTGGATTAACACATATGCACATAGATAACTAAAAACTTAACTAAACCTAAATCAGGTAAATCCTTGGTGGAACGAAGTGTGTTTATAATACATAACAATTAACTTTTATTTTGCCTTTTAACCGCGGGGCGCAGCTAGTCTCAACTATAATACTAACTCTAATATAAAACGAGAGAAAAAAACTAAGGCTTGCAACAGCAACGTTTGACATTTAAAGCTAACCTGTAGAGAAACGCATTGTAATAAACCTAGGACCCTTTGGGAAATTATCTATATGGCTTTAACATCGACAATTTCTGCTCGCTCCTTGCGCGGTACCTTTTTCAACCCCGTTATCGACAGCATGGTATTCCCAAACCGAAACCCTCCTTAGGCAGTCGGGTAAAAACATAGCTAAGAGCACTTCCACATAAAAGTCACTTATACACCAAAAAAAAAACATAATATACATCAAAATCGCCCCATCGGCTTTCATGTGCTATGAACGATGATACACAGGCAGACAAGAGACACAACAGACACATATACAGTAAAATTTGCAAAATCCCTCGTTTTCCGTCGGGAGTTACTTAGAACAGAAAAATTTAAAAACCAACAAAAAAAACAATAATTCATAAAAAATACCAAAATAACCTCTACATACAGCGCCACCGACTAATTAATCTGTTTTATCATCTGACGTCGGGCAGCCAAACTAAGTACAATATGGAACCATACAGCCAGTAAAACTGCCCGACTTCAGATGATAAAACAGATTAATTAGTCGGTGGCGCTGTATGTAGAGGTTATTTTGGTATTTTTTATGAATTATTGTTTTTTTTGTTGGTTTTTAAATTTTTAAACTAATTTTAGTTCTTTTTTTAAGTCGGTTTTTTAATTTTTAAATTATTTTTTTATTTCACCCTTTTTAGTACCTACCTACCTACTTTCGACTGCCAAATAAATTAACTTTAAAATTTAAATTAAATTACAAAATTAATTAATTGTTACCGTAATTTTAATTTTTGAGGAGTTTGCTGATGAGAAGGTGGTTTTAGGTGGCCCATCAATCTGTACTTAGTTCTTTAGGGGTCTATTCTTTTTGGTAGAAGTCCAAAACGAGTAATTTATTACATTCTGGGAAGCTATCCTGTCCATCATTCCGAAGATACTCATCAGATCCTGACCAAATTTTTATGGGACCACCACGAGGCTTCTACCTTTCCATTAAAAAAAGAACCATCTCAATCGGTCAAGCCACCTTCGCGTAATCGGTGAACAAGTGAATTGAATACAGGTTTTTGAGGAGCATTCCCGGTCCTTACTTCGAAGATCCTCATCAGATCCTCACCAAATTTTTATGGGACCACCTCGGGGCTTCCACCTTTCCATTAAAAAAAGAACCATCTTAATCGGTCAAGCCACCTTCGCGTAATCGATGAACAAGTGAATTGAATACAGGTTTTTGAGGAGCATTCCCGGTCCTCACTTCGAAGATCTCCATCAGATCCTCACCAAATTTTTATGGGACCACCTCGGGGCTTCCACCTTTCCATTAAAAAAAGAACCATCTTAATCGGTCAAGCCACCTTCGAGTAATCGGTGAACAAACATAAAAAAAAAAAAAAAAAAAAAAAAAAAAATATATATATACGCGACGAATTGAGAACCTCCTCCTTTTTTGAAGTCGGTTAATAAAATGACTAGAAACGCTCGGGATTTGCTCAGTAGTGAAGCCGAAGAAATTCTCCATGAAGCCTTGTTACGAATATTACTATTCTAACCTCAGTGTTTTAAAATAGAATAATGGTATATCTAGATAGTTCATTTATTTAAGTACTAAAAATAATAAAAAAAAACAATAATTAATAACTAATAACTACATCATTTTATGTCTTTAATTTTTAAACTTAAAGGAAGTAATTGTCAATATGTTTTCGCGTCACGACGTGCTAAACGAAAATGGTTTAACTTCATTTCAGTACAAATAAGTTTAATTGAGATTTGGAAAGTTTCTGATACATAACCTACACGCTGCGCCCTACGTTTTCACCCGCGTAAGTCCCGATCCCGCGGGAATATCGGGATAAAAAGTAGCCTTTGTGTTATTCCAAGTCCCCAGCTACCTATATTTCAAGAAGACATTAGTGCGCGGCCGGGATTCGAAACCACGACCTTCAGAATGAAAGTCGAGACATCTACCACTAGACCAACACCGCTCTAAAAATAAAAAAATAAATTAACTTGATCAATTTCACAAGGTAAATGTAACTCTCCCGAATCTCAAACAAAGCTAAATAAATGTTTCTGTAAAAACAATTAGGGGGGATGAAATTAGGTTAAGCTAACGTCAAAATAGAACTTAGTAAATACTAGCTGCGACCCGCGACTTCGTCTGCGTAGAAATAGTGCGTAGCCGACTTTTTTAGTCTTTACTCGGGTTCTGCTAATGGGATTTCGATGTAAAGTATACCACGAGTTTCCTCGAAAATAGAACTATCCAATATTGAAAATCAGATTTCAATCGGATTAGTAGTTTTTAATTGTATAAGGAACAAACAGAGAAGCAAACAGACATGAATTTTAATTTTTTTATAAATTTGTTCTACTACCATAATTCCCCTAGACAACTTTTTTTCAATTTACGTCCAAGTACAGACTTTTTGTCCTCTCTCCCTTTAATATAATTATAGTAGATACATTATAAGTATTAGAAGATAAGTAGGTAAAGGTACTATGTAAGTTGGTGCAAGAATGTGTGCGCTGTTATAGTCCGAGGTTGTTAGGTACAGCTGTGGTATCATCTAATTAGCATCCACCACTACTAGTTGCTATTTACTGTCAAAAAACATATTTCGTATTCTACGTTGCTGCTTTGAACTAATCACCGGTAACGTCAAAGCAGCAATGTACTGCAGGTTAGCCACTAGTAGCGGTGGATGCTAATTAGATGATATCACAGCAGAGCGGATCGATTCCGATGAGGCTGCACGCTGTGTGTAAGCATTGCTCGAATCGGGTAGGTAGATATCACTGTAGAACGAATTATTTCGGGATTGATAACATCAGGACGACCTTTGTGGCGCGTCGTCGACTGCAATGTGGAAGGTTGAAGGTCACGCCAGGTGCAAATATTTATGCTTCATCTAAATCTAAATATATTATATAACTCAAAAACTGACTGACATAGTGATCTATCAACGCACAGCCCAAACCACTGGACGGATCGGGCTGAAATTTGGCATGCAGGTAGATGTTATAACGTAGGCATCCGCTAAGAAAGGAATTTGATAAATTCTACCCCAAAGAAGAAAAAAGATAATACTTCTTATAGATTATAACATAATACGCAAGCGAAGCCGCGGGCAAAAACGAGTAATATAAATATGCCTTCGGATCATGTCAATTTCCTCACAATATTATGTATACTTTCACCCTACGGTTGGCCGCTATTTGAACCCATGACCGAATGTAAGTCATCATCATCATCATCCGAGCGATGTTCCAAGTTGCTACTCACTCGGGAGCCCGGGATTCGCTTTCCTACTTTTACGTCTTCACTTCGCATGATCTTCGGCATCTCTTATAGTGAGACCATTTACACGCATTTATCAGCCCTTACGATGAAGTAAACGCAAAACGGCTGGCGCAAACTGGATGCGAGAAGCCAAAAATAGATCCAGGTGGCGTGCAATTGGAGAGGCCTATGTCTAGCAGTGGACTGCAACAGGCTGATGATGATGATGACGATGAAGTCGGTATCTTAAATCTACCTACCATTAGACCAACCCCGCTCCTCAAATTTTGATTTTTAACTGACTTCAAAAAAAAGGAGAAGATTATCAATTCGATGGATTTTTTGTGAAAGATGATAGAATTTCGATCATTTAGGGTATAACTGACAAATAGGAGATAGACATATCTAACCTATCCACGAGCCTTTAACAAAATTAAACTTTTCATTCACGCACACTACCTATTCACGCGCACCTGCCATTTGTAAGCTTATACCACTTGTACCTACGATACGATGTTCATTGAAGCTGCAAATCCACGATCCCACAGGCCCAATACCTTGACCGTTTCGACAGAATTCACCCTTTTTGATACAGTTCACCGACTCTGAGGTTCGAAATGTTCTGTATTTCTACTTACTTTGACTGATTAGGTACCTACCTAAAGCTTAAGCTTCAGATACACGACGACACTTAGAGTGACACTGACACAGACTACACCTCGAATTAAAATGTCGATGTCTGCAGGAATCGACATCTATCTATCTCATATCTACTTACACAAGTTGGAGGAAACACTGTCAGAATAAAAACGAGCTGAGCAAGATGGTTGTAGCAAAGGACTTGTGTCATTTTCTAATAGGGTGACAATAAGATTTATTTTATGTGACAGATGTTAGATTTAATAATGCAAGTGCAATTGTATTATTTACTAGCTGCGCCCTGCGGTTTCCCCCACGTAAGTACCGTTACCGCGAGATTATCGGGATAGCCTATGTGTTATTATAGGTTTTCAGCTACCTATATTCAAGTTTCATTGCAATTAGTTTAGTAGTTTTTGCGTGATTGAGTAACAAAGTCACAGACATACATACAAACTTTTGCGTTTATAATATTACTGAGACTTACGTCTCAGTCTCTGTTGGCAAATTGAAGATTTCCATTAGCAATAGACGCTCTTTAAGGATTAATGAAATAATACAAAAGGACACGGTATAAAACAGTTTTAGTAATTGTTATAGTATGCTTATTAATTTTTGAACACTTTGATTAATAAGTATAAATATTTTACAAAAAGAAATGTATCATCAAAAATCACCGTATCACGACGGGTTCCCGTGAGGCAAAGATTAGCGCTCTCGCCCGTCATGCAAGAGGCACAGGTTCGAAGAAAGAAGAAGAAATTAAATTAATTTTCTTTGGTGTGAAGCAGCAGCAGAAGAAGAAGAAGGAAAATACATACACACAAAGACACATACTACATACTGACTGACGAAATCAAATTTAAACAGACATGACGGTCAATTACGTTAAATTTAATATAGTACTTCCCTCAAATTTCATCAAATGTAAAGCTAGAGGAAATTTCAAAAATAAAACTTTTTGACTAATTACTTATTATCACTTATGTTCAGCAGGTAAGTAGTAAAATATCTAACAGTATTCGTACCACCAGCGGAATTGTTGGTATTACATCGGCTTTCAATAATCGACGGGAGTAAAAGCAGGAAAGATCGAAGTGACGACTGCATACGACTGATTTTTTTGTAATTTTCTACTTCATCCATACTGCTGAGTCATTTTTGTCGTATTTGTTCATTTTTCGGAAAGCTGAAATAATAAAATTACAGTAAAAAAAAACTTACCCGAACTCAATACAAAAATCCAAAAATCATAGTCACCATAAATTCTTGTAATAGAACAAAAGATTTGTAGAATACAATAATAAACGTATTTTGGCTTACCTATGAAATGATATATTGCAACCACCATATGATTCACTTGTACAAGTAAAAACACAACACGTTTTCACCATTTTATGCAATTTAACGCAGATATTCTATAAATTAAATAATTAATATTTTACCGCCATGATGCCACCATGACACTGACGCTTGGGTTACCATTAAAATAATAAAAAGGAAATGGGAGCCAATAATGTACTTGACAACCACTTATTACACGACCCGATAATTTACGTTCTGATAAATGAAAGCCAGGATATTCGTGTAAGATCCTATACAATTTGTACGGAGTGTTAAAATGAGACCCTGGCGTCCAATTAACAGGTCGTGTATTATAGGGACATTATCGGGTCGTACAATAACTGCAACCTCTTTTAATGTTTTTTTTTTATATATGATAATTTTTGTAGACTGGCAAGATGAAAGAACGAGACACACTACATCGTCGATTGCTATCTCATTCGGCTCGGATTAGCCTCTGTCTATTGTAAGGCAAAATGTTCAACTACTCAGTCCTGTTTAACTTACACATAGTAGGTGTGGTCTGTCTCAGTGTTAGTGTCACTCGTAAGTGTCGTCATGTATCTGTAGCTGATAAACAATAACGATACTGACACTCGACAGAAATGTCAACAAAAGTGTCGATTGGATTCACACAATGGAAGTTTCACTTGAACTAACATGCGAGATTATGCAACGGATAGCATAGGACTTTAGATAAATTTGACTAGGTGTCTGACAACTGAAAAGAAAACAGCATTCGTGAATAGAGATAAAGTCTTCGTCTTACTCCCTCTTAGTAATTTAGCAATCAACCTAGCCCACTCTAATAATGATTAATAATTAAGAGGACGCAACAAAGAATTTGTAGATTTGATCGAAATATCTCGGTAATTACAAAACTAGAACGCCACTAGAAGAAACAACTAACTAAATGTTTAATGCAGTGAATCCCGCACTAGGGACTAATGCCTGTATTACGGATATCCTTAGTGGTTTACAAATAAAATTATATAAAAGGAAGATATGGGAAACGATCATAGAGCGGGGGATCTAGTACAAGTTTATCTAACACCAAACCACTTTCGATCTCGAAAGAGCGGACTGATAAGTTGCTAAGGGGCAAAATTGCCGACTCAGTTTTATAGCCTAGCCTTTCGAGGGATTCTTACTTCATAAGTTTTCCGATAGCACCTACTTATCGCTTGTTCATTTTAACTTGAGTTTAACTCTAGTTTATTTTATGATTGCTGTGCATCTACACCGCAGATAGACTCTTCGTTGAGAATGACTTTTCAATGTGACATCATTGCTTAAGGCGGCGATAGATGATAATTATCGGTCCTTGTCCGATTGCATATAAATGAGCGAGATGGAATTGCATGAAAAAATCTACAATTTCTCGTAAAATCAATAATTAACGAAGATTAAAATAATATTTTTATAAAATGCGATGAAGGAGTTCTAGGTATTGTATTTTCTAATATTATGATGCCTATAAAAAATATAGCGGTTAAGGATTTAGAAGAAAAATTGATTTATTTTGTAAAACAGGGGTAACTTTGCCTGTATAATAGTGGTATTTAAAGTTATATTTTATTGTTTTTGAAATGAAGGGGACACTTCTTGTATCATGTACAATAACATAATACATTGTTTAAAGATCTATTTGATACCGGTTATGAATAAAACTATTCAATCGGAAAGGATTTCACATGAGTCGCGTCCTTAAGGCTCCATACTCACCTAATGACGTAACAGGGATAGGGCTAGCAAATTTCAGATGTGTGAAAGAAGGACGTAGGATGCAACTATGGACGAACGTAAAATGCTTTGTCGTGACTGACAGATTGACTGACTGATAAACCGTTTTAAAAGAACAAATATTTAAAACTACAATTAATAAGGTAAGTACCTACTTTCAATTGAACCACAACTCGCTATAAAGACAAATATTTGTTATTTGTCTTTATAAACAAACTCATAGATTCGAAATTGCATTGAACAACTTCAATGCAATTTCGAATCTATGACAATACAAACTCAACAGTTTGTAGACTAACTCTAAACTAAAGTTACAACGTGATAAATTCATTTAAATGATAATTCGAAGCCTCAATACGCAATGTCGACCCTCGTCATGTGCGTGCGACTAGAAACGAGATACGGTATTGTCTGAATCGAATAGTCATTCCAGAATCTAGCTCTTTGATCAAGTTAGTATCTTAGTTAGGAGAAAGTGAAGCGTATGATAACGCCAATATAATTTTGAAGTATTTGCATAGAAAACCTAAATTCTAAATTCTAATAATATTATAAGTACTTACCTACATCCAAAAGTTTGCGAAATATGATCATTTTTTCGGTTTTATTCGCTTTGCGTTTATTAAATCACAAGCATTTTACAGCGCTTGACGTTCCAAAATCTTTAGGAAGTCCATAGTGAAGGGACCGTCTCGCGTCGGGAAAAGGAAAAACCTAAATAAATATTAATGCCACGCAGGGCCTCAGGGCCATTCGTATAAGTCCCAATCCTATGAGAATATCGGAATAAAAAGTAGCCTATGTGTTATTGCAGATCTTCAACTACCTACGGACCAAATTTCATCGCAATCGGTTAAGTGGATTTTGCGTGGAGGAGCATCAAAGACACACATACACAAACATAGTTATAACATAGTTAAACGAAGATAGGTATTTTTGACTTGAACCCTTTAAAACCTTGGCCGTATTCACAGTTCTTAAATAGCAAAATAATAACTTTAGCAATTTATATCCAATTTCGATTAGGTAGGTACCTCGACCCGTGGCAACGACGCTGATAAAATTATCATTTTAACCAGATTTTAACACGTATCAGGCTCAGTCTCTGAAGGAATTCGGGCTGAAAACAGCGGAATTTCGTTAAGACCGCCTGTAGGCACCAAGTCTAATCTGAATTTGAATTATAATGATAAACTAGCAGAGTCCTGAGGTTTCACCCGCGTGAGTCTCGATCCCGCGGGATTTTCGGAAACCTCTTTCTTAGTGGATAGAATACCCACATTTCACAAAAAACACACTGCAAATTTGTTATGTCTCTAGGACCTGTGGTTTGAGCCATCGACAAAACAGTTTTGTCGATGGGTTTGAGCTCTGCGTTGATATATAGGTCAGTAAGTCAGGACTTTAAAATTTATTTTTAATTTATGTACCAATAGACTATTAACTTATCTAGGTACCTATTTTAAAAACGGCAGTATGGGATAAAATACGCAGATTGGCAATCCACCGCACCTATAATACAGCGTGGTCCGACGATGACCATTTAAGCCGAAAGGGGATTGTTTTATACGTCTAGTCGAACAACTTTTGATCTACAACTTTTAAAAAATCTAACTTTTTTTGGGTAATGTTTGAGTTAATATTTCACTGAAAAATTAGCTGTTTTTGAAAATAAAGGTAATTAATAGTAATTAGGTAGTTTTGATTGTAGTTGTTCAAACTGAATGAAAGAACAAAATAAGGGCAATGACCTCTATTTCTAAGAAACAGCTGATTTTCTAGTAAACTATCCAATTTTCAAAAGTTGTAGAACAAAAGTAGTTCGCCTCGTCTAGAACAACACACTTTCGGCTTAAATGGTAATCGTCGGTACACGCTGTATACTTATCTATTCTATATCTATATCTATCTCTTCTATCTATATAAAAGAAAGTCGTGTTAGTTCCACCATTTATAACTCAAAAACGGCCCAGCCGATTTGGCTGAAAATTGGTGAGGAGGTAGCTTAGAACCAGGAGAAGGACATAGGATACTTTTTATCCCGATATTCAGAGACTTACACGGGTAAAACCGCAGGGCGCAGCTAGTCTAATAATAAAGAAAGCAGTACGTATATTATACTGTATAACCAATGATAACTACGGTACGTGGGTAGCTATCTACTTTTCATTGCAATTTACTTTACTACACAAGTTAAAAACTTCGATCAACTGAAGTAAAATAACAATTTGGTGCTACAGAACGGCTTGGAAAATGGAAATGAAGTATTGAAGTGAACGGAAATAAGACGATCGACTTGTATCGTCTCGTGTGTTCGAAACATCGCAATTGCCAATAAACAGGTTGTTTGTGCCATTTCATTGCGACTGAAAGGTTTCAATGCTTGTTTTTAATATAATGACTACATTTTAGGCTGGAATCTATACAAGATGTAACGGGCATGCCCTTTAAAGCCGAAAGGGGGTTGTTCTAGACATCTAGGCGAACAACTTTTGTTCTACGACTTTTGAAAATTTGAACTTTTTTTTAAATTATGAGGTTACGTTTCACTGAAAAAAAAACAGCTGCTTTTGAAAATAAACGTAATTGTAGTTTTGATTGTTGTCGACTAAACTAAACGAAAGGACAAGATAAGGTCAATGACCTCTAACTCTGAGAAACAGCTGATTTTCAAGTAAACTTTAAACTTAAAATTTTGAAAACTACTTCGAATTTCCAAAAGTTGTAGAACTAAAGTTGGTAACCTAGACGTCTAGAACCCCTTTCGGCTTAAAAGGGCATACCTGTTACACCTTGTATAGTCCGTACTTTGACTTAGCCAAGCAAAAACTTTGCCTTAGGACAATTGTTCTTTTTCAAAAAGGGATTTAAATGCAATGTATACTTCTCTATGGTCTACGGTGAAAAAAAAATCTAAAAGAATCTCAGTTTTAGATTTTGACATAGCCCGGCGCAAGCCCGCCTAAGGAGCTTTGCCATTTTTTCCTATAATCATTTACCTTTACACAAAGGTCAGAGGTTATGTCCTGTTTATTATGTCTTCGACCAAATGTACTTACACTATGTTTCTTCTAACAAAAGTTAACTAAACAAGGTTAATGGCTTTGTAGGTTAGATACCTAGACGTGCCGTGGATTTATAGAGCAAGCCCCAGAGGATTTATTAGTGTTCCCACTTGATTGAATCACTTTAATTAAAAATCAAGTTCTTTTTTAATAAAACACTTTATTTACCGGGTTTAATTGAGTTTTATTCATGATTTTAAAACGAACCGAGCTTTACAGTTGGCTTTTTCAAAGTTGACAACCAAGGTTCAAGGTGGTCAACCTTGAAAAAGCCAATTGTAAAGTTGGCCAAAGCTCGGTTTGTTTAAAAATCATGAATGAAAAATCGATTAAACCCGGTAAATAAATTATTGTTTTATTATGCAAAATCGCGAAAACCATAGAAGATATTAAGTTATTTTTTGTTATGGACTGAATTCTATTCCGAAATGGAACTAAATGTGTTCCAGTCTGAAATTCCAGTAGGTAACTTTCCCCTCATGGAAGTAAAAACAAACAAGGCAATAAAAATTAAATCCACGTTGATTGTTGAGATGGAAAACCCTATAAATCAATTCTTGTAAATGATACCATAGGTATTGTTCGACATTAACAAAAATATTATAATAAAATTTACGAAACAGAATTTAGATTGATATATTCAAGTTGTACTTCTACCGAGCTCTGGCGTATCGGGCGAACGCCCGACTTCATTGCAGAAGGCTGCGGGTTTGATTCCCGTTGGGTGCATACATTTATGCTTTAAAATAAATGTTTGTATCTGGTCTGGTGTCTTTCTATTTATAAGGTATGTATTTACAAAAAAAAAGTATGATATGCAGTATATCCGTTTTCTAGTACCCATTGTACAAATTACTACTTAGTTTGGGGCTAGATTGCGCTGTGTATAATGTCATGCAATGTTTATTTATTTATTATTTATTGAAACTTTCATGGTCATTATTTTATCATTCATTACACTTGTACCAAATAAGCATTTGGTGTAAATTAGTATATCCGTTTTAGTACGAGTGAGTAGATATATGTAAAAGCAAAAACTACTGAACCGATTGCAATGATACAAAGTATGCAGATAGCTGTATTAATACATATTGCTATGTCTTATTCATATTTGTTCGGGATCCGGACTTACGTGGTTAAAACCGCAGAGCGCGACTAGTGCCAAAGCTTGCAAAAAAAAGAAGTGGGTAAAAGTAATAAATCAAAGAATTGTGATTCGATAGTACCTACGGTATATATTCATTAGTAGTGCCGCTATGCCGGCATTATATATCTAAGATTATTTGACCACAACCAAAGGAATCTTAACAAATGGAGCGAACGATTGCGCTTGATTGATCCTTTTCGTGAAGTATCTACTTGAAATAACTTTGTCCAATAAAATATCAAGATAATAGGAGTGCGGTGTGTAAGCACTTGAACCAATGCTTTTAGCAGAATGTATTTTTGGCTAGAAGAGCCTTAATAATATCCACATTCTAAATTTAAATAACTTTATGAAATTAAACTCAACCGACGTAAATAGAAGGGTGTTTTAAAGGACATACAAAAGGACAATAATGCTGATAATAAAAACTACGCGATTAAAACTGAAATAGTAGATACAAGGGTATAAAGCAGTGTCTTGTGTTGCGGGTCGAATATCAATTCGTGTTAGTTACACCATTTATAACTCAAGAACGGCTGGACCGGTTTTACTGAAAATTGGTGAGGAGGTAGCTTATAGAACCAGGAGAAGGCATAAGATTCTTTTTATTCCGATATTTTCGGTGAAACCGCGGGGCGCAGCTAGTCTTAAATATATACACTCCCAAAAAGTGTACCTATTCCTTTTCAAAAAGATGTATAACACTTTGTAACATAAAAGATCATTCCGTGTGTTGTTCTCATTTGTTTTGTTGTGATTATTATATATTTATGTTACAACTTTAATTAACTTTTATCCAGTTATATAAAAAATACAAAATGTTTTACGTCGCAAATAAATATAGGTACCTACGCAGAAAACTTGGAATACTAAACAGCTGGTGTAAATAAAAAATGACATGACTTAGGGCGACTTGCATAAAACCATTTAAAAATATATTTAACTAAATCAATTTTAAAATAATTTATGGGAAATCGAACATTGGACTCTATTTCATTAAGTGGACGATTGATAATATGTTGCCACACATGGACAGTTCTTGTAATTCTGTCAGATTTTAAACACGTTTAACAGCTTAAACATGTTTAGGAACCGTTATGCCAGCCGGTCTTCATTTAGTTGTTTCTTTTATGAAATTTAAGTGGTTTTATGATTTTTGCGGATACATGTCATCATCATCATCATCTCAGCCCTTAACGTTCACTGCTGAACATAGGCCTCTCCCATACGACGCCACAAATAGCGATTTGAGCCACCTCCATCCAACGGCTCCCCGCGACCGCTACAATGTCATCGCTCCACCGAGTAGGTGGTCTTCGAACACTCCGTTTCGCATTATATCGTACACAAATTATCATTATCAGATACATGTTGTCGGTTCAAATCATTGCCCCTTCACAGAGCTTCTGTCGCGTGCACTGAAGTACGACACAAACGTAGTGATTATATTAAATAAATATAAATAACTATTGCACGACATTACACACAGCGCAATCTAGCTCCAAATTAAGCTCTAGGCTTTTACTATGGGTACTAGACAATGGATATACTACATATTATACCTTTTTTTTTGAAAATACATACATAATATAGGTACATAGAAAGACACCCAGACCAGATACAAATATTTATTTTTAAGCATAAATAAATAAATAAATAATAATAAATAAATATTTCACTACATTACACACAGCGCAATCTAGCCCCAAACTAAGCACTAGGCTTGTACTATGGGTACTAGAGAACGGATAAACTACATATTATACTTTTTTTTTTTTGTAAATACATACATAATATACATAGAAAGACACCCAGACCAGATACAAATATTTATTTTTAAGCATAAATATTTGCACCCGGCGGAAATCGAACCCGCAGCCTTCTGCATTGCAGTTAGGCGTTCGCCCGACGCGCCACAGAGGCCGTCAAATTCTCTTTTCTCTTCGAACTAAGCGTGCGTGGCGACGCGGGAATGGGACAGCGCGGGCGCAGCTAGTTATCTAATAAAAAATAATCATCACGACCGGACCCCCAGACGGTGAGGAAATCCGGTAACATATACATAAAAACATACCAAATTGAAAACCTCCTCCATTTTTGAAAGACAATTAAAAAGTGATTGTTTCGTTTCGTAAACACTTTCGTGGTTGACTATACCTCCCCACTGTTGTCTAAGCAATAAGACACTAGAAGTCACAGTGAAGTAGACAAATAATCTTCTTACCTGGGAACTTCGAATAGGTATATAAGTTGGACAACCACAACCACAGTACATAGAGGGAGCAGTATGGAAACTACACACAATATGGAAAATGCACACACAAGTGCACACTCGTCGTGACGCGACACGCAGTACTGACATATACGCGAAACCCCCTTACGGATAATCCGCGCTACCATGCTCGTTTGTCGTCCTTTTGTCTTTCAAAAAAATAAAGACTACTTTTAAAAACCACAGATAATTTAAAACAATCTTTTTTATTTTTGAAGTTTGTTTTTTTTTTTTTTTTTATTTGATGTGTTTTTAATTTAATTTTTTTAGCTGAACGACACCGCGACGACTTATGAGACATCATGGTAGGGCCCATTATCGTCGAGCCACTTATTTCTATACAATCTCTATGAACATGTCTTCAATGCGACGATTGAATTCTCGACGATTCTCCCGCTCGTGGAGATGGCTTGTGGACGCGCATGTTTGTGTGAGTGAGCCGTTTTCGAACATTTGTGGGTAGTTTCCATACTGCTGTGCCCCAGGCCTCGGCCTATGTACTGTGCCACAACGGAGCAGAGTGTTTTACTAAGGTTTTACTGAAGATTTATGTCTGAAGGAAACTTTATTTTTATTTTTGAAGACACGGAAAGTTGTTTTTCTTTCTGTGTAGGTAGGTACTTATTGTTTTGCTGAACATAACACCTCTTAAACAATTTAGACAGGTCCATAAACCATAAACCTTCGAGTCTCATAAATATAACAATATTTATCATAAATATAACAATATTTATGAGACTAGTAGGTTTATGGTCACTTGACAGTGAAGCATTGGAAACTCGGCTCGGTTCATTAGTTCCAATATCAATTATTAGTCACACACCTTCCCTCTTCACGGCCAAACGGTTCGACCGATTTGAATGAAAATTTGAATAGCAATAGTTTAAGTAGTGGGGAGTAGTAAAATAGGGTACTTTTGATCCCGATAATCCGGGATAGAGATTTACGCGGGTGAAACCGCTAGTAGGTACGTATTGTAACTATAATCGATAGTTATGTTCGTCCGTATCTCATCGCTTCTCGAGTCAATGGAGCGTCAACACTTCAATGACATTGTTTAACAAGATGTCAGTACCGACAAGATACGAGTAGGTAACGACCCGTTATAGACTCGATTTGAATATTCATTCTTAATTATAAGACCACTAGCTAGGTATCCTATCCTTTCCTATCTTACTAGGTGAGTAAGGTTTGTAAGTTATGAGTGTATGTGTGTTTGTTACTCAATCACGCAAAAACTACTAAACCGATTGCGATGAAACTTGGAATATAAGTAGTTGAATACCGGGAATAACATATAGGTTACTTTTTATCCCGATACTAGCTGCGCCCCGCGGTTTCACCCGCGCAAGTCGCGATCCCGCGTTGTTCGAACACCTACCTACCGCAATGCAATAATCCACACTCAAACGGTCGCCCATTGAAGTACTGTTGAAACCAGGCGCTACCGCGCCTGGCATCATCAGTACTTCCCTGGTCGTCCGTTTAAGTGTGGATTTTTGCACTGCGGTAGGTAGGTGAAGTAAGTTAAAGTTTGTATTTCGTCAGTAAGTGACGATGACGATGAATGACGATGATGATGATGCCACTCTACATCACTTATCCTACCCCTGTGTCGATTTTCATTCATTGAATGGTTATTACCCGCGTAAGTCCCGATCCTGCGGGATTTTCGGGATCAAAAGTATCCTATGATACTCTCCATCATTTAAACTATCCCTATGCAAATTTTCATCCATTAATATTATCACCCGCGTAAGTCCCGATCCCGCGGGATTTTCGTGATCAAAAGTATCCTGATACTCTCCATCATTTAAACTATCCCTATGCAAATTTTCATCCATTAATATTATCACCCGCGTAAGTCCCGATCCCGCGGGATTTTCGTGATCAAAAGTATCCTGATACTCTCCATCATTTAAACTATCCCTATGCAAATTTTCATCCATTAATATTATCACCCGCGTAAGTCCCGATCCTGCGGGATTTTCGGGATCAAAAGTATCCTATGTTACTCTCCATCATTTAAACTATCCCTATGCAAATTTTCATCCAATAAATATTATCACCCGCGTAAGTCCCGATCCCGCGAGATTTTCGGGATCAAAAGTATCCTATGTTACTCTCCATCATTTAAACTATCCCTATGCAAATTTTCATCCATTAATATTATCACCCGCGTAAGTCCCAATCCCGCGGGATTTTCGGGATCAAAAGTATCCTATGATACTCTCCATCATTTAAACTATCCCTATGCAAATTTTCATCCATTAACATTATCACCCGCGTAAGTCCCGATCCCGCGGGATTTTCGGGATCAAAAGTATCCTATGTTACTCTCCATCATTTAAACTATCCCTATGCAAATTTTCATCCATTAATATTATCACCCGCGTAAGTCCCGATCCTGCGGGATTTTCGGGATCAAAAGTATCCTATGTTACTCTCCATCATTTAAACTATCCCTATGCAAATTTTCATCCAATAAATATTATCACCCGCGTAAGTCCCGATCCCGCGAGATTTTCGGGATCAAAAGTATCCTATGTTACTCTCCATCATTTAAACTATCCCTATGCAAATTTTCATCCATTAATATTATCACCCGCGTAAGTCCCGATCCCGCGGGATTTACGGGATCAAAAGTATCCTATGATACTCTCCATCATTTAAACTATCCCTATGCAAATTTTCATCCATTAACATTATCACCCGCGTAAGTCCCGATCCCGCGGGATTTTCGGGATCAAAAGTATCCTATGTTACTCTCCATCATTTAAACTATCCCTATGCAAATTTTCATCCAAATCGGTCGAGCCGTTTGACCGTGAAGAGGGAACAAACAAACAAACAAACAAACAAACAAACAGATTTTCGGATTTATAATATTAGTAGGATTTTACCGCGGGGCGCAGCTAGTGGTATATAATATCTATCTGTCTTGCTTAATTATGGTGCCTGTAACACAAAATTGAGGCTGAAACCTTCGTGATACTTAAATAGTTTTGGATTATACAGGGTGTAACAAGGATACCCATTTAAGCCGAAAGGGGGTTGTTCTATACGTCTAAGCGAACAACTTTTGTTCTACAACTTTTGGAGATTCCAAGTAGTTTTCGAAAATTTAAAGTTTAATGTTTACTTGACAATCAGCTGTTTCTTAAGAGTTAGAGGTAATTGACCTTAGGTTGTCATTCCATTTAGTTAGGTCAACTACAATTAAAACTTCAATTGTCTTAATTTTCAAAAAAGGCTGTCTTTGCAGTGAAACATAACCTTGAACTTTTCTGAAAAAAAGTTTGAATTTCCAAAAGTTGTCTTTCGGTTCAGTGTTCCTTGTTGCATTTTCGTATCTTGAAGTCAAACCGCTGGTCTGACATGAAAATTGGGAGCGTGTTTTTTGTCGCGAGTAAGGATTCACCAAGAAATGTTTTTTGGAATATTTAGGAGATCATTACTTACGAGGGTAAAACCGTGGGACTCTGCTAGTGTAACAATACATCCTATAATCTTACTAATATTATAAACGCGAAAGTTTGTATGTAAGTATGTGAGGTTGTTACTCTTTCACGCAAAAACTACTGAACCGATTGCGATGAAACTGGGAATATAGATAGCTGGAAACCTGGAATAACACATAGACTACTTTTTATCCCGATAATCCCGCGGGAAAAGAACTAACGCGGGTGAAACCGCAGGGCGCATCTGGTATATAATAAATAAAAGAAAAAAGTGAGTTAGATTTCAATTCAACATCGCAAAAACAGAAGAAAAATCTAATAAAATTCATCTCGTTTCATCTATATTCACGACCAGGCCTGTATTAACTACAGTTGGTATAAACAGTATCCATTTCCTAGATAAATAACTTCATTTTCCTTGACAGAGACAGAACGTCCTCAACAATAATCTTATTATTAGATAATCTGGTGGCCTTTATAACGTTTCTGCGGTATGTGCCGCTATGCCTCACACAAATCGCGTTACGTTGAACGGGTAGATAGGTAACTAGGTTTAAATACTTCAAGGGAATTCTTGTTTACTAAGGATGGAATTCGTTTAAGTCCCTAGTTAGAAAATAATTATAGATAGATGAGTGAATGTGGAAATTAAATGATCACACTAGTGAATAAAAACGTCACTACTTATTTTTAACGAGGGGTACAAGCTTGAAATATCTTTGGAATACGAGACCAACCAAAAGAATCAAACTTCGTCTTCCACTTTATTCGACAGAAATCTTTTTATCTGTAGAATGAAAAATAAACCCCTAGTTACAAATATATAACTCTAATAGACCTAAACAGAAACATTAACAAAACATAGGGCTTATGAAAGCTGAAACTTTACGCTATAAAACAGCTGAAATCGTGCTATTTACGCGATAAAGTCGACCATTATACGGCAACAACACCACAGATTGCTAAATAAATACTAAATTACGCCTTAAAACAAGCTAGCATTAAGAATTTTGGTTTTACTTAATAGTACGGGGTTTTTTATGTTTGATAATATTCTCTTTATTTTAAGTATCACAATGCTTTTAAGTCATTAACATAAAACATTCTTACGCTTTTTTTCACCTTCATTGTTATACTTTTTACCCGACTGCAAGTGTGAGGTGTTGTTGTTCGCGCCAATATTTGTTTTTTTTTTAATTTTTTCATAATAATACTTATCTCTTTATTTCTTCACGAAATCATTTCCCAATATTCGACAGATACAGTTAGGTTAAGGCCGCATAACATGAGCCTTGCTTAGCACCTGAAGAAAAGCTAGTCGCTTGGCAAGTCACTAGGGCGTTACGTGAAATAAAACCAACCGTTTTGTAAACTTCGATAAAGAAGCAGGTTTCTGGTACTGACAAATCTGTGCGAGTCGGTACCGACCAGCAGTGTTATTCTCTAATAAAAAACAGGTTTAAACTTGTCGGTACCTACTACCTGGACCGAGCCGTACAGGCCGGTTTTACCTATTTCCTAGAACAAATTTACCTATTTCATAAACACTTTCTTTAACTCTGGATCAATAGGTGCCGACCCACACAGATTTGTCGGTACCTGAAACCTGTTTCTTTATGTAACTACCCTACACACTATGCGACTAGCTAGGTGATAGTTGGTGATAGGAAATAATAATCCCTATTTTCCAATAATCGACTACCTCTACAAATACGTCAGTCGTATATAGGCAACATCCCATTCATTTAATAAATCCCACGCCTTTTTCTTAGCGGTTGATACAGAAGCCAACGATATCCTTCAAGTAATTTAATCAAATAAATTCAGGAAATTGTTACTTAACGCAATTTACGATACTCCTCACTTTGTATTGTGTAACCGTTTGTGAAAGATAGACGTTTGATGTAGTTATTTTAGGGAATTGATTGTTTTCTCGCGATTTTTAGTCCCTTGACTTTATATTATCAAGTGATAGTAAATTTTTCTTCAGTTTACGCGATGCTGATATGAAATTTTCCATTTTCCTCTAAAATCCCGAAACGTTGGGTGGTGGAAAATGCAACGCGTTTAAAATGGAAAAAATAGTTAAATTTCAAGTGATATGAGTAGTTTTCCGTTGTTTAGTCGCCGTAACACAAGCTTAGCAGCTTACCATGGAGCTATAGATAGCGCTGTGTGTTGGTTACAGAATTTATTTATTAATAAATTGGACACATAGTAGATAGTGAAGGTGAAGACAATATTGGCCACAATGTCAAACAAAAGTGTTATATCATCGACTACAGAATTCAGATAACCAGTGAGTTTACAATAATTTATTTTTTAGACAATTCACAGTTTGTATTTAGAAAAAAAAAGGGCGGGCATTGAATTTTTGTTCCAAAAATTCAATGCCCGCCCTGCTGAGGTTGAACTTACGACCTCCCCAACTAAATAAAATCTTAGTATTTCACAGTTTACCTAATAGGTGTGCGCCTCGGCGCTTTTTGTCTCAAGACTCCTTTAAACTTTTTATACCTTAGTAAGTATCTATTATTATATGATTAATACTTATTCTAAAGATTGAAATTAATAAACATCTAAGACATTAGCATACCTATCTAGATTTCAGATATGTACTTACAAATAATTTTAATTATACCTAAACTTGTACGAAACTTCGATCTAAATGCTTGTTCTGCAAACTGTTTTATTTTAGCTGAACGAGTGTGAAGGCCTTTGAAAACTCTGTTGATTAAAAATCCCTTCTTACTTCAATATCAGAAATCTCTTCGGAAAATTGTTATACCTAATGTAGCGACAAAAATAAATATACGGCAACCCCTTTATATGTCTATAGGTCTTATATGATGCTTATAATAGATCTCAGATTTAGGCCAGGTACGTACCTACTTATATTAAAATTTATATTAAAAAACATCTAAGTACAATACAATCAGCTTGCTAATCCGGTGAGCTATGTCGAAGACTTTGGTTTTCTGACGGATCATTTCTGATGCGACCCTCAGAGAAACGCCGAGCATAGCTCGTTCCATAGCCCGCTGGGCGCCTTTGAATTTGTGGACCAACCGTGCCGTTAGTGTCCATGTTTCGGCTCCGTATATCATGAGGGTAGGACGCACTAATTAAAGACCTTCGTCTTTAGGCACTATGGGATTGACGATGTAAAAACTCGACGTAGCTTCCCAAATGCTGCCCATCCCAACTGAATTCTCCTGTTTACCACGCCCTCAAAGATGTTTCTTCCTAACTGCAATGTTTGCCCTAGGTAAACATATTTTTAAACAACTTCGAGAACGGCGCCGCGTATCGCAATAGGTTAGAACATGTTTGTTGAACATGACCTTGGTTTTGTCCATGTTCATCTGTAGGCCAATGCGTACAGAAGAGTCAGCCAGGTCATTCAGCATCCGTTGTAGGTCCTGCAGCGTTTCAGCCATGATTTATTTATTGTTTATAGTCAAATAACACTATTATGATACCAATTACATTAATTGACTAGGAAAAAGTTTCATTCAGTTTTCTCACAAAAGCTCAAGCACACTGACAATATCGATCTCCATTCGTCCGCAAACAGATGATGATGATGATATCATCTGCAAATCGCAAGTGATATATCGCCATAACGCTAAGCGAAGCGAAACGCGAAACAAACGCTTACCTATCACTATCAATTATAAAAAAAGCTTTTAAAACTATTATAAAATAAACGTTTCTCAATGGAGTTTAAATTGTTATTCATAATTCTTCATTTAAATGAAGATTTTCCTCCGTGACAACCACTGAATTTAGATTAAGTAGGTACTTAGCATTAACTAAAGTGTTTAAAATTCATGGTTGAGTAAAATAAAAATGTTTTGCACCTGTTTATTTTTGACTAGCTGCGTTTTGCGGTTTCACTAGCGTAAGTCGCGTTCCCGCGGGAATATCGGGATATACCTAAAGTAACCTATATCCAGCTACCTATATTCTAAATTTCATCGCAATCGGTTTTGAACCTATTGCGATGAAACTTGAAATATAGGTAGCTGAATACCGGGAATAACCCATAGGCTACTTTTTATCCCTCGGGAACGGGAATAACGCGGTCGAAACCGCGTGGTTCACTCAGCTAGTATTAATATAATTCTGAATTTTGGTAATGTTTTTCCGTGTTTAGTATTAAGCTGTCCCTCGGGTGGTCCCAGTGGTCCAAAACGGAGTAATCACTTGGTAGGTTTCGGCTTGAGTTGACGTTTCTCCGGCTAAGGCTGCGTTTCCATTAGAATTGTGTAAGCTTGGATGCTAAGCTGTAATTGCGATGGTAAGCGACAATAGATTCGCTTCAATTACCTAGCCTCGCCTATCAGGCACAGCATCAGTGGATAATCATTCTCACTAGTTCAAGTGGATATCTGTTCCATGGAACTACTGATTTTTTTATTTTCACTAGTTCCACGGGCCAAATGCAATGGAACTAGTGAGAACTAATTTTCTAATAATAGTAATAATGGGTTAATAGCGAAGAGCCTCGACCAACACCTCAAGAGGCTCTCGCTTGATGGTTGGGTCAATGGTCAGATCCAGCAGGCAGTCGCCCTTGATACGGCACGTATCGTCAGAAGATTCCTGTCTCTGCGGCCCTAACCATCGGTAACCTGGGCCCTGCCCTGCTGCCGACGGGCTTCTAGGTTTAGGTTTTTATAGTAATTTACTGTTTTTGTACAAAATGCAAATGCATTATTTATAGGGCCTATAAATTTAATTTTATGCATAGAATTTTGTTTGTAGGTTTTGTTGTAATGTATATATTTTATATTTAGTTTATTATTATAAAAACTTAAATTTAAGAATGAAAATAAATGAGTGAATAATAATACATACTTTACCCAGATACAACTACTGTTCCTTATAAGGACACCGACACTCCCCAACAAACCGGCAAATCGAAGCTAAAAGGCTCAAAAATGAAGCCTTGCTTCATTGGTTTTTAATTAACACATTCATAGCTAGGTATCCTCGCACATCTCTGGAGGAAACGTAACCTATCTTATTGAAAATAGGAGTCCGTTTTCTGCTACTTAGAAAGACCGGCAGTGACCAAAGGAACAACTTCTTTACTCTTGACCTATTACCCGTTACTAGTGAACCTATAGTATCTTTTGCAGTTACTTTGTAGATGAGCGTGCTCCATCTTAAACTACACCACACCACCTGGTGTGATAGTGCTTCGCCTAAGATTATGATGCCTCTGTGGCGAACGCGCGACTGCAATGCAGATCACTGCGGGTTCGAATCCCACCGTATGCAAATATTTATGCTTAAAAATAAACATTTGTATCTGGTCTGGGTGTCTTTCTCTGTATAACATGTATATATTTTCAAAAAAAAGTATAATATGTAGTATATCCGTTGTTTAGTACCCATAGTACAAGCCAACTGCTTAGTTTAGGACTAGATTGCGCTGTGTGTAATGTCGTGCAATATTTATATATTTTTATACATAGAAGGATCAAGTTAGCTACAACTGCAACGTAATACAGGATTTTCTCAGCCTATAAGTAATTCTGCAAGCGACACTGAAATTGCATTTAACTTTCCGATAGAAGCTTTCAAGTGAATAAATTGAGTTAGATACAGTGTAGTTGAATTATATTAGGTAGTTATAGGTGTAAGTACGAGCTAAGAGCTAAGAAATACGGTTATTTATAATGAACTTTCAAGGCCTAGGTTTCTCAAGATTTTTAAGACACCTTAACTTTGCTAGAATAAACTACGGGTAAAGTTACACTATTAAGTACTTAATATATCTTTAAAATATAAAATGTTACCTATACTTTAAAAAAAAATGGAATGGTTTTTTTTTTACATATGCTCTGCTTTTTTTTTCAAACATTCATCCGAATGGATAACCTTCTTCGTTTTTGGAAATCGATTCAAACGGTATTAACACATTCACAGTCCAGTGTACGCTATCCTGTACACACGGATGGGTTCTGGCAAGTCCGTGTACCCTATATTGTACACTACTTTACTTTTACGCCAAGTTTTGTATGTGTAACTTACGGATATTATTTCCAAAAATCAATGAAACTAGCCATTGATATATAGATCTACATTAAAACAAATGAACATGCCATACAAACATATTAATATTCAACAAAATAAACATAGGTATGAAAAGTATTGAACGTACGGGTGATTTAAACCCGTACGTTCCATACTTGTTTAAATAGATTAAAATTGAGACTTAAAAACAGAGATATGTAAAAACTTCTAGATACGTAATAGGACAAATTTCTTGGCTACACAAATGCAAGCTATCTAGCCAGAGAAGTCTTAGTTCCATCCCAGCTCACGTCACGATCACCCGCTTGTTAACACACAGTACATTTAGTTTACTTTCACAACATTATTCACAGACAACAATGCCTTCGTGCGTATTTAGGCGATGCACGAATTATACTCCAAAAACTGGCAAAAATATGTCATTTTATACGTAAGTAAAGCTGTATTTATTTATTTTAGTTTATTTATTGAAAAAGTTTTTTTTTTCCAAAAACTCAACGAAGTTTTTGACTTTGACGTTTTATCATTCTCTTCTAACCACTATGAGATGTCATAATAATATTATGAGATGTCATAATAATGTTATGACATCTCTTTCTTACGTCATGCAAGTAGCATTGAGTCTTATGTTTTTAGAAAGAGATAACAATAGTTTCGTTTATTTCTTCTTTAAATTATGTGAATGAATATAAATAATAAGGTTGTATAGCATACTTTGTGCCGCCTTTCAATAATGATTTGTTCTGCAATGGCGTCTCTATAACTTTAATAGACTCATTGCTTAAAAATGTGTTTTATGTTCAAATTCGGTGAGGAACCACTTACTCGGTGGACCGACTAAATTGTAGCGGGCGAGTCGACTCGTTGGTTGTGGCGTCGAATGGAAGAGGCCTATGTTCAGCAGTGGACGAATAAGTGCTGAGATGATGATGAAAGCCAAATCGTAGTCTTCCATACTTACGTAATGCACACCCGGCAAAACACGATCGTGGCAAAATGCGATTATGGAAAAAACCTACCGATACAAAATGCGTTGGAGGCACACATCTAACAAATCATTACGAAGTTTTTTTCCCTCATGTTATTAAAACAATGTACGGTCAGCAAAGGACTTAAGGTACCAGGTGCATATTTTAAAGTTTAAATTTTATTACTAGCTGTTTAGTATTTTTTTGGTTATTCTGCATGAAATTACTAATAGTTAGGACGCTTTAGTGATATCAAGCACAATTATTATCAACAATTACTGAACCATTATTGAAAAACATGAAACTTTAAAATATGCACCTGGTACCCTCAGTCCTTTTCTGACCCTTAAAATTTCACAAGTAAGAAAAACAGTTGTATCGCTACCATTGTTTCAACTGGTGCTTGATTATTTAAAAGACCTGCCTAACCAATGTTCCCGAAATACGGACGGGTCGCTCATAGGTACCAAAATGGACCTTTTATGAAGTAGAGTGTAATCAGACGTCGCTTCGTGAATAATTCAGTCAAATTAATTAAGTAAGCGGTTTCTTTAAATTACGAATAATTTTGGTCTTATTAATTAATGTAGGAATTACCGACCTATTTAATACCTAAATCTATACAATATTAGTTAACTATTGATAAACTGTCCAATGTCCATTGTGTTGTTTTGCGAGTGTGTAATGAACTATTTTATTAACAAGTGTATAGTCATAAGATCTAAACGATTTTCAGCACGCCACACAAATCCTCGAGATTTATGGCTTGCATTTTGTTTTTTAAGTATTTCATAAGTTTATTATCAATAAAAAAAAAATAGAATACGAAAATCTATTAGATACATACATATTTCAGAGTCCTGGCAGGACTGACTGAACATCTTACTATCTTACTAATGATAAAAACGCGAACGTTTGTATGTATGTGTGTATGTCAGGTTGTTACTCTTTCACGCAAAAACTACTGAACCGATTGCGATGAAACTTGGAATAT
Organism: Idaea dimidiata; assembly: GCA_949358125.1. Taxonomy (NCBI): domain Eukaryota; kingdom Metazoa; phylum Arthropoda; class Insecta; order Lepidoptera; family Geometridae; genus Idaea; species Idaea dimidiata. The sequence goes on from OX442337.1 coordinate 13,829,638, forward strand.
AGGTAGCTGGAGACCGGGAATGACACATAGGCTACTTTTATCTCGATATTCCAGCGGGAACTAGTCTTACGCGTGTGATAAAAAGGAATCAGCTAAGCAGTTGTCCGTGCCAGTTTGTTGTTCACGTTCAAACTTTGCGATAAATGAGACCGCAATATCCTACACTGGAGAGTCAGAAAGCCTGCTTTTACGTGGTATACTCTGTGTATATAATAACAATATAGCTGCGCCCCGCTGTTTCACCGTGTACGTCCCGTTCCCACGGGAATATCGAGATAAAAAGTAGCCTATGTGTTATTTTAGGTCTCCAGCTACCTATATTCCAAGTTTCATTGCAATCGGTTCAGTAGTTTTTGCGTGATTGTGTTACGTTAAAGTACGTAAAAATAAACCACCTCTCTAACTCTTTAAGCTTCCGTGGTTGTTTTTACTACTAAAATTACTTAATAACGGTATATATTTACCATGCTCGATATTTCGCTGGTAATTTTAACCTCAGTCTCGTGAACAAGCTGGTTGAAATTACCAGCGAAATATCGAGATTCGCGGAAAAAAAATATTAAACCCCGTTAGTAATTTTAGTAGTAAAAATTTTTAGTTTTAAGTTACGTTTCTGTATGGCTAACGGCCACTTGAAATGCGATCGAAGTCATTAAATGTAAAATTATATAAAAAATCTTGTAAATTGTTGCAGACTTTTGAAGATGGAGGCCAGGACTGATGATGAGGAAGCCCCCAAAGACCCGGCTGCGAGGAAGCTCACGCATCATGACTATACGGAACAGGATTTTGAAGGTACGAAAAAATAGATAAGGTCCGACCCCGAACTCCCAAATGGGATGTAACCGGGAACATCGGTTGGATGATGATGGTGATGAAAACTAGATAAGTTAAGCGCCAAGCTTGTCCAGTGATGGGCAAACTACGGCCCGCGGGCCATCTTCGGCCCGCGAATGGCTTAAATCTGGCCCCCGACTATCAAATTAAAAATCAAGTGCTTACTTTGTTACGTAAAAAGTTGATCCGCAGCCCGTAATAAACAATCAGAACATAGACAGAAGTGGAAATATGGAGATAAATAGTAGCTTATGATATTCCAGCTGTGGTATCATCTAATTAGCATCCACCGCTAGTAGTTGCTAAGTTGCAGTACATTGGTGCTTTGACGTAACGTGTTTGTTACCGGTGACTACTTCAAAGCAGCAATGTAGAATACGATGATACATAATTAGATTATTATCTAATACATCTAATTAGCATAATAATCTAATTATTATGCTAATTAGATGATACCACAGCAGGTCTCCAGCTATCCATACCTATTATATGTCATGTACAAATTCTAATGCATCGCAAAAGTAGTTTTTTCGTAGAAACTAAATGATAATTTACAGACACTTGAAAACTTTCGCGTTTATAATATTACTAAGATAATAGGATTCAAATAAGTACTTGGCCCGCCATAGATTTTTGGCGTAAAAATTTGCACGTAAAGGAAAAAGTTTGCCCATTCTAGACCATTCGTTTTAGTTAGGTGACGCTAGCCTCTAGCCGCTAAACACTTCCTGCCTATACGGCCGCAGCTTTAGGTACCTACTGTAACTTCGTGATAAAAAAAAAATGATATTCCTACTAATAAATAAATAAATCATGTGACGAACACACAGCGCCATCTAGCCCCGTGGTAAGCTGCTAAGCTTGTGTTACGGTGACTAGACAACGGATATACTACTTATATTTATTTTTCTTTTGTAAATACATACATATTATACATAAAAATACGCCCAGACCAGATACAAATATTTATTTTTAAGCATAAATATTTGCACCCAGCGGGAATCGAACCCGCAACCTTCTGCATTGCAGCCAAGCGTTCGCCCGACGCGCCACAGAGGTCGAGGTAATATTGTAAAGCTGAAAGTTTGTGAGTATGTGTATTATGTGTGTTTGTTACTCAATCACGCAAAAACCACTTAACCGTTTTTTTTTTTTAATTTAATTATTCATTAATACATAGGTACTTACAGAGTAATATAAAAAAACATCAAAAAAAACCTCTAAAGGTTTGACAAGATGTTTGATTTCGTCGCGTAAATAGTAAAAAAGTGTTCGATTACGAGTTATACAAATGAACTACTTACCTGCTTGTGAGATAAACGATTAGACGAAACAATATTGCATCAATAACAAAAATAACAGTCATGCGATTTCGCTCGGTAACTGCATCGGCATTATATTAACAGAATAGTGGTATGTAGGCAGATAACTAAACCTACCCACATACCACTACTACGCAAACTTGTTTTCGAGTGATATCTGTCTATCACTCGAAAACAAGTCCCTTAACCCCTCAACACACGCGCGCTTTTTGTAGGTGGTTAAGAATAAAATAAAATAGATTGCGATAACACTTGGAATATAAGTAGGAATAGGAATAACACTTAGGCTACATTTTATCCCGATATTCCTTAGATGACCTCTGTGGCGCGACGGACGAACTCCTGGCTGCAATGCAAAATATTGCGGGTTCGATTCCCGTTGGGTGAAAATATTTATGTTTAAAAATAAATATTTGTATCTGGTCTGGGTGTATTTCTATGTATGTATTTACAAAAGAAAAATAAAAATAATTTATAATTTGTAATCCGTTATCTAGTCACCGTAACACAAGCTTAGCAGCTTACCATGGGGCTAGATGACACTGTGTGTTAGTCACAGAATTTATTTATTTATCATTTATATATTTATTCCCGCGGAATCGGGACTTACGCAGGTGAAACGGCGGGGCTCAGTTAGTAATATATAAAGTACCTAGTAAAAAGGTAAGTACAAAAACCTTTCACGGTTGGGTTTTTGGTTTTATCTTTTATGATGTATTGAAGTGGACATGACGTGAAAGTCTCAGAAAATATATACCTAAAGAAAATAAAATTGTCAGGTAGGTCATACACCCACTCAAATTTTGTCTACCAAAAAAGATCCTAATGTGGGTTTAGGGCAGCGTACCGAAATATACTCATGGATAATTTAAGGAAACGTGAGCACTGAGCATAAACGCAAATACCTCTCTCACAAAGTCTCGTGTCAAATAGATTTTATTACTCCTGCAGTAGATGTAGGTACGGTAAACGGATTTATGCATAGAAGAAGCCTTTCCATACTCACCTCAAATAATAGTGCCAAAACTGACTCCAATACGAAGTAAGCATACACAAACTACACACCACGCTACTACCTAAGCAATTTAGACTTTAATTTCTTCTATGGTTTACGCGATTTTGCATAATAAACCACGCAATATCATGCAAAATCGCGAAAACCTCGGTTCAAAAGTAGCTCGAAAAAAAACCAGTTCAAAAAAAGCTCGGTTCGTTTAAAACCATGAATAAAACGCGATTACACCCGATAAATAAAGTGCTTTAATTTGGACTTTGTTTATACAAGATGTAACGGGCAAGTCCTTTTAATCCGAAAGGGGGTTGTTCTAGACGTCTAGGCGAACACCTTTTGTTCTACGACTTTTGAAAATTCGAACATTTTTTTTGAAAATTTTGCGATTATGTTTCACTGAAAAAAACAGCTGTTTTTGAAAATAAAGGTAATTGAAGGTTTGATTGCAGTAGACCAAACTAAATGATAGGACAACATAAGGTCAATGACCTCGAACTCTAAGAAACAGCTGATCTTCAAGTAAACTTTACACTTAAAATTTTCGAAAAGTACTTTGTTTTTCCAAAAGTCATAGAACAAAAGTTGTTCGCCAAGACGTCTAGAACAACCCCCTTTCGGCTTAAAAGGGCTTACCCGTTACATCTTGTATTTTCACCAATAGTGTGTTGACAACGAGGACGGCCCGGTGGCAATACGCTAGTCTCTAACGTGATTGGTTCTTTGAATGACCCGATCCGAGTACAACCGAAGTGACAGATTCGTGGCGCGGTACGGTCAGCAAAGGACTGTGGGTACCAGGTGCATATTTTAAAGTTTTAATTTTATAAGTAATTTTTTGGTTATTCTGCATGGAATTACTAATAGTTAGGACGCTTTAGTGATACCAAGCAAAATTATCAACGATTACTGAACCATTATAGAGAAAAATTAAACTTTAAAATATGCACCTGGTACCCACAGTCCTTTCCTGACTACAAGCCTAGTTGCTTAATTTGGGGTGAAATTGTGGTTAACCTTAATACACTAAAACTACGTAGGTAAGTAAGTTAAAACATCCTCACCAGGCCCTCTAAAGTCAACTTTCCACTCAGTCTAAATATCTTATCTTACTTCTTACTAAAATTATAAACGCGAAAGTATGTATGTATGTGACTTTGTTACTCTTTCACGCAAAAACTTCTTAACCGATTGCGATAAACCTTGGAATATAGGTAGCTGGATACTGAGAATAAGGCATAGGCTACTTTTTATCTCGATATTCTTGCAGGAACGGGACTTAGGCGGGTTAAACCACAGGGCGCAGCTTGTAAATAAATAAATAGAAGTAAGATGTAGGTATTTTATATTATTAAAAAAGTATTATATAATTTGTAACGGGCAAGCCCTTTTAATCCGAAAAGGGGTTGTTCTAGACGTCTAGGCGAACAACTTTTGTTCTACGACTTTTGAAAATTCAAACTTTTTTTTAGAAATTTTTGAGATTATTTTTCACTGAAAAAACAGCTGATTTTGAAAATAAAGATAATTGAAGTTTTGATTGTAAATCATCAAACTAAATAAAAGGACAACATAAGGTCAATGACCTCGAACTCTCAGAAACAGCTGATTTTCAAGTAAACTTTACACCTAAATTTTTCGAAAAGTACTTCGAATTTCCAAAAGTCGTAGAACAAAAGTTGTTCGCCTAGACGTCTAGAATAACCCCATTTCGGATTAAAAGGGCTAACCCGTTACACCTTGTATAAGTGGTTATTATTATATTTTAGATTGCGCTGAGTGGATAATGGCTGTTTATTTATATTTCATTTCAGAATAATAAAATATTATTAATTTATTCGAGGTAACAAAAAAGTCAACTAGAAATATAGGTCGGTATAGGCACGTATAAGTATGTGTATAGGTGTTCAGGTTGACTTTTTGTTCAAAATCGAGTAGGTATTTACCTCACACACAGTTTTACGTCTCCATAAATTTTCCCCCATGATTTAGGTCAGAAGGGTGGTACAAGGAAAACGATTTGGTAAAAATGTTGCCTAGAATATTTTGACGAATTGTTAATTATTTATAGACTAGCAGCACCCCGTGGTTTTACTCACGTAAGTCTCGCTCCCTAGAGAATGTCAGGATAAAACGGGGCTTATGTGTTGGTCTCTCGCTGATTTCAAGTTTTATCCTATCTGTTCAGTATTTATTGGGTAGAGAAGTAACAAAGTAACATAATATAAAAGATGTAACGGGTACGCCCTTTTAAGCCGAAGGGGGGTTGTTTTGGACTTCTAGGCGAACAACTTTTGTTCTACGACTTTTGAAAATTCGAAGTACTTTTTGAAAAATTTAGGTGTAAAGTTTACTTGAAAATCAGCTGTTGACCTTATTTTGTCCTTTCATTTAGTTTGGTCTACTACAATCAAAACTTCAATTACCTTTATTTTCAAAAGCAGCTGTTTTTTCCGTGAGACATAACCTCAAAAAATAAAAATAAAAGTTCGAATTTTCAATAGTCGTAGAACATAAGTTGTTCCCCTAGTTGTCTAGAACAACCCCCTTTCGGCTCAAAAGGGCATACCCGTTATACTTTGTATACATACATTCTTACAATTTTTCAGTTTTTAATATTACTAGCTGCGCCCCGAGGCCCGCTTTGGTCTGGTTCCTGTGGAAATATCGAAATAAAAAGTAGCCTATGTGTTATTCCAGATCTCCAGCTACCTATATTACAAGTTTCATCGCAATCGGTTCAGTAGTTTTGGCGTGATTGAGTGACAAGTCACAGTCACACTTACATACATACTTACAAACTTTCGCGTTTATAATATTAGTAAGAATTATGATTACGGTTCGTTGATTGCGCTCTTTTTCCTGCTCCAAATATAGGAGTTCAAAAAATATATTTTTGAAATTATTAAGGTAAAAAGTAGGTAAGATGTAACCTAGTTACATAAATTTATTAGATTTCTTTGATGATAATCCTGCCTTTTGTAAATTTGATGAAAATGTTTCAATCTAGGAAAAAATTCGAATATAGCGTACCTACCTTTAAAGTTGGTTGTACCATTTTATATTAAGAAAAACAGACTAATAATTAAAACATTTTATTTACCTTTATTTATAAGGTTGACTTGAACCTTGAAAACGCCAACAGTAAAGTTGGCAAAAGCTCGGTCGTTTAAAAATTATGAATAAAACGCGATTAAACCCCGTAAATAATGTGTATTATTATGCAAAATCGCGAAAACCATAGAAGAAATTATACTAATAATTATTATTTTTCTATTGCCTTTCCGAGCTCTTTAGGGTTCGTACCTAAAGGGGAAAAACGGGACCCTTTTACTAAAACTCCACTGTCCATCTGTTTGTCACCCAGGTGCCTATCTCGCGAACCGTGATAGCTTGTTTTTAAATTTTGTTTCACCTATTTTACTGCATTATATTACTCGACAAACGCCTGACTGCAATGCAGAAGGCTGCGGGTTCGATTTCCACTGAGAACAAATATTTCCGCTAACCATAAATGTTTCGTACTTAATTTGTATTTATTGCTCAAGGCATGTTTTACTAGAAATAATTTAAAGGAAAATGTTATCTTCAAAAATTCACATGCGGCGAGATTTGAACCAGGGACGCGAAACGCCGCAACCCGCAAGTGAATTTTTGAAGATGAATTTTTCCTTTAAAATATTTGTTTCTGGTTCTGGATGTATTATAAAATATATATAATATATATGTATGTATTAACAAAAAAAGTATCATATGTAGTATATCCGTTGTCTATTACCCATAGTACAAGCCCAGTGCTTAGTTTGGGGCTAGATAGCTCTGTGTGTAATGTCGTGCAATATTTATTAGGAACCATAGTACTAACCCAGACTGGCTTAGTGCTTAGTTTGGGGCTAGATTGCGCTGTGAGTAAATATCGTGCAATATTTATTGTAATATTCAGTCTATAATACATGACAATAGTTTCGTAATGTAAATTAAGCTAATCTAGACTGACATAGTGCTTAGTTTGGGGCTAGATTGCGCTGTGTGTAAATCGTGCAATATTTATTGTGATATTCAGTCAATAATGCATGACACTAGTTTCGTAATGTAAATTAGGCTTAATTAAAACCCAGTAAGGTTCAAGAGTAGTTAAAACTTATGAACCTTTAGCTTTGGTCATGATTGTCATTAAACTAAGTAGGATAGATAATAATGTCAGCTTCTGTTCGTACATAATCTACATAACATTGTCACCAAATAGTCATTTAACTATGACGTGTACCTAATAGGTTTATGCAAAATTCGGTAAGGCGGGACAATCTCGACTTCGGGAAATTTCGACTATCTAGCTATCTTCTATACTTATAATAAAGGAAGAGAGGACAAAAAGTCTGTCTCTTCTCTCTTCTTCAGCATGTATTTGCCCACTGCAGGGCATATGCCTCTCCAATATCTCTCCACGCCCTTCTATCGCTAGTTTTCCTGGACCACGCTGCATCGGCATGAGTTTTTAAATCGTCGGACCATCTGGCAGGTGGTCTGCCCACGCTTCTCTTTCCTACTCTCGGTCTCCACTCTCGAATGTCTCTGCTCCACCTTCCGTCATCCCTTCGGCACACATGTCCGGCCCACGACCACTTTAGCTTAGCGACGCGGTATCCCACATCTATCACTTTAGTGCGATTCCTGATGATAGTGTTGCGCACTTTGTCGCGTAGTCCTAAAAGTCTGTACTTGAAGTAAATTAAAAAAAACGTTCTCTAAGAGACTTAGGAAAAGTGATAGACCAAATTATATTTTAAAATTCATGTCTGTCTGTCTGTTTGTTTGTTCCTTATACAATTAAAAACTACTAACCCGATTGAAATCTGGTTTTCAATATTGGATAGTTCTATTTTCGAGGAACCTCGTAGTATACTTTACATCGAATTCCAATTAGTAGAACCCGAGTAATTAACGAAAAAGTTGGCTATGCACTGTTTCTACGCAGACGAAGTCGCGGGTAACAGCTAGTTATCAATAACTTGTGTAGAAGTTTATGGAACAGGGCAATCTATGCACAAATTTATGAATTTGCTTTTGCGCTATCCGGTCATAGATGGCCCTTTTTAAAATAAAGTAAAATGCAGAAGTTATTAAGAATAGTCGAAATTTCCCGAAGTCGAAATTACCCCGCTAGACCTTACGTATATTTGTCGCGTAGGGTCAGTTTTGCCCCCGTATTGTTCCTTGGTGCAAAAGTCAACACTTTTTTTAATTGTTTTGAAAAAAAAAAACGATTTACCTAAATGAAAATTCAAAAAGTAAGTTAATAGTTAACAACTTAAATACATGTTAACCTAAAAATTGATAAAAAATAGATAAAAGCAATACAAAATTGGCAATAAGATTTTGATATCTTTTTATTAAGGATTGTTAAATAAGTTTTTTGGGTTTGGTCATTCACTATTTACTTAATTCAAATCAACGATTTGTTCAGTTACTTATTAATGTGTTGTTCCTAGAACAAAAGACAAGATATCGGACAAAGTCGCGTGTCGCGAACTAGAAGCAAGTCAATTACTAGTTTAGTGACAGCTATTTCAGTTTAACGTCTTATTTTATGGTTAGCGCCGAGCAGCCTCATTGGTTTATTATCCATTACAATATAGTAATGTTTGTTTGGGGAATTCAGTCAGTCGCGTATCAGCAGGAATCTCACCTTTTTGTGTATATTAACTACTAGCTGTGACCGCGACTTCGTCCGCATATTAATAACTTGCTGCGCCCCGCGGTTTCACCCGCGGAAGTGAAAAACGCGTTATTACGGGCGCGGGCGGCCGAGCGGTTGCACTTTTTCGTTCATTACTCGGGTTCTAATAATTGGATTTTAATGCAAAGTATACCACGACGTTCCTCGAAAATAGAACTATCCAATATTTCCAGACTTCAATTAGAGAAACAGAATCAAAATCAAATCAAATCAAATCATTTATTCCGTAAATCACATGTAAAAGGATGTTATAATTTACATTAATAATTATTGTCCATTATGATTTTGCAATATGCATACGAAAACAAATTATGAATTTACTCACGATACAATATCAAGTACAAACACAAGTATTTATTATCAAGTTACATAATATTTTAAATTATTATTATCAAGTACCTACAAGTATTTATTATTTAAATCATATTATTATTCAAAATTCACATTTAGGTATCTTTCCTTTTCAGTCGTCGTATTACATGACAGACAGACAGACATGAATTTTAAAAATTAAATAAATTTGTTCTACTACTTATACTAAGTCCCCTAGATCACTTTGTTTTTAATTTACTTTTAAGTACAGACTTTTTGTCCTCTCTTCCTTTATTATAAGTATAGAATAGATAGATAGTAAGTATAGATAATGATACGGAACCTTTCGTCCGCGAGTCTAGCTCGCACTTAGCCGGTTTAATTTTCTTTTGAATTATTGACAGGGCTTGGGTATGTCAAATCAATTCATTCAGCCTCTGGCGTGATGGCCTCAGGGGAAATATGTTATGAAAGCAACTGTCCAAACTTTGGAATTATGTTAAACGTTCTTAGAATTTCATAATTTGTAAAGTTTGATTCGGTCTTTCGCAATTTGATATTCTAGTACCTAGTGAATACCTACTTGAGTAGGATAAAGCGAATTAAATCCTACTAATATTATAAAGCTGAAAGTTTGTGAGTATGTGTGTATGTATGTGTGTTTGTTACTCAATCACGAAAAAACTACTGAACCGATTGCGATGAAACTTGGAATATGTAGCTGGATACCGGGAATAACACATATGCTACTTTTTATACGGATATTCCCGCAGGAACGGGACTTACGTGGGTGAAACCAAAGGGGCGCAGGTGTATAGTCCTACTAATATTATAAAGCTGAAAGTTTGTGAGTATGTGTTTGTTACTCAACCACGCAAAAACTACTAAACCGATTGCGATGAATGTTGGAATATATTGGAGCTTGGAGCTTGATATTTCGCTGGTAATTTCAACCAGCTTTTAACTTTTTAGCACGTAATTTTAACTGTAATTAAGTAATTTAACTGTAAAGTTGGCTAAAGCTCGGTCGTTTAAAAATAAACCCGGTATAAATTGTGTTTTAATAACCTTTTTTATGTTTTCTTTGCGGGCAAAGCCGCGGGCAGGAGCTAGTTAGGTACTAAAATGGCGTCGCACTAGACTTTAGTGTCCATTTAGCAGCACTTTGCGTTGTTTATTGAGGCTCATTGATTAATAGCTACATTGGCCACAACACATATTTGGTTAATTAATTTGATGGATGACAGGCATCTCCACCGGAATTATAGGTATACAGGGTGTTCCGACGATGACCATTTAAGCCGAAAGTAAGTTGTTTTAAACGTCTAGACGAACAACTTTTGTTCAACAACTTTTAGAAATAAAAAGTGATTTTCGTAAATTTTAAGTTTAAAGTTTACTTGAGAAGCAGCTGTTTCTTAAGGTCGTTGATTTGGTTTGAGGTCTTTGATCTTAATTTGTCGTTTCATTTAGTTTGTTGTATCTACAACCATCTACTACAATCAAAACTAAAAATGCTTTTATTTAAAAAAAAATGCCGGTATCTTTTCTTCAGTGATACTAACCTCAAAATATTCGGAGTACATATAGTTCGAATTTCCAAATGTCGTACAAAAGTTGTTCGCTTAAACGTCTAGTCTAAAAGAACCGGCTTAAATGGTCATCCTAGAAATACCCTGTATAAAGCTACATAAGTAAGTACTTGTAAATTAATTTATTTCCGGACTATACATAAATGGAAGCTTGTGGCGATGTATCAATAAAGAAGAATGTTCCGCTTCAGTCACTTTGGACACGATTATAGAGGTTTTACGTCAAAGTTTGCACCGCAGTTGTGCACAGTACTTTCGAAAAAGTTGTCTTTTTGCTACTTTGTCTTATAGCGATGTTGTTCTATATATAAAAATAATATGAGAAGTGGATTTATTGCGAACTAGTTTTTTTGCTACTTTTTTACTAACAGCAACCAGCGCTTAAGTTCACTTAAGTCCCGATCCAGCTGGAATATGGGGATAAAAAGTGCCTATGTGTTATAATCAGAACTCCAGATATAAACATCCTGAGTTTTGATGGTGATTGTGAGATACACTTTTTAAACTCACACGATTTTTGCTCATTACTATTTTTATAAAAACCCGAGGTCTCGATCGCGTTTATGCACTTTTTATAAATTTAAAAATAAATTTATAATTAACCTACCTAAATAACCCCGACGTTTAGGCAAACGGGTTACACCGGCCGTGGTCGCGTGATTGTGAGATGTTATCAGGTCAATCAAACGATGAAATATTTGGTCGTCGGTACTCCTTTCTGGAAGTTTTAGAACTTTTTTGACGGCATACATAACTAGGTACTTGTTGTTGAATATTTCGTGGTATTTTAGAAGCGATTTGCACATGAATATGCTTTCCTTCAGGGACCTTCTCTACGATCGTTAGAATCGCGGCGATATTATCGTCGAGCCACTATTTCTATACAATCTCTATAAACGTGTTTCCAGAGTCTCCACACGGTGTGTTGTAGATAAATAAGATACTCCGCGCAACCATGCTCGTTTGTCGTTGCTATGTCGTCCTTTTGACGTTCAAAAAAATAATGTAAATTTAAATAAAAAATACCCCGACTACTTTTAAAAACCACAAACAATTTTAAAAACGTTTTTTCTTTTTCTTTTAAGTTTGTTTTTCTTTAATTATTTGATGCGTTTTTAATTTAATTTTACGACAACGCGACGACTTATAAGACATCATGGTAGGGCCCAATATCGCCGCGATTCTAACGCTCGTGGAGACGGTACCTCAGTGGCGGGGGGCGGCAAGGGCGGGCTAAAGCTTTTGCTTTTCACCAAACAATACATGTATATACCTGTCCCGCGGCGTAAGTCCCGATCCCATGTATTTTGAAAAACTTTTTCTTAGTAAATACCTACATATTTCAAAGAAAACGCCCTCTAAATTTCAAGCCCCATAGGTAGGGTTGCCAACCGTACTATATGATATATAGTACAATACGTACTATATTTCAGGTCCACGTACTATATACTTTTTTAAAAACATAAAGTACGCAAAAATACTATATTTTTAACATATAAATTTTTAGAAATATTTTTAAAGGAAAAATTCATCTTCAAAAACTCACGTCCCTGGATCAATATTCCAGTTCCATTCCGGCACTGGAATATTGATCCAGGGACGCGAGTTCAAATCTCGCCGCAAGTGAATTTTTGAAGATGAATTTTTCCTTTAAAAATATTTCTAGTAAATATGCCTTGAGCAATAAAAACAAATTTACGAAATATATAAATTTTTCAAAGTTATTTTTAAGATTCTGGCTTTGTGTAGACGCACCTTGAATAAATACACTTTGATAAAAATCTGTGTATTGGAGAGAAGAAAGAAATAGGAAAAACATCAATTTAATAAAAATGAGCTGCGTATTACTATAAATTTAAATATAGAATGTAAAGAAGCATTAGAAACATTTATAAAAGAAAAGAAGGTACTTACTGAAAAGTGCCAGAAGTGGATACCACCAAATATAGTTGTTATGGAAAGAAACTGTTGGTCTAGTGGTAGATACCCCGACTCTCTTTCCGAAGGTCGTGGTTTCGAATCCCGGCCGCGCACCAATATCTTTTTCTTTAAGAAAAATTTATGTGCGCTATTATCATCGCTCTTTCGGTGAAGGAAAACATCGTAAGGAAACCCACGGCTTAAAATCACGCACAAAGGCCCAATAGTAGGGCTAATTTCGGAAACACACAGGTAAAACTTTAACTTTAGGTCTAATATAAAAAGTATGTCAAGTTTTCTTTGACTTAATCTACACAAACACCATTCAATATTTGTATTTTTATCTTTTGCAATCAGTCGGCAAAAATACTATATTTTTTTTGGATGTACTTTATTTTTTTGGTGCAAATACTATATTTTTGGAAAAAAGTGTTGGCAACCCTACCCATAGGACCAGCGATTTAGGTTCTGCGTTGATATAAAATCCAGTCATTTACCTACTCCCTTATTTATAAAATATTATTTATACATGACTAAGTTATGTGGGGTTTGTCTCCGTCTGTCAAATTTGAAACTTCATGTGACAGTAAAAGACAAACGATGCATATTTATGCAACGCATTAATTGGCGTTTATAAATAAGAGGGTTAATTAATAAGTCAGGACTTTGATTGAATTAGATCTTGGTACCCTGGAAGAATGGCAGGTGCCTCGTATGGGATGCCACGTGCGTCTGCACTTTGGCGGCCTGCCACCTGGGTCGCACCGTCCTCTTGGCGGGGGCGGCGGCGGAGGGCGCTGCCAGCTTGAAGCGTCAGAAATATGCAGCGATGGAGCCGCAGTATTTATTCCAAACTCTGGCGGTGGAGACCATGGGCTGTTGGGGGTCAGAGGCGAAGGACCTGGTGGGGGAGATAGGGCGTAGACTGCGGGAGAGAACAGGTGACCCCCGCTCCGGTTCGTACCTGGAGCAAAGGCTGGCGATTGCCATACAGCGCGGCAATGCTGCCAGCGTTATGGGTACCTTTGCTCCGGGTACAATTAGGGGCGGATTGTTTGATTAGGTTTAAGTTAGTTTTAAGTTTGACATTGTAATAATTTTTTGACTTTTTTGACTTTGCATTTTGACATGTATTATTTTTAATTTTATTAATAATAAAGACTTCTGATTTATTGAAAAAAATTAGATTTGTATATAGATTATTATGTGTGTCAGTTTTAAAGCGGATTATTAAAATAAACAAATATTGCACAATATTACAGACAGCGCAATGTAGCCCTAAACTAAACACCAGGCTTGTACTATGGGTACTAGACAACGGATATACTACATAATTATACTTTTTTTTGTAAATACATACATATCATACAATATACATAGAAAGACACCCGACCAGATACAAATATTTATTTTGAAGCATAAATATTTGCACTCAGCGGGAATCGAACCCGCAGCCTCGGCGGCCGTCATTTTTAGTCCTTAGCATACACAGACTACCCAAGGTATATATTATATATATATTATATATTATATTACACTATTCTTATTCTAAGTTTAATGATCGAAACTTATCCTATGAATTCTATTAAAAACAAATCATTCATTCTCTTCACTCCATGCATCCCATTATTTTAATTCAATTATTTTAAATTTAATATTTTAATGGTTAATTTTAGTTTTAGGATTTATCAATTGGATTTTTAATAATATGTACCAGTATAGAATAGATAGAAGATAAGTGTTTTACATTTACAAATTAAACAAATATCCTTATTTAACTTAAGTAACACAATTTCAAAATTAAATTGATTGTCCCTTGTTAAACATCATTAATTAATGTTAAAAACAGTTAACAAATGTACAAGAAAAAGTTAGTCCGTCTAAACGATGAGCGCCGGTCTTCGCTAACACAATTCATTACAACTTTGAATTAGGCTTCTGTCACAGAATACATAAGAGTATCTTCTGATTTGATCATCGTACCTACATACATCAGAACAAAGGCAATTTATTGTAAACTAGCTACGCCCCGCGGTTTGAGTGAAAACCGCGTTGTCACAGGCGCGGGCGGCCGAGCGGTTCTCGAGCGGTTGCACTTTTTCGTTCATTACTCGGGTTCTACTAATTGGATTTCGATGCAAAGGATGCAAAGTATACCACGACCTTCCTCGAAAATAGAACTATCCAATACTGAAAACCAGATTTCAATCGGATTTGTAGTTTTTAATTGTATTAGGAACCGACAGATAAACAGAGAAACAGACATGAATTTTAAAAAATATATAATTTTGTTCTACTACTTATCCTAAGTCCCCTAGACCACTTTTTTTTAAGTTTACTTCAAAGTACAGACTATTTGTCCTCTCTTCCTTTATTATAAGTATAAATTTGTGAGGTTCTACGGTTCTACCTAAGGTTTAGTACTAACTTTTGCCTCTGTGGTTTATTATGTTGAGTTGTAAACTTTTGAACAAAAGGTATGCACTGTATCACGTAGAATGTTCAATTGTTCATATTATTATCTACGGACCGAGCGGCTCGGTACTTCTCGACGTAGTTTAATCTCATATTGTATTGGGACATCAGTTACATTTTGTGAATCTGTGTCTGATACAGCCCCCCTACCGCGTAACTCCGCGCGTCAACTCGACGTCGATTTGGGAATACGATGCTGTCGATAACGGGGTTGGAAAAAACTGCCGGCCGCAACTATATTTGATCATAATATTTAAATTTAGGCCTGACACCTGACTAGTATCACTACGTATCATGCAGTCTGCCGCGTGCAAAGAACACCGCCCTCTTCCCGCTCCTTGCATGCGGCAAAAACTACCGCGCAAGGAGCGGGCAGAAATTATCGACGTTAAAGCTTTCAGACAACTTCTGCTCGCACCTTGCGCGACAGATTTTTCCAATAAGATCAACAGCATCGTATTCCCAAACCGACGTCAAGTTGAACTCGACTAGAGTGACGCAGTAGGTTCCCCGATCTTCGATATTCAATCTGCCGGTACACCGGTACCGTCAGCCGACAGAATACTTCATCGAAAACACTTAATACGACGTCTAGTAGGTACTCAGTCATTATTTTTATGTGATCGGGTTAGGTACGCGACTGAAACTTCAGATCGCAGCTTCGTATAATCTAGTTCATACATAAGGCATAGCGACAATTCTTACACAAAACCATTATTGGTTCCTTATTAGCATTTGGAAAGGAGCACCTGCGTCAATAATACATGTCATAACTACCTAACTTCTGCTCGTGGCTTCACCCGCATGTCCTACCTTCAGGAAACAAGATTAAGATACTATTAGAATGACGATTTTAAACTTACTGTCATCACCTCCCGTTTTCTCCAGTCTCGTGAATAAGCTAGTTGAAATTACTGGCGAAATATCGAGCTCCAAGAGAAAACAAAATTAAAAAAGGTAAATACCCCTTAATAATCTTTTTCTTCTTTTCATGTTGTGGTGTGACTCACCTAGTGTTAGAGTTTTCAGGTCGCCCTAAGGCCTCTAACTTGACCTAACGACTGCTATCAGAGATAACAACCGGGACCAACTGGTTAACATGCCTTCTGAAACACGGAGGAGCGAGAAAAAGATTTTTATCACACAAATTTTCGGTCACCCGGTTAAGCATTGCTTAACCCACACGACCTGCTTGGGAGTGACAGTTGGAGTTTTGGCGGGAATGCGTTGAGGAGATGTGTTGCTAAATTTTCATTTTTGTGAAACTTAGTTCAATCAAATGCGTGTAAATTGTTTAATTTCGGGGGCATACTATTCAATTTAGTTTCGTGAAGGTGTACAAGTGAAAATAAAAGTGAAAATCGGTGCAAAACATGGACTTTAGCTTAGTGTTCTCTCCAAAGCTCCGTGAACAAACATTGTAAAAACGGTCCCCTTTTTACAATGATTCCCTCAACTTGACTTTAACTATGACGACTTGACTGTTTCGTTCGATGCAAATAACCTGCAAATACTGATAATACTTGACACAGGCAAATGTCCGAAAGGAAAAGCCATTTTAAAGAAGAAGAAGAACCCACACGACCAATCAAGATCGGCAAGTGCAGCTAGGCCAATGAGCTCCTATTATTTAATAATAAATACTTTTATTTTCCCGCCCCCTACGTTATGTTTACTAATTTTCACGTCTATCGACATTTTGATACATTCATTTCTTCTTCAAACGCCTGTGCCGTTTGAAGGAGAAATGAATGTCCGAATTTCGTACTTACGCACCGTAACTAGTAGGTGTGTCTGTACCGGCATTTATAATCTTTGTTGACTTTTGTTGTTGAATATGTTTCGTACAAAATGTGAGAATGCGCAGTCTACAACCACGATAGGTACCTAGCTACGTACCTATAGACATCCATTGTTACATGTTTGCGTAGAGCTTTTGTGGTTAGTTTCAAAATGTGATTCGACCGACAGTGACGTCTATTGTGTAGGCACAATGTGACTGAGTGACGATCCACATTATAACATTTTTTTTATTAAAAAATCTATAAATATGAGTTTTAAGTCACTTTAGATTTGAGTTTCTTTTTAATACTTATTAGCTGTTACTAGTACTGTTACCCGCGACTTCGTCTGCGTAGAAATAGTGCTTAGCTAACTTTTTCGTTCATTTAATTAAATTAATTGCTCTATTTATTGAATGTCGATGTAAAGTATACCACGAGGTTCCTAGAAAATAGAACTCTCCAATATTGAAAACCAGAAATTAAATCGGTTTAGTAGTTTTTAATTGTATAAGGAACAAACAGAGAAACAGACATGATATAATTTTGTTCTACTACTTTTCCTAAGTAACCCCAGACAACTTTTTTTTAATTTACTTCCAAGTATAGACTTTTATCCTCTCTTCCTTAATTACTTATAAGTATAGATACTTACAGAAGATTTTTTTGGTGTCTTAGTAAAGCGTTAATTAAATAATGGTAAAATATCTTTTCGCAATACCAATTTCGCATCACAGCTTTGGCGCCTAGTTCCTTCCTATACAAGGTGTAACGGGTAAGCCCTTTTAAGCCGAAAGGGGGTTGTTCTAGACGTCTAGGCAAACAACTTTTGTTCTACGACTTTTGAAAATTCGACCATTTTTTTGAAAATGTTGAAGTTATGTTTCACTGAAATAAAAATTAAAAAACCGACTTCAAAAAAGAACAAAAAAAAAATAAAAATTTAAAAACCACCAAAAAAAAAGAATTGATAAAAAAGACCAAAATAACCTCTACATACAGCGCCACCGACTAATTAATCTGTTTTATCATCTGAAGTCGGGCAATTTTACTGGCTGTATGGTTCCATATTGTACTTCGTTTGGCTGCCCGACTTCAGATGATAAAACAGATTAATTAGTCGGTGGCGCTGTATGTAGAGGTTATTTTGGTCTTTTTTATCAATTCTTTTTTTTTGGTGGTTTTTAAATTTTTATTTTTTTTTTGTTCTTTTTTGAAGTCGGTTTTTTAATTTTTAAATTATTTTTTTATTTCACCCTTTTTAGTACCTACCTACCTACTTCCGACTGCCAAATAAATTAACAATACCTATTGTTACCGTAATTTTAATTATTGAGGAGTTTGCTGATGAGAAGGTGGTTTTAGGTGGCCCATCAATCTGTTCTGAGTTCTTTAGGGGTCTATTCTTTTTGGTAGGAGTCCAAAAACGAGTAATTTATTACATTCTGGGAAGCTATCCTGTCCATCATTCCGAAGATACTCATCAGATCCTGACCAAATTTTTATGGGACCACCACAGGGCTTCCACCTTTCCATTAAAAAAAGAACCATCTCAATCGGTCAAGCCACCTTCGAGTAATCGGTGAACAAGTGAATTGAATACAGGTTTTTGAGGAGCAATCCCGGTCCTTACTTCGAAGATCCTCATCAGATCCTCACCAAATTTTTATGGGACCACCTCGGGGCTTCCACCTTTCCATTAAAAAAAGAACCATCTTAATCGGTCAAGCCACCTTCGAGTAATCGGTGAACAAGTGAATTGAATACAGGTTTTTGAGGAGCATTCCCGGTCTTCACTTCTAAGATCCTCATCAGATCCTCACAAAATTTTTATGGGACCACCTCTGGGTTTCCACCTTTCCATTAAAAAAAGAACCATCTTAATCGGTCAAGCCACCTTCGAGTAATCGGTGAACAAACATAAAAAAAAAAAAAAAAAAATACGCGACGAATTGAGAACCTCCTCCTTTTTTGAAGTCGGTTAAAAACAGCTGCTTTTGAAAAAAAAGGTAATTGAAGTTTTGATTGTAGTAGACCACACTAAATGAAAGGATAACATAAGATCAATGATCTCGAACTCTTAAACAACAGCTGATCTTCAAGTATACTTTATACTAATTTTTTTTTAAATGTACTTCGAATTTCCTAAAATCGTAGAACAAAAGTTGTTACCCTAGACGTCTAGAACAACCTACTTTCGACTTAAAAGGGCATACCCGTTTCATTTTGTATACCTTCCATATGTATAGTATATACAACACTTTGGCCAATAACAAAACGCAACAAACTAGTAATATCCCTAAGCTTTTGGTAAATTCTAATGTAGTCACAGATCCTCACCAAATATGTAACGTCCTAAATCATTATTTTTCGACCATAGGACAACAATTAGCGTCCAAAATACAAGTACAATTAAACGACAATCTCACACAATCGCTACAGACACACAGCTCGCAAATGTCATCTCTTGAACCTTGTACTAACCAAGAAATCTTAAAAATAATCGAAAACCTTGACTCAAACTGCAGTGTGGGGTTTGATGGGATAAGTACCAAAGTGGTCAAATGTTTGAAATATTTTATATCTCCTAAATTAACCGTTTGTTTCAACAAACTACTTTTAGATGGTAAATTCCCAGACACACTAAAGACTGCTAAGGTCACTCCTATTTACAAAAGTGGTCCAAAAACAGACTCAGGCAACTACAGACCCATTTCTGTGCTACCAGTAATATCAAAAATACTTGAAAAAATTCTTCATACGCGATTACAAATTTATTTAAACACAATCGGCTATATCTCCAATCGACAATATGGTTTTAGGGCCAAAAGTAACACACTTACAGCTACTGTCGATTTGATTACTAAAATCAAACAAAATATAGATAAAAAAAACATAGTTCTCGGTATATTTATAGATTTGAAAAAGGCATTTGATACCGTAAGCCACAAACTAATGCTAAAGAAATTGGAAACTATTGGTATCTTCGGGAAAGCGCTACAAATGTTTGAATCTTATCTAACACAAAGAACACAAGTAGTAAAAATCGATTGTTGTGAGAGTACTTCACTACCAATTACTTGTGGAGTTCCCCAAGGCTCAATATTAGGCCCCCTGCTCTTTCTGATCTACGTCAATAGTATTCATAACCTCGGCTTAAACGGACACATTACCCTCTATGCAGATGACACTTGCTTGTTTTACTTTGGCACATCCATTCACCACCTCATCTCACAAGCTCAAAACGATCTAAACATCTTATATAATTGGTTCCAACATAACCTGCTTACTATTAATATATCAAAAACCTGTTTTACAATTTTTAAAGCAAAAAACAAACCAATACCAAAACATGGACCCCTGACAATTAACGACCTACCCTTGCAACAGAAATACGACGAAAAATATCTCGGGCTACACATTGATACTTACCTGTCATGGAAAATTCATTTTAATCACATAAAAACTAAATTAAGATCACTTTGTGGCTCCTTACGTCATATTGTACGATGCATACCTCACAAACTACGACACACTATTTACAACGCACTCGTGAAACCACATCTATCCTACCTAATCGAAATCTGGGGGAGCGCACCAAAAACAAAAATAAAAGAACTGCAAATTTTACAAAATAAAATAATCAAATTACTTTTCAATTATCATTATCGAACATCCACTAAAAAGATTTACAAAGAAACAAATATTATGAACATAAAAAATCTGTATAAATATTGTATTTGCATTCTTATTCGAAAAATACTTAGTCGGAATATCCATACTAATATAACGCTCACCCAACGTAAGCAAGTTAGTCATCGCAGTACTCGCCGCGCTAGCTTCATTGTAATACGCAAAGCTCGAACAAATTATGGCAAAACAATGATCACTTTTGAAGGAGTGAATTTGTATAATAAATTGCCCTCACAGTTAAAAAACATACAACCATTTAGCTTATTCAAAAAACAACTTTCAAAACACATACTTAGCATTTAAAAAAATATTATCAAATACCTAGTAATATCAGTTTGGTCGTGTGTTTTGGTGATGAAAGTGACTTAATTGTAATATGATATTATAGATAGTTAAAATTTTACCTACAAGTCATTGTTTGATAATGTTTGTGATGTACCTACCTAACATAACTATTTTCTTGTTGATTCACAAAACTGTTGTAATATAAAGCGACTCGATGAATGTATAGATTTTATTATAATTATGTTCTCAGGTAAGCGACAGTAATGTCTTTTTGAGAATAAATGTCTTTAAACCTAAACCTATACAAACATACATAATCTAGGTAGCGTAGGTATGTAAGTGTATCCTGTCATCTGCACGTTATCGGATCGATTGCGCGTTTGGTGTGAACTGTACGTGACTGGACTACGTTTCATTTTATGAGAGAGTAATTTCATAGGGTTGCCATATAGGAGGGATTTCCCTAGATTCCCCTGAATTTTCATGAGATAAATCTTGAATGTTTAAAAAAAGAGCGTGTACTCAAGTTCTATAGAAAAAATGTGTAAATAAGTCCCACAAGAGGAAAATAATGTGTAATAAGACAAGCAAACAGAATTAACAAACCAACAAAAGGGCTGGCAGCTACTTTGGCCAACGAATTGGTACCTATAGCAATTCAAAGAGGCAATGCAGCCAGCCTTTGGGTACCTTACGTAGGGACCCATTTTTGGATTTTAAATTTTATTTCAATATACCTAAGTATGTTGGTGTACCTACCTACCTAATAAATACAGAATTGGTGGGTATTGAAAAAGAAAATTATGTAAAAAGAATAATTTAACATTTGAAATGGATGGAAAAAATCTGAAGTAACGTAATTTTTTTCTTGATTATATGTTTAATGTTCTTTTCTAAACTAAAAGTATCTATAATAAAACACTTTATTTATCGGGTTTATTCATGGTTTTAAACGTTTTACAGTTGGTTTTTTCAAGTTTGACAGTGAACCTTGAAAGTCAACTGTAAAGTCGGCGAAAGCTCGGTTCGTGAATAATCGTTAAAACCATGAATAAAACGCGATTAAACCCGATAAATAAAGCGTTTTATTATGCAAAATCGCGAAAACCATAGAAGAAATTAAAAAATGTCCAATCCACACCTAAAGAATTTTAGTACCGAAAAGCTCTAAAATTCAATCTAATTAATTCAAGTGACGGAAGTGACGTTCCATTCAAATCTATAAACTTCTCTCCATTAACAAACATTTTCATAGAAAACTTAATTATTTAGCGGTAAATGTTTCGTTAATCCAAATTCTACATACAAATTGTTACTCGCTAAATGAAGGTAAATTTTGTAATTAAACGATTTATTCAGCAACTAGCTGCGCCCCGCGGTTTCACCCACGGAAGTGTTAAACGCCTGATCACGGGCACGAGCGGCCGAGCGGTTCTCGAGCGGTTGCACTTTTTCGTTCATTACTCGGGTTCTACTAATTGGATTTCGATGAAAAGTATACCACAACTTTTCTCAAAAATAGAACTATCCAATATTGAAAACCATATTTCAATCGGATCAGTAGTTTTTAATTGTGTAAGGAACAAACAGAGAAACGGACAGACAGACATCAATTTTAAAATTATATAATTTTATTCTACTACTTATCCTAAGTCCCCTAGACCACTTTTTTTTTATTTACTTCCAAGGACAGACTTTTTGTTCTCTCTTCCTTTATTATAAGTATAGATAATATGCGCTTAGCTTCGAAATTAGGCTTATGAATTATTATGGTTTAGTAGTCCCTAAGAAATTGTTGTAGATTCGTCATGTCCGTCTGTCTCTCCATGTATTTGATATTTAGATCCATGATGCTATGTATTATTTCTATAACACACCGATATAACAATAGATCAAATATATATGGATAATATACCAATTGTGATTTAGAAGCAACATCAAGAATCAATATATTATACCCAGTGAACGGATAAGCATGGAAGTTTCTTACGCTTCAAAATGACACCACGTGAAACGCGATGATTAAAATTGTGCCGCGACACGAATCTGTCGCTTCGGTTGTACTCGGATCGGGTCATTCAAAAAACCAAACACGTTAGAGAACAGCGTATTGCAGCCGGGCCGTCCTCGTTGTCAACACACTATTAGTGAAAATATAAACAAAGGTTCAATTGCTTAGCTGGTAGCGTGGTGTGTAGTTCGTGTATGCATAGCATACTTCGTATTTGAGTAAGTTTTGGCGCTATTATTTGAGGTGAGTTAGTATGGAAAGGCTTCTTCCACGCTTATCCGTTCACTGAATTTACCAACCATACACATCACACATTATGCCATTATTATTTCCCGATCTGGCAACTCTTTTGTGATGGATGATGGACTTATCTGGTACTAGGAGATTATTCTTCATCGCCACGAATCGTGCCTTACGATACGTTAAAATATTTTCATGAATATTTCAAACTATACTCCTAGCAGTTTTCCATCGAGGACGCATAGAAGTTGAATGAAGAATAGGTACTTATATAATACAAATTTCAATGTTTAAGGCTTTATGCGATACCTAGATAGATCAAATAGACTGGTGATCAAATACTGAAATGTTTCTCAAATATAAAGGCTACTTAAACAATTAAGCAGCTCCCAAAGCCAAAAAAATCGCATGTAAACTAATTTTCAATTTAGAAGCTGCGCAATTATTTAAGATATTCTCCAATTTTAAGTAGCGTTTTAGTAGGTATCCATTTATTTAACTAACGGCCAAATACGAAATACAATTCGAATTTTGAGGGCTGTTTAAACAATTAACTACTTAAATATAGCTTAACATAACATATTTTGTATCTATAAGTACTCTTCTATATTTTACTAATATTATGAACGCGAAAGTTTGTATGTAAATATGTCTGTATGTGAGGTTGTTACTCTTTCACACAAAAACTACAAAACCGATTGCGATGAAACTTGGAATATAGGTAGCCTGGATTAACACATAGGCTACTTTTTATCCCGATATTCCCGCGGGAACGGGACTTACGCGGGTGAAACCGCGGGGCGAAGCTAGTCTTCTATACTTATAAAAAAGTTGTGTAAAATAGCAGAACAACAATATATAATTAAAAAAAATCACGTCTATGTGTCGGTTTGTTCCTTATACCTACAATTACAAACTACCAATCCGATTGAAATCTAGTTGATATTGGATAGTTCTATTTTCGAGGAACCTCGTGGTATACTTTACATCAAATTCCAATTAGTAGAACCCGCGGAATGAACGAAAAAGTCGCCTATCTATGAACTATTTCTACGCAGACGAAGTCGCGGGTAACAGCTAGTCTAATAAATAAAATAATAATAATAAAATAATAATTCTGTGACCAACACACAGCGCCATCTAGCCCCATGGTAAGCTGCTAAGCTTGTGTTACGGTGACTAGACAAAGGATTTACAACTTATATTTATTTTTCTTTTGTAAATAGATAAATATTATACATAGAAATACACCCAGACTAGATACAAATATTTATTTTTAAGCATAAATATTTGCACCCAGCGGGAATCGAACCCGCAACCTTCCGCATTGCAGCCAAGCGTTCGCCCGACGCGCCATAGAGGTCGTCAAAATACATAATACCTAATCAATTTTCATTTTTTATTAAATTGGACTATTTTCATTTACCGTATGTATATTTCTTGTATAAAAGCGACAGCTTAAATCTAATTTCGCGAACAACATCGTCAAAATGTCACCCGAATTATTATTATAACCGCCTGGAGTCATAACTCACAACTTTAAGTAAAAGCCTTGTTTTAGGGTATTTGTCTGTTTAAGCCTGGTTTAATGAAAATACAAAATATAATGTTAATAAAATAAGTCAGTCTATCACTTTTGTGATTCTGATAACACATCAACGTCTTTCAGCGATTTAATACCGTTATTGGGGAAAATTTCGTTTCTATATTGTTTGAAAATACTTGTACATTTTGAAACAGTCTTCTTTAAGTTAATCTAGTTAGGTAGGTAACAAGTATGTAAGTACGTGTATTGGGGCTCGATTTGGTAAGGAGGCAAGATCGAGATTAATTCTAGACTCCTTAAATAAAACGATATTTGAGTCCTCTCGTTTGTTGTAGGACATCGTGCACATACCGTATTTGTGGGAGTACAAGTGCCGGCACGACGTCACTCTCATAGGAAACACAAGCACCACCACCGCAATGGGGAGAAGGAACCTGAACGACCGGGTAAGAAACTTAATTGTCTTGTCCTTGTCTTAACAATGTTGAATCTTGTTCTTCTTTTTATTTAGAGGGGTCACTTAATGTTAGAGTTGTTCAGCAGTGGTATTCTTTAATATAACAGCCTAGAGCTCGACGCTGTTTCAGCGTCTAATCTGAGCAATACGACGCTCTGATTGGACGCTCAATCTGAATTTGATTTCTGAGCTCAATAATCTAAAAACCTCTCAAATTTTAAATGACGTTTCTGTATTCGGCTGTTAGACTGTTAAATCAGAGAATAACACTGCAGGTTGCCTTAAAGCCTCTAACTTAACGACTGCTATCAGAGATAATAACAGGGACCAATTGATAGCAACCGGGATTAATAATAATTCCTGATCGATCTTTTTGATCTTTACTACCAGAATTATAAATATTAGCTAAAGAACTTTAATTTCACAAAATTTGCATAAAGGTAACAAAAAATATGGAGACAACTCGGAGTAGAAATTTAAAAGTTTTTGCAGAAAATAAAAACATGAAGGCAAATTACGTAATGCCAAAACATTGTTGACACAACGAGAATGGCCTAATCTCCTAAGAAAATGAGCATTCTCGTCTTTAATAGGTACTTCCGTACCCAAATAAATTGCGGTTCCCTGTAATTTTACACCGAAAGCTGAATTATCCTCTGATGAAACTCTGATATCTCTATATCACCTATAAAAAGGGTACAAGGTAGGTCTATCTAAATAGAAAGTAGGTAGTGGGTACTTTTACATAGAATCGAAGATCTTTCAAAGGAAATTACAGTATAAAAATCTGTTATTGGATCTCTTATAAAAGCCATAAATCTCGTTTATAAAAAGTAATTAGGAAGTTTGACAGTTGTTTACAAAAACAGTACCTATTCCTTTAAAGATATAATCTTCGGATCCCACCGACAATTTCTACCCACAATTTAGTTTAACATAGAGCTTAACCTTGAAGTTTTGGCGGGAACGCGTTGAGGAGATGTGTTGCTAAATTTTCATTTTTGAGAAACCTAGTTTAAATGCGTGCAAATTGTTTAATTTCGGGGGCGTATTAATCAATTTCGTTTCCTAACTATCGGATATACTACTTCTATTTATTTTTCTTTTGCAAATACATATTATACATAGATATACACCCAGGTCAGATACAAATATGGCCGCCGTGTTTACAAATGATTCCCTAGACTTGACTTTAACTATGACGACTTGACTGTTTCGATGCAAATAACTTGCATAAAATAATAATACTTGACACTGGCTATTTTCCAAATGGCCATAATCGGTTCACAATCGATAAGTAATAAAATAAAATCCTTCATGCGCAAGTCCAACTCGAGTCTTGGCGGGAACTCGTTGAGAAGATGTGGTGCTAAATTTTCATTTTTGTGAAACCTAGTTCATAATGCGTGCAAATTGTTTAATTTCGGGGGCATATTAATCAATTTAGTTTCGTGAAGGTGTACAAGTGGAATGAAAGTAAAAATCGGTGCAAAACATTGACTTAGTGTTGTCTCCAAGGCTCCGTGAAGATTGTTTGTAAATGGCCGCCGTGTTTACAAATGATTCCCTAGACTTGACTTTAACTATGACGACTTGACTGTTTCGATGCAAATAACTTGCATAATATATTAAAATACATGACACTGGCTAATTTCCTAATGGCCATAATCGGTTCACAACCGATAAGAAATAAAATAAGTCCAACTCGTACTTGGACTCTCACATTAATATTATGTTTTTGGAAAATAATTAAGGCCCCTATACAAGCTTAACTAAAATCCCGTCGGATTCATCGAAAATTGTAGGTATTTTTGTTTATAGTTGTAAATGACACTGTTCCCTACATTTTGTTGTAGTTTCAAGACAATAATTAACTTATTGTTACGAAGCCTTAGGACATTTTTTAACAAACATGTTTTTTTGTCAAACGAAAATATTTTAAAATATTGCGTCTTTTGTTTTTATTATTTTCTGAGTCAGTCAAAAACTGCAAAGCTTGACCGGCAAATGGCGCTGAAACCAAGCCTTAGTTAGTAAACAATTAACAAGGAGGGATATGGCCGAAAAATTATATCATGACACGTGATTCCTGTGTAGCTCAGTGGTTACAACAGTCGCCAGTCATGGAGATTTTTTGGATCTAAAAATATTTCTAAGTTTGACTATTTTCATCAACAATTTTCGATGAATCCGACAGGAATTTTCAGTTTAGCTTGTATGGAGGCCTTAAGAGAAATGACGCTGGTGGTGATCCCCGGTGGGTAGTCTTAAAAGGCGACTAGGAGACCAAGGGTCCGAACAAACCTGTGTTTCTCCCCGAAGTTAGCGGGTAAATGGCTTGATCCTGGCAGCGTTAAGCAGCGTTTTAAACATAGCTAAATCTTTTTGTAGTCGGTACGTTTGGTTAATAAGACTTACCTACTGTATATTTATGCGGACTCCCTGCATCCTTCTGAGAGAAAAGCAATTGAAAATATCGCTCAGATGTAGAGTTTGAATTAAGTGAAAGATATAAGATATAC
This sequence comes from Idaea dimidiata, assembly GCA_949358125.1. Classification (NCBI taxonomy): domain Eukaryota; kingdom Metazoa; phylum Arthropoda; class Insecta; order Lepidoptera; family Geometridae; genus Idaea; species Idaea dimidiata. Next base: position 13,857,377 of record OX442337.1, read on the forward strand.
CTACATATAGGTACGTTAATAGATGATTTTTTGTGGGGGTTCTGTAAGTTAGAACAGTACGTCTTTACATTATAGCTGCTGTATGTGAAGCCCTTAACTCATACTGAGCCTCTACTCTCTCAAATTTTCTCTTTTTCAATTTCCTTTGCTTGACGATAAAATGTTTATCTTGTGTTGTGATATTTGTTGAGTTAGGGTTTATTTTGACAAACAAAAGTTCTTACTCTTGTTTGCCAAAATAAACTTAGTTTTTTCTTGTAAAAAGTTCGATATTTTCTTTTACAAACAAGTAACTTAGGGAACTTTTAATAGAAAAGTAAGTTAACGATGCCCGTAAGCTTTGAGACTTAACAATAAAAGAAGAAAGGATAAAAAGATACCTTATCAATATAAAATATGTAAATCCGTAAGAAAGCAAAATCAACAAAAACATGACATTGTATTTAAAAACTTTAAAACACATCGCATTCTTGTATTCACAGTAAAAATTATCATTATCTTCATTAGCAAAGATTTGAAAATACTTAAAGTGGCTATTTGACACGTGAGTCTTTAAATAAAAAAGGAAACATCAGTTTTCCACCCCTTATCACATTATCCAATTTCGGTGATTTTTTGTGTCTCATGAAAAAAAATTAGGTCTAAACCTTTTTCCACGATGTTGTATTGAAATATAACGCATTTTTCCTACGTTTTTATTCAGTTTTAATCTTGTAGTGTTCATTGAGGTTCTTGAGGTCCCTTTCAAAACTAGAATCAGGGCCCACCAGCTGAGTCACTCGTGGTTGAAACCAGGGGCGTTACTAATACTGAATAAAGCATAAGAAAAATGCTTTCACAACCTGCAATCAAGTAAATTAGTTTTATTTTATGACTGAAACGCCGCTAAGCTTCGTTTAATTTAATCCGCACCTTGGGCCCGTAAAATGGCGATTTAAATTCTAACAGCATCTCTAGGGGAATTAGAGTCAAGACGTACCCGGCGGACTTCGTCTATAAGAATGTGACTTCGGTATCGCCTAACCGTAAAAATAACCTATAACCTTGGAGTCTTCAAATCTAGAGTGAATAGGTACCTTCTAAGTAGGCATGCTTCATCGTCGACCTCATCCTCGCTTCCCATCAAGTGAGATGAGGTCCAATGCTAGCCTATTACGTATAAAGAAATATAAAAAAATCGACCTAAACGACGATGGAGATTCTTGTCCCAGGAAGGTTGTAGCGCCACGCTGACTCGTCCGCTGCCGTCTTTTTGTTTTCTAGATGAGTGTGCTTACAACTTATACTGTATTATCACTTAACATCAGGTGACATAGTTTACGCCACGCCCCTCATTATACCTGTGAAATGGTCGAAACGGTGTGTATTGAAAAATTCTAATAAAATATCAAATCAACGTGTTTAAAACCAAATAATTAGTCAAATTTTAATGCCCAACACTTTTCCAGTTCTTCCAAAAACATTTTAATGATGAAAATTTTACCACATTCATAAGGAAAGTTTTGCCTAGTTTCTGTGAATAGGTACTATTCAATGCCAGCACAAATTCATCAAAATATCGTTGTCTATGTAAAGTTATACGCTCTAAGTAAAGGGACTATATCGTAACTAAGTAGATACATTTATCTCGGCACAACCGTCTGACATAAATAGCTCGTTAGCTCGTATTTCTTTGAATATTCACTAGATAAAGAGCTCCATGACCTTTAGGCACGAAACGAACGAATAATACTACACTATGCACTAATTTGTGCGTTGATAACATTTGTTAGAAGATATTTTTTTCATGGACACATTTGTTACTTGATCTAATGACTACTGTAGAGTAATGATTTAGATTTGTAAGTAAGTAGTGTGATATGAGTAATATCTGCATAAAAAATACCATAATAATTCCATCTCTAGGGCCTGGGATAGTGGCACGAAGGAGATTAAGCGTAACCGATGACGGGGAAACATGTAAGACTATACAAATAAGGATCTTATCACTTCGTTTTAAGATTCGTTTTTCTTCTTTTCCTGGTCTCACTCCATTAAAGACTAATAGATCAAGCATGAGGTTTAGAACTTCACATTGTCTTTCGTCTTACATTCGCATGTATTTTATTAACTTTTTTGTCTTTTTTGGTGTACATGTTGCTTATAAAAATGATGATGCTAAATAAGTAATGTTGATTTCAGTGACTCCACCAGCCCAAAGAGTACAATTTATACTCGGTGAAGATCTAGATGATTCGGCACTCGAATCTCATCCTTTGTTCTCCGAAATGGAAGAACTGGTAAAAGAGGGAGATGAATTAGAATGGAAAGAAACTGCTAGATGGATTAAATTTGAAGAAGACGTCGAAGAGGGAGGCAATAGATGGTCAAAGCCACACGTAGCGACACTTTCTTTACACTCTCTATTCGAACTAAGAAGTTTAATTCTAAATGGGTCAGTTATTTTAGATATGGAAGCAGGATCTTTAGAACAAGTAGCGGATCACGTTTTGGATAATATGGTATCAGACGGTTCTTTAGGGTATGACAGTAGAGAGAAAGTCAAAGAGGCTTTACTGAGGCGACACAGGCATCAACACGAGAAGCGTAATCACAATAACATGTCGAGATTACCTTTAATCAGGTCATTAGCCGACATTGGGAGAAACCATTCGTCTTGCAAAAGTGAGTATGTTCGCTAAATTAAGTAGATTTAGTATTTACCTACAAGATGATTATGTTAATTGACGTGGTCGCGTGATCCTATCAGATTTCCAAGAGGGTGGCTCTCGACGCTCCAGTTCGAGGAGTTGTCGGGGGTCCACCTCGTCTCCTCACACCGCCCTTCTGGAGGCCACGGACACGAGAGGCTCTTACTTAGCCGTGCCAGGTTAGCTGAGCGTGAGAAACGGTAACACGTGTGCAAAAACGCTCACCAACTCACGGCCTTTGTCGCGACGCACGTGCACTTACCGCTAACTTTTCAATTTCAATTTATCAGCATTTTCTTTCTTACACTTGTACATATTTATAACACTTTTTTTGACTGTGATATCTGTGTGTTGTTTCCAAAATTGGCGTTTATATTACAGTGGAAGAAGGCGGTTCGGCAAGTGGACACTCTTACAAAGGAGAAATCAGTCGTTTTCTAGGCATCCCTAGTGCGGGTAACCGCTTCTCTTCTTCGATGTTGTTACAATTTTGTTATAGTCTTCATCTAAATTAAAATTTATTAATTTTTATCATTACATTTTAAATCGTTTCAAAATAATCTCATTCAATGTGTAGTGCTAGATATACTTGATTGTTTTTGGCTGGGAGCTTTCACAGATGACATTTAAATTAAGGATCAAAGTACCTAGTAAAATTTATTACCGTATATAGTCGTATGTTCGCGACTTTACATACAAATTACGACATTCAATAAATGTGGGCGTTAAGCTTCTACGTAGACAATTTATTTGCACAGTTTCAACTTTCTCATTACGGTAATAGCTTTGAAACTCATACTTTGGGGCACTACCTAAATTTGCTAATAAAAATAATTATTTCAGGTTCTGGCCATGATGAAGGGATGGTCAAAAGTCCTAGCAGTATATCTATGAATAGAAACTCCAGCACCGGCGACCTTCATATGAATGGTGACATTAATCACAAATCTAATACGAATTTCATGCGAAAAATACCACCAGGAGCAGAAGCATCAAACATTTTAGTCGGAGAAGTTGATTTTCTAGAAAAAACTTTGTCAGCCTTTGTCAGGCTTAAAACTGGGACAATAATGGGAGACCTGACTGAAGTACCGGTACCTACACGTTTTATGTTCGTTTTACTCGGACCACCAAATAGTAATTCCAGTTTCCACGAAATCGGTCGAGCAATGGCGACGTTAATGTCTGATGAGATTTTTCACGAAGTCGCTTACAGAGCTAAGAAAAGAGACCATCTTTTGGCTGGTATAGATGAATTTTTAGATGCTGTTACTGTACTACCACCAGGAGAGTGGGATCCAGCTATACGTATAGAACCTCCAGCTGCAATTCCCTCACAGGACCCTCGCAAGAGGCCAAACGATAACAATCACAAAGAAGAATTTGACGAAGAAGAAGAAGAACAAAGGCAGAGAGAGGAATCAGGGTTAGCAAGAACTGGAAAGCTCTTTGGGGGATTAGTGAATGACCTTAAAAGAAAGAGACCATGGTACTGGTCAGATTTCAAAGACGCGTTAGCTCTACAATGTATAGCGTCTTGGATATTTTTGTATTTTGCTTGTTTATCACCAATAATTACGTTTGGCGGTCTATTAGGTGAAGCGACAGGGAAGAATATGGCTGCAATGGAATCTTTAGTATCCGGATTTGTATGCGGTATGGGATATGGGTTCTTTTCCGGTCAACCACTTACGATTTTAGGTTCAACAGGTCCGGTGTTAGTGTTTGAAACAATAGTATTTGAATTTTGTAAACAAACCGGATGGGATTATATGGCGTTTCGATTCTGTATTGGGACCTGGATAACCATTATTTTGGTGATACTAGTAGCGATCGATGCCAGTGCTTTAGTATGCTACATAACAAGGTTTACAGAAGAAAATTTTGCGACGCTGATAGCATTCATTTTCATTTATAAGGTAAATCCGACGAAAGAAACCGATTCCATTTAGTCCGATTCATTTTTTAAAATAAGTAACTTGAACCAATTGTATTTTATTATTGCAGGCGGTGGAGAATGTTATTTCAATCGGGAAAAAATATCCTTTAAAGACGCGCCATGACGAAGTACTCAATTATGAGTGCTTCTGTTTGCCGAGCAATTACTCTAAAGTTCCGGACCACTTTAACTGGACCTCCGTCGACAAAGCGTCTTGTCAGGTATCAAACTAATTATTTTAAAGTGCAATTAAGTTTCAGCTTTCCACGTGTTTTCCACACCATCGCTCTAGTGTAAAGAAAACTATTATTTTTAATCCATTAAAACCAGTGAACGAGAACAAGACAATTAAAACTATACAAACAGAACAATCACACATTGGCAATTAATTAAATCGCTCTTGATCGTACCCGGCGCAAAGGAGGTGGCAGTTTTGCCTCTATGTATGGCAATAGCTATTCTTTGCACCAATTATACTAAGTACCTAATCAATTTTCCTTGGATTTCAGTTATATAACGGTACTTTAGCTGGCGGAGGATGCTACACTAAAGTTTATGTCCCAGATGTGTTTTTAATGTCGATTATACTATTTTTGGGTACGTTTATAATATCGGTAATTTTAAAGGATTTCAAAAACTCTCTTTTCTTTCCTTCTAAGGTAAATATTAATTCTCTGAGTAAGTTAGAAATTTGTTAATTAGATTTGAATTCGTATTCAATTTTCTGTTTCTTGTTTTAGGTGAGACAAATAATAAGCGACTTTTCAGTAATAATTGCCATTTTATCAATGTCGTTTTTGGATTGGAAAGTTGGAGTAAAAACACCGAAGTTAGAAGTCCCATCGGAGTTTAAGCCTACTCTTCCAGGGCGAAATTGGGTCATAACCCCATTCAACGGCAATCCAATCTGGTCAGCCTTAGTAGCCGTCTTGCCGGCCCTTCTGGGCACTATTCTAATATTTATGGATCAGCAAATTACTGCCGTGATAGTGAACCGGAAAGAAAACAAATTGAAAAAAGGCTGCGGATATCATTTAGACCTTTTTGTTTTGGCTATACTCATACAGATTTGTTCGGTCATGGGTCTGCCGTGGTTCGTTGCTGCAACAGTTCTGAGCATAAACCACGTAAACTCCTTAAAAGTAGAATCGGAATGTGCTGCTCCTGGAGAGAAGCCGCAGTTTTTGGGAGTGAGAGAACAAAGAGCCACTCATATACTGATATTCTTGATGATCGGATTTTCAGTAGTATTGACTCCGATGCTAAGTCATATTCCAATGCCAGTATTATTTGGAGTGTTCCTTTACATGGGTGTAGCATCCCTGAAAGGTCTTCAATTCTTCGATAGGATCCTCATCATGTTCATGCCTCAGAAATACCAACCAGATCACATGTTTTTAAGACAGGTATGAGACACTTTAACCTCTAGGATTGAGCTTTAGATAACTAAGTCTTTTTCTAACGTCCTTTTCTAACATACGTCTCATTGCAGGTCCCAATTCGACGAGTCCATGTATTCACTGCAATTCAATTGACTTGTCTGGTATGTCTTTGGGTGATAAAGTCATTCTCGGCCACGTCTATTCTCTTCCCCTTAATGTTGGTGGTAATGATTGGTATAAGGAAGGCGCTGGATTTGTTCTTTACTCGAAGGGAGCTCAAGATCTTGGATGACGTCATGCCGGAAATGACCAAGAGGAACGAAGACGAGCTCAGGGAGCTTGGCGACGCAGAGGTGGGATGGCATGCAAAACTCATGCGCCTTTGCCGTCGGAAATAATCATCACCATAAAATTATATCATCATCCCACCATTTTGTAGATCATTTTGTTTTTCAATAAATTATGTTATCAATAGTTTTTTTTTATTTCCCGTTTTCCATATTTGGTTTCGATTGGTGAGTAGTTTGCATCATATTTAATTAAAATCGCTGTACTTTCGTACACTTTGTAACGAATTTCGAGAATATATCTAATGAGTTTCGTTCTAGGACGTGACTAAAGGGAATCAAACAGCTTTCCACGAAAACCTCCAAATACCTTTAATAAATGGGAATATCATGAACATTCCTTTGGCTTCTATTAACATATCTGAAGAGGTGAATAAATCAGGTATTTGGAAGCAAGTTAACGGCAGTAATAAGACTAATAGAAAGGACGCGAAAGACTATAAGAAATCTGGAAAGAAAACGTAAGTTAATCAAGTAGATCTTAGAAGATTTCCAAGACGAATCTTTTACCATCTACTTGTCGGGCACGCATATATTAAATTTTTGGGCACCAAGTGGTTTACTTATAACAATCTCCCTTACTTATAAAATACAAGAAGTTCGCCCCGAACTGAGACCGATCCGGCTAATCTTCGAACTCATAAATTCTATTGACCTAAACTACGCGCATACCAAAATTCATGAAGATCGGAGCTACGATACTTAAGTTATCGTTACACAAACATACAAAGATATAAGGGCCAGACCCGTCTACACTGGAATCCAAATTGATTATAACTCTATAATTATAATCATACTACTAGTTGGCGTCTTAGTCATCCTACTAATCACGCTAATAAGTATCATAAATGTAAAGATTAGATGATTCTTAGGTTGTTTGTGTTTCGATCACGCAAATAGCTTCATGTATGAGTTTGCTGAACCGATTGCGATGATCCTTGTATGCAGATAGCAGAAGATCTGGATTAAAGCATAGGCTACTTTTTATCCTGTTATTCACGAGATCGGGACTTAACGCTGCTAGTCTGAAATAAAACTTTCAATACTTCCAGTATAAAACACAAGAAAATTTCAAAAACAATGCAATCGGAGATAGAGAGGCGACTATCTGTGATGGACGAGGTAGAAGAGGACGACGCTACTTCGAAGGTGTGCGAAGATACAAAGTTCTGAACATATGCACAGCATGGATGCATGTACACATCAGCATGGATGCATGCATGTCCATCCAACTTTACACTGTATAGATGAGTATTTTATTATATCCATCCAAGTTTTTATTGACAGAATTAAAAAAGTGCGAGTCGAATTCGCGAACGAAGGGTTCCGTACAATTATCAGAATAAGATCCCATTTTTTTTAATCATGGCAAACCTTGATTTTTATTTTTAAAGTGTTTCCTATACTTGGATGACTAATTTCTAAAGAATTGCTTTCCAAAAATTGCACCCGACAGGACTTGAACCTGCAACCTCGATATTGCTCACGAAAAATTGTCGTCGTGAAATTGTGGACTGCATCTGTCCGTTCTTTACTGAGGCACGTAGCGACATCTACCGGCTACAAATTATGTTTGTTAGGAAATATAAAAATTAAATTACTATTTTATATACTTACAAATAAAATACTAAATAACAATTTAAAAGATAATAATCACTGAAAAAAAACTATAAAACAAGTCTAGTAGCCACAGAACACAACTACTTTAGCAGTCGGGGCCCATTAAACGTCTAGAATCTAGACTAGATGACTAGATCAAAAACTTTTCCAACAATGAGTCCCGACTGTTAAAGAAGCTGTGTTCCGTGACTACTGGACTTGTTTTATTGTAGTTTTTTTTTAACATGCTGGTTTTTTTTTTTTTACCTTTTGGCTACGGAACCCTAATACAACGTTTTAGACGTACCGTAAGTCGGAAAAAATATTGCACATACATAATACATATGTAATAAATTAACCATGGTATACTCATTTACCTACTGTTTTCCTTGTATCTACACTTATGAAGTTTTTGCAATGTAGTTTTCTTTGTAAATATTTTTCTGAAATATTAGAGAACATTGGTGGCAATTCTGTTGTTCATATACCTAAACTAAACTGAACCTAAATTTTAGTTTAGAAATTCTAAAATGATGGCAGGTCTAAATAATCTCGTACCGGCTCCAGACTAACGGCAAGAAGGCTCGGCGAGAAAATTCGTTTCTCTTCACACTCATAGTTTTCTCACTCGTGATCCCGAGAAATCCTTTGTCTCGGCCAAAAATACCGATACCAAACGGAGACCAGGCGAACGCGAGAACGAGAAGGCGAGAAACTCCTCACATTCTCGTTTCTCGGGTGTTCTCGGCGTGAGGAGGGGCCTTTAGAGCTGTCAATCAAAGATTGGGTTATTCCTATAATGCCCACTAATAATCCCCACTAGTGGGGATTTTTGAACTTTTTGTCCAATAATCCCCATTATTAGCCGATTTGTGTAAAGTGGGGATTTTTGGACAAAAAGTTCAGAAATGCCCACTGCTTAAAAAACTTCTTTCAAAATGGGGATTCGGAAATCAAAAGTTCACAAATTTCCATTGCTTAAAAACTTATTTAAAATAGGAGTTTGTGTACAAAAAGCACAGAAAGTTTCATCATGAACTACACAAACTGCTACAATTTACAGTGTGGATTCATAATAATTTTGATGAGTAGACGGAACTAATATAGGTATATATCTTCTTACACATTGTTATTTTAATCAAAATGTACTGAATTGGGACCATAAATCATTATATTATGAGACTAGCTGCGACCCGCGGTATCACCCGCGAAAGTGAAAACGCGTTATCACGGGCGCGGGCGGCCGAGCGGTTCTGGAGCGTTTACATTTTTTCGTTCTTTACTCGGGTTCTACTAATTGAATTTCGATGCAAAGTATACCACGAGGTTACTCGAAAATAGAACTATCTAATATTGAAAACCAGATTTCAATCGGATAGAGAAACAGACAGAGAGACATGAATTTTAAAAATTATATAATTTTGTTCTACTACTTATCCTAAGTCCCCTTGACCACTTTTTTTTTTACCTCCAAGTACAGACTTCTTGTTCTCTCTTCCTTTATTAGAAGTATAGATGGAAGACGATTATATGACTCACAGTTGCCAGCACAAAAGCACACTTTTTTCGACTTGCATGTAATTGGCTAGTTTTTCTATTGTCTAGAATTAGTTCTGCAATATGCACATTTGTTATCATTTTTTCATTTATTGTTATTGAGTGAATTGCTTTAAAATGGTCGGTAGCTAAAGCGGTATTAGTACATTAGAGTATATTAAGAAAACAAATAAGTGAACCATATTACTTAATGCTGGGCACCAGTACAGTATTAAAATAAAATATATTAATGGTTCTATTATTTGGGAATGTGATAAGATTAATTAGACAAATTCTGTAAACCTGTAATATTTATTTTATAAACAATTGACAGACATCAACGTCGTTGTTTGCGATTGGTATCTATTTTATTTAAAATTATTATGTATTATTGTTATTAGCTATTTATCTATATTGATTAAATGATTAAAGTGTAGATGCAGTCCAAGATGAAGCACACTGACCTAGAAGGAACCTATTAATATAAAATAGCAATCAACATACTTTTTAACATTTTCATTGTTTTATTTAATTATCTGACCCGAATCAATAGTGTGACTTTATTCTACTTGGAATTAGTAACTTGTAAAATGAAATACTTACATTTGGGTATGTATTATTTTTATTAATATTGTTTGTTATTTTAATAAGCGATCTAATACGCCAATGTTGAATAAAATTTTTAATAAAATAACAATGTGTAATAAAGTTATATACCTAGTTATATATAGATATATACCTAGTTATATATATATGTATACAAGATGTAACAGGTAAGCCCTTTTAATCCGAAAGGGGGTTGTTCTAGACGTTTAGGCGAACAACTTTTGTTCTACGACTTTTGAAAATTCGAAGTACTTTTCGAAAAATTTAGGTGTAAAGTTTACTTGAATATCAGCTGTTTCTTAGAGTTCGAGGTCATTGACCTTATGTTGTTCTTTCATTTAGTTTGGTCTACTACAATCAAACCTTCAATCACCTTTATTTTCAAAAACAGCTGTTTTTCCAGTGAAACATAATCTCAAAATTATCAAAAAAAAAGTTCGAATTTTCAAAAGTCGTAGAACAAAAGGTGTTCGCCTAGACGTCTAGAACAACCCCCTTTCGGATTAAAAGGGCTTACCTGTTACATCTTGTATAGTTCCTATCATTCCGTCTACTCATCAAAATTATTATGAACCCACACTGTAAATTGTAGCAGTTTGTGTAGTTCATGATGAAACTTGCTGTGCTTTTTGTACACAAATTCCTATTTTAAATAAGTTTTTAAGCAATGGACATTTGTGAACTTTTGATTTCCGAATCCCCATTTTGAAAGAAGTTTTTTAAGCAGTGGGCATTTCTGAACTTTTTGTCCAAAAATCCCCACTTTACACAAATCGGCTAATAATGGGGATTATTGGACAAAAAGTTCAAAAATCCCCACTAGTGGGGATTATCAGTGGGCATTATAGGAATAACCCCAAAGATTTAGGATGGCACCAAGAGAATACTATCTAAACTTTAAAATTTAGAATTTTTAGGTCGAATTTAACTAAATTTTAGAATTTGGTGACATCAGAATTGCCACCATTGTGTATCTTTAAAGTAAATATTTTTTGTAATACCTTTTAGATTATCGTTAAAATTGTTAGTATTTAGTAGTAAATATTTATAATTGTCTTTTTATATTAATGTATAGTAAGTATATTATGTTCATAGCTATGATTATAATATAAATGTAGTTTCACTTTTTTACTTATTAAAGCACTTTATAATACTGTTTGTGTTCCATGGATTCACTTAGAAAGTCCTGATTCAACGTACAGACGCTACGTACTTTTTATCTCTATATTTCCACGTGATCACTAGGGTTATTAAGAGTTCTTTGGCACGAAACCGAAGATCTACTGGACATGCCTACCTAGTCACTGTCTTATCGAATCGGGCCGAGTGAGATGAATATACCATTTCCGACGTTGGATTCGAACCGAAGTTCTCTGAATACCCCAACAAAACTTACGCGGGTAAAACTTTATATTATTTTCTTTATTTTATTTATCTTTATAATATTTGTTAAATAACTACAAAATGAAATGTATTTTTGCATGGTATCTGTTAATTTAAGTAGATATCTCTACCTACAGCATGTTCCAATTTTTCTACACTTTTTCTGTAAGTACCAAATGTTCATGTTTTAATAATTTAAAAATATTAAACTGTTTGTGTTTTGCTCTGTAAATGTTTTCAGAACGAAATTGTAAGAAGAAAAGGCTCGTGGAGCGCAAGAAAATCTGATATACGGAAAAATAGCTCATCTGCGGAAACTTCGGTCTAATTAAAAATTATCAGTTAACTACTGGATTTATTTAACAGTATAGTTGTTTATGAATATTAATCGGTACTTCCTTTTTTGCATTGTAATTATGAAATGCACTTTCACAAAAAAAAGTTTAAAAAGTATCCATTTCTGATAACCTTTTTCTGTAAAATAGAAAATCCCACATGCAGTCAGTCCTTTATCTGAATGAGATAGATTCTAGAAGACAATCTTATTATTAGGGTTTGCGCTATAAAAGGTAAAAAAGTAACCCTTTTAAGATCTTCTTGTCCGTCTGTCTGTTTCATTAAAGATATCGTAGTAGTTATTTATCAAAATTTTATGGATGGACTTTATGTGTCTCCGTTTTGTACTTAAAGTTAAAAGAGGATAGTCAAGACTGCGTATTAGAGCCCTGTCAAAATTTAGGTATTATTAAAAAAAAAAAAATTGTAAAAAAATAAAATGTATTAAGTACTTAACTATTGGGAATTATGTTATTTATTAATAGTATTGATGCTAAACTAGTAAAGATAGAACTTCTAAAACTTGTAATTGATATAAAATTGACACAAAAATGGGTAAGAAGCTAACGTCTTGCAATTATTACAACTTTAGAATCAATTTCGATTAGATGTAGTATTTTGTATAACTTTGACTTTTACCGATATACAAATTAGAAACATAAAACCATTTTAATATTTGTACCTAGATACATTTTTATAAGTACTGAACTTTTGGAGCAACCTGTAGTTGCATAACTTACTGTAACTTTAAAAGTAAAAAATAAATAAGTAAAATTAAAGTAAAAATCAGTACAACAAAATTTGTGGAGTGTCAACCAAAAAAGGACGGATATTCTGAAAATACATCTCTCTTGTTTTATATTTTCAGAATTTATGTCCCATTTATACCCCATAATTATGATGTAATTTAAATGCAGTCGTCAACTTTTGATGCTGATCAACACATTAATAGAAACACATTTTGATGTCGGCATATCAGTACCCATATTATCTATCTTTTGACGTCTGACAACAGTGGAAAATGACAGGCACTATGCAGTACATTTCTGCTTTGAGGTGATCACCGGTAATAACCACGTTACGTCAAATCAGCAATGTATGTACTGATATGTACTGCATAGTGCTTGTCAATTTCTACTGTTGTCAGTCATTAACTGGGTATCCCTCCAAATGTCATGACTGTAGGACCAGCAGTTTAGGCTGTGAGTTGATTTATAGTTCAGTCAGTTTAGTGAGGATTTTAAATTTTAAATGTGTAGATTATTTGTCGTCGGTTTGTTTTTTTTAAATATTTTTATCAAACGAAGTGCCAATAGTAAACACCAGTTAGTAGTTAAGTAATTGGTTTTCTTTTCTAGTTATCTGTAGAAACTTTCTTAGCCTTATTAATACACTTGGAGTAGGGTCGGTAGTGAGAACATGCTTTGTCTTTCTCCGTGGCAAGAAATTTCAAAGTTGGCAGACAGAAACAAACAGCGCAGCGGAATAACTACTCCGACCTTACTCCCCTTTTATTAATAAGCTTATCTATCTCTAAAGATTAATAGTAACATGCACTTTCAACTCAGCCTTTACATAGTTCTTTATTACATCCAGCACTCGTTAGATGCGTACTGATTTTAGATTAGATTTGTAAACTGTAATGCTAAATTAGACTATAGGTGTACTTACTTAATGGTATAATTCCCTGATAGAATATTTTTAAGATAAAATATCCATTAGATGATAATAATTAAGAGAGAAGGTAACGTCCTTTTTATGAATGAAAGATCAGACTTTGATATGCATCTGGACTATGCGAGGCCTACGGTAAAGTTGTCAGATAAGGTAGTTTTTAAGACGTGGTAAAACGTGATCTCCGGAAGAAATAAGGCGCGACGCTAACTAGTAAGTTGAGGAAGCAAACAAACACAGGCGTCGGGCGGACTCTCGACTGCAATGCAGAAGTCTGCGGGTTTGATTCCCGTCGGTAGCAAATATTTATGCTTAAAAATAAATGTTACAAAAAAAAATACATATTACTTATGTCTAGTACCCACGACCTCTAACTAACTAACTACGGATTCGGCGGAAAATATTTTCTTTCGTTACGTCTGCTACACGTTCAAGAATAAATTAAATTCTAAAATATACTTTTTACCATGTATTAACTCAAAACATTGCCATACCCAAAAGGGTTTCATGATGAGTCTACTATGTATCTTATGACCACCTGTACTACTCATGATATGCAATAAATAAATTGAATTGAATTGATCTGTGGCGCGTCGGGCGAACGCTTGGCTGGTTCGTCACAGGATTTATTTACAAACGAAAAATAAATATAAGTAGTATATCCGTTGTCTAGTCACCGTAACACAAGCTTAGCGGCTTACCACGGGGCTAGTTGGCGCTGTGTGTTCGTCACATGATTTATTTATTTATAGTACAAGCCTAGTGCTTAGTTTGGGGCTAGATTGCGCTGTGTGCAATGTAGCGCAATAATTAATCAATTTTAATAATTATAATGACTAAAATACTAGCTTAATGCGAACTAGACTAAAACTGCACCACAGTTTACATAATAGCCTATATAGTTGTCAAGATTTCATACAAATTTGTTCCCCGGGACCGTTTCTTTGTCGTAAAAAAGGTCCCATAAGTTAAAAGGATGTTGTTTATTTTCTTATCAGTAAGCGTCGCACCTTTGAATAGATTTAAAGAAAGCTCATTGCCTCGGCTAGTCTAGATTATACATTTTTACATGAGAAAAGTTTTTGAACAATTTATTAGATTATTTATAGACAATTTATTTATTGTATGTATTTTAATTGTAGTTAATTCCTTTTTTTTAAGATTGACATTGTATTTGTATTTGTTTATTAACTGTAAAATTTCGGATTTATTAGAAACAAAAGTTACATTTTCTTTTTAAGATCTATTTATTGTTACTTTTTCATTTGAAAATTTGCATTTGTTTGTTTTTGTGGTTTACTCTTTTACATGAATAATACTGAACCGATTGCGATGTAATTCTGAATGTAAATAGCTGAACAACTCGATTAAAATCATAGGATTTAAGCGAGTAACGAACGAATACTGAAATGCTACTCAAAACTTGAGGGCTACTTAAAGAATAAAAAGCTCCTAAACATAAGTTCTAAAATTTAAAAACTGCTTAATTATTTAAGTGGAGCCCTTAAATTTTAAGTGACGTTTGTGTTTTCAGCTGTGAGACAGCTGGTTTTAAAGTTTATTTTTATTTTGTTTTGTATGCATGGTTCCCTATTATTAGAATCTAAAAGTATTAAATTATTTAAAATAGTAATAAACTTTAACATAAACCTAGTCACATTACGTCATTAAAATTATATCAATTTTGTACCTGTATTTATTTAATGGATTTCAGAAAAAAAACTGTAGTTTTTTTAACATATAATTGTGGTGTTATTAAATAAATGGAAATTCAAAAATACATTCCTTGTTTATATGTTAAAGTACGAATTTCAGTCTTAACCTTTATTCACAAAAACTAATGTAATGATCATCAAATCGCGAGAAAGCTGGTATCTCATTAGCGAGCGTCTAAGATGAACTTAGACTATCAACACTTACCACTAAGACGCCATGGAAAGTCTCACTCCGGGCGGGAAAATGTCTTTCCGGATTTTATTGTTAATAATAGTAGATTGTAAAACAAGAGAGAAAAGACTATTTTTACGGCGAGAGTGTTTTTTTAATCCAGAGAGAAGCGAAGGATTCTTGAGTAAAATCCTGAGCGAATCGAGGGATTCAAAGTACTTCACTCGAGCTAAAAATATTATTTGCTCCTGAGGTAGACATTCTACTTTTCATCGCCCTCTATAAGAAAATGAGTAAGGTAACCTTTAACTTGTTAATATGACAAAAATCCGCCATGTTTTTTCGAGATATCTCTATCTCGGAAAAACATGGCGGATTTCCATAGAAAACGCCATTTTTTTCGACATATCTCTAATATGGAATAATTATTAAAAAAAAAAAAAAAAAAATAATTTCACGGTGCGAGAATTCAGGCCCTGAGCGAGATCAAACGGGATTCGGATGAAATAACTTAACTACATAGAGCTGTGTTGGTCTAGTGGTAGTACCCCTTTCATTCCGAAGGTCGTGGTTTCGAATCCTGGCTTCGTACTAATGAACTTTTCTTTAAGAATGTGCGCTATTAACATCGCTCTTGCAGTGGAAGAAAACATTGTGAGGAAACCTACGGCTTAAAGTCACGCACTAATGCCCAATAGTAGGGCTATTTGCGGAAACATACCGTGAAACCTTAACTACTGAACTAAATTGAACAGCTCATTGGCCTAGCTACACCAGCTGATCTTGAATGGTCGTGCGGGTTAAGCAACGCTTGGCGCGGTCATTACTTGGATGGGTGACCGAAAATTTGTGTGGCAAAAATCATTTTATCGAGCTCCTTCATGCTTCGGAAGGGACGTTGAGCAGTTGGTCCCGGTTGTTATCTCTGATAGCAGTCGTTAGGTCAAGTTAGAGGCCTTAAGGTGACCTGAAAACTCTAACACTAGGTGAGTCACACCACTACACGAAAAGAAGAACTAAATAATTTCTTTCTTCTATGGTTTTCGCGATTTTGAATAAAAAAGCGCTTCATTCATGATTTTTAAACGACTGAGCTTTCGCTTACTTTACAGTTGGCTTTTTCAACCTTGAAAAAGTTAACCCGTTAAATTAAGTGTTTTATTAAATAATTACAACTATAATATCACTGCTAAGAACAAAATGTAATCTAGAATCAAAACAACACCTTACATAACAGCAATGATTTCCTAGAAATATTTTTATAGGAAAAATTCACCTTCAAAAATTCACTTGCGGCGAGATTTGAACTCGCGTCCCTGGATCAATATTCCAGTGCCTATACCGCTCGGCCACGCAAGTTCCCATCTCGAGCAGCCTTGAAATATGCCTTGAGCAATAAAAACAAATTTACGAAATAGCAATGATTTAATTAAATTTACCTAATTAGTAATTACAAAATAAGATTAAAATAAATAAATACCCTTGAACTAATCAGTTCTTCTTCTTCTTCTGTGTGGGTAACAGCCCCATTTCTTCCTGGTACTTCCGTATGAGTTGTTCCTGCACATCCGGTAAACAAGGCGAGTATCTACTGTACTCCATGCTGAATTCGCCTTTACCTTGAGTCACAGATCTGCAACAAACCAAAACACCATTTAGTTTTTTGAAAAACAAAAATGCTTACCATTATGAATAACGTTAATAGGTACACCAAATCGTTTGAAAGTTTGTTACAGTAAAGCTTGTATCCAAGTATTTCTAATATCATAAACGCGAAAGTTTGTATGTATGTATGTATGTGAGTTTGTTACTCTTTCACGCAAAAACTACTGAATCAAACGTCACACCCGAGTACGAGTCCGCATCGTACGTTTACTTCTATAAATCGGAAACGAATTAACGTATCGAAGTAATTCTTTCACTTGTATTTTTAATTTTTAACAGAGAATATGGTGAGCTAATATTCAAATTTAGTTATTTTTCCTCAATGGATTTGAACCTGCAACCCCTGACAACTCCGCTTTTAAATCTTATCGGGAATGCAGAATTTTAAAAAAATTATTTCAAAAAAATGATTTTGGAATTGTAAGAAACACTAACGTTTCGCGATGCTGGTTTGAATTTATAAATTCATTAGCAACGCCCCGCGGTTTCACCCGCGTAAATCCCGTTCCCGCGGGAATGTCGGGATAAAAAGTAGCCTACGTGTTCCAGGTCTCAAGCTACCTATATTTCAAGTTTCATCGCAATCGCAATCGATCGCAATCGCAATAGTTTTCGCGTGAAAGATTAACAAAGTCACATCAGGTTTACATACATACAAACTTTAGCGTTTATAATATTAGTAAGAATAAGATATTAGCATAGAATTTATGTATATTCAAAAAGACATTCAATTGACCGTTTTGAATCACCGGTAATGTAGTCTGTCTTTAGAAAGCAACTTGGTTTAGAATATAGGTAGCTGGATACCGGGAATAAGACATAGGCTACTTTTTATGCCGATATTCCCGCGGCAACGGGACTTACGCGGGTGAAAAACCGCGCAGCTAGTATAGAACTATAGTGGAATTGGAACTGAAGCAATATCTTAACATCGTGCTAGCTAATCGGAAAGTGGCTCAAATTGAAGTTGCAAGATTCCGCCCGGACCGACAAACAAACAAACAAGAATAGTGAGCGTATAAAAACGTGGGAACAATAATCACCTGAGTTCCCCGGCGTATCCGAACATGTTATTGAGCGGCACCTCCGCGTAGACCGTGGTCCACCCCTCCCCCCCCTCCGTGCCCGTGATGATCCCCCCCCGCTTGTTGAGCTGCCCGATGACGGTGCCGTGGAACTCCTCCGGGAGGGTCACCTCCACGAACATCACCGGCTCCAGGATCTGCCATGCGCCATCGTTGAACACTGGAAGGGTCATAAAACACAATATATACCGGGTTGTAGTCGCGTTTTCTACTTATAATAAAGGAAGAGAGGTACTTCAAAGTAAATAAAAAAAAAGTGGTCTTTTTTTTTTTGACCCTTAGGACCCTTAGGACCTTTCGAGTCCCTTAGGACTAAGAATAAGTAGTAGAACAAAATTATATAAAATATAAAATTCATGTCTGTATGTCTGTCTGTTGTTTGTTCCTTATACAATTAAAAACTACTAATCCGATTGAAATCTGGTTTTCAATATTGGATAGTTCTATTTTCGAGGAACGTCGTGGTATACTTTGCATCGAAATTCAATGAGTAGAACCCGAGTAATGAACGAAAAAGTGCAGCCGCTCGAGAACCGCAGGCCGCCCGCGCCCGTTATAACGCGTTTTTCACTTCCTCGACAAAATTGAAATTGACTTCCGCAGGTGAAACCGTAGGGCGCAGCTAGTATTGAATAAAGTCATTATTTTTAAACGACCGAGCTTTCGCCAAACTTTACAGTTGGCTTTTTCAAGATTGACTTAAATAGGCAAATAAGGCTAGCCGCTTCATTATCAAATACAACGGCATTGCGATAAAAGTGACAATTCTGCTGTCATAGAATTAAGTTCAGACAGTATTCCTATCCTCTTGGTGTCATCCTGAACTTAAATTTATACTGGGAGTTCTAGACTATTAATTATGTGGTACTAATTTTAACCCAGCGTAACAACAAAATAAAACTAAACAATTATAGATTAATAAAACACTTAATTTACCGTTTATTCATCAACGATCATGATTTTTAAGCGACCGAGCCAGCGATGTCAACCTCGAAAAAGCGAACTGGAAAGTTGGCGAAAGCTAGGTCGTTTAAAAATCATGATCGTTGATGAATAAAACCCGGTAAATAAAGTGTTTTATAACCATAGAAAAAACATAAATTTAGGTTTAGTTTAGTTTAGGTAAGTGAACAATATAATTGCTACCTCTACCTACCTTCTTTAACAGCTCCTTTTGCCGCCAGAAAGAAGGCCAGCTCGCTGGAGTCCACGATATGATGCGCGCCATCTTGCAACCGGAACTTGATTCCGGATATCTTGTGTCCCGACAGGTACCCCTTCTGACACGTGTCCAGAAACCCGCGCTCCACGCCCGGGATGAATTGTTTCGGGACGTTCGTGCCTACTGTCTCGTCTACGAACTCTAGTACTGGAACAGATTTAGAAGTTTTGTTATTTGTTTTTTTTTTCTCGGTCTTGGACTGGTTTATGGCCACTTTGGTAATAGCCAGTGTCAAGTATTTTAAATGTGTTTCGTAAATCAACGCGAATACAGCTTAAATCACCGTCCACGACGTCTAAGCGAAAAAGTTTTCTGAAAATTCTTTTAAATTGCAATAAAAAGACACCGTTTTTCGAAAGTATTTCAAACTAAATAAAAGGTTAACTCCAAGTATTAGACCTCTAACTCGAAAAAAACAGATGATTTGTCAACTTTAAACTCGAAATTTACCGACCTCTGTAACGCGTCGGGCGAACGCTTGGCTGCAATGCGGAAGGTTGCGGGTTCGATTCCCGCTGGGTGCAAATATTTATGCTTAAAAATAAATATTTGTATATGGTCTGGGTGTATTTCTATGTATAATATGTATGTATTTACAAAATAAAAATAAATATAAGTAGTATATCCGTTGTCTAGTCACAGTAACACAAGCTTAGCAGCTTACCACGGGGCTAGATGGCGCTGTGTGTTGTTCACAGGATTTATTTATTTATATATGTCCACATCCTACTCCACCATGGTTCTTGTTTTCATTTTCATTTGTACACTTTCACGTAACTAAATTGCATTTGCCACCGAAATTCCATACATCCTTTAACTTAGTATAGTTAAAGCTTTATCTGTGTTTCCGCAATTCGCCCTACTATTGGGCCTTTGTGCGTGATTTCAAGCCGTGGGTTTACTCACGATGTTTTCCTTCACCGTAAGAGCGATGTTAATAGCGCACATAACTTTTTCATACATAAAAATACATTGCTAGGCGGCCGGGAGTCGAAACCACGATCTTCGGAATGAAAGTCAGGTATCTACCACTAGACCAACACCGCTCTCAAATGTTATCAAGGAAACCAAGGAACTTTAATCCGAAAGGGGGTTGTTCTAGACGTTTAGGCGAACACCTTTTGTTCTACGACTTTTGAAAATTCGAACTTTTTTTTTCGAAAATTTTGAGATTATGTTTCACTGGAATAACAGCTGTTTTTGAAAATAAAGGTAATAGAAGGTTTGATTGTAGTAGACCAAACTAAATGAAAGAACAACATAAGGTCAATGACCTCGAACTCTAAGAAACAGCTGATTTTCAAGTAAACTTTACACCTAAATTTTTCGAAAAGTACTTCGAATTTTCAAAAGTCGTAGAACAAAAGTTGTTCGCCTAAACGTCTAGAACAACCCCCTTTCGGATTAAAAGGGCTTACCCATCTTATATCTTGTATAAAAATGAATCCCTTTTTCCCTTGGTCACGGCATCACGCATGAACGGCTGGACCGATTTCGATCATTCTTTTTGCGTTGTATTTGTTATGATCAGAAGGTTCTAATAAAAAAGTGCTGAACCAATCTTAATAAATCACACGCGGGTGAAACCGCAGGGCGCAGCTTGTTATTTATATTTCATCATATTTAATTCCTTGCATAATGATTATATGCTTTCTCTCTCCACATTTCTGTGTTGTTACACTGTATTTTTTTTTTATATTTTGAATTTGATAACGTGTACTTCTGTAGTTTATCTTTTTTGGTTATCAGAGGATCAAGTAAATGTAGATGTAATATGCGAAGACTTGTAAATGGTCTTGAGTTAATTAATTTATTGTTACTTAGTTTTTATTCACTGTATGTTTTCCAAATAAATAAAAATTAAAAAAATAAAAATAAACTTACACGTATTCTGTTGAGGATCCAACGGCTCTATAATCCCACTGACTCTGGCGTACTGCCCCGCACCTCCCGACTGCTTCTTGTGTAGGTAGTCGAATGGACACTGAGACATCAGAGTTTCTCTGCAATTTATAATTTTTTTTATTAGGTAATTATTTCGAGAAAACACTTTCAAAAATTGTTTCTCAACGCTCGATTGAACCGTAGCCACTGGTGGCCAGCGACACTCCTTTTACATGGTATTTCATACGTTTCAATTAACACTTGTTCCTCGCGTAAAATTATTTTAATAACCTACGAGGAATAAATAGAATGGAGATCTAACTTCCATATTAAATTCGGAATAAAATATGTTCCACGGTCACACAGCGGCAGATGCACACACTGATAGTTCCGTACAGTATTACGTATGATCGACCTTGGATCGACCGATGGCGGACGATCTTTAGTGACAGACTGGCGGTCGAATCATCGTTCTAGGCCCCGCAACCACCGTTTGCGTGAAACATTTTTTCAAAGGATTGCTACTTCCATATGTCTTCGAGTTTTATTTTATTTTATTTGGAAAACATACAGTGAATAAAAACTAAGTAACAATAAATTAATTAACTCAAGACCATTTACAAGTCTCCGCATATTTAATATACATTTACTTGATCCTGTGAGAACCAAAAAAGAGGGGGAAATAAATAGAAATATACATCATACAATAAACTACAGAAGTATAGGTAGCGGCACGTAAGTCTAGCGCTGAACGAAACTTGGAAGCGATAGCTGCGCATCGGTACTGTCGCGCACGCAACTGTTATCTCTAAATTTGAAATTGATTTTAATAATCCTTAGATACTTACATAATATAAAGAAAGTGTTTTTGTTTGGCCCTTTAAATGCTTTCGAAACAAAGTTAGTCAATGACAGGATTAATTAGCATGGAGGTAGAAATAAAATAAAAAACTGTATCAAAACTTTTGCCTTTTATTTGTTTCAAGGAATCAATTAAACTATTCGTTTCTGTCTTTAAAACCGAATGCACGTCATACACCATTTTGCGTGCCTGTCTTCTCAAAACAGTATTTCTTCCAGGTATATTCACTGTTTAAAATCACAAATAAACTTAACAAAAACAAACAAACTTAACAGGAAACAACGATAATAACAATATAATTTAGAACGCAACTGTACACCAGAAGGCATAGGAGCGTCGTATCGGTGCGCGGGGCAAAGTACGACTGGAGGTGGACTGGAGAGCCAATAAGCGCTTACGCACGCCCGCCCGCTCCCGCTCCCCTGTCATACCCTCGGGATACCTAATTTTCGACTTCTGCGCATTCATGGTCAACGCTAAACTTACGAGCCGATACCTATATATATTATCAAATACAAAATATAAAAATATAAAGTACAGTGTAACAACACAGAAATGTGGAGAAAGCGAAAGCATATAATCAATTATGCAAGGAATTAAATAGGATGAAATATAAATAATAAAATTTTAGGGGTCAGTGGACGGATGAGGGCTGAGAAAATGATGATGATGATGAGATTACCTGAAAGCGACCTTAGGCTTGCCGAGGTCGACGGGACAGTTGTACTCCCGCTCCATCCTCTGTGCGTATATCTCGAGATGCAACTCTCCCATGCCACTGACGACTGTCTCTTTGTTGTCGGGGTCGTAACGGAATTGGAATGTCGGGTCTTCTTTTGTGAATCTGAACATAAAAAGATATAGTTTTAAGCATTGATATCTACCTCCTTTTTCTTCTTTTCGCTTCGTTTCCTAGGTATTGTGTTCAGTCCAGTAGTTGGCGACCTTTATGGCGTTGTCCGAAGACTTATAAAGGTTTTTGATATATTTGAAAGTGTTTCCTACACTTGGATGACTCTACTTAAAGAAATGCTTTCCAAAAATTTCGCACCCGACAGGACTTGAACCTGCATCTCTGGGGATCCGTCCCAACGCCTTTTTCCAATTTGGCCACGGATGCATGTTCAATCGAGTCGAAATTAAGGATTGCATTTCTTATTTTGTACGTTTTGATAGCACTGCGTGCCTTCACGCAGGTGATGCAGGTTGCAGGTTGGCAGATGCAGGTTCAAGTCCTGTCGGGTGCGAAATTTTTGGAAAGCTATTCTTTAAGTATAGTCCATCCTTATAAAGGTCTTGCAAAGTACAAGAAGTAAGACATGAAGGACATACCAACAGATACGGCACTGTCGCCATATGTAGCCGTTTAGGGTCCAGAAGAACGCCTTTATTGGTTGCGTGGAAGAGATCGCTGATAAGCTATAAAGTCGCCCATTGTACCACATTAGTTTAAAGATCTCCTATCTGTAATTCTATTATAATTTGTGAGTTCTAGAGTGGAGACCGCGTCTCGGCAAACGTAGTGTAGGACGTCCTCAGGCTCGTTGGAGCGACGATTTGCGCAAGACGGCTGGCACAAACTGGATGCGAGAAGCCGAAAATAGATATGTCCAGTAGTGGACTGCAACAGGCTGATGATGATGATGATTGTGTATTTATAGGTACAATTTGGATTTTGTGTGAACTCACCTAGCAACAGCCTTAGAGAAACTGTCTCTATCCTTGTTGTTCTTCGGTTTGATGGCCATCGAGACGACGGGGTCGGGCACGTGTATGCTCTCCATCGCGAGTTGCAGGCGGCTGTCGGTGACGAACGTGTCGCCGGACGCGCAGTCGACGCCGAACAACGCGAAGATGTCGCCCGCGAACACCTCCGTCACTTCCTCCATGTTGTTGGAGTGGAGGCGGACTAGGCGAGATACTTTTACCTGGAAATATAATAAATAAAATCGGTCAATTGCGAGTCGAATTCGAGCAACAAGGGTTTCGATCGAGCCCTAAATAAAAACTGGACCAAACGAAATCCAAGAACGCAACTGACGTCGGTTTATAAATATAAATATTGCACGACACTACACACAGCGCTATCTAACCCCAAACTAAGCACTAGGCTTGTACTATGGGTACTAGACACCGGATATACTATTAAACATTTTTTTGTAAATATATACATATTATACATAGAAATATAGAAACCCTGTCGATGGCGACAGTGGTTAAAATAAATCGCGTTAGAGGATAATGATGAGTGTAGCTAGTTAAAAACAAACCAACATACCTTCTTCCCAGTCCTAGCATTGAATATATTGTCTCCTCGCTTCAACATGCCCTGGTAACACCTCAAGTACGTCAGCTGTCCAAACTTGCCGACTTCCAACTTGAACGCGAGACCCACAAACGTGTTTGATCCATCTCTCTTTGGATCTAGTACGATTGTTTGAGCTGAGGATGAAACGAAATTATTAAATAGCTTTTATAAATTTTATTGTAATTGTAATAGTTTTGTAAATGTAAAACAGGGAATCGGAAACACTGAGATATTAGGTACAAGCCGCGTCCCACGATTTCACAGCATTAGTCATGATCTCGTGGGAATATCGAGGTCAAAAATAGTCTATGTTACTTCTCAATATTGAAACTTTCAATTGGTGAAGGATTTTTTCTTATATATAGTTCAATAATTTCAGAGAACAGTAGTTACAAACAAACAAATTAGTACAACTTTCCGCTAATATTAGCATCCATCTCAGCCCTGCAGAGATCAGCAGTGGACGGATAGTCCACTGCTGAACATAGGCCTCCTCCATACGACGCCACAAACAGCGATAGCTCGCTACTTCCATCCAACGACTCCCCGCCACCGGTACAATCTCGTGGTCTTCCAACACTCCACTTCGCATTTCATCATGGTCGTCACTCAAGGTCTTTTACTTAACGGTTTTCAGTCCTTCGAGCTATATGGCCTGCATAATGCCACTTAAATAATTTTAGTATAGATGTACCAAGACAATGAGAATAATGTTCAATGTTCCAAACTGCATTAGTAACAAATACCTGCTGCGAGACTTCAGATTAAGGACCATTAAGGAAGAGATTGCTCAGAAAGCCACTAACTATTTATTTATTTATTTATTTATTTATTTATTTATTAGGAAATCCAACAGCTATAACTTAAAAAATAGACAACACAAATTAACAACTGAAAGCCAATTAAAGGATTTCACGACTAAAAAATTCTAATATGTAAAATAGGTTTTGTGTGAGCTTAACAAATACTAACAAAAGCAAATTATACATATTTTATAAAACTCAAAGGTTACATCGAATTAACAAATTTAACTACTAATTACAATTAAATTCAATCCAAAGCAACATTAAAAAACATGTTGCTCAACCGCCGCCTCGCCGATGCCACGCTAGTACAGAATAAGTCCAATTCAGCTAAATCGCTGAGATTATTAAAAGTCGTACACGCACGCAACAGATACGAATTCTGTCTGTAACTAGTGCTAGCACGCGGTACAAATACCACTCTACTTGCGCGCGTGTTTACGGGTATTCTCAAATTAATTTTGTCCAGCAAATCATAACAATCGATATTATTTGATGCAATCTTCAAAAGGAAAATCACGTCAGCAACACCACGTCTGTTGGACAGAGGGAGAAAATGAAGCTTCCTGCACAGATCCTCATAAGCATAACTATAGTAGGGAATTTTCAATCGATAACAGAGGTACTTAAAGAACCTGCGTTGGATGTCCTCTATCCGAGACACGTAAACACCATAGCAGGGATTCCAGACCTGGGACGCATATTCAAGCGTACTTCTAACATATGCACAATATAATATTTTAAAAGTCTTAGCACGGCTGAAATCCTTGGAGCTTCTCACAATGAAACCCAAAGCTTTTAAAGCTCTGGTACAGATATTATCAACATGACTGTCGAAGATAAGCTTAGAGTCGTGCAATACCCCCAGGTCTCTAATACAATCCACTTTTTCTAACAAAAAGCCCTTTAAGAAATATTTAGAATTAGTTGGATTTCGCTTACGAGTAAAGGTGACAACAAAACATTTAGCTGGATTCAGATCCAACTTATTTTCTACACAATAAGCATCAAGTCTAGACAAATCAGCTTGAAGGTGGGATACGTCAGACGGCGATTCAATGCTACCAAATATTTTCATGTCATCTGCGAAACAAAGGAGCTGGCCATGATGGAAACAATCCCCAATGTCATTGACAAAAATAAGAAACAGCAATGGTCCAAGCAAGGACCCCTGCGGTACGCCACTGGGCACGATAACCCAGCTAGAAATATAATTATTCACTACCACAGCCTGCGTCCTGTTATCGATGTAAGAAGCAAACCATCTTAGAAGGTCACCTCTGATGCCAATCAACAGGAGCTTGGATAATAATAAGTTATGATCAATTCTATCAAAGCATTTGCTGTAGTCTGTATAAATTACATCCACCTGACCGCCCCCCTCCATAGTTTTAGTTAAGTAATCATTTAGCAATATCAGGTTCGACACAGTGGAGCGTCCGCGAAGGAAGCCGTGCTGAGCTGGTGAAAAAGAACATCGTATTGCCTGGTACACTTGATTGTATACAATTTTTTCAAACAACTTTGCAACTATACATAGCTTAGATATAGGACGATAATTACCTAAATCTTGTTTCTGACCTTTTTTGTGAACTGGGGTTATAAAAGCTGATTTCCAAAGACGAGGAAAAGTGAAAGCTGAAAGTGATTTTTTAAAAAGTAAAGACAATGGTGTCGCTATAGAACTAGCACAATTAATTAAAAATACAGGGCTTAAGTGGTCCGGTCCGGCGGATTTAGAAGGATCTAGTTTCTTAAGCAACTGAGATACCTCAGATTTATCGATAACAATCGTATGAATATCAGATACAGAAATATCACAAACACTGTCCAGGTGAGCTCTCGAAGAGGATGATGGGGCTAAAAAGGTGGAATGGAAATAATTTGAAAACGCTTCACAAATGTCAGGACCAGTCGAAACCAACTTACCCTGATATTTTAAAGTTTGTGGAATTGATCCCGACTTCCGACGCGCTTTAATATAAGACCAGAACTGCTTTGGATTTGATTCGATGTTCTTTTCGATCATACTTATATATTTATCATAGCACTCACCTTCTACAACCCTCGCCCTATCCCGAAGAATAAAGAAAGACTCTAAATCAGACAAATTTCCATAGATTTTATATTTACGAAAGTATTTAAATTTCTCCTTTAAGATTTTGATAAGGGCCGGCGAAAACCATACAGGATAAGTACCAGGGCAAGTAAGTTTACTGGGCACAAATTGAGCTTTAAGTTTATCAATAAAGTTATAGAAAAAAACCAACGACTCATCAAGTGACCGACCAACGAACTCACCCTCCCAATCAATACTCGAAATCTCATCATTAATGGCTACGTAGTTTCCTTTATTATAAAAATATCGTAAATATTTTTCCTGCCTCAATGAGGGTAGTTTAATAAAATTAAGTTCAATGAGCACCGGCTTATGATGCGGATCAATAGGTACCAGGGGCTCATGACATTCACTGACGCAAATATCGTCATTAGACAGTACTAAATCCAATAATCTATTATACTTATTGTGTATACTGTTGTATTGTTGCAAGTCATACATCACTAATTCATCAACAAAGAAATATTCGTCAGAGCTAGTATAATTAGTAGGTTTTAAATAGTTATATGGAGTTGGTTTCCAAGTAATATATGTAAGATTAAAATCACCAATAATTAAATAATGATCATCCGGATATGACAATATATTCTCACCCATCTTACCAAGGAAGTTGCGCAACTGCTCAGAGAACGAATAACCACCTTTTTGTTCAATAATATAAACACAACAGATATGCAATTTAATTGCATTATTATCAGCGTCCCTAAGCAACAACGTAACCCACACATCTTCCGCCGACGAGTTAAATGTAGGTTGAGCAGTGGCCGGTATGCTCCTGCGCACCGCAATTAATACTCCACCACCGTAGATTTGATCTAAATCATCGTAGGTACGATCCCGCCGCCACACTAAGTAACGGTCATCAAACAATGATGACGTAGCTATTGAGTCCGGTAACCATGTCTCGGTAATTACAATGATATCATGGTCACTGAGGCACAAGTTTCTATAAAAATCAGACAATTTTGTTCTCAACCCCCTAACATTTTGGTAATAGGTACGTAAGGGACTACTACCAACTGTTTGAGATGTCATTATTTACAACTAATATCAATAGCGGGATACGTTATATAGCTACATACTTGAGGAAAAGTTAAAGAATGTAAGATAATATTGTTATAAGCATTCATATCAGCCAACAACAATTCAATAAAAATATAGCAATTACCCCAGTTGTCACACATACAAAACGTCATATCTCCCTGTAATAAACTTATGGTATTGAAAAAACGAGTTATATACTCGCAGAAGAAGGAAAATGCTGGTTCTATCAACATAATGACTAAAAAACGTAATAAAATTGCAATAAAAAAGTAAAAATTATAAATGCGCGTAAAAACATAAAATATCGAAGGTACAAAATTATTAATAAAAATGTACACAAAGCGGTGTAAAAAGATCATAAAAACAAACACACACATCTCTGGTATATAATATACACAGTACAACATGAACGGGAAACAAATAGTACGATTATAATAGTGAAATATGATGATTATGAGAACCCGTGCCAAAATGAGTTCACTAACAAATAACAGAAAAATGTTTATGTATTCGCTCACTACAGTTACAGTTAAGGTAATTAAGGCATCACTGACGAGTCGACCATCAAAAAACAACACCAAAGTAATGCCATTCAAATCATTGAAAATAATTAAATTAAATGCGACGTCTGGATAAGAGCAAGTAGCAAGATATGTAAACAAAACGTGCGCGAGGGGGACAGGCAACGCAGCGTAGATGTAGTCACTCAAGCAAACGACCCACACCTGCGGCAGAGATAGTGAGGGTAAGCAATAACGTAGGCAGATCGTCGATGCAGCGACTGAGCCAGGGATCACGAACATTTTATGTAACTTAAGAAAAACATAGCTAAACTTCGCAACGAATGAAATGAAAAAAAAACAGTTTATGCAATTTTGTTTAAATCTTCATCCTTTAGAATAACGAGTACCGGCGAAGTGTCGTTCCTACGGACATGTATCTTGCCGTGTTTAACCCATATGTAATCAAACTTCATTTCCTTGGCTCTGGTCTTCGCTTTGTTCAGCAACATCTTAGAGGAAGCATTAAGGTGGTCATTTATGAATACACGCTGCTTGGAATTAGCAAATCCCAGATCACTTGCTGTTAAAGTCTTGCATGCCCTTGCTGCGGTCACAAACTCCTCCTTGGAATATCTATTAAGAAAACTAACTATAATAGACTTTTCCTTGGAACCATGCAGAGGTGCCCTGTGCAGAAAATTAATATGGGATTTTGAGTAGTCGCAATTCGCCTTCCTGCAAAGCGCCTCCACAACAGAAAATAAATTTTCATCCTTCCTAATAGGAACACCCTTAATCTCAACATTGTTAAGACGAGATCTCTGATCCATCACGGACAGCTGAGATTTCATGTTATGCACCTCTGACTCCAGCAAGCATACAGTCTTTTTCAGGTCCTCGACCTTGGACACACGACTTTGGATCTCTTTCATCTGCGAAGCGAAGTCGTCGATCTTCCCACTCATATAATCATTACTCTGCTTGATCTCCTTGAGTTCACTTTTAATCGACCTCACATCCTGGATTAAAGAAGGAAGACCATCAAGTTTGGACTTCAGCTCCCGAATCTCCCTGAAGATGTTTTCCATTGAGGCTGAGTCACTAGTTAAGGCCGGTAAGGGCGAGGTGGCCCTGCCCCGGCAGGAGGAACATTTCCATGCTGCTCGCCGTTCGCTGCCCAATTTCTTCCACCCGGTCTCGGATATTTGCGCACAGCTGAAATCCAGGTGGCTGAGGCAAATCGAGCACTGTACACCGTCGTTGAAATCCTTACTACAGGCCGCACACTTCATAATGACCAGAAGGTTTACGACCCCTGAGTTATAAAATAAATAGATATACGGAATAGCGTTAGCACGTGTTGAGTGTGAGAGCGCACACATCGAACTGAACTATCAACTAAAGCTATCAAAACACAAAAACGCCTTGGCTAATGAGTTATCAGGAGCTGGCAGTGTCAGTTTTACAAGATTGAGGAGGAATAGCATACCTCACCTCTTCAACCGTTTCTGACAGTAAATAGATAAGGATCTCAATGGATGATCTTTATAGAAACAAAAAGACAATCCAGGTCAGGCCACCCAAAAGATCAGTTAAATGTACAAATACAGATTGCTGAGCTGCTCAGAACAAAAGGGAAAAAAAAAAGTATAGATGTATGTGACTATGTATGTGACTAAAAAAGTATAGATGTATTACCTTCCCCATCCTTCCTCTCATTCAACATAGCTGTATTCTCCACCTCCCCGGGATGCGGCAGGTACTCTAACACGGCATCCAACAGTGGCTGCACTCCCTTGTTCTTGAGTGCAGTACCGACCAGCACCGGCGTGAACGTACGTTTGAGAGTGTTGCGACGGATCGCTTGTTTTAAATCGGTGATTGATGGGGTTTTCTCTTCTAGGAATAATTCTCCTGTAAAACGATTATATAATGTTTAAAGGTACAGGGACGATTTTACTAACTCTATTGTCCGTCTTTAAGTCTGTTTTAACAGGGCTGTATCTCATGAACAGCGTGATAGGTAGGCAGTTAAAATTTTCACAGTTGTAATTCTATGGCCGCTATGAAAACAGAATAAAATAAATATTTATGTGGGGCTCCTATACAGCAAATGTGTTCTTTTGAGGTAAAAGAACTTTCCATAAGTCCGACTTTCACCGTTTGTAAAATTCGTAATTTTTCGGCGTAGCTAGTTGCTTAAAAAATACTTACCCAAATGTTCGTCCACATTAGATAAATGCTCGATCAACTCATGTCTCTTTTCCTGTACTTCTGTCCGCCTATCCTTGGGCACTTCATCATACCGAACATTTTCACCGAAGTCACCATCAAAATAGATTGCCCTTTCTTCCACCAGGTCTAAAATGCCTTCGCATTCTTTCTCGAGACCGATTGGTAAGTGAAGGAAGGCAGCGTTGTGATTCATTTTGGAACGCATTTGTTTCAATACTCTGTTAAGGAAAGTAGATAAGGTAAAGGGTGACTGTTATAGAAGGATGATTTCGTAGAACTGCTTCGAGTGTTGGAGAGGTTAAAAATAAATAAATAATAATAATTTCTTCTATGGTTTTCGCGATTTTGCATAATAAAACACTTTATTTATCCGGTTTTATCGCGTTTTTATTCATTATTTTACCCGAGCTTTCGCCAACTTTACAGTTGGCTTTTTCAAGGTTGACTGAGATGTAATTTGTCTATTTTTAACATTCTAAAAAGTTACAGTAAACTACCGCCTCATAATTATTTGCAATAAAAACGTTCCAGTGTACGCAGACTATAGAGTTATTGTAATAGTTTTCAATTTAAATTATAATTATTTTTATCCCTAACTAGCTCTAAAAACTACCATGGCTTCGGAACGCGCCCTCACATGAGAAGAAGCCACGAAGAAACTCATGGGGGTTCTCCTTTGCTCAGAAATTTAAAAAACAATTTTTACATCGAACTAAGAATTAAAAAATCTAAATAACAAATAATACTAAGTCCTACAAAAATGGCTAACGACGGTGTTGCTATGGGGTCACCTGTCTCTCCTGTGGTGGCCGATATATTTATGGAGGACTTCGAGGAGAGGGCCCTGCAGGGTGCACCGGTAGCACCGAAGATCTACAAACGGTACGTAGATGACACATTTGCTATACTGCCAAAAAATCGGGTTCACTTATTTTTAGACCATCTTAACTCGATTAATCCCCAAATTAAATTCACGATGGAATTAGAAAATGAGAAAACATTAGCTTTCTTAGACACCCTAGTCCTTCGAAGTGCTGACGGGTCACTGGGACACACTGTATTTAGGAAATCCACGCATACGGATAGGTATCTCAACGGTCGGTCGCACCACCATCCTTCACAGTTAGCTACTGTTGGTAAAACTTTGTTGCAGAGAGCATATGGCATCTGTGACGGGGCCCACCTGGCGGAGGAGGTCAGGCACGTCAAACAAGTCCTACGTCGCAACAACCTCCAAGTGCCGCGCCACGTTCACAGGAGCCGCCCCAAACCACCTACAGTTGATCGAGTCCCGGCTATCCTTCCATACATCAAGGGAGTCACAGACAAAATTGGAGGAATCTTGAAACGAGCTTCGATTAAAACTTACTATAAGCCACACAGAAAGATCCAACAATTGTTAAGACCAGTCAAGTGTAAGATACCCCTGGAGGAAGCAGGCATTTACAAGATCGATTGTGAGTGTGGCGCCTGTTACATAGGGCAAACCCAACGAAGTGTTGCCACTCGTCTAAGAGAGCACATGGCTGATGTGAAGCACAGGCGGTATCAGAAGTCTGCAGTTTGTGAACACACGCTGGACAAGTCTAACCATTTCCTTCGCTTCGATAAAGCACAGGTACTGGCTACAGAGAAGCGGTATGTACCCAGGATGCTTCGGGAAGCTATTGAAATTCAGAAACACCCTAATAATTTCAATAGGGAAGATGGCTGGAAAGTGCCACCTGTCTGGGACCCTGTACTTCATTTGGTCAAGTCCCAGGCCCAGCCAACAACAGCTGCAAGACCACAAGATACCGTTAGCCATTTTTGTAGGACTTAGTATTATTTGTTATTTAGATTTTTTAATTCTTAGTTCGATGTAAAAATTGTTTTTTAAATTTCTGAGCAAAGGAGAACCCCCATGAGTTTCTTCGTGGCTTCTTCTCATGTGAGGGCGCGTTCCGAAGCCATGGTAGTTTTTAGAGCTAGTTAGGGATAAAAATAATTATAATTTAAATTGAAAACTATTACAATAACTCTATAGTCTGCGTACACTGGAACGTTTTTATTGCAAATAATTATGAGGCGGTAGTTTACTGTAACTTTTTAGAATGTTAAAAATAGACAAATTACATCTCAGTCAACCTTGAAAAAGCCAACTGTAAAGTTGGCGAAAGCTCGGGTAAAATAATGAATAAAAACGCGATAAAACCGGATAAATAAAGTGTTTTAAATAATAATAATTAGCCAGTTAATTAGCCCTGCAGTAGGACTAATTAACTTTAAGGGGGTTAGGCCGTAAGACGCCACGGGAGGCAACTCCGTAAAGGGATAAAGGATAGAGGGATAATTTCGTAAAACCACCTCAAGTGATGAAAAGGTTAGAACATAAATAAATGACGTTCACACAACGTAATTTAGCCCCAAACAAAGCAAGTAAGCTTGTCCTATGGGTTCCAGACAACGTATATTATACTACAAGTTATACTTTTTTTGTAAATACATTAGTTATATTATGATACATGTAGAAACACCCATAACCAGATATAAACATTTGTGGTTGGCGGGAATCGGACCCGCACCCTTGCAGTCAGGGTTTCGACCAACGCGCTACAAAAGCCGTCCAGGTAAAATATAAATATGTATCCAATAGTAAAAATATCCTTTTTGATAAGTTGCAAATAAATTTACAAGGACTCACTCACCTGGCCGGATTAGAACCCAATCTATCAAGTTTGTTAATAAAAGCGAGACACGGTACATTGTACCGCTTCATCTGCCTGTTCACAGTTAACGTCTGACTTTGTACACCGCCCACTGCACAGAGCACTAATACCGCTCCGTCTAATACTCTTAATGCACGTTCCACTTCAACTGTGAAATCTACGTGTCCTGGAAATATTTTTTATAACTGTATCAGCAACAAATATAATTATACTGAGTGATTTAAAGTTGAAGACTAGTTTTTTTCTCTATCAAGATACTGCCATCAGTCTGTGTTATACTGAAGAAGACTATAGAGGAAAGTTAAGAGGAAATGGAGTTCACACTACCAGAGTAAGCTAACAAGCCATATTAATGCACTAGCAGATATGCTATTAGGATCTGATAGCATTCATTTACAATGTTCACAACAACAACACAAGGTTCCATGCCTCATCAAACAATTTGTTGGTTGATACAAAAACAAACAAGAAATAAAATTGGTAATATGGTCTATATTGTTACTTAACATCTCATGGTAAAATCTCCTATCCTACTTATTCAATTATACAAATTATTCTCAGATCGGGAAAATGCGCAGAAATGTTGCTAGCATTTTGGGCAGTTTTGCGGCGGGAATGCTTGGGGATGGATTATTTTAGTTTTAGTTTGTGTCTTTTTTTTAAATGTGTATGTGTTATTACGTTACTTGCATCATTTTAGGGAACTTTTCTGTCCATCACTCTGAGCATCTTCATCAAATCTCTATTTTTTTTATGTTGATATCTTAAAATAGACTTAGGTATTGAATTTCTCAGATCTTCATAAAATCCATACCTGGAGTATCAATAATATTGATATTGTGATCCTTCCATATTGTGTAAGTGGCTGCTGACTGGATGGTGATACCTCTTTGTCGTTCCAGTTCCATTGAGTCCATTACGGCTCCGACATTGTCTTTACCTTTCACCTATAAATATTAATAATGGATAGCTTACATACACTATCAATAAAAAACGATTGTGGCCTGTCCCACAAATTCACTAAATCAGAGGCATTATTGTGATTGCAGACATTTTTATTATGATTTCTGATATTTCTATAAATTTTACTATGTCTTAGTTCCCTTGAACTGATTTGCAGGCCTTATGTCATATTAGTTGCACTTTGTGGTTTTATATAGATTTATTTTACATATTAGATATTTCTAACTTCAATTTATTTTATTATTTACTTTCAATTTAGTGCCTTTAACATAAAGTAGCTTCATAAAAACGGTAAACTCACCTCATGCATCTGTTCAATTCTACCAGTGTAAAACAATATTCGTTCTGTAAGAGTAGTCTTCCCGGAGTCAATGTGAGCGGAAATTCCAATGTTTCTGATCTTTTCCAGTTGCTTGTGTTCCGCATATTTGACATAAGATGAATATTTCTAAAATTATCCAAGTTTAAATTTGAATTTATTTTTTTAATTAGGTAGTTCTCATGTTTCTGTATGCAAATAATAATGAGTTTGTTTGTTAGACCAACTGGTCTTCGTTGAATAGAAGTAGCTCCTGGGATATTCCTATGAGTTCGGGACTGTTTCAAAACATTGCGGAGTAGGTAAGGTTAATATAAAAAAAATGTCGATAAAAATACAGGGATTTGAATATGCTTACACATTGTACGTGAAATAAGAAGATCGAATTATAGTTAACATGTCTAATTCTACAATAATTTCTTTCAAATATTATATAAATCGAGCCTCTGGGCGTGTAGTTTTACTATTGAACAGTAAAACAATAATTGAATTAATAATTACCTGTATTGCACCAAAATCTGATCTGCTTGAATTTTTAAAAGAAGTGGCTATCCGTAGTATGTTGGAAAGAGTCATAATAAATTACAAACTAAGAAATATCACAGTCCGAAATAAGATAAAATCTAACTTTTGAGGTTAGAAACAAATTCAAAAGATAGACAGAACCCTAACAAAACGTCACTGTCAACTTCAACAATTTTTGTTATGTTGGATGTTATGTTTCATGAAGTTGTTATTATGGCTGACTCACAAGATAAAATTATATTGAAAATGAGAAAATAATGCACTAACCAGCTCCGTCCCGCGGAACAGGGACTGTGTATACCAGTGGTAGACAAACTACGGCCCGCGGGTCATCTCCGGCCCGCGACCATCAAATTCCCAGCAAGTGCAGACTTTGTAGAATTAAATATCTCCGTCTATCCGCGGCCACCATTGTATATCATAGCCTTCTATAGCACTCACGTAGGCACAAGTCGGAACATAGAGATAAAAAGTAGCCTATGTGATATTCCAGGTCTCCAGCTATCTATATTTTCTAAGTTTCATCGCAAGCGGTTCCGTAGTTTTTGCGTGAGAGAGTCACAAAGTCACCTCAAAATGCATACAGACATACATACTTGCAAACTTTTGCGTTTAAAATATTAGTAAGATATGATAGGATAGGATATAAAATAAGATCGGTAATAGGATTCAAATACTTGGCTCGCCATAGATTATTTGCGGAAATATTAACACACAAAGGAAAAAGTTTGCCCATCCCTGGTGTATCCATACCGGTATGAATATCTGTACAATATTTTTCTGTATGAGTACATAACAGTTTTTTTTCATTCATATTTGTCAGTTCATATTTGGCTAGCGACAAATTTTTAAAAAGATATCTTCTATTAATTACTCAAATTAATAATGTATTTGATCATTCGCGAAGGGTTAAATAACTGTAGGTACTGGAAAATATATGTACAGAAATTCTTACCGCTTACATATTTGAGTACTGATTTTTATAGATTCCTTTTAAAGTATTTTATACCGAAATGCACTTTCTGGGCTGGTATAGAAATTTGAATTCTGCTATTTTTGAAATACTATTTAAAATATTTTATACAATTTGTAACGGGTAAGTCCTTTTAATCCGAAAGGGGGTTGTTCTAGACGTCTAGGCGAACAACTTTTGTTCTACCACTTTTGGAAATTTGAAATACTTACTTTTCGATAAATTTAGGTGTAAAGTTTACTTGAAAATCAGCTGTTTCTGAGAGTTCGAGGCGGCGGATATGGCGGCGTAAAATAAGCCTGACCCTACGGAAATATGAGTAAAAATCGTAGGCAAGTTAGTGGCGAGAGGCACATTAATAATAATTATGTTTGAATCCTGTCACAGATAAATTTTTGATGATGCCTTTCATCTTGTGAAACATTTCTAGCGAAATAATTTATTTTGCGTATTTTATTAAAATGCAAACGTTTTTTTATGTGAATTATTCGTTAAAAACTTTAAATAATGAAGTCGTTCAAACAAACCTTGTTATGAAATACTAAAATGATAGTGTAAGCACGGCATAATTAAACGAACTGAAATTATCTGTATTGAAGGTTGGTCAAATTGGAAAAAATACGTGCAGAAACGAAAAAAATCAGTTTGAAAAAGAATATGGCTGTGTTAGGGCCGTATGTGAGTGTAAATATGAACGGCCACAATAATATTCACAGTCAGTTAACGAAATCGTTGGAAAGAATTCTAGAAGATGCATATTTAAGTGGTGAATTAAAACTAAGTGGACGTAAACTGAGAGAGTTTCCAAAACCGGTAAAATATGACTTGAGCGATACAGTTATTGCTGGTAAGTGTTGTTTTATAAATAAATTTTACTGCATTTCTATGCGATTTAGCATATAAAAGCTAAAAATATTGAGATGTTTCGGTATTCAACATCAGTTTTTATGTTTGTGTGTAGCATTTTGTGTTATTTTTACCGAAATTACCGGCCCGCACGTTAGCGTGCTTGGTTATTTATCATCAAATCGATCGACCGCAGCAGCGATGTTCTACCGGCATAGGACTAAACTGATAATAAACGCATAATATTTTCCAGGAATTCTACATGTTGAATATCCTTATCTATTGGTTTGTTCACTGGTATTATTTACAGGTAACCCAATAGATGTTGTTTTCGTGTTTTGTGTATAAAATTGACGATAGAACGAAAGTTTATAGATTAAAAGTTTTAGCTTGATAAAGGTGGATGGTTTTTTTAATACCTATGTTACCTACACAATGGAAATGATGTAGTTGTAAGACAAGTAATACTTATTAAATTGTTTTGTCCTCATCATCATATCTACAGAAATTTAGGCATTCAATTTAGTTTTTCATTCCTACGCATAGTTCAATGAAATTGTGGCGATAAGATAGATACCTACCACCAAAACCACTAAAAGTAGCACAAACATTATACTTTTCAGTTATTTATAATAAAAAGATTGCCGGCATTTCTTATTGGATTTTGCTTCTTTATCCCAGGTTGTATGTTGTCTCCTTCTTGTGAGATTTCCCAAAAATATTAACTTAGTGGATGCCTAAGCTTAATTAATAATACACAAATACCTGTGCCAAACTTAGCTTGGCCTTTCTTGGTGAGAAAAAGCCATATTTACCTATCATGTTTTCAGTTGTTTTATGTTTCATGAACATAAAACCAGCCCAATGAAATTACTGGCGTAAAAATTAATAATCTTTGTAATGAAAACTACCATGATCTACCACTGAAAACTACCAAGTTTCTATTTCATCTCAAATTTAGGTACTTTATATTAAAATTTGGCGATACAAAGTGCGCCGGGTCAGGTAGTAATTATTATTCTATACCAATTCCTGTTCAAATGGAGAGGGCAAAACCATTATTAACTTAGTAATCTTTATTTTGAATCATCATGTTTTAAAGGACAAAAGCTATGTACATGTAATAATCATTGACCACAGCAGGGCTACAGAAGTATATAAATAAACATACATAGCCTTAGTAGGTACCTATCTGAGTATTGAATTGCTTAGAATATTACTATGTAATATAAACATTATATAAAGTACCTATATAAATGTAGATCAAGGCAAATAAACCTTATATGAGTATGAAGTGACAATAATTGTCTATTTGCTTCTAGATAAATAGGTCTTGTTAGGTAACAAAAGTACAATCTTATGTTTGATAGAATCAAATGGTCAGGGTTCACAAGATTTTATTAAATAGATTCATTGACCACTGGGGTGGATGTTTAATTAAGGTGACATACTCACAATGATGTCGGCAGGGATATCAATATTTCTTTCATCATTACAAAACATTCGGAAATACTATTTTGGTATTTTATTTTTCACTCTCTTATCTTCATTTAGGTAGGTAGTTTTCTTTACACGATTGGTTAACGTTTAAAACAGTTTTTTTAAAATCCAAAACAACTTGTTTAAAACTGAAATTTTCATTTTACAGCTAAACGTGATGTATTTTTTCTATATTATGGCATAATAATAACATACACTTGAAATTGGTAGAACAGTTTTAGGAAATTAGCAATAGTTATCTTGTTATTAGGAATTGTTTGATTTTACTCACTAAAATATTGCATAGGTAGTCGTTTTACGTCCTTCTTTTACACATCTGAAATTTGCTAACCCTATCCCTGTCACATCATTAGGAGAGTATGGAGCCTTAATGCAAATGACCACTCTGAATGCAAAATGGGCAATAACCATTGGAAATACATGTACACTAGCTGTGTTCCACAGTTTCACCCACCTTTGTCCGGATACCGTGGACATACCAGGATCAAAAGTAACCTATGTTACTCCTTGATAACGTAGCTTTCTATTGGTGAAAGATTCTTTGAAATTGGTCAAGTAGTTTCGGAGACTATTCATTACAAACAAATATTTCCTCTTTATAATGTTAGCATAGATGATAACATACAGGTAGACCAATAGAATCTAAAATTACTGTGTAAATTATTGGAATGTTTTCAGCTAAAGAAAGTCATGATAAAGCATTAATTGAGTTAAGCTAAAACATTGTATGTGAACCTCCTCCTTTTTTTAAAGTCAGTTAAAAATTTATTTAAAATCTGGTGGTTTTGAACTTTGTTGCCCTCTATACATGACATGCACCTGCCAAGAAGTTACAATGCATAGGAAATGAACAATGTCAGCTCGCAGAATCGTCCCATGTTTTACAAACATTGATTGTTAATCTCACATTTCAATAACAAATGTCTATGTTAAAAATATCTATTAAATTATTACTAGCTGTGTAATGTTTAATTATAACTAAATGGAATAACAACAAAAAAATTTAGTTACATTATTTAACTAGAAAGTAGCAATTACCTATCTTATCATTATCACCTCATATTGCTTCGATTACGTTTCTGGGTGTGTTTTTGCACTATTGTTGTGTATTGTATTTATTATCAGTTTCATTAACTTTTTGGGTCAGAGACCTACGTAGCGGCAACATCAACACGTCATTGGAATTGTAATAATATGTACGTACATACCTAGTACAAACGTACTTAAATAGGTATATATTTTATTAGTAACCTAGGTTCTAACGCAAATTGACATTTAAATGTATACTAGCTGACCGGGCGCCACTTCGTATCGCCATCAATAAAGTAAAATAAAACCAAACGCATTAACCTGCTCCGTTCCGTCGTGGGTAAAAAACTTGGCACTGGTTAGGCCTATAGTGCCCTTTGGTGAATAAAAAAAAACAAAATGCTTTTTATTATACTTATTTATTTCGGTTAAATACCTATGGAATATGTTTCCTCTAATTGGTAACAAAAACCGATCTCAACTTATTATCAAAACATTACAGTATTATTCAAAGTTTATAATGCAAGTTAAAACAGCGCAATGGCGACAGGTGCACTAGCTTGTTCACCCGAGCGTCTCCGGTTCGGATACAGGGGACGATAACGCCAGAACATTCCACTCCGCTGCCTGCCACCGAGCGAATATTATACAAACGTGAGACTCTACATTTTATATATAAATACTACACAGAACTCACTACATAGCCTGTGTTTTAAAAGTTGTAACCATAGAACTAACCTGATCTCTCTACCTAGAGAGGCCACCTGATTGTAAAGCTTTTTTAAGTCATCGTAGGCGGCCGAATTTAAGTCCTAATGTCCCAAAATCTTCGGAAATTGACTCGCCTTCAAAAAAGTTGACTCAAAATTCGAACGTCGCAGTGTGGTTCTATTACCCACCATCTAGGTAATCTAAAGTCGTAACAAACTGTGACAACTAACGCACTCACGCGCAGGTAACAAAGCAGGTTCCTGTAGGCGGATGTGTGGGTGTTCGAATTTCGAAAAAAAAAGGTAAACAGACGCGGGCGCATCGTTTGCATCGTTATCACTTCTCACTTTGCTCCGTTGTGTAACTCTGTTAGCTGTGACCTCCATTCTTTTTATAGGGCTACTTATAGACGTTATTATAGAATAACAGCCCTCTTTATTTTCCAGCTCATCACCCTATTTGATCTCTCATGACCGTAAGCAATTGACGTGAAATTAACTTGAAGGTTTTAAATTTAAAATATTCGCAACGGACGACGACCGCATATATTTTTGGCGTACTTTACACTCTGCAATGCATCATTTCTATGCG
The DNA here is from genome assembly GCA_949358125.1 of Idaea dimidiata. Lineage (NCBI taxonomy): Eukaryota > Metazoa > Arthropoda > Insecta > Lepidoptera > Geometridae > Idaea > Idaea dimidiata. The sequence goes on from OX442337.1 coordinate 13,898,651, forward strand.
ATCGGTTGGATGGTCTGCCAAGAATACTGATGGGGTAATGCGGTGAGGTATTGTTGTCGTGATTTCCACCTTAGCGGTGAGGAATGTACCTTCGTTCTTTATTTGGTCGTTTGAATCGGGTCTTTCAAGTTTTATTAAATTAGTATGCTTGCGGTGTCGATCCTCGACACTGGCCGGGGTTGTTTGGTCGTGTCCTCTAATATATTTACATACGCAGAGTAAAGTTGCTCTGTGGTTCGTACTCTCTTTAACTATTCCGTCGAAAATTTCGTGGGACGCTGGAACGCTCATTTCTTATTAACATAGCGTGTGTAGGTATCTGCGTACGCCGTTTCACTCTCGTTCAAGCCAATTTAAACTAAATCCATTACCTTTCTAGATTCTATCAAAGTTTATACGTTCGTTTCATACAATTTTGATGAACACGACAATGGCTTTCCACTAATAAATTACACGTTACACATAGCCTATTAATCTGTCAGAAACTTTCTATGTCTGCACGTAAATCTAGTGCTTGTACGAACCTATCGTGGGAAGTGTGAGCATTGATTCATTATAGAATTGAATTAACACCACTATACAGATTGAGTGCCTATCGAGATTGAAACGTGCATGAGTTTAACGCTCGATTAATATCCCACAAGGGCTTTCTGTGCCGCCATCTTGCTGCAGTTCTTTGATACTATACTCGTGTTCGATGTTGCGGAAAAATAACAAGTTTAGTACCTATTTATTATTCCTATATGTGCTCGTAATAATGACGTTCAAAATAAATTTAAAAAAGTGAGTTGAAGTGACGATTTGCGCAAGACGGCTGGCAAAACTAGATTAAAAAAATAGATCCAGGTGGCGTGCAATTGGAGAGGCCTATGTCCAGCAGTGGACTGCAACAGGCTGTTGATGATGATGAATTCAAGATTCCGGGTCTAATGCCCGGTTTTTGAACATTTGACAAAAACTCACTACCTATTGATTCAATAATAAAGATATCCTTGAGATAAACTCCAGTTATCTGTCTCCGTTTTTCTATGCATGTGACAAGCCGTCATTGTTTGTCCGCTGTTCGGAAATGCATTGACACTAGTTATCGAACCAATAGCGATATCGAATAGATAAACCACCGACAAATAGACTTCAGAAACCGGGCATTATGCCCGGTTTCTGAAGTCTATTTGTCGGTTGTTTAAATTAAATTGTTTAAATTCTCTTACCTCGACGTTTCGACTAAATTACTATAGTCCTAAGATGCAGGGTCAGTTGCACGGGAAAATGGAAATATGATTTTTCATTTAGGTTTGTTTTGCTACCATAGATATCTCTGGTTGAAATTAATTAAAATTCGTCAAACAAAGAACTTCATTATCCTGATCAATCTTGCGTCTCAGTGCCTAATTCAATTAACGTTTAAATCAATTCATATTGTCTCCTAAAGCCCTAGATATGCGTAAAACCGCTAATTTTAGTATCAATATTCGCCAGTCTAATGGCGTTGCTGTATGCTCGATTAATTTGGGCTAATTGATTATCTGGGCTAGGCTACGTAGTGCGTAGGCCCTATTAGTGCGTACTTAGTACCGGAGTAGTTGTCTTGGTACATATTTCGATCGGGGCCATATTGATGTTTACTTCGGTTATTTTGTGCCAACCGTCCAAGGTCTTTGTTATGTTTGTCTACTGGCTTCTTTTATTCCGTAGGTACCTACTTAGGTTTGTGTTCGATGATTCCTTGGTCTATATTTTAAATATTATAACTACGCCCTATTTAAACTACTCGTTGGTTTTAAGATACGCAAAATAGACAAATTATTTTTTTATTCTGACTTTGCTATCCTGATTCTGAGAGATTTTATTAAGGATTTTTATACTGGTTCTATTTTAGTTCGGTTTCAAGTCATACATTATATATAGTACTACACATAATTTGAATAAATAAATATTGTACGACATTGCGCACAGCGCAACTTGCCCCACACTAAGCACTAGGCTTGTCCTATGGGTACTTGACGGTACTCCATAATTATAGGTAGGTGCTTTTTTGTTTTGAATTTGAGAAATAGGAAGATTAGAAAGTTATTGGGTAACATATAAATTATCGCGAGATAGTATTTTACTAATTCGATTCTGGAATATTTCAGTGCGATTCGACAAACTTGAAAAAAATCCGTTCTTACACGCACCGTTCTCTCAACTACCTAGTTATGTAACTTAAGGTTTATGTCGCCAACTGTGTCTCAAAAGCAACCGATATCAAATGCTTACATCGGCCTCTCATCTCGGCCTATCGAATGCTGAGACTTAGCAGCTTTGACCCACATCCAAGCGCTAACTTGGATACCGTTGCTTATTGGGTACTTAACATCCTATTTTAGGGCTGATACTTAAAACTACTCAATCAATAATCTATACATTTTATATCAAAGCACTGACTGACTGAACTATATGAATATATCAACGCAGAACCCAAATTGCTGGTCTTTGAGACAATTTAAAGAGTGTGTTCTTTGTGGTGTGTATTCACAATTTTTTGGGTTTTTAGAAAACCATGCCAACCCATGCGGGATCGGCACGCACGTAACGTTATTACCTCAAAGCAGCAATGCACTGCATAGTGCCTGTCATTTTCCACTGTTATCAGACGTCAACAGATAGATAATATGGGTACAGCTGTGGTATCATCTAATTAGCATCTACCGCTACTGTCAAAAAACATATTTCGTATTCTACATTGCTGCTTTGAAGTAATCACCGGTAACGACCATGTTACGTCAAAGCAGCAATGCTTTGATACCATAACAGAACTTCGCAGGTGCAATCGCGAGATTCTAGCTGCGTCTCGCGGTTTTACTTGCGTAAGTATCCCGTGGGAATATCGGTATTAAAAGTTGCCTATGTTACTCTTCCTAAAAGCTTTTTATTGGTACTTAAAGGATTTTGTTTGTAAACGGTACAGTAATTTCGTAGCCTATTCATCAAACAACAAAGAAATAAATTTCCTCTGTACAATATATTTAGTAAGATGTATAGTCACACATCCAAGATTTCCATTCTCATGCGGTCTACTAGCTTTTTTCAGTCAATCTCACATAAGCCGTTACTGAAATAGTTACTTCTTCTATGGTTTTCGCGATTTTGCATAATAAAACACTTTTTTTTGAGCTAGCTAGGGATAAAAATAATTATAATTTAAATTCAAAACTATTACAATAACTCTATAGTCTGCGTACACTGGAACGTTTTGTTACAAATAATTATGAGGCAGTAGTTTACAGTAACTTTTTAGAATGTTAAAATAGACAAAATACATCTCAGTCAACCTTGAAAAACCAACTGTAAAGTTGGCGAAAGCTCGGTTCGTTTAAAATCATGATTAAAACGCGATTAAAACGCGATTAGACCCGATAAATAAAGTGTTTTATTATTAGTTACCTACTGAAAAGTAAGTAACTCATGTTGCTTACATTTCAGTTTATAAAATTACTAACTTTATAACCTTTCCTGACTACTCATTACTCTTAGGTTTTGTCGCTTGGACAACAAAGCATTTTAATCACTTATGCATACATAAATCACCCAATTTCCCCTCTACATATTAAGTAATCATTTTCATCATTTTCTTTACGTAAGTATATGGAAATAAGTATATCTTTATGTTTCTGATATGGAGATGTATCTAACAAAACTAAATTCAATGATTTCCTAAGCATTTTGCCGTTATTTTGCTGAATTATTTTTTGTGACTTTGTGTTGTTTGTCTGCGAAGCGTGGGAGTTAACAGTTTCAGATAGTTAACTATAAAAAATGCAAATAATTTGGTAATGTATTTTTTTTAACTCCTAATGGACACGCAAATTCAATTGTGTTGTACGGCTTATTTTTAAAATTCACCCATTCATTCATTATCCCAACAGAGTAGGAAGAAAATTAAACAATTATTAACAAAAAAACACGCCCTTTTTCCCTTGGTCACGGCATCACGCGTGAACAGCTGGACCGATTTTGCTAATTCTTTTTTTGTTCTGTTTGCTATGATCAGGAGGAGGATCTGATGCCAGATTTTTTTCTTACGAGGGAGAAACCGCGAAGAGCACCTAGTTACTTTATAAAAAGAGATATCATCCAAAAAAGTAATCTCATTTGAGTCAACCCTGATATCTGTGAGCTTTCTATCCAAGCAACGCATAAACTATCAATAGCTCGATAATTCTTGTACCCACCGCCCTCAGCTTTCAAAGCCCTACTTATGTGATTGTGTAATATTTACGATCTCCACTTCGGTAATCTTCTCTCATTTATGACCCCACTAATTGTCTTATATATCCTCTGATCTCCCATTATAATTTTGATCAAAACATAAATAATACTACAACCTCGATTTGTGTACTTTGAATCTTTATCAATTTATGTGCCAGACGTAAAAGCTTTCTAGATTTACATTTTGAATTTCCATGAATATTAAGAGGGGATTGATAGATTTATTTAAAGCAAGTCTAAATTAGGTAACTGTAAAAGCTCAGTGAGTCTTGAAAGTTGAATAGGTGACTTGAGGCTTACCTAATTCTGGATTTGAATTACCCAACCGAAGCTTGCATAACATAAGAACGAGTATTGTCTGTAGTCGTTGAGAAACTCCTGCTTGATAAGTAGGAATATACACGATCACACCTTTGGTATTAACCGAAACAATAGATTTTCTAAACATAAAGCTTCAAGTAAGTACTAAGCAATTGAGAAAGTTTTGAGAAATTTTAGCACCTGAGTGAGAAATCGACTTGTGTCGAACTGATATTTGCTTGAGACATGTACCTAAGCCACGTCCATCCAAGTGTAGTTTCCTGAGTGACATGTCCCTTGCAAGCCTTCGGCGGAAATGCGCTTCCTCTTGTCCGCCCGGTTGGCTCCGCTACGTCCTTTCGACCCCACAATCACTAAACTGGGAAAATGGCCATTGTTTCAAGACAATGTCCCCATAAAGGCGTGCTCTAGGCCATAAAACCGCTTGTACCAACATCTATATGGCGCCTACTCGGACCACAAAGCTTTTTTGATTAGCAGGACAGTTAGGATTTGTGTCGACAACGAATCGACATAAGTATTTCGAATAGTATGCAATGAACTTGCTGGTTTCTTGTATGCCAACGAAAGCAAAAAGTGAATATGAAGTGTGACTCGTCGCTTGCTTTTGTGTGCTAATGAACTGGGATAGTCTTCTTATGAATGAGTATTTACGTCGCCCCACTTATTTCATGCATGAGATAATCTGTCAGATTTTAAAAGAACTCGGAATTTAACTACGGTTAAGTCATGTAATGAGTCATATTTAAAAGTTCCTGTAAAATGCTGCTTTCACCACACATGTCGATCGTTTTACTCATTTTAGTTACAATAAAGAAACAATGTGAGACTATTTACGGATACGTCAAGCTTTAAATGTAGACCACATTTAATATTGCTAATAGGATTCAGCGATTTCACCTAATGCTTCAATCAAATTAAAAAATTGTCTTTTCACTAATTTCTAGACTAGATAATAAAAAATCAATAAAATGCTAAATCTATTTATCTATTTTGAGTTTTAGATTGACTTTCTCGTTATAATTGTTACGTCTAAACTGAGAAATGTAATAGACGAAAGCCAAACATTTAGTACGCTTATACTAATCTTGGCAAAGCGCTAAAACAAAATCGGGTCACAATCGCAAACGCTCTGTAGAGAGTCGGGACCAGTTGTAGTAACATTCTACTTGCTTTGCATTTCATGTTCAAAACGAGGCAAATATTACAGTCAAATTCAGATTCATTTATTGGTCTATAAACATAGGTCTTGATAATTAAAATAATAATATGGTACATAGTACCGGGGGAGCAGCAACGGTATCTTGAGGGTCGTGGCAGAAGATCCGAGTGCGCCTGTGTTCCGAAATCTTAGTCGAGCGATGACCGCCGTAGAAACACTCTTGCGGTGGTCGCTCGATTGATTTGTCGGTCAGGTACACGAAATTTTAAGTATAGTTTAGTACATAACATAGTCTTAAGTTGTTGTGTATTATTAATATTAAATGGATTTTGTTGTCTGAAATTAAAACTTTGAATTTAAAATAGTTATATGGAAGTAGTCATTTCATATGAGAAATATTAGCAAGGATTAATAAGAATTGTGTCCATCTAAGGAATTTAATGAAAATAATATTATGACACCTAATATCGAGAAAAGTTTTCGCTAAAACATAAAGCCCTATTCAAATCTGATATAATTTATCTCTTCAATCGGCTACAATAACCAATATCACTTATTCTTATAACGGTTAGCTTAATAAATTGGTCCTTGTTCTCATGTCATCACTAAAGACTATAAATAGAATGTTTTCGTCGCGTGCCCCTGCCTGCTATCATCGTCAAAGTTCCCTGTGCGCGGGCGCATCGCGAGGGGAAGACCCACGCACGTGCTCCATCAACATTATAAATTCAAAACCACTCCAAACAAAACTATCTACTTAATGGGACATATCCGTTGGTGTTTCTTTGAATGGAAATGTGGTTTAATAGTTAAAACGGGATAAGTTATTAGATCAAGCAATTGAAGTCACAATTATGTAGCATTTATTTAGCTAATAAATAACTGACTGTTCCCACTAAAGTTACACAGGATATAATTTGTGAATGTTTGTTTGCTCCTTCAAGCTATAACCGCTGAACCGATTGCAATGAAACTAGGGACGTAAATAATTTATATCTCGATATTCCTGGCGACCGGGAATAACGCGGGTGAAACCTCGAGACGCTGCTAACAAAAGCTTAAAAATCTTGAAATTCGAATTCATAATGGCATACAGATGCAGGTGATAAGATTTCTTCAGCACAGCGCTCAAAATTACTGGTATCACTCGGTTTCCTACATTTGGGTATAAATGGAGGTGTCACCTTGCCGTTCAAGATTGCGTCCCATTCAATCCCCTTGAACCATCTGTGGTTTTTGAAGTCCAAAACTCCATCCTTCATTACACCAAAACGCTTAGTTACATCAGTTTGCAAAGTGTTTCTAACGAGGTCTCTTATATCTGCATTGAAACTTGATGGACACCTATATTTACAGCCTACTATTTTTTCATAAGTTTTCATAGGTTCGTTCGCATAAAATGGGGGATAACCAGCGTTCATTTCAAACAATAATACACCGAATGACCACCAGTCCACGGAAAATCCATACCCTTTGCTCAATATCAATTCAGGAGCCAAATACTCAGGAGTGCCGCATAGAGTCCACGTTCTACCGTGCAGTATTTTACAAAAACCAAAATCTGTTATTTTCAAATAACCTGTACGATCTATGAGAATGTTTTCTGGTTTCAGGTCGCGGTAAACTAGGTTACAGAAATGCAGATATTCCAAGGCTAAAATCACTTGGCTAGCATAAAATTTCGCTAGAGGCTCTTCAAACTTACCCATCCGTCGTAAATGGGAAAACATTTCACCGCCTGGTACGAAAGGCATGACGAAATAAATATAACTATTATCCTTAAAACTGAGTTCCATAGACACAGTAAAGGGAAATCTAATGGCTTCAAGAATCCGTTTTTCATACAACGTGTGCTCAACCTGTTTCATCTTTACTATCTTGTCCTTTTCTAACACTTTCATTGCGTAAAATTTTACACTTTTTAAATTTTTCATCAACAAGACTTTTCCAAAAGCGCCTGTTCCCAGGGTTTTGACTTGTTGTAATTCGGAAAAATCGATCTTGGACTTAAGGGGTTGACACCAACGCCCGTCGAACTCATTTTTTAATCGTTCCAAGTATCTCTTGTATGTGCATTGTTGCTGAGGCGTGTATCCATCATGAACCTCTAAGGAAGAAGAGGGATCATTCCTACTTAACGATAGCTCTCTAGTACCGTACATTTTTCGATACATATTTATAACAAATTCTGACTGTAAATGGCAATAAGCATCGCCTTCGAGATTTGGCGTGTGGTACTAAAGTTTGTAAAAGGAAATCGCAAAATTTCTTTGTGAAGGGAGTATTGGAAATGCCTTGTTTGTAGAGATTGAATACAGAGAAGGGCGAATAAGTAAGGATCGCGGGGTGAGGGTGAACGAACTGTTCAAGGGGCTAGGTGGGATCAGCTGTGTTTGGGGGTGACACGCGGAGCCGACAGCCGGTCGCCGTACATGCCCGCCGTCTCGACTAGCTGTATTGATCAGCCGGCACATGTTACTGACTTTTTCCTACGCCAGACAGAACACCAAAACAATCAATTGCAACTTATTTAATAAATTGTCTCAATACAAGCACTTACCATACTTACTATCTATTTGTCTATTGACACAACGTTTATTGGCGCGAACTCTAGCTAATAAAAAACGCAAAACTTGCTTTTGAAATTGACCTTATATTTAGACCGTTGTCGAACATAAAGATAATAAAAACTTGATGGTCCATATTTTGTCGCTCTTATTACAAATTGTTTAAGTCCAGTTTTGCAATAGTAAGAATCAATCCGTTGAAGTACCGTTATCAAGACGCACTGTGTGTTGTTGGCCATATAAGATACTTATGTGTATTTTGTGTAGTACACTCATAGTATGGCATGACACATACGTTTACATGTGGCCTCCTACAGACACTTTCAATTAATCTTAAAGCCACACGCATTTGTAATTCTTCGAAAAATGTAATCTTTAGAAACGTCGCTGTCGATTAGTTTATTTGGTTGTTTACACGCCGGATATACAAGTTTACACAACACACTTTCAATTGACGAAGTGATTTAGGATTCTAAATCTTGAAGTTGAAAGTTCGAAATTGTCAAACTATCGACTGTTATTCATTGTTCTTGATAAAACTTGGCAGCTAAACAGACATTGTTTATTCCTTAAATCTGGTGAATTGGACGCAACCGGCAATAAATAAAGATAATTGACTCGTAGTTTATTTAGTCTACGCTTGTGTTACATTGGATGAGTGCGTGATGTAATGATGATAAGCCAATGAATATGTACGTGGTACGGTAGTAGAATCAACACCCAATCTTGATGAGCCACCAAGGCTAAGGGAAGCCGTGATTGCCGCTCAGTGCTCACTAACCATAATGTTTTGATCTGCTGGTATATTTAAATTATTCCAAGGTTGAGCCAATCCTGTGTCTACCTATAAATTTTGACTTGTTTAGATTATTTACTTACGTGAAGCTGACTGATTGGTCCTTATCATATATTATCGTCTTGTATCTATATATCACTTCAAGATATGATTCTTATACGATGGATTGATATTGTTTGATTTTCAGTTGGTTCGTCATTCACATACAAAGCTTGGTTCTTCTACTTTCCTTAGGAGGCAGGTAGTTCTTTGTAAATTTTTGATTTAAATATAAAGTAACCACGAACATAGTTTGTCTTTTGACGCCAAATCTATTAATTTTAGTCTTCAGTTCAAGATTTATTACTCGCCGGTCAAGGTTGTAAGCCCCGCAGTCCGCATAGCGTCGACAACTTGGCACCAAACCAGATAGATATCTTTTTGATAAAATCGCTATACGAAGAATGTTATTGAATGGCTTTGGGAAGTCAAATTATCCCAAAAATGTCTGTATAAGGACTTAGGGATGATTTATATTAGCCCCTCACCCAACCGAGCTTCGTTGTCCATTGCTGGCGAGCAGTCAATCGGTCTGATGCAACCGATTGGCGGCTGAGCAACTGATACCGAAGCTCGGCCGGGTGACGGTCTAATATAATATAAACCCTCAGGCAAAGAATTTAGACAGGTCTCTTATAAATTAACTAGAAGGTTAACAGGCGTTTGACAGTGAAGCGTTTCAAATTCGGCTCGGACGGCCGAGCTTCATCAGTTTCAAATTCAAATTGTTCGGGAAATTACTGACACACCTTTAAAAAGGTCGGAACAATATTCGAACGTTGTTAAAATGCCCACTATCTATGGCAATCTGAAGCTATATTAGGTTTGTAGGTAGATTTTTGTCGGTCCGGATATATGCGGCTTGAAAAGAAGCGTAAGTACTAATTTCGACTTGGCTGACAAGACGTCGAGAATAACTCGTTAGCGTTTTAAAATCGACGGTTATTTTTCGAGGACGCTCCAACCACAAAAACTGGCCAGGCAACATGTTTCAAAATCTGCTGCGACCGACTTAATTATACATAGATTAGTAATTTCGCACATGTTTTGACGTAAATTCGGTGGGTGCGCAGTGAGCGTGTATACAGTGAATAGGTAAATAGGACCGGGAGTCGATGTGTGTTATTCGTAGATTGTTTTGGATCACGGCCTCACCCTAGCACGTCGTTGTTAACCGTGCTGTTGTAAAATGAAAAGCAGCATGAAATATTAACAACAGCGAAGATTGATGTCAGTGACAACCTTGGATTGCTCCGTCTTCTAAGGCTGAAATCTATAGTGCGTACTTTGACTTTGCTCAGACTGAGCTTAGCAAAAGCTAAGCATAAACTTTGCATTGGAATTTATAGTCTAAATTCATTTTCTAATACCGTACTTTGACTTTGCTCAGACTGAGCTTAGCAAAAACTAAGCATAAACTTTGCATTGGAATTTGTAGTCAAAATTAATTTTGTAATACATATACGAATAAAATAAAAAGGACTTCATAGTCAAACAGAGAAGCAAAATTAAGGTCATTATTTTTGATTGATTAACTAATTTAAATTTGAGAAACTTCGACTTTACTAACCAAAAACCCTTGGATAGTTTGCGGATCGCTTTATAAATACCAAAAAAAGTCAAAGTTTTTGCTTAGCAAAGTCAAAGTACGGACCATAGATTTTAGCCTAAGTTGTACCTACCAACTTGTGGTCTAGCTTGGTTAATGTGTACGAAGGTAGTACACAACACATTGGCCAATTATTAACAACAAAGGCTTCTTTTCATAATATCATCTCGAAATATATTTCTATAAAAGATAAGTAACGCGCGCAACACATTACACTACTGCCTGCCTGCTGCCTGTGCAAAAATCCACACTTAAGCAGAGGACTGATGTTACAGTAATTTTCTAGTCTGTTAGTAGAGATTCTCAATATTTCTGTAAAATGATGATTATGAGAGTAATTACTTAGGTGGGCGACCGTTGAAATGTGGAGTTTTGCACAGCGGTAGGTGGTCCTCGAACGCGGACAAATTCGCAGGCAGAGCTAGTACAAATATAGTCGTCAGCATTGTCTAACACATTTTATGGATGAATCTAGATAAATTATTTCATTAACGCTTTATAGTTTTATCTTAAAAGGTTTTAGACATTATCTAAAGTATACCTAGGTACCACTTTGCATAAGCCTCATGCCCGCTTTCCACTGCGAGCGGAACGGTCCTATTACGGACTCCGCTATACTCGTAAGGGATGATAAATAAAACCGTCATCCAGCCGAGTTTCGTTGTCCATTGCTCGGTGTTTAGTCAATCGGTCTGTTGCAACATTTGCAACCGAGTGGCGGCCGAGCAACAGACAACGAAGCTTGGACCCGGCACGGCCAGGAAACGGTCTAATATAAATAAATCATCCCTAGCGATAATTTTCATACAAATTTATCCGATTTGGTGGAAGCACTTGTATGGAAATCATCGTTAGGAGTGTAGCGGAGTCCGTAATGGGACCGTTCGGCTCGCAGTGGAAAGCGGGCATAAATGTTTATCTAGATTATAAATAAGCATCCCCTAGTAAAACCAGGTCTAGAAATAACAGTTACAATTTAGTATTTTATCAGCAGTTATCACGCATTTTGAGTACCTACCTTTTGAAAGAAAAGCTCTATTTTATGCAAATAACTTGCATAATATATTAATAATACTTGACACTGGCTAATTTCCTAATGGCCATAATCGGTTCACAACCGATAAGAAATAAATAAAAAACAACTATTAGGTAAACTGTGCTCATAGGAACTGAACTTAAAGCTCTAGTACCTACATTAAAATAACATGGGCATGGAACAAAACGCCCTTTGTAACTTAATATTTGACTCCCACACAAGTTAACCTTCTTCAAAATTTTCTATTGATCCAACAAATTCTACTAAGTATATCTGCTATCCTATCCTACTAATATTATAAAGCTGAAAGGTAAGTGTGTTTGTTACTCAATCAAGTAAAAACCGCTAAACCGATTACGATGAAACTTGGAATATAGGTAGCTGGATACCGGGAATAACACATGGGCTACTTTTTGTCCCGATATTTCCGCGGGAACGGGACTTACGCGGGTGAAACCGCGGGGCGCAGCTAGTCATCTAATAAAGTGGGCGCATTAGGGAGTAACCTCCTAAAAAAAGCCTACCAGCGCCTGTGGTTTCGTCTGCGTAAGTCCCTAGGGAATATCGGGATATAAAAGGTTTAGGTTTAAAGAACTTTGTTATCAACATAGACACAAATGTTATTTATGTGATAGATAGATAGATAGATAATACTTTATTTAATCAATCACAAAAAATATTAAAAAACAACACATTAAAAACTACATAAATGTTGAACAAATAGGCGGCCTTATCGCTTAAAGCGATTTCTTCCAGGCAACCTGATACCTACTGATAACAATAGATTAGTTAGGTAGTTTAGTTTATTGACAAAAGAAATGACAAAGTAGGTACAATCATCAACAACGGACCTCAAACTAGGAACAAGTCCTGTAACTTGAGCTTCCAGAAAAATATCCCGATATTCCCACAGAAACGGGACTTAGCGGGTGAAACCGCGGGGCGCAGCTAGTACAAAATAACTATATATTACTAGTATCATAGAGATGGTCTCTTAGAGTCTAGAATAAGACAAATTTTGCTGCATTTCAAAATCGTCTCTGATGAACGAGCTTTACTATTTCCAAAGTCGTAAGTGTTCGCGAAATTAGGTACTTACTCGCACATCTTTAAAATAGATAAATGGAAATTCAAACGTCGTTGTTTAAAATACCTAAGTAAGTAAGTCTAAGCTTAGAGTATTACTTTATATAAAGTGAAAATGACATTCTTCATCTTTTCCGGATAAAGGACCCTTTTATAAAAGGACTGGTATACCCATCAATTAACTTTGCGACGAAAATTCGGTTCGTTCCAAAGAATATTGATACTGGATTCGTCCAAGTTCGTATTTTATTTCTTTTATACCTTTTTTCGCTCCACGGTTTTACTTTTACAGCCCCCATTCTGTCAGGATAGTCTTTTGAGGTCTTACCTATATCTAATTCATCAAAATTGGTTTAGGCGAAGAGTCAGACAGAAGGCGAAAGTAAGAATTTCGCCTATCTAAATTAATTTATATTTATAAGCGTAAATACAATTTACGATTATAAATATTATAATTCGAAAGAACCCAGTACCCTCGGATTAAAAGTTGGGGTATTTACCACTAGACCAATCCTGAATTTTATATTTTAGAAGAAAATAAGTAAAGAAACGAATCGAATCAGCATTACACGCCTTGTCACCGTCGCTATTGTTAAAAAATAAAAATAGTTATTTCAACCTCCGTCATTTACGCAACGTCAACGCCAATCAAAAGTTCATGGTCGCACAGAAATATTCGTACCGAACGCCCTTTTAACCCATCTGCCTTTCCTTCGTCAAGTAAGTATAAATAAATCACCTTTCGTTCTAAAAATTTTCGTGATAATTAGAAAGGTCACTATTTCCAACCCGCCCTGAGTTTTTTAACCCTTTGACTTCTCAAAATACGTGTGTTTGCGATTTTGATTCGGCAATTTGCGATTTTTCTGTACTCGTTTACTGCTGAAAACACACAAATTTGTGTTTGCGAGATTGATTCAGCGGTTTCGGTTTTGCGTTTGATTTTTGCGATTTCCGATTTCAACGTCATTTGCTCGTATCCCGGACATAGTAAAATACTCTAACCTGGTTTTAATATCTGCTACGCTTTGTATGTCTGTCTGTTTCGATTTTGCAAATTTTTGGTATAGCTATAGTTGGAATGGAACCTTGTAGCAGGAAAAGGAAAAGGAAAAGTAAACTATAACAAAACAAAATGTTAAATTAAAATCAAAATAGGTTACATTTTGTTTTTTTTTTATGTGAAAAATACTTGATTAATCTAACGATTAATCAAGTATTTTTCACATAAAAATGCAGCCGGATATTTTTTATTTCGGAAATTCCGATATAACTGAACTAGCCGAACCTGTTAGTTTGAAATTCAGTTGCTACTGAACTCTATAATTCATCACTTTATTCTCGGCACACAAAAGTCTTCCTAAATTAGTCGGCTACTGCAGTAGCTTTATATGACCCAGATTTTGCGGAACACTGAATCATTTGTTAATCAACCTTTAAGTTATTTATTATATGAACATTATTTTAGTTTAATAACTTCAAAAATATCCTTGTAAACCCAGCATAGAATAGGGCTACCACATCTCTTCCCGTGGCGTCTTAAAGGCGACTAAGACTGAAATCTATAGTCCGTACTTTGACTTTGCTCAGACTGAGCTTAGCAAAAACTAAGCATAAACTTTGAATTGGTATTTATAGTCTAAATTCATTTTGTAATATACAAATTAAAAAAAACTGCATAATCATAACAGATAACACTTCTATGTGTCTACTCGGTCATCCCATAGTCATAACAGATAAGCAAAGTTTAGGTCATTATTTTTGATTCGTAAACATTATAAATTTGAAAAACTTCGACTTTACTAAGCAAAAACTTTGGGTAGTTCCGATGATCACTTTATAAATACCAAAAATTGTCTTAAGTCAAAGTTTTTGCTTAGCAAAGTCAAAGTACTTACTATAGATTTCCTCCTAAGATGTTTGGGAAGAATAACCAACCCGGGGTACTTCCCACGCGGTGACGCGGGTAAACTGCTTGGGCCCTAGGAGCGTTGATGTCAAACAGGCGGCCGTCCGTAAAAAACATTGCCAAATCTATTTGCAGTTTGTATACTAGTATATAGTGAATAAGACTTTCCCAGTGTTTAAGCGGATCCCGGACTACTGAGAGCTGTATCGCTCGGATCAAGAGGAAACTTCAAAGATAGCTTTTTTAATATAATTAAATTACGTTTGATTACATGACTAAATAAATATTTACTTATGACATTATTATGTTAGTCAGTATGATTTAATTTATGTATATTGCGGTAACTGCTAAAATAATTCGCAAAGTAAACAAACAGTTAACGCTCAAACACAATCGTCTGGAGGTACCTCGGCTGCGAATGACTCATGATATCGTAACATACTGCTAGCGCCGGATACACGAGCTTATAATTATAATCTTGAGCTCAGGGCTAGCTAGGTAACAGAAGCAATATAATTTACTTAGATTATCATACATAGAGGGTATTTTAACAACAACCTTTGAATTTTGTTCTGTTGAGTTTTTTAAAGGTGTATGAGTAATTTTCCGCACAATTTCACTCTGGAAATGATGAAGCTCGTTCGTCTGAGCCGAGTTTGTAATCCTTCACTGTCCAGTGACCAAAAACCTTCCAGTCTCTAATGAAACACGTGTCTAATTTCTTTGATAAGTATCTTGTTAGATCATTCAATTTCCATAAATTAATCACAACTGAAGACCCAAGAGACAGCATTTCAAATTCCCTTCAAGGTTAACATTCAATCAAACCATTAAGTAACTCCATCATCCTTAAAAACTTAACTTACAGAGACATTTAGTTACTTTGACGAAGCTCCAAAATTTACAAGCCTTTATAATGACTTGAAAGCTCAAAGGCGTTCCCAGTTATGTCAGGAGACAGTGCTCTGCTAAAACTTTCATCAAGTCTGAAGTAGTTGAACTCGCCGACTCATTGTTCCGAGGCGTCTCCACTCCTGTCATTAATGCTTACGTGCTCCTTTGTTGTTACTGTCTCTGTATGATGATGAAGAAAAAGAAGCTTTTATTCTAAGGCTTTTATGGAGCTTTGATAAAGGCGGGAGGGAGAACCATCATTAAGAATGTTTTAATTACAAATTCATTCCTGATCGTGCCACAAATCTACTAAAACCATTGTTTTCCAAAATTTTACTTAGACCTTGACTTCAAATCGTTTTATAACAAGTTTAGGTTACTTACCTATGGTTTATTTTCTCTCAATATTTCTGTATTTCGTTGTTAACAAATACACGTAGCTAAAACAAAGTCATAATAACATGGATAGAATTTCATTGTAATTTTAACATTAGCGATGACCTACTTAAACGGTTTGTTATTTAACTCATATCCCTCGGGAATGTTTGCAATCCCCGTATGCCACGTTAGTTTTCATAGAATTTCCCTTTTAAGCCTAATTAAATATAAACAGGTAAGTCAGTCTTAAAAAAAATTTAAAATAAAACTACTTACTTAAATTAAAATTAAACTAGGAGTTCGCCCCGAACTGAGACCTCACGAGAATCCATTTACAGAGATTTTGTTTTTTTGTAGGATTTTAAAACCAACAGCTTTATTTTTTTACAAAATAAGAATTATTATTAAACGAATAAATATAACGAAAGACAAGAAAAACGATAACATAACAATAATTATTCCTTAGTTATGACAATCGACCACAATTTGTAACATTCCCTACAACAATGTCAGATCTTGGAGTATATATCGCAAGCAAACGCAACGATACCGCGATCTAGGAGGTATGTTGAGCGCCATCTATTGACAAATTTTTAGAACTTGATTATTTTCTCTTTTTGCACCCCCTATCTCCCCAACCCCCCTACCGATCCGGCTCATCTTCGAACTCATAAATTCTATGGACCTAAACTACGCGCATACCAAAATTCATGAAGATCGAAGCAACGATACTCAAGTTATCGTCGAACAAAGATACAAGATACAAGCGCCAGGCCCGTCTACACTGGATTACTAGGAGTTCGCCCCGAACTGAGACCTCACGACCCCCTATCTCCCCAACCCCCCTACCGATCCGGCTCATCTTCGAACTCATAAATTCTATTGACCTAAACTACGCGCATACCAAAATTCATGAAGATCGGAGCTACGATACTCAAGTTATCGTCGAACAAACATACAAAGATACAAAGTTACAAAGATACAAGCGCCAGGCCCGTCTACACTGGACCTCACTCGCTTCGCTCGTTCGGTCAATTAATTAATTAAAAACAACTAATTAAAAACTAATTAATATAATTAATATATGAAGCAAATCAAATAGGTATGTAGGTCGTACTAATTTCATAATTTCACTGCATTCTGTGAAAGTATCGAGATACAACATAGCCTGTGTTATTCTCAAAGATGCAATTATCTACTATTAAATTGTGTCAGAATCGGTCCGAGTGTTTTGGAGATTACCTCCAACACACATACATGTTACCAACGTTACCTTTTTTATGATATTAGTATCTATAGATGAAATAAAAGTCCACAAGATTAGAAAATAAAATGATGGTAATCAAAATTTTGCGTTTGCATGCAGAGCTTTGTACAAGCGAACTTGATTTTATTTTCCTGCTTCTAGATGACGCATAACTTCCGAATGAAAATCGTCGGTATCAGAACACGGTCAGTGTAAATATTTCTCACGAAACCATTCATGCTACAAACCTGTTCTGGTACTGTGGTTCATTCAGATACAATAACTTGTATGTCTCTACTCGGACATCCCATCAACTTATTTGATATAACTTGACTCTCTTTGCACTTTAAGTTATTGCTAGTTACTTAAAATACTAGAAGAGCTTTACTGCACTTCACTTCTTACCACCTCAGATATTGACCAAATTTTTAAAAGACTAATAAAATTAGATAGTATCTACCTTGTAAGAATCATCAGAATCAGACCTTTGTGGGATAAATATTCCACCAATCAAAAATCCCCTAAGATATTTTTTTTATTGTGCTTAGAACTTTTATACCAAGTTTATTAAGAATCGGTTAAAGAATGTGAGCTGTAGAGAAGGAACAAACATACATTAATTGATATTCTTGTATAAAAACGTCTTCAGTAAATTATATTATTTCCGCTTCTGAATAGTTGAATTTATATCCAGTGAAATGATTTCATAACTACAAAAGCTTGCTGTTCTGGAATGTAAATGTCTCATCTCTAATATACATACATATACTTACATAATATAAATTCTAAAAACAACGACTAGGTACACAACCTCCGCAGCAATATTTACATTCTTATTTCTTTGAGTCATACTTAATGATCAGGAAACGTTATTGGATGTTTCCTTTATCATGCGGTTTCCTGTTTCTCATCGTCCACTGTTCTATGACTATGATCCTCTTTGACTGCTAACGTTGTAGTCGCAAAATCAAGCGCAAAGCCGAAAAATCGCAAATCGCACCCGTTGTTTTCAGGACTCAAAAAGTTAACCCTTTGACTGATGAAAACACACATGTTGTGTTCGCGATTTTGTTTTGCGTTTGATTTTACGATTAAAGTCAGCAGTCAAACTTAAAGATTAACATTATTGCTGAGTATCCTCTGAAAAATTGCAATTTAATGGCCAAAGCATCCGCCTAAATATAGTACCAAGATTCATTACGCAGATGGCTATAGTTGGCTGTAATGAAATCCATTTCCTTTCCCTGAGGTTAAATACTGTGATAAACCAGGCGTTGCATCCAACCAGCGGGAGTCACTAATCATGGAAGATTACATAACCTGTAATCTTCATGTTGCAGCAAGGATTCTGCGGTTTTACATTACACCGCATTTTCTGTGTGTTATCGAACCTAAGACTGGTTAGTAATATAATCGCTGGTAATGCCGAAGTACTTACCATCTGGTTACTAGAATTATTTATTTTATATTATACTTGTCTTGGAGTTCATTAACGTGTTAATATTCAATATTCTATTCCAGTAACTTGTCTATCAATGTTGTTGTTACAATTTTACTTGCTGATCCCCGCAGTCACGTAGTTCCCGTTCCCAGATGAATACAGTGAGGTTAAAGGGTTATACACTACCTGTCTGCAAATTTCAGTCACCCGTTCAGACGTTTTTTGCATGATTGACACACAAACATCAAAACTTACAAAAACAGAAAATTACATTCTTATTATTTTTATTTAGAAACCGTATTCTGTTTTAATTTCTTAATCTCAATAAAACTAGCTTTTCTCTAAATTTATATGTGTTGCTTATAGAATAACTTAGAGTTCCGTCTATTCCGTTTAGTATTGCGTCGTTTCGCTCAACACAAAATATTTACGGTTTATTTTCATAGCCATTAACGTAGGCAGTAAACCATGCTTCTAATATTATATTTACTTTACTTCCTTTTATGGATGTTTCTGTAAAGGGATTTAGGTGCCTATTATTGTTTCGTTTTTGGTTATCTCTTACCACTGCTCACCATAGAGGTCTTATAATAAAATAATCTATTGTCTTGCCTTAATGCTGTTTTAGTATAACGATAAAGGCTAACAGTAACCCAACGAAATTTTATCTCCAACGGAATTTTATCGTCTAATATTAACGAAAGCACATTTCTTTGTTTCAGATTTATCAAAAAATCGATTTAGTGAAGTGCCTGACGAGTTGACATCGTACGTGTATTTAGAAAAACTCTTGTTATCACAGAATGTTATCAAGAGTGTACCTGATGCAGTGGGAGGTTTACAGAGTCTCACCTATTTAGATTTAAGGTATGTACCTACTGAATACATTATTTTTTCGAGAAACATTTCGTCTAATGGACATAAAGGACATAAACGCTCTCTCTGCCAAATGATGGTATAAAATAACGGAACCTTTATGACGATTCTACAAAATGTTTCTCGGACTGTCATGCTAGTCTAACAAGTGTGACCCATAAGTGGTGCTTAACTCTAAAGGATCAATCACCAGTTGAGACATCGGACTTGTCTTTACTACCCTTCGGCCTCAGTTAAGTTGCGCAGTCTGTCTTTACTTCATACCAAGATTTATCAAGATCGATCCAGTAGTTTTTAAAATAAAAACAATCGGCAATAAAAACCAAAAATGAAGGTATTTCTGAACGCTTTACTTAAAGTACTAAAATTTTAACAATTAAAATAACATGTGTTATTTCTCATTTTTTTATGTAGTTAAGTAATTGTTTATAATATTTCTATGAAAAAAGTACTAGAAATATTTTAAATTAAAAATACATCTTCAAAAATCCACTGGCAGCGAGGTTTGAACTCGCGCCTCCAGATATTTAAAATTTCTAATAGAATAGCCTGGAGCAATAAAAATCAATAAACGAAAATAATGCTTTGCTTAAGTGTGAAAATAGACCACGTTTAGAAATTATGTTCTTATATTGTGATTGGTATTTTAAAACTATACAAACATTGCTTATGTGGATCTCCAGCTGGCAGATTACTTTCTTTTACTTGTATTATCGTACGCAGTGCGGAGTACATTCATCAACTCTACTTTGACGTTCAATCGAAACTGTTCAGGAATGGATTTTAGATGTGGCAGCAAAGATAATAGGAACATTTTATCTGTATCCTCGTAATCGACGATATATTCTTGTCTTGGTAGAACATTGTTTCTAGTTTGTGCGTCTACGAATGTAAATTGATCAATATGTTCTACAGTCTCGCTTTGTCTCGTCTCAGGTTCGGGGTTTATGTCTTCGTAGGTATAATCAATCTGGTCTCCAGTAATAACATCGTCGTCATCTGAATCATTCTCTTTTTTACCGCCAATATGTAACCTCTTTTTCTTCTTCCATACTGTCTTTGGCTTGCCATCGTCAGATTCATCGCTCGATGCTTGAACTTGTATCTGATGCTTCCTCTTCTCCGGTAGCTTTTTGTCTTTCAACAGGAACTGTAACTGTCTACTGTATACGTATGGCTTTTTCGTCTTCGGGTTCACAAGATATTTTTGAAAACAATCTCTGATGCTTTTCCATTTTTTCTGCAGTTGAAACTCTGTAACAAATCGGAAATAACGTTTTGAATTTCACGCTTACTACCACAGAAAGTTTATTATATGTAAGTACATTTAGGACGCATAATAAAATAATTAAAAATACTAAAACCTATGCGTGCGTGAACGTTGAACTTTACATCTCGACCAAAGGCAAAATGTAGTTTTGTACTTTTCCTTTTACAGTGCCATCTATCGGTTGTATACTAAACAAACTATCTTAACCGTTTAACAATTTCATAGACATAAAAAGACGCATGCGTGTGTACCGCGCGCTTTGTTTGAACGTCTATACACAACTAGTAGGTAGGTACAGCTCTGTTCTGTAGGTCATCGATGTCTTCAATCCAATACCTAGCAAGTACTACCTACCCAATTCTCTTAATTCAGATTTTGATAATTCCATAGTATCCAAGTCTATGTTCATTAGTTCCTTCACGATTTCAGTCCACAACTTCGTCTTTACAGATTTCGAACGAAAATTTGGATGCTCGTGGTCCCAAATACACGGGCGTTTTTTCACTTCTTCAATAAGTTGCTCAGGCTCGTATTCGAAATGCATTTTGGACATCTATTAGTTTTTACTTGAATGAAAAACGCGATTTCCTTGTATTTACGAACGGGTGGACGCCGCGTGACTGAAGCGCCGCGAACTAACGCTGCGGTTTGGCAGCAGCTACAAAATGGCGCCCGCTGTAATCACGCGCGACGCGCTAGGGTGTGCATAATATGATTTAAGTTAGAATAGTTTAAGTGAAGGTAGGTAGTAAGTAAGTAAGTAGTACGTACTTAGTACACGTAGGTTCCTAATTCTAGTTTTGCTGGATGTCTTGACAATCTTGACCTTATTTACTACTAGCTGCGCCCTGCGGTTTTACCCGCGTAAGTCTCGTTCCCGCGGGAATAACGGGATAAAAAGTAGCCTATGTGTTAATCCAGGTCCCCAGCTACCTATATTCCAAGTTTCATCGCAATCGGTTCAGTAGTTTGCGTGAAAGAGTAACAACCTCACATACATATAAACTTTCGCGTTTATAATATTAGTAAGATTTACCCAAAAATCGCGACAAAACGCGATCGATTGCTTATAGTAAAAAAACTCGTTTTACCTTCCTACTCACTCGTCGGCAGTCTTCGTCTTTTTGAAAGTCAAAGACTGATTTAAGTTTATAATTTAACTTGTAAGTAAGTAGGTATAAGAAGAATAAGAAAAAAGTATACTGACGATAAGTTGCCTAATTCATCAACAATGATTTTGTGATGGTTATTATTCCATGGATAGAAACTAAATGATATTTTAACAAGAAAACTATTTAATTCAGTTGCTTTTTCAACGATTTTCCTTACTAACTAGGTACCAATGATTTCTAATCTGGTAAAATAATTACAATCTCCCTACACATTTATTTAAGAGAAGTGATATTTCTAAATCACGAATCCGAGGTCACCCTACACTAGGAGCGTGCGAATGCAAAGGACTTACGTTTTTATCTCGCTTGCACGGCAACATCGCGCTAACCGCGCGCCCCACCGCCGCGTGGTATTGACGTCGAGTGTTGGTTGCACTACCGATAGCACGTTGACGTTGATAAACACGCCAAATAGATAAACGGTTTGTTTTTATACTCGTAGTAAAGCAGTGCGTTGGTTGACACGGCTGTTTCTTCGAACGAAAATTTCTTATGTTCAAAATTTAAGAAAAAAGTATACTGACGATAAGTTGCCTAATTCATCAACAATGATTTTGTGATGGTTATTATTCCATGGATAGAAACTAAATGATATTTTAACAAGAAAACTATTTAATTCAGTTGCTTTTTCAACGATTTTCCTTACTAACTAGGTACCAATGATTTCTAATCTGGTAAAATAATTACAATCTCCCTACACATTTATTTAAGAGAAGTGATATTTCTAAATCACGAATCCGAGGTCACCCTACACTAGGAGCGTGCGAATGCAAAGGACTTACGTTTTTATCTCGCTTGCACGGCAACATCGCGCTAACCGCGCGCCCCACCGCCGCGTGGTATTGACGTCGAGTGTTGGTTGCACTACCGATAGCACGTTGACGTTGATAAACACGCCAAATAGATAAACGGTTTGTTTTTATACTCGTAGTAAAGCAGTGCGTTGGTTGACACGGCTGTTTCTTCGAACGAAAATTTCTTATGTTCAAAATTTAAAATTCGTTTGAAAGTGTGTGGTGTGGTAAAGAAAATTTCGGTCGAATGAGCTTTTTCTAAAGTATGATTAAAAAACTGAGTAGCGTCTCATTGCAGGCGTTCAGACGGACGTTCTTGTCACGCTTACCGTGAACTTTGGCGGTTTTCTGCAACGCTTTTGTAGTAAGAAGCATTTTATTTTCCAATTTATATTTTGTTACGTTACCTACTAATGAATATCTAATTTTGTTACCCCATTAGCCGACTAATGCGGTTGAGTAAATGTATTTTTTAGTCGTTATGTTAATGTCTGTTTATTTATTCTAACGAAGATATAGTAAGACAAAACTAGTTCTACAGAATTATCTACCTATGTAGGTGCTAAAAATTATTTTTTATAAAAAGAAATGCTAAAGTTGAAATCGCAAGTTATCGCGAATCGGTGAATAACAAATCGCAAACACAACAGCGTGTGATTTCGGCAGTCAAAAAGTTAAAGTTAAGTTAAAAAGTCATACTATTTTTTCGTTACTTATCGAAATCCTACTTATATTATAAATGTGAATGTGTGTGTTTGGATGTTTAAATGTTTGTTACTCAATCGCGCAAAAACCACTGAACCGATTGCGATGAAACCTGGAATATAAGTAGTTGGATACCGGGAATAAAACATAGGCTACTTTTTATCCCAATATTCCCGCGGGAACGGGACTTACGCGGCGCGGGTGATACATTTTATATTTCTATGCGTTCGTCGACCATCCATCAGTCAGTCACGTCTCGCTTTTCCAAGATATTCTTAGGTCTAAAACTATTAAGGAAGCTATATTTGAAACGTTACCATAAATTTCACGATACATTTAGTTTACGGTCATTTCTCTTTGAACTTGAGTGCCGTGTCGGAGTTGCGTTCGAAAATCATGTTGTTGTTTTGTTGTGAAAACATATCGAGATCATCAGAAATTAATTTTATGTAGATACCTATTTACCTACATGTTTTTGGCACCGTAGTAGTAACAATTTAAACACCTTATCTTACCAATATTATAAACGCTAGAAGTTTTTACATATCTCTGTATGTATGTGAGTTTGTTACTCTTTCAAGCCAAAACTAAGTACTGAAAAGGTTGCGATGAAACTTCGAATATAGGTAGCTGGAGACCTGGAATAACACATGGGCTACTTTTTATCCCGATATTCCCGCGGGAACGGGACAACTCTAACACTAGGTGAGCCACATCAGTACACGAAAAGAAGAAGACAGTACCTACTCATATTATACAAGGTGTAACGGGCAAGTCCTTTTAATCAGTAAGGGGGTTGTTCTAGACGTCTAGGCGAACAACTTTTGTTCTACGACCTTTGGAAATTCGAAGTACTTTTCGAAAAATTTAGGCGTAAAGTTTACTTGAAAATCAGCTGTTTCTTAGAGTTCGAGGTCATTGACCTTATGTTGTCCTTTTATTTAGTTTGATGGTTTACAATCAAAACTTCAATTATCTTTATTCTCAAAAGCAGCTGTTTTTTCAGTGAAGCATAATCTCAAAATTTTCAAAAAAAAAGTTTGAATTTTCAAAAGTCGTAGAACAAAAGTTGTTCGCATAGACGTCTAGAACAACCCCCTTTCGGATTAAAAAGACTTACCCGTTACAAATTGTATATCCAGGTGGACGTCTGACAACAGTGGAAAATGACAGGCACCATGCAGTACATTGCTGCGTTGAGGTAATCAACGGTAATAAATCTTTACGTCAAAGCAGCAATGTACTGCATAGTGCCTTTCAATTTCCTCTGTTGTCCGACGTCTACTGGATAGATAATACGAAATTCATAAAATTGGGTTCCTTGCCAATAACTGCAATACTTCCTGGAAAGACATGAACGTCAAGCCATTTGTCAAATCTAATCTATTCGTATGTATCCAGGTCAAAACATTCATAACTTCATAGTCCATATACACCATAACACCGCGCCAAACCATGGCGCCACAATGGATTCGCTTCAATCCAAACAAAACTCTCGGTGGAGGGCATAAAGACTATTTCCTCTTTCGGGATATTTTCCTTGTAAAGATCACTGGGTGGGGTGAACGGCCGGAGATGTCATGGCCGTTTGTCTATTCGAAGCCCAGCACGTGGGTAAGGTGATAAGTGATAAACAATGATTCAATAAGTGAAATGCAGTTCTTTATTTCAACAGAGAATCAGCTCATACAGCTCCAATGATTAAAGGCAATGAATTGATTAAATCATAGATTATATAGGTGGTAGGTAATAGAACCACGACGTTCGAAATTTGAGTCAACTTTTTAAATGGTTTGTGAGTAAATTTCTAAAGGTGTGTGGTAAATTTTCGAACAGCAGTTTGACTGTGGAACGTATGAAACTTGGTCGTCTAGGCTGAGAAACTTCAGCTTCACTATCAGACGGCGTATTTGAGACCAGTCCAATTCCACGAATGAAATCTTATTCTACTTGTCATGTTCTGCATCAAAATGTGTATAAGTCCCGTTCCCGCGGGAATATCGGGATAAAATGTAGCCTATGTGCTATTCCAGGTCTCTAGCTACCTATATTCCAAGTTTTATCGCAATCGGCTCAGCGGTTTTTACGTGATTGAGTAACAAACACACACTCACAAACTTTTAGCTTTATAATATTAGTAGGATAGGATAGGATGGATCGATCTCTATAACTGAACCTACTCCTACTTCTTCTTCTCTATCTACTTCTTCTTCTCTATCTACTTCTTCTTCTCTATCTACTTCTTCTAAATATAAAGCCAAATAATTTAGACATGTCTATTTTTAGAAACAAGAAGGTTGACGCTTGAGACTTGTGCAGACGTAGTAGTCGCTTAAAGGGAAGAATAATTAATTATTAATATTAATTTAATATTTAATTCCAGAGTCAAATTGTGCAGGAAATTACTCACTCACTTGAAAAAGTCGGAACAAAATTCGAACGTCGTCACCTAAAGCGTTCCAAACGTTATCAAGGTTTCTTGGCTAGTATAATACTAGCCACATATTATGTCAGTCACAACTAACAATGAAACAATGAGTAAAAGCAAAATAACCTGAAATAAACCCATTTTTAACCGAAGCCGAGAAATATCTGCAAGTGTTTTTATAACGTTTGATAAACCTGAAAGATTTTTTACCAAAAAATAACAAGCTTTGCGTAAAGAAAGCACACCTTATAAAACATAAATTGGAAATACGCATTTGGAAAGGCAATATCTTAGAAATAATACGCCTACGATTGTTTTGAATTCATTAGAGATATTATAGTCTGAGAGCCCGTGAACGCCAGACTTTCGTTATTTTGTAAAAGCTGAAAGTTTGTCTCAACACAGGTAAGAATGCCGTGTCTGGCAAGAGTTGAGCTTGTTGCCACGATCGATGTTAGTGTCTGGTAATGAACATAATTTTTTAATAATATTCTAAAGGTTTTAGGTCACCTAAAAATAGCCCTTTATTATTAAAATTTGATGTTTTTTTACACACCTTTATTACCGTTTATCTGCCAAACTCACTGTAACTCAAATTTCATAACGACACTTACATTCTCACCTTTGTTTGGGAGTATGCGCTGACAAACTTCAAGTTTTCACAAAATAACGAAGGTCTGGGGTTTACGGGCTCTTGTTCTATTAGTATTTTTGGGCTCCATCGAAATTGATGGCTTAATTGGGTTGAAATGTTATTTCAGCCGAGAAACTACTATTTATCGTGCTGCAGAATAGTAAATTAGCGAAATGAGTCTGGCTCTTATGCTTATTCAATTCCACGGCCTCTGTAGCGCATCGGGCGAAGGCCCGACTGCAATGCAGAAGGTTGCGAGTTCTTTTTCTGTAGGTGCAAATATTTATGCTTAATAAAAATAAATATCAGTGTCTAGTCTGGGTGTTTTCTATGTATCATACATATATGTATTACTAGCAGCGCCCCGCGGTTTCGCCCGCGTAAGTCCTGCTCCCGCGGTAATACCGGGATAAAAAGTAGCCTATGTGTTATTCCACGTCGCCAGCTATCTGTTAAGTTACATTGCAATCGGTTCAGTAATTTTTGCGTGGTTGAGTAACAAATTCACATACATACATACTTTCAAACTTCGCGTTTATAATATTAAGGAAGATGTATCTTACTAATATTATAAACGCGAAAGTTTGTATGTATGTATGTATGTGAGGTTGTTACTCTTTCACACAAAAACTACTGAACCGATTGCGATGAAACTTGGAATATAGGTAGCTGGGGACCTGGATTAACACATAGGCTACTTTTTATCCCGATATTCCTGCGGGACTGGACTTACGCAGTTTCACCCGCGGGGCGCAGTTAGTGTATTTATAAAATAAAAGTGTAATATTATGTAAGTAGTAATCAGTTGTCATAGTACCCATAGTACAAGCCTAGTCCTTAGTTTGGGGCTAGAGTGTGTTACGTCTGGCAATATTTATTTATTTACTGGGTTTAATCGAGTTTTCATGATTTTGAAACGACCGAGCTTTCGCCAACTTTACAGTTGGCTTTGTCAACCAACTGAACAAGCCAACTGTAAAGTTGGCGAAAGCTCGGTCGTTTAAAAATCATGAATAAAACGCGATTAAACACGGTAAATAAAGTGTTTTATATGCAAAATCGCGAAAACCATAGAAGAAATTAAAATAGGATTCTCAACGCTTCGCTTTCAAGAAACGTGCTTTACCGTATGCACAGCTGTTTCTCTGAACGATGTGTACTGTTATATGTACGACATTTCATCGTCGTGTGTTAATTGGTTGTTGGTACGGCAACAATACGTCGTTTGTTGGGTCATTGTTCTGGTGTCAACTGGAAATAGAGTATATTTGTACGATGTCTTCGTCTAGCGATCTTTTTCAAATTCATCGAAGACATTTTAATCAATTTAGACACAATTTGCCTATTTAGAGAGATAAATACTGGCAATCTAGCCCCAAACGAAGCACTAATCTTGTGCTATGGAAAGGTTATGGGTACTACTAGACAATGTTCAAATGGATATACTACCACTACACATTATTAACTTAAAAATAATATTTATTTTTAAGCATAAATCCCTAATATAAATAGATATTTAAATAGATGATCCTAGATGTTTAGAGATTCCAAAGTTATCATCTCGTTAGGTATATTGGTCGGTATATTGGTCTTCATTAGTCGAAACAAAATATACATAATAAGCTCTTAATTCCCCAGAACTTCTAATATATTCTTAACCTAATTACTAATAATAGTCATTAGTTAGACGAACAAGACGAACATCTGTATCAACATTTGGCAATATAGCTACGCTGGTTATATTTCTTCCTTATATCCAACGCTTCAATAACAACAATATCTTACTAATATTATAAACGCGAAAGTTTGTATGTATGTATGTGAGGTTTGTACTCTTTCACGCAAAAACTACTGAACCGATCGCGATGAAACTTGGAATATAGTAGCTGGATACCGGGAATAACACATAGACTACTTTTTATCCCGATATTCCTGCGGGAACGGGATTTACGCGGGTGAAACCGCGGAGCGCAGCTAGTAACTCAATAAACTTCGAGTTACTTTCCTAAAGACGTGTTAATTTAAAAAAAAAACACTTAAACGACATCACTATTGCAGTTTTCCTCAGAATTGTTAACCTATTTACCTCATCGAATCATTTTCCTTAATAGTTTGTTGTAAACATTAGAAAATATTGCTAAAGACCGCAGATGGTGTTCCACTTGCGTGGACTTTGATAGGAAATATTATATTATTGCCATATGAAGTGTAACGACCCTCGATTTTGGTCGTTTCTTGTAACTTGTTTTCTCAAAATAATACTATTAAACTTCACTTTTTTTTAACCTAAAAACACTTTAACAAACAGATGTTTTCGAGCTAATTGTTACCACTGACGGTTTGTCCCTTATTTAGATAACATTTTACTAACATTCTACTATTAAATCCAGTATCTATCCAATACAGAACTTGACAAGTGGCATATTAACTAGTTTTGCAATATTCTTATCATATTTTCGGGCGAAGAATGGTTAGTGATATTATTATCTATCGTTCTAAAAGATTATCTTTGCTTAGGTCCGATTGCAAAGTAAGGCTGAAATGTATAGAACGTGCTTAGTCTTGGTAAATCTAAACTTTGACTTAAGACAGTTTTGGTATTTATAAAGCGACTAGCTGCGCCCCGCGGTTTCACTTGCGGGAATATCGGAATAAAAAGTAGCCTTTGTGTTAATCCAGGTCCCCAGCTACCTATATTCCAAGTTTCATCGCAATCGGTTCAGTAGTTTTTGTGTGAAAGAGTAACAACCTCACATACATACATACTTACATACAAACTTTCGCGTTTATAATATTAGTAAGATTTTAGCAATAATTATAGCTATTATCATTTATAGTTTTGGCTTAGCAAAGTCTAATGCCCGCTTTCCATTGCGAGCGGAACGGTCCATTACGGACTCCGCTATACTCGGGACCGTTCCGTTCGCAGTGGAAAGCGGGCATAAGTTTTGCAAACTTAGAATGCATACCAATCAAAAATAATGAATGACCTAAACTTTGCGTCTCTGTTATGATGGCTATGTAGATCTTTTTATTTTATTCGTACTACAAAATGTTGCTTAGACAATTTTTATAAATTCTAATGCAACCTCGTTAAGCTATGTCTAAGTAAAGTCTAAGTACACTCTATATAATAAAACACTTTATTAATCCGGTTTTATCGCGTTTTTATTCTATTTTGAGCTAGTTAGGGAAAAAAATAATTATAATTTAAATTGAAAACTATTACATTAACTCTATAGTCTGCGTACACTGGAAAGTTTTTATTGCAAATAATTATGAGGCGGTAGTTTACTGTAACTTTTTAGAATGTTAAAAATAGACAAATTACATCTCAGTCAACCTTGAAAAAGCCAACTGTAAAGTTGGCGAAAGCTCGGTTCAAATAATGAATAAAAACGCGACAAAACCGGATTAATAAAGTGTTTTATAATGCAAAATCGCGAAAACCTTAGAAGAAATTATACACTCTATATGCTAATTTCAGGCTATATACGATTGTTGCAATCTAAATACGTTGTACTGTGCGTGTATGTACAATTAAAGCTTTACAAAGCTCAGACAGCTAATAAATATAAGTGTTAACTGTTTACCGGCTCATTTGCTTAGAGTTTAGAGAGATTACGAGTAACCACGGCTTCAGAAATAGTACGTTGATCGAAATGATGCTGGTTGTAAAAGGGTATAGTGGCGGCGTCTCAAACTGGTTTTAGACGTCCGAGTCTTGACCGTTTAATTAGCCTGTCATCTTTACCCAAAGTCGGGTTTATAGTTAGAATAACAGATAAAGAGAGCTTACTTCTATATACTTAACTCGGAAATTTATTAGAACAAGTGGCCGTGAGAAAAAAACTAAGAAAGTGTTTCAGGAAATGCGCATCAATTGTGCAAGAGAGTAATTTTGTATTAGACCGTATTTTGCTTTGTAAATTATAGCTGCAACGGAAGACGTTACAATTTGAAGTAATTTGCCAAAATTGCCAATTAACTTTACTGAATCTAGTTTGCAGTGAGTGCTTATTTGCGCTTATGTATGATTGCTAATACAGTGTCGTAAAGAGCGTGATCGAATCATAACTCCACGCATTGTGTTTGCGGTTCGTCGCACGCGCACCTACCGTGGCGGCTATCAAATCGCGCATGCGCGTGACATACGATCGTGCTTTCGAAAATGGTACACAGATCCAAATACAGACCACAATACCAGTTGATCTGTCATTGTGCAACGGCAATGGTTTATTGGAGAACCATTTGAGGCTTTTGCGTAGTTCCGGACTATAATTTTAAGTACGTGTTTGACTGGCACTTATTGCGAATCCATTACAGCTATGCCATAGAGGCAACAACATAATTTAAACTATTTGAGTCCAATCAGTTCGCCATTTCAGTCGGGTCATTCAGACGGAAAACTTCGCGAAAGTAATTGCAAAATTCGCAAATAAACGAACACGTTATTTTGGCTATGCTACACAGTGCCTTGCACCCTAAAATCGATACAGTATTGACCTTGAATCGGCCATGCGGGGACATCGTGCGAATAACTCCCTCCCTGTTCTAAATTGTTCCATGGGGAGACCGGAGCCCCTTGCAAGCGAAGCATGCATTACCTACTAACACTAGCTCTTAAGATTTCTTACTAATAATATGGATGTATTATTTTATCCGAAATAAAAATATTTTGATTTGATTTGATTTGATTTGATTAGAAATGTAATATTCTAGCAAAACCTTATTTCCCAGTAACTGCTTAGCATAGTTACCAATTTCATAGAAATATCTATGTTGTAAATACCTAACCTATATGTTGCTGGATTCGGCTCGAAATCCCTTAAAATTCTAAGATCTAACGGCCGACATTAGACACAGAAACGCTTCTCAAAATGTGAAACAAGTAAGCAGCTTCTTATTTATTTAAATACGCTTCAAATTTTAAGTGACGTTTTTGCATTCGGCTGTGAGATGCTTCTAGGTGCTGGTTCTAGCGCTCTCAAAACTTAAGAATATTTTTATTACAGTTTCGAGCTGGCTAACCTGTTTCAATAAACGGCTCTTAATATTGTGGTTTATAATTAAGGCGAGTTCTATTCGTGTCCGAGATAAATCTGTAGACAAACAAATATTTGTTCCCTGTCTGGACGGTCTGGAAACAATAAATAAAGCAATAACGAGATATTTTGTATACGGGCCGTCGCTACTAACGTACCAGGCAGTCGATACAAAATATATTAACATAGCAGGTGTTTAAAGGTCTTAAAAATCTAAATTCTCGGGGAATAGTCAGATGGAAATGGCCCTTATCAGTTCCTAAAAGTTACTGTAGTTAATATCAAACATCTAGTGGTATCTTACAAGAACAAATGCACCAACGAACATTCCCATGGGACGGGATTTAAACTTGTGCCCTTCGCTTGCTGGGCGAGCGCCCTTACCACTGCTCCACACGGAAACCCACGTGACACGGTGAATTAACGATAATTCCTTCAGCAAAATCATGAGAAATATTAAACATCTAGTCAGTTTAGGAATTTATAGAGCTTAAAATTCATTGAACCTAAACCTAAATTGCCTATCCCTATCACAGAACGCGTTTACGATCTAATAATCACTCCTACACACAAACTTTCCAACCCCCTCAAACGCCCTTGCAAAGACCCTCGCAATAAATGTTTCTAGTGAGTAAATAGTCTGCTAATTTAATTTGGATGTTTGTTCTAGCTCCATATGACTCCATTGAGTGGACGTTGTTTGGATAAACCAAGCTTAAAGTTGAGCCAACTACGCGTTTTCTACAATTGAAATATGAATTGTTAACTAAATTTCAGAATTCATTTTCCTTTACGTTTTCAAAGCTTCGCTTTTGCAGACGACTAGAATTATTTGTGATGGTCTTTTTCTATGCTGCTTTTTCGTTTTCTTTACCAAG
This sequence comes from Idaea dimidiata, assembly GCA_949358125.1. Classification (NCBI taxonomy): domain Eukaryota; kingdom Metazoa; phylum Arthropoda; class Insecta; order Lepidoptera; family Geometridae; genus Idaea; species Idaea dimidiata. Next base: position 13,931,188 of record OX442337.1, read on the forward strand.
AAATTGGACAAATGAAAACCAATTCTTCGTACATTATAAAAAGCAATCTATAGAAAAGCTATTAACATTACAATCTGCTTGTGGATTTCTGGTGAAACTGCATAGTCGTCCATTTATGGTGAGCAGTCTTGGAATGCGATAACGGTGTCTTCAGACTGTGGACAGATCTGTAACACAACACCTGAACGTGCTCGATTATGGAGCCAGTTTTTTTAATGTGTCTGCATTTTGTTCCCATTCTATGCCATGTACAGAACTTCTCAGCTTATTATTAGCGTTTGAATAGTTTTTTGTAGAATTGTTTTGTAATTTATGTTAGCTTTTATAAACAAAGAGCAGAGAGTCTTAAGAGAATAAGTTATACGTAAACAAACATTCAACCCCAATGTTGATTCGTCTTGGCTACCGTCAAAAGCAACGATATGTATTCTATTTTTCTTCAATGTTTAGATTTGCTTCAACTTTTGATTACACAGCGTTACTTCTTCCATTTGTAACTAATTATTGTTTCTCGAAGTAAGATATTCAAAAGGGAAAATTAGACTGTCTGTAGGGATTTTGCTTAGTGCATTGCCCTCACTTTTGTGTCTGTAATCATTTCTAGCATGTTGTCTAGGTGTCTAGACGCTAAAAAAACCTTGTCTATTACCGTCTTGTGGGAGAACGATATCGAAATTTATAGAGACAAGTTTATTTTTTTGTTGTCTGGTTAGGTTTTAATGCTGACCAAATGTTTATAAACTCATCAAAGTCCTGCAGTTTCGGACCTAACGCATTAGTCATGCTCTACTTACAATAGACTTACTTACTCCACGTTACGCCATTCTAATAGATAATTTCACGTGAAAGCACTTTCGTTTCGCCGCATAAAATACAGGAAGTTCACTCACTTTAGCACCTATGTTTATGAGTTTTCTCAGCACACATTCGAATCACTAGGTTAAGCGATGGAAGATTTATGTTTCTTAAGATCCAATTACATTAAAATCTCGGTGAAGTGAACCGAGAACTCTGCGCTACGGTCAGTTGCATACATTTGTTTACATTCGAGTTCATTGACTCGTTGGCACAAATTATAATATGTAACACCGGTTCAAACCCAGTAATAAACCTTAACATTGTTTCGTGTTGTCAACAGTTCAAATCAGCTGACTGAGTTGCCACGGGAAGTATGTCAGATGCCTCTTCAAGTGTTACTCCTCTCAGACAATATGCTGACGTCGCTTCCGAAGGAAATAGGCAAGATGACGTCACTCGCTGAGTTGGACGCGTCCAATAACAGGCTGACACAGTTGCCGATGACAATAGGGGATTGCGCAGGAATGCGCGATTTGGACCTTAGCAATAATCAACTGGGACTGTTGCCTTTACGTGAGTATTATGCAATAACATATGTAAGCGTTAAAAGGCACTTCGTTATTTTAAGTATTTGCTCCCTTTCCATCTAAACTGTCTCAAGTGACTGCCTAAGCCTTTTTAATGAGTTAAAAACTGAGCTGCATAAGAAAAAATATTTGTTGGAATTTGCTTTCGCCATGTCAGGGACTCAGGCTGAAATCTGTCTGGAAAAGTCCGTACTTTGACTAATTATAAAGCGATCTTCGCAGCTATCCAAAGTTTTTGCTTCTCTGTTATGATATGAATGACTATGAAGTTCTTTTTATTTTATTCGTACCTATATTACAAAATGAATTTCGACTATAAATTTCAATTCAAAGTTTATGCTTAGTTTTTGCTGAGCTCAGTCTGAGCAAAGTCAATAGATTTGATCCTCAGAGTGAATATTTCTTGGTCTTTGACACAAAGAGACGATAATTTCTACACCAAGGAGACATTAAAATCCGTCCACACCAAATCATTGCATGCGTGTATCTGCAGCTGCTTTCTCTTACATTGTCTGAAACTGAAAGATAAGTACACCAGATGCGTGACGTGTAATGTATGTGCGTGTGTACGCGGACTGTAATGTCTTGCGTAACATGCATGCGGGGTTGACGTCGCGTATCAGTCATGCTTTTAGTGTGGCCCGACTTTTAAAGAGAAAGTTATGTTAGTGCATTAGTTTTAATATTAATAATATTTTCCTTCTTCAGAAATAACGTATCTCCGATTAGAACATTTGGATGTGAGCTGCAATTGCATATCGTCGCTTCCTCAAGAATTTCGCAATATGAACACTTTGGTTACTCTCAATTTGGACAATAACCCTTTGGTGTCTCCCCCTACTACAGTAAGTACTACTAGTCGGCAATGCAAATCATTATTAGGAGATATTAGGGTTAAACACTTCCAATAATACATACATACATACACTCACGGCAAAAACATAACACTTCCTTGGGCAGTCGTGTAATGATGTATGTTGAGACATTGAAAGTGCGTCCTGGTTGCGAAGTTTCTGACTACCCACTTTCTAACCGTACTATTCAATAAATGTTGTATTTTTTTTTCTTTATAATTGTTAGTTGAAGACTAGTCGGCACAATTTTCAGACAAGTCGGCACCTACCGACTAGTCGGCCCATCTCTACTTTTTATATTACATTAATTTTGACATCGGTTATTAATAGATTTAAAAAAAAATTGTTACACTTAAAAAGTTTAGTTTTTGATGATATGCTTTCCAAAATTCTCTACATGACAGGATTTTATCTGCAACTCTTACTAATCAATTGTAATGCGTGTAACAGCCTGCCCGTTCATCTCGCAGAATTTCTAAACTAAAATATAAAAGTAATAACGATATTTTAACTTATTATTGTAGCGTAATTTAAAAACACAAATCCAAACTTTTTCCAATGGACCAACTTTCTGTTGCGTAAACAATATTCACCCACCGCGTTACAAAGAATATCCCTGATGATAATTTAAAACTCAAAAACTTTTAATTTCCAGGTTTGCATGCGCGGGCGCGTGCACATATTCAAATACCTCGAGAACCTAGCAAACAAAGATACGCTTCCCCACAGAAGGGTTGAAGAGACCAAACGAAGTACTAAACACAACTCATACATCAGTAGTACACCCAACCAGAGCGGCCATCAGATCATTTCGGGAAACGCCACCATTGACTGTCTCAGGCACAAGCCGAGGCACGTCATTGATAGCGGGTACTGTACTGATGGTGTGGATAAAAGGTGGTCTAATGATGGTAAGTTATATTTTCTGTTAGAAAAATCGGGCTAAGTGTGAGTTCACCAAAAAAATCACGTTATTTGTATGGGAGCTCCCAGTTAAAATATAATATTAATAATATTAAGTTCCGTAATTGGTATCCGAAAAACCCGATATCCGTTTTTAGATCAAAGTATTTTTACGGGTACTGGGTTGGTCAGGAACTTTGAAACAATTACTACTTATCAAAATCAAATAAAAATCAAAAAACCACTAAAATCACTACTAAAAATCACAGCAATCATCAATCATTAAATCATCATCTAATTCACAAACTCATTCATTCATTCTAGTTCACAAACTATTTATAAGGTAATTATAAGGCACAATATCTGTAGTTGTAGCGGCTGAAATAGATCATCTGTATAAATTTCAAGTATCACAGTTCAAGAGATACAGCCTGTTGACAGACAGACAGATGGCCATAGTCTTAGGAAAAGGGTCCCGTTTATACGGGTTGGGTATGGAACCCTAAAAACGACCTTTTCAGTGACCTTACAGCTCAATCAATACGTCAATCGGAAATCACAATCTGATTTAGGACCTTCTACGCGTGAAGGTTAAACCGGTTGACGATTAATAAAATTAATGAATGGTTATCGATGAAGATATCTACGACTGGCGGCAGACTGGTGTAAAATTAATGACCTTCCGGGACTTACAAAACCATAAAGACAGAAATTATAGGGTATTATAGGGTATATGATTTTATAAAACGCTGTCGTCTGCGTCATGACGTCATCATAATACAGTAATAACTATCTCATTTAATAGATGCAGTCTTAGATATAGATCACCCTACTTTTACTTGGTTGTCTGACCACCTAGTCGTACCTTTTTTTAAGACAGGGATGGAACTGTGGTACTCCTGTGCTGGATATAATCCACGCATTCTCTTCTCCTGCTGCCTGTACTAGGAGTACCCTGATGGAGCAAACTAAAAGCGCGTTAGATGTGCCAGATTTCTGGTCCTCCAAAATTTTAGCTTGCTTCAGAAGAACAACAAATGCCATTACCGAAGAAAAAGCTTTAAATATCCATAACTTCACCAGCAGGTGGAGAAGCTGGGGGAGGATCTGGGAGATCTACCCCATCTACCCCATCGACCCTCTCCCCCGGTGCAGCGTTATCTCGAGCCCAGTCACTCTCCAGCGAGGCACCATTATCAGCACCTCTAACTCCCCTTCTTTCAGGGTAAGTACCTTTAGACCAGTGGATTTATTGATTAGTGTTTTTGGAAGATGTATTTTAACGGGTTTTTGAACTTTGATTGATGATGTGCTATCTTTTTCTGGGAGTTTATTTACTGTACTTATATTCTAATGTGCGGGTAAACGAATGCAGGGGTTTTCATATTCTTCCGGCCTGATAACAAAGATGGTCACGACATGACTATTATATAATCCGTCTCTGTCATATTGGGTCGCGCTGAGCAAGATGATGATATTTTTATCGGTGTCTGGCCGAAAAGTTATGAAAAACAATGCAGTTTTCATTCCAAATACAAGTTTTTATTGCAGTTAACGCAAACTTGGACTCTGCTATTGGGCCTGGCCTTTTGGGACTAATTAAAGATGGTTTTTAAGCGAGCGCATGAGAGGTCCTATGGCATACTAATGCTAATTTTTAGCTTAATGTTGTTTTTTATATAAAATACATTAAAATTGTTTTCTATGTACATAACTAAGTCAAGTATTGTGATAAAACCCGTTAGAGTTATAAAGCATGACTTTAATTAGGTACGTAGTTTGGGATTGTTTGCGGTTTAGGCTATAACTTGAACTTGGAACTTGGTTCGATTTAGACCCAATGGTTGTTGATACTGTTTAGTAAATTAGTAAATATTTAATGCATATGAATGATTAACGGATTAGGTTCAAATGTATTTAGTTTATGGCAACTGAAAGGTTATTGTATACTAGTTGAATGCTTTATTAAATTACATTAGGAGCGCCGCGGTTATTAGGGGTTCGGGATAGAAAATAGCCTATGTGTTAATCCAGATCTCCAGCAGTCTACTGACGGAGTTTCATCGCAATCGATTTAGCAGTTATTGTGAGAAGGAACCTTTATCCTATATAATATTGGGGGATTTGATTGATTGATTTGATTAAAATCCGTGATATAAAGTAACCTCTATGTTAGTTAATCTACATACTAAGTTTCATCGCAATCGATTCAGCAGTTTCTGCGTGAAGGTGTAATACATACACATGCTCGTTTACTTACTTACATACACACAAACTTTCACATTTATAATATTACTAGGATATTTAATATTAACAGTGTAAAAATATACATAATTAGCCAAGCTCTGTATCAAAACAGTACAGACTAATCAAACTATTAGGTTACAAAATTTGTTTGAAATGTTACTAATTTAATGCAGAAATCACTGAACTGACTAACCTTTCGCTATTCAGTCACACGTACGGTTTTAATTAGCTTAATTTAAATATTTTAACTTAAATGGTAGAAACAAACTATATGTGTAAAGTTTGTAGTATATTTCATAGATAATAGAGCATGCTCTGTATTAGGTATTATAATAGTATTTAATTAGGATGTGTGTTTTGTAGAAATAGCATTTCGTTTCTTATATTGCTGACGTCTCGTAGAAAACTGAAAACTTTAAATGTTACCTGAAGTTAAATTACTGTGTAGTTTAACTTAGGGTTGGACCGAATAACTGTCGAATGGTCACACTTTGTCACTAGCAGACCAAGACCAAACCTCTTTGTTTTTTAACTTTTACACCTATGACCAGAGATATGTAAAATCTTCTAGATACGTAATAGGGCAAATTTCTTGGCAACACAAATCTAAGCTAACTAGCCAAAGAAGTCTTATTTCCATCCCAGCTCACGTCACGATCGCTTTAGTAATAAAATTATGACATCTCTTTCTTACGTAATGCAAGCAGCATTGAGTCTCATGTTTTAGAAAGAGATAACAATAGTTTCGTTGTATAGCATAGTTTGTGCCGCTTTGCAATGATGAGTTGTTCTGCAGTGGCGTCTCTATAACTTTAATAGACTCATTGCCTATGACATTAACTATGCAACGATCGAATGCAAAACAAAGGCCGATCGATACAGAAACATAAGACTATCGAAACAAAAGGTGATCGATGTAGAAACATAAAACGATCGAAACATAAACAAAAGCCAATCGAAACATAAACAAAATCGTAAAGATGTTATTTCAAGTTATTTCTATTAGAACACACGTCCATCTATAAATAGTGGAATGCTATACATTTAGGGTAAATTATCCGCTTATATTTACTTTATTTTTTAATTTTTATTTTCTTTCGCCATGGCCGAAGCAGAGGTAAACAACAGTACCCCAAAATATCAACACTCTACCATCATTTCGTCCTCTTCATGTTTATGTACTTACTACTTATTTTTTATATTATTTTTTCTATCTCTTTTTTAACCCCGGTGTTGTCCCTTTCAGCGTCCGTATATCACCCGATGGGAATATCTGTAATGGCGACGATAAGAGTAAAATATCTCATCAACAAACCTACAGGTATATTTTGCAACGACGATAAAACCAATTTCGCGCTAAAACTCGTTTGTTAGGGTTTGCCTTTAGGTTAGTCTACTTGCTTTTCGTTTCGCTCGAACGAACAAATTAATGATCGATAACTTCAACGATATTTTCCACTATGACCCTACTATAATAATAATTATTTTTAAGCCCACTAACTTCAAATCCATAGACAATTAATAGACCGATTTCGAATCGTTCGCAATTACGAAAAGGAATAAAACCGTAGTTCGAAATACACAAACATACGATGAAACTTTTTTTCGTTGAAATAGATTTATAGATAGAATAGATTAGGTAAGTATACCTTCTTGGGTATATCGAACTGTTTTGAATTTAGTGTTTTTTTCTTGATTTGTTTAAAACCCGATCGAAACAGTTAGATATATTTATTAACTTCTTAAATTAGTATAATTTGTATTACTTATAGTTATTATTAATTCTAATAAATTCTAGTATTAAATAATAAACTTTACTAAGTAACCGATGATTCATATGAACCGTTGTCACTCGGGAAAATTAAATAAATGATTGATTCATCTTTCAGTAAGTATTTGGGATACAAGTAATGTAATATCCATACACATAATGAGAAAACTTTCAAAGTTTCATAATATGTACTCTCATGATCATGTTTTTGTTGAAGCTTCTACATGTTTATTACACAGACGTTTATTATAGTTCTGACCATTTCACTTAATATTTTTTCTTGTCAATATTGATTTATGTAGCCGTGTTTAGAGATTGCTCTATAGGGAGTATTGGCTAAGAAATGCTTTGTTACATCTTTAGTAAAACAGAGCGAGACAAAACATTCCTTAGCTAAGACATTTCTCGAAACCTAAGTACAGATAAAAGCTAACTAAGGTTATAGTTAAAATAGGTCTGTACCATTTCGTATCTACAATTTATAACATCAACTCCTTACATAGTACTGTCAAATAAAGATATAGACTAACTTAGTTACCAATAGTATCCATTTCAAAATTAATTCCATACTAGTACAAACAAAATATCCTGTCATGAAGTTATAAATAATATAGGCACCTACTAAGTACTGAATTCCGCTAAATTTACGCGCAATTTATTGGTTTTATCCTCCTTGTTCATACATAACCATACAACGCACGTCTCTCACTAACATACCGCACTAAATGTTGGATTTTACACGATTTACTACACAAAATCTACGATTTTATACTCCTTCCTGGATCAAAGTTAGGGAGTAAAAGGAAATCGGTATAATGACATATATATTCTACCAATTGGCTAAATGAATATTATATTATTTATCTATGACAAATATTATGATTAATGACTATTAATGACATTAATATATACTATTTTTAGTAAATTGTACCAATAGTAAATAAGATATACCTCTTTTTACCACTACAATGCACTAGAAATACTGCTGATCCTATTCGAGTGTGAGATAGATAACGCTTGGCAAGGTCCCAATATAACGTTATTAGAAAAAAATATAGCTACAACAACCAAAAGTTATTATTTTATGATTAACAAACAAAATTGGAAATATTTTGTGCTGAAACAAACTAACTATACCAATAAAAGTTCGCAACTATCTAAAATAATAAGTAAAAGTTAATCTATTTGTAATTATTTTTCGTTTCCTTTTCTCCCTCTCTCCAACTCGAAAAGCAATTTATTATTCCATCGGCAAGGTGAGTAAACCGTGTAAATCCGTGTATTGCAAAAGAAATATAAAATTACAGTTGAATTAGAGATAACATCCGAACCGTTCTATTTAGAAGAAAGAGAAAGATGTTCAAAAATGACTACCTACTATGCTAAAAAATGTTTTTAATCGATAAGATTATGAACACGATCGATTTAAAACGTCTTATAATTACAATTTAGAATGTTCTGTGAAATACATTAAAATTAAAAGACCATTGAACACGCATAAAAAGAAAAGCGACGAATTGAAAAAGGCCAAAATACCGAAGGAGAAGGCTTTCGTATTTAGAACGTCTGTTAAAAATGTAATGATCAGTCATAGATTGAGAATTTTGAATAACCAGCTCGATATTTTAAAAAGAAAATTAACATGAGATTCTTTAATTAAAAGCTTCAGATGTTATCTTTATTCAACTGTAATTTAATTATCTTTATTATATGTTGCCGGTAGATGAGATTTAATAACACATGCTTTCAATATTTTTAATTGGATTTTCTCCCCTCTGCCTGTTTGGTACTAACTTTAACGTACGAATGCCCTATTAACTAGCTCTAACAACCCCCGCCTCTTTATGGAATTGGTTTTATTTACGTTTTTTTAACCACTAACGACAACAAGGGCAGACAACCCTATGGTTGTCTCTGTACTTTAATTTTATTTTAACTGCATTTCTGTCGTCCGAAAGCTGTATGTGCAACGCTTAGCTGTGTTATATGGAAATCGGTTCAGATCTGTTATGTTAAGAACTAATTTAATGTGAATTGCTTTACAAATAATTGGTAAATATAGTTCTACTTATTCTATAATTATGTGATTAATAACTGTTAAAATAATTTGAAAATACCAATGTGTCTAATCTATTAAAAACTCCATTTAACGTCAACTAACTCCATAACCAATGAAAATAAAACCGGCTGTGTTATTGAATCTTTACATCGAAATTCCCAAACACCTTTTAAAATGGCCAAATTTGTCATTCCAGACAATACAAAGAAGCTTTAAGACAGCAACGTCAGCAAGACATTTACCGACCCCGAACCGACCAACCTTCCCCAGAACTCGACTCCTCACCCCACCAGAGTCCAAACCACCAACCCTTAAACGGCTACAGTAACGTATCACCCCTTTATAAAAACCCTTTAACCTCACCTAACACCCAAGTGCCAAACACACCTAACTCCCCTGTACTCCATTCGACCCCTAGAAGATTCAACGGGAACACTGAAAAACTCGAAGAAACGAAGCGACCCGTACAAAAAGTTGTTCCATCGAGGAACGTCAACAAAATCTATTCAAACGGAAACGTCGAATACCCAAAAATCAACGGTCAATCAGACACTTATACGAAACCGACGTCGCCAACGAAATCTCCCACCAACAGTTTAGGATACAACAATCTAGTAAAGTCTAATATACCCAGGATGAACGGTGATAATGCCAAATTGTTAACGACTAGTGTGTCGTATTTAAAAGGTGCGCCACCGAAGCCGAACAAGTGGAATAAAGAAGCTGTCAATGATAAGTTGAGTTTTACAATGAAGAGGGAGTTTGATAAGCAGAAGGAAGAGTCGGATCTGTTGCAGCAGTTGAGGACGGTGAGTTACTTTTCTTAATGTGTTAGCCTTGTACTATGAAGAACGGTGTTGGCCTAGTGGTAGATACCCTGAATTTAATTCCGATGAACGTGATTTCGAATCCCGAACGTCACGATAGTTTGACTCGATGGAAGTAAAACGAGGTCAATGTTGTAGCATGCTTGCCTAGATGATATCTATCAGGTGAGACAGTAGTCAAGCGTTTACCTATCGACTAGAAAAAAAAGTTATTTTGACATAATTTTTGACAACGGTTAATTTAGGTACACGTCCTACTCATTTCCCTCATCGGCTACCGATTGCTAACGATCACATTTGTCTCAACGTAACAGATAATCGAGAGCCGGCTGAAGATGTCTCTCCCGTCGCAGCTGGCGCCCGTGCTGGCGGACGGCGTGGTGTTGTGTCACCTCGCCAACCACGTGCGGCCCCGCGCCGTCGGCTCCGTGCACGTGCCCTCGCCCGCACAGGTACGATTTAATTGACCGAACGTGCGAAGCGAGTGAGGTCCAGTGTAGACGGGCCTGGCGCTTGTATTTTGTAACTTTGTATCTTTGTATGTTTGTTCGACGATAACTTGAGTATCGTAGCTCCGATCTTCATGAATTTTGGTATGCGCGTAGTTTAGTTCAGTAGAATTTATGAGTTCGAAGATGAGCCGGGTCGGTAGGGGGTTGGGGAGATAGGGGGTCTTGAGGTCTCAGTTCGGGGCGAACTCCTTGTACTAGTTATAGTACGGCTCGCATTTTGGCTTCATTTGGATGGACGGCATCTATGAGTGGGCCATTTGTTTAGTGTTGTAATATATTGTCTAAGAGTAAACCTGACCTGTACTATCGACGTTATCGAGTCGATATTGGCATTTGGTCAACAGAATTTATGAGTTTGAAGATTAGCCGGATCGGTAGGGGGGTTGGGGAGATAGGGGGTTGTGAGGTCTCAGCTCGGGGCGAACTCCTAGTTATTTCAATCAAGAAAACAAAAAAATTTAATTAAAATACAACATAATTAATTAAATACAAATAAATCATTGGAAACAATTAAAAATAAATAAATAAATAATAATATATTATTTAACAACTAACAATTAAAAATAAATAAATAAATAATAATTTTTCTCCCCAATCTCCCCAACCCCCCTACCGATCCGGCTAATCTTCAAACTCATAAATTCTGTTGACCTAAACTACGCGCATACCAAAATTCATGAAGATCGGAGCTACGATACTCAAGTTATCGTCGAACAAAGATACAAGCGCCAGGCCCGTCTACACTGGACCTCACTCGCTTCGCTCGTTCGCTCAACAAGAACTTAAAAAAAAAAAAGATATGAGTTACTTTGATATTTCGATTCTGTTATGATTTTCAATTGTCTGCCACAGTTACTTTCCTCCTTTATCAAAACTAAACTAGGTACTTTACCCTAGTACACTTGAGTAGGTACTACCTTAAATGTACAACCTATCCAATATTTGCAAGGGGCTGGGGCTGCTACCCTTAATACTATAGGATATTATATAGCCTAGCTGGGTTAAATATACAAGCAAAAATATTTGCACCCAGTGGGAATCGAACCTGCAAATTTCTGTATTGCAGCCAAGCGTTCGCCTGACGCGCCACAGAGGTTGTCGACGCATAATTATCTCGAAGAAAGCGAATTTTTTATGTTTTTATAAATAAACTAGCTGCGCCCCGCGGTTTCACCCGCGTAACTTCCTATCCCGTAACGTTAATGATCCCTCACGTATGTCATACCAGGTGTTGCTTAACGATCATTCAAAGTACTATATAATATTTCTACCTTTAAACCAACCCTGTACCAAGTTTATGAATATCGGGTCACCTGTTCTTTTTACCCATCACGTATGTTGTACCAAGTGTTGCTTAACCCGTACGATCATTCAAAGTACCCTATATATTATTTCTACCCTGTACCAAATTTTATTCATATCGGTTTACGGGTTGTTGAGTTAGAAATAGAAATACACGACTTTATTTTTCAGAGCTGCCGTCCCGCGGTTTCACTTCCGTAAGTCCCGATCCCGAGGGAATATCGGAATCAAAAGTAGCCTATGTCACATCTGGATAATGTAGTTTTCTATTAGTGAAAGAATTTTTGAAATAGGTCTAGAAGTTTCTGAGATGACCCCCAAAATACATACATACATACATGTTACCAACGTAACCTCTTCAAAATATTAATTACCAACATAAAACAAAATATTAAGAATCAAAAATACAATGAGATATTGCAAAATAATTATTAAAAAGCACTGCAGTTTGGTGACACTACCGTCTCGCATGGAGCCGACCGATTGAGCCGCGCGGCATGATGCCTCACAGAGCTGGCTGGCCACCCTCATCATCGTCGCCCGCTACGTGTATAATATGTACGCTTGGTACTTATTAATTATTTATTGTGGAGTTATTTTAAAACTGTAATATCTCGTGAGATATTCATTGAAATCAAGTGATGTTAAGGACAATTATGTTTAAAATTAAATATAAAATTGAATAACGTATTTATTTGGATAAGGATTAATATCATATTTACAAAATTACCTTCGGAAACAATGCATTGTTCTACAATAAATTTCATTACTCTAAAAGATGTTATATTGAGTCAACCTTAAGAGTTAGACATATACTGTCGCGGACTATTTATTAGATCCTATTTAGAGGAAGAATTCTCTCATAAATGGTTTTTATGTAACTTTGACCGTTTACTCAGCGCACGCGACAGAATCTCGGAAAAGGGGGATTTTTTTCCCGTTTTTGCAACATATTTCATGGATGCTCCGCTCCTATCAGTCGTAGCGTGATGTAATATAGCCTATAACCTTCCTCGATAAATGGACTATCAAACACAAAAAGAATTTTTTAAATCGGACCAGCAGTTCCTGAGATTAGCGCGTTCAAACAAACAAACAAACAATCAAACAAACAATCAAACAAACTCTTCAGCTTTATAATATTAGTATAGATGAAAGTACCTAAATAAATATTGTTTGTCTCTAATTTCAGCCAAAGTTAACAATGGCAAGGTGCAGGAGAAACGTCGACAACTTTTTGGAAGCGTGTCGGAGGATTGGAGTCGAAGAGGTATGTCAAACGTTGCTTATTTATTTTTTGGAAATATTTTTAGAAAAAAAATCCAAAAAATCCCCATGACAGGATTCGAACCTGCGTCCCTTCGCTAACCAGGCGACTGCTCTAACCACTGAGCTACACAGGGATTTATATTATATTTTGGAAATATATTTCCTTGCTAAAAATGTTTCTAAGTTTAAAATACCATGAGCAAGAAAACAAAATTCAATATTTATGTTTTGTTTGTTTTTAAACCGATCCTGGTCCACTAAATATATTCTATACATATAAATTAAAAGCCGTGGTCTATCGAATCACTGACTCGGAATATACTGTATCAACGTACATCCTAAATCGCTGGTTCAGAAACATGAAATTTAGAGGGTGTGTTCTTTGGGATGTTTAGGATTTTGCGAAATTCCCGCGGGATCGTGGTTTATGCCAGTGAATTCGCGGGACGTTGCTATCCAGAATAGTGATGAAATTTATGGCTTGCGAAATTTAGAGACACATTTGTGTCTTTCGAATTAATATCCTACTAATATTATAAATGTAAAAGTGTGTGTTTGGATGTTTGTTACTCAATCACGCAAAAATTACTAAACCGATTGCGATGAAACTTGGAATATAAGTAGTTCTAAACCGGGCATAACACATAAGCTATATTTTATCCCGATATTCCCGCGGGAACGGGACTTACGCGGGTGACACCGCGGGGCGCAGCTAGTAATCTATAATTTCAATTGTTCAAAATTGAGTTTTCTTTACACATTGACTTTCATAATTATTTAAGGCCTATTTAGATCTGAGAATTATTTCTTACAGCTGTAGGGAGACATAGGTATACATTAAAAGTTATGCAGTTCTGTTTACGTTCACGCAATTGTTACCGAATAACGCTGAGGTTTGAATAAGTCGTTTATACACAATCGATCTGTATTACATAACCTTATTCATCATTTCTAGGATTTTTTATCTTTTTCGTGTAATTTTATTGTCAAAATCCATTTTAAAACTCTTGTTTTCTCCCTAAATTCCACATAAAAACACCTTCTAATATGAAAAAGCCGGTATTTTCGCTTCAAGTGTTACAGGGTGCGATATCCTATTACGAAACAACAATCTATCACAAAAAATTAAACCTAATTAACATTTTATGTTAAGGCGAAGCATCGAAGAATCGTTAAAACTAAACTTAAGAGTTCGGGTGGCGTGTGTTGCAGGAGGACATCTGTTCACCCGAAGATATACTAGATGAGCGCGAGGGCGCCACCAGCGTCGTGCCTCTCGCTCGCACTATCTCCGCCCTGCTCGCACACGCCACGCCGAAACATGCCCACAAGGATATCACACCCTACCCTCAAATCCCTGAACCTTACAACTACGAAGTCGACCAAAGAGAATTCGACCAAGGAATTTCCTCGCAAAACATCCCCGAAACGTACACCCTAGAGCTCGACTACAGAACTCGATATTCCGAAGATCGCTTCATCAGCAACTTTAACTACATCGACGAAGCAGAAGAATACCAACTCAACTACGAAAACAACAATACGGAATCGCCGACTTACTCCCCGGTTTACGCCAACGAGCTGAGACACAGAGGACCTTATTACCAAAGGAATAAAGTGCAATTCGTAACCCCCTTCTACAAGGGAGATGCTGTACTGAAATGTGATAATTTCGAGATATACGATACGGATGAAGTTGACTGCCCTATAGATGTGGCTGAAGATAACCTAAATAGATACGATAGAGGGAAAATGAATCTTGATATTCAGAATAATTTGAATTCAGAAGTGGGAGTGCCTATAGAGATTGAGAATAAAACGCTCTATACTTGTCTATGCCTTGGCGGTTTTGTATTGGCCGCCATCTTGCTAATAATGTACCCTCTGTAAGACTAAGAACGCATTTTTGCCTTATGGTTTTTGTACTTTGCAAGTTTCTTCAGCCGATAGTACGTGTCAAAGTAAAGTGACAGCTTCAAGTAAAATATTTTATAGTTCCTTCTTTTGGTATAGTGGTGTATCTCACCTAATTTTACAGTGGTCAGGTTTCCTTAACGGTTCTAACTTGACCTAACGACTGCTATCAGCGATAACAACCACGACCAAGTGCTAAATGTGCCTTCCCAAACGCAGAGAAGTTTGCTACACATATTGGGCCCTACCATGATGACATCAAATAATAAAAAAAATGGAAAAACAAAAATAAAAAAGGATTTTTTAAAATTGTCTGTGGTTTTTAAAAGTAGTCGGGGTATTTTTTATTTAAAATTTACTTTATTTTTTGAACTACAAAAGGACGTATGTCGTCAAGCATGGTAGCGCGGATTATCGATACCCATCCAAGTAATGACCAGACGTTGTTTAACCCACACGACAATATATATATATACTACAATGACCTTAATAAGTTAACTTTTGAACTGTGACTTTTACTGTCGATGAAGAAACTTGGTGTTAGAGTAGTAAGAAACAGTAGGAACGTTGATTTGGATTTGATAAAAGATTGAAGAAAAATAAATATATTGTCTACGGTCAGTACTTTGATAAGTCTAGTGTTGCTACTTATTTAAAAAAAAGAACAAAATGAAAGAGTCTTTGTCCCTAAATATTTGATTTTGTTTGACAGCTTTCTATAACAATATTTTACAAAAGTAAATGAAATTTTTGCTAAACTAGTCTGTTCTGCTGTGGAAGCATTAACATTAGAGAATTTTGTCATTTTTTTGTCTCTTTTGCTCGTCTCTTTTTCGTCGTTTGATAGAAAGAGACGAAAGTATGTGTCGATCGACAAAATGGTTCTCGTGCTCGTATGCTAATACTGCTAGTTTTAGCATGCATCGATTTTCTTGCACATTAATTTCACTAAGAATAAAACCGATCGTCCACACCCAACTAAACTGTGTTAGTTTAGCTTAGCTCCCCTTTTCAAACGAATTAGCATAGTTGGAATATTTTGCTGTAGACTATGCACACGTTTGAAAACCAGCTTGACTATGCAGAGAAAAGCTAATTTAGCTTAGTTTAGTCAGTGGTGGCTCTTCGGCTTTAAAATATGAAAAAAAAAAACTTTAATTGGCTATGATTGTAATATTATTTCACAGTCAAACTGTGATAAGTAAATAAGAGGAGGCTGCTATTTGTCATTAATATATTGAAAAAGGCTGAGAAGGAATTTCGAAGTATTTAGAGAAGGGTTTATATGCTGGATTTTACAATCTATTAATAGTTATTTCCCAAAGAAGTATAAAGTCGGTACAAATAATAATCTGTATATTACTACCGGCAGTTTCACCCGCCTAAGTCCCGAATGCGGAATCGCGGATGAAACTGTGGGCCGCAGCTAGTATTGCATATTTGTACCGACCAAGTATTGTGAACTGTACTTCATAATATTTTTAATATTATTATAACCATTGGTCTGATGAATTTGATTCCATAAAACTCCATTCCTGAGGCATTTAATTAGGATTTAGTTTTTTTTAAACTCTATTGGTGTTGTGTTTGTGTTGCTTTTATAATTTTTACTTTGCTGCTAAAGGGCTATGGTCTATTTTGGGCTGAGATAAAAAGCCAGGAACATTTTTAATTAAAGTAATACTGTGCGTGTTTTAAATCGTCTTAACAGCGCATCGGCATCGTTT
This sequence comes from Idaea dimidiata, assembly GCA_949358125.1. Classification (NCBI taxonomy): domain Eukaryota; kingdom Metazoa; phylum Arthropoda; class Insecta; order Lepidoptera; family Geometridae; genus Idaea; species Idaea dimidiata. Next base: position 13,947,958 of record OX442337.1, read on the forward strand.
GATTTTTCTCGAAAACGGTTTAGCAATGTTTTGAAATTTTTACAGTATTGCTAAAACTTAGAAGTCTTAGGTATTTTTTTTGCAAATTAACGACGATTGTTGAACCGCTTTCAAGAAAATCTGACAATGCTAAAGCGGTGATTAGATGATTTAGTTACGCACGCTGGCTATATGTCAACCTGCCCTATTTTTGAGATGTTTCAAATTAAATTGGCAGCTATTTAAAGATCTCAGATTTTGTTAGTGTTCTTTTGTATTTTTTATTATTATTTGTGTTTGTAATTTTTATTGCTGTGTTAATGCAACGTAGAAATTAACTTTAAGATAAGTATTTTGCACCGTCTACGTCTTAGAGGAGTTTATACTGTAGTTTACTAGAATGTAATGTGAATAAGGAAGTTTTAATAAATATGAATTCATTCATCAAAACATAAAGACACTGCTTCCAACATGAGGGCAAGGTTCTATAAAAGGTGCCCATTGTTCTTTTAAAAATGAATGAAACGAGTGGTTCATGCAATAATAGAGATTACTCTTTAGAGACGTTTTTTACATCGTTCTTTATAAACAAAATGTAGAATACTAAAAACTTTGTAAAATTACTGGTGCATAAATTATTCATTAGTTTATGGGAAATGTGGTCTGTTCAGTACGTTATTGTAAATTTTTTTTACATAATTTTAGATAATACATCAAATTACAATAAGTTTCGTAATAAATATACTCTGGCCCTGAGTCAGGATTCGAATTGTTTTATGACTTCCTTTTAATTATTGAGATAATAGCTGTTACCCGCGACTTCGTCTGCGTAGAAATAGTGCATAGCCGACTTTTTTGTTCATTACTCGGGTTCTTCTAATTGGAGTTCGATGTGAAGTATATTACGACGTTCCTCGAAAATAGAACTATTTAATATTGAAAACCAGATTGCAATCGGATTAGTGGTTTTTGATTGTATAAGGAACAAACAGAGAGACATGAATTTTAAAAAGTGTATAATTTTGTTCTACTACTTTTCCCAAGTCCCCTCTAGACCACTTTTTTTTAAATGTTTAAATAATTTTTTTTTTTTTTAAATTGCAAGTACAGACTTTTTATCGTTCCTTCTTTTATTATAAGTATAGACTAGATCGATAGATTTCGTACCAGTACTAGAGATATTGTCTCAAACATATTCCAAGTTCCTTTAATGCGAAATAAAAATAAAAAGCCTCTGCAGCGCTGCCAATAAAATAAGATGAACTCGATGAATGACTGTTCACGTCAAAACTCCCTTATAAAAATTAATTTACACATGACTAAGTTACGTGACGTTTGTCTCTGTCTGTTAATTTTAAAACTTCATGTGACAGTAAAAGACAGACGATGCATAGTTATGCAGCGTTTATAAATAAGGGGGTGAGTTTGTGGTAGCGTTACCGCAGTGGCTGTTTACAACTGTCTTCCGTCTGATGAATTAAAAGCATCAATGATGCAATGTTATTGTTAGAATCAACGTAGTAAAGGCATTGCTGAGGATAACAAAAAAACGCAAAAAAAAAAAAAAAAACTTTTACAACTTTATTGTGGTTTTCTTTCTTTTGTCTTGTCAAAAAAGAACTAATAACGTAATGAGCAGACTGTTAATATATTCATTGGTAGCTTAGCTGTTTTTATTATAATAACTATTTCTTATAAAATAAGAATTTGTATGCCTTAAACGAAACATCATATCGTTATTGTATTGATAATGCAATCGAGACGTGTATTGATTTAAATTGTAATTTTGAAAAGAATTGAACATAACTGTTAATTTTTTTTTCTTAATTCAAAAGACTGAAATTAGTGGTTTCCTCGCTACTAATAGATGGCGCTACTGCTGCGAAATTCTAAATCGCGTTAACGTAATTTTTCCGTAAACGCATGTATAGGATATTGTTGTATGAAACAGTTATTGAAGGTTAGGTAAACATCAAACTACCAAATACTACTAAGTACTACTTAGGTGGTTACTGAACTAGATAATATGCAATATTAAACTTAAAGCTAAACTTGGTGCAAATATTGCATGTACTAGGTGTCAAAATTAAGCTTATAGCAAATGTTAATTTTACAGTTTAATTTTTTACTTTTGTTGTACAAAAACAGTTGTGTTCATTTCTTTACAATGCGTTTAATATACACAAGTAGTGTTTAGTCATAATTTAGACTGTATTTTGAGGCTTTTTTGTTCGTATACGTATTTATAAAGATTTATGAAAAGACAATCTTTTAATTAATTTTTGATTATCGATTAGTGATCGACTACCTGAACGCGGCCAACTGATTATGCCAATAAGATTTGAGATTTTCATATTAAATTAATAGGTATATTGAAATAGGGGTTTACAGATTTTGTGTGTATTTGTACACCATTACGATTTGAGGACCAGCCTCTAATTCCCGCAATAGAATTGTTTAAAATTGGCAACTGAACGTAAATTCATCTACTTTTAATATAATTCATAGTGAATTTAGTTTCGATTGCAGTTCAGCTGCCAATTAATTGTGATTGTAATTAATTGTAAAACGTTATGTTATGAATTGAAATTTTCTACAATTCTAATTCGGGAGTCTGAACTCTGGTTCCGAACTAAAAAAATTAAATCCGTTTTTTTATAATGTCTATGTTGCATTCAAATATGAAATGAGAGAAAGTATTAAGTAGCTAGAAATTAGGCAGCATTTGTAAGGAAATTGATTTTGTAAATTGATTGCAACATATGCATATTACGAAAAAATAGTTCTAAAATTCTATGCATTTTTACACTAAGTGTTAATTAGTTAAAAATACTTAACTAATTAACTAAAACTCACTAACAACTGACTAACTAAAATTCATTAGCTTATTTTTATTTAACAGATCTTTTTCTATGTACTAATACATCCCAAAGATAACTTACCCAAGATCTTAAGAGACTGTCTGTTTTTAAAACATCGCGTTGGTATGTTTTATAAATGTCATATTTGAATAAATTCTTACCATTTTCTCAACTGATTTTTATATAATTTTATACTTATCTACTTACTTTATATTATGTACTTAACTTTCTAACCGCTTTTATCTGATTATCAATTTTTCTATAGGTATTGAAAATATGAGTATAATTTAAAGCTTTAAAATTACAAGTACAATGCTATTACTATAAGTATACATTAATATTATTAATTTTATAAACTTAAAAGATAATATATTAGTAATATATTTTAAATATAGTTTATGCGCGTATGTTTATTTATTCGCTTGTGGTGCTTGGGTATAATTAAATATTTGTAATTTTAGGGCTGGTCGCTGTTAGTTTTTTTTAGTTGAATTTAATGACCGGAACCTTACCGGTATAAGTACTAAGGTTAGACAACTAACCCATGATCTTAAAAGACTGTGTTTTTAAATATAAATTAGTTATTTCGTTTTAGTTACCATTGAAGTAACTAGACTTCTAGATATTCTTAATATTCACCAGAAACAAAAGTGTAAGCCTGCGATGCAAAAATAAGAAAGAAATTTAGGATTTATTTTGTTATGTTTGTATAGATATGTCAAAACTGATACGTACCTCCGCCGGCTTCTTAATAAAATAAAACTTTATAAAACATTTTATTTATATTGTTTTTTAAAAGTTTTTAAGTTTAAATTCCATGTTCTACACGGAAGCCCCTTTTTTGATGCGAAAGTTAATCTAAAAAGATATTCTTTCTTATCTAGTCCAGTCATGCAATGTACAAAAACAGCGATCAGCTAATTATATTCCATTAAATGCTAAGGTTTATTAATTAAATTAATATTGGTTAATTAATTAAACTTTATTAAATGTAATATTAACTTAACTACGAATTACTAAAACAAATATCAATTATTACGTGTTTTCTAATTTGCACTTGTATACTTTAAATTTTATTTGTAAGAACTTACGCGTTAGATTTTTTAAACTAGCCTACAGGATAAGTGTAGGTTTTTTTATGATTGTACTTAAAGTGATTTTTTTTCTCTCTTTTTTAAAGTAATACATTTTCTTATTGGCAATATGTAACTTGGTTTTATTTCTTACTCTGTAGTACTATAATTTACCCAATTAATCTATACGCACTAAGTACCTACTAAAGTATGCACTATAGTGCGTACTTTGACTTTGCTCAGTACCCGTAGTATGAGTTTTTTCGTAAAAAAACGCGTTAAGTTAACGCATATTTTGTATGGAAACTGATAACTTCGACATCGTCCGCTAGGGGCGCTGTTTGAGTTTCCATACAAAATACGCGTTAACTTAACCATCACGTTCGCGTTTTTTTTTTACGAAAAAACTCACACTACGGGTTGAGACTGAGCTTAGCAAATACTAAATATAAATTTTGAACTGGAATTTATAGTCGACATTCATTTTGTAATACGAATAAAACAAAACGAAGTTCATAGTCATAACAGAGAAGCAAAGTTTAGGTCATTATTTTTAATTGGTTTACATTCTAAATTTGAAAAACTTCAACTTCACTAAGCAAAAACTATCGATAGTTGCGAAGATCGTTTTAGAAGCACCAAAAATTGTCCTAAGTCAAGGTTCTCGCTTAGCAAAGTTAAAATAAGGACTATATAGATTTCAGACTAAGTAAAGAGTGAAATTATTTATTATTATCGAAAGAGGCAATGCAACCAGCCTTTTGGAAACCATAAAGTACTTACAACCACGGTCTCATTTTTGGGTTTTTAATTTTAATTATTTTATTAGTTACAAAAATGAAAATAAAACACAATATTGACCGGGTTTACCTCGCGTTTTATTTATTAACTAGCTGCGCCCCGCGGTTTCACCCGCGCAAGTCGCGAACCCAAGTTGTTCGAACACCTACCTACCGCAATGCAATAATCCACACCTAAACGGTCGCCCATTGAAGTAGGTGAAGTAAAGTAAAGTTTGTATTTCATTAGTAAGTGACGATGACGATGACGAAGGATGACGATGACGATGATCATGATGCCACTCTACATCACTTACCCTATCCCTGTGTCGATTTTAATTCATTGAATAGTTATCACCCGCGTAAGTCCCGATCCTGCGGGATTTTCGGGATCAAAAGTATCCTATGATACTCTCCATAATTTAAACTATCCCTATGCAAATTTTCATCCAATAAATAGTTATCACCCGCGTAAGTACCGATCCCGCGGGATTTTCGGGATCAAAAGTATCCTATGTTACTCTTCATCATTTAAACTATCCCTATGCAAATTTTCATCTATTAAATAGTTATCACCCGCGTAAGTCCCGATCCCGCGGGATTTTCGGGATCAAAAGTATCCTATGTTACTCTCCATCATTTAAACTATCCCTATGCAAATTTTCATCCAAATCGGTCGAGCCGTTTGACCGTGAAGAGGGAACAAACAAACAAACAAACAGACTTTCGGATTTATAATATTAGTAGGAAGTAGGATAGCAATCAAGTTATAAACAATACCCTATCATTTTTCTAGTTTTGTCTTATAGGTTTTCGCAATTTTCTTTTTTTTTTTGCTCACGGCATTTTAAACATAGAAATATTTTTACCTGTGTAGCTCAGTGGTTAGAGCAGTCGCCTGGTTAGCGAAAGGACGCAGGTTCGAATCCTGTCATGGGATTTTCTTGTAAATAGTTGAGTAAATAATACTATCTTTCGTCCACAGAAACTAATGTGCTGTGCGGCGGACGTGTTAGAAGGTAAAGGGACGGTGCAAGTAGCGATCACAGTGACCGAACTCCTGCGGAGACACGCCGCTCTGCGCAGTTCACCCGCCGCGCCACTATCCCCCACTCCGGCCACCTAGCGCCGACTTGCTCTCGCGCCGATGAGTACCTTGTCTCTATAGATCTATGTATCTTTAGAGGTTTCTCTAACTGAATATTCATTTTTGGTTATTTCTACTGTTTCTCTAGAGCGTTTAGGTTCATAATTTCCTAATCAAAAAATGTCCAGCGGGTACAAATTGTCCATATTTCAAAATGTCCAAATCCCAATATGTCTGAATCCCAAAATGTCCATATCCCCTAATTGTCCAAATCCCCGTAAATCCATGTCCCAAAATAGAGATATCTTAAAGATTTCCAACTGAATGAAAACACCTTATTTACCGGGTTAATTCGTGTTAAACCCGGTAAATAAAGTGTTATGCTAAAGTGCTAAGAGCTAAGTGTGCTGCTTGTGGGTTATGCTAAATCGCGAAAACCATAGAAGAAATTATGAATTATGTTTATTTTTACTGTCTCTCTAGAAACTTACTCAGACTTACCAGACAGCTGGAAAGAATTTCCTATTACCCTGTTTGGTACACCGAAAAATGAGTAAGCAGGGACGCTAGGTATATCCTAAGGTAGGGCAGTTCGACTAAGGATTGTATATTTAGCTAAGGACTGTATATTTATCTAACTGAATATGTTTCTTTTTACTGTCTCTCTCTAGAGATATCCTAAAGATCTCTTACTGAATATGTTTCTGTGTACTGTTACTCATGAGACTTACCTTATAGTTAGCTGGAGTAAAATACCTTTTACTCTGTCTGGTATACCGAAAGATGAGTAAGTAGGGACGCTAAGTATATCCTAAGGTCAGTTCGACGGAGTATTGTATCGTAGAGCTATCTTACTGAATATGTTTCTTTTTACTGTCACTCTAGATACTTACCCGATTAATAAGAAACAATTTATTTACCGGGTTTAATCGCGTTAAACCAGGTAAATAAAGTGTTATATTATGCTAAATCGCGAATACCATAGAAGATATTATGAATATGTTTCTTTTTACTGTCACTCTAGAAACTTACTCAGACTTACTAGACAGCTGGAAAGAATTTCCTATTACCCTGTTTGGTATACTGAAAATTGAGTAACCAGGGACGCTGGGCATATCCCAAGGTAGGGCAGTTCGATGGAGAATAAAAATTGTCTCTATATATTTATAGAGATTTCTTTAACTAAATATATTTTTGAAAAAAATGCTTTCCAAAATTTGCACCCGACCGGACTTGAATCTGCAACCGCGAATTATGCAAGCCGGTAATCTGTAAAGAAACCGGTAGATGTCGCTACGTCGCAAAGAGCGAAGAGATGCAGTCCATAATTTCCACAACTACAGAGCGAGCACCTGTGGCGCAATTGACGAGCGCACGATACGGTTGCAAGTTCAAGTCCTGTCGGGTGCAATTTTTAGAAAGTATTTCTTTAAAAATCAGTCATCCAAGTGTAGGAAACACTATAAAAATAAAAATTAAGGTGAATATGATTATTTTTGCTGTCTCTAGAGATATCTTAAGGAGTTCTAATTCATATGTTTTTTACTACTGATATTAGGGGTGTTGTCTATAGCCCGGTGCCAATGAATTGGTCCTCTGGACCACGGGAATAATAAAAAAATCCTACCTTATTGTAGGTAGGTAGGACGTCTATATCTGCTATGTGGGTAGGACTTACAAGAAAAACAATCATTTTGTTTAAACAAAAATTTCGTTTATTTGAAGCTATTTTTATTAATATTTCCAGAAGAATATTTTTTTTATTTTGTTTATTGTTTGTTCTTTAAGCTACTGGACCGATTTCGATACAATTTTAGGGATTCGTTTAATTAATCACAATATTTATCGGGTTATACTCGCGTTTTATTTAATTTTATTAACAGCACTGTTAAATGTACCGAGCTTTCGCTAACTTTACAGTTAGCTTTTTCAAGGTTGACTGAGATGTAGTTCGCCTATTTTAATATTTTGAAAATTTACTTTAATCTACCGCCTCATTATTATTTGTCTCAAAACGTTCCTGTGTGTATATGTGTGTGTGTAACTCAGTCAACCTTGAAAAAGCTAACTGTAAAGTTAGCGAAAGCTCGGTACGTTTAACAATTTTTTAAAAAAAGTATTAAATGTAGTATATATCCGTTGTCTAGTAGCCATAGTACAAGTCTAGTGCTTAGTTTAGAGCTAGATTGCGATGTGAGTAATGTCAAGCAATGTGAGCTGTGTTGGTCTAGTGGTAGATACCCCGACTTTTATTCCGAAGGTCGTGGTTTCGATCCCGGCCGCGCACCAATGTCTTTTTCTTTAAGAAAAAATTATGTGCACTATTAAACATCGCTCTTACGGTGAAGGGAAACATCGTAAGGAAACGTACGGCTTAAAATCACGCACAAAGGCCCAATAGTAGGGCTAATTGCGGAAACACACAGTTAAAACTTTAACTTTAATGTCAAGCAATATTTATTTATTTAAAAAAAAGATAATGCCGTTAATAATTAAAACGCGAGTGTGACCCGGTAAATATTGTGTTTGATTATACAAAATCGCGAAAACCTAAGTCCTAATAATAATTGTGGAAATATAGATGGGGCTATATAAAAATCGACAATCCAGTCCTCTCGCGACCAAGATCATTGTAACATGATCGAAACGTCGAGGTAAGGGAATTTAAAAGTAACAATACGCGAGTAAGTCCCGGTTAAAATATTACTATGAGTACAAATCGTGAGAGTTTAAAAAGACGATTAATCGACAAGTTATAATTCCAAGGATTGCTCTGCAGCTGTCTGCACACTAATTGTCATCGTAAACAGTTCAGTAGTTTTTGCGTGAAGGAGTAACAAACACTCACACCTTCACATTTAAAATAGCTCTTAAGAAAGATGAGAAGTAGCAAAAAAATTACTATTATGGATATAGAAAATATCACAAATACTACGTTCCTACCTATAAGTAGATGGTAAAAGGTTTTCATTTCGTAAATTTGTTTTTATTGCTCAAGGCATATTTACTAGAAAATATTTTTAAAGGAAAAATTCACTTGCGGCGAGATTTGAACTTGCGTCCCTGGATCAATACTCCAGTGCCTATACCGCTCGGCCACGCAAGTTCCCAAAAAGATCCAAGGACGCGAGTTCAAATCTCGCCGCAAGTAAATTTTTGAAGATGAATTTTTCCTTTAATTTTTTTTTCTAGTTAAGGTTTTCATGTTACGACCGTACTCAGAAATGTTCCTAAGGGAAACTCCTTAGCAGCATACATACCCAATTACAAAACGTTCTTAGTAGTGTCCGACCGAAACTGGTTTTCCGGCCAAACCGAAACCGAATATTCGGCATTAGTTTCGGCCGAAACCAAAACTCACGTGGTCAAGTATGAAATTCCTTAAAATACTGAAATTTGGTGCAATTTACCTATTATTCTGCAATATATAGGACATGAAATGGAAAAACACTTATACAAGATGTAACAGGTAAGCCCTTTTAATCCGAAAGGGGGTTGTTCTAGACGTTTAGGCGAACAACTTTTGTTCTACGACTTTTGAAAATTCGAAGTACTTTTCGAAAAATTTAGGTGTAAAGTTTACTTGAAAATCAGCTGTTTCTTAGAGTTCGAGGTCATTGACCTTATGTTGTTCTTTCATTTAGTTTGGTCTACTACAATCAAACCTTCAATTACCTTTATTTTCAAAAACAGCTGTTTTTCCAGTGAAACATAATCTCAAAATTTTCAAAAAAAAGTTCGTATTTTCAAAAGTCGTAGAACAAAAGGTGTTCGCCTAGACGTCTAGAACAACCCCCTTTCGGATTAAAAGGGCTTACCTGTTACATCTTGTATTAAGTTTGTTGTCATCATTTATTTAATATATTAAAAAATAAAAATAACTTTATTATTTTTTCGAAGTTAGGCGAGGGTGCACAATAAGTTCCGAACTCAGTTTCGGTTTCGGCAAAACAAAAAAAAAATTGATTTTTGGCCGAAACTCGGCCGAAACCGAACTTTTGGTTGGACACTAGTTCTTAAACATGAACAATTTTTTTTGTTCCTATAACTAAGTAAGGATCACCTATTGACATCAGAGCCATGATTCGGCCCAAGAATGTCTCGTTGGGAGTCAATTTTTTAAAAAGTTAATTAGTTTATTTCATTAAGAACTTGTATACAATACATGATTTCGTTACATCGACTTATAACAATAACTTTAGCGTGGTTTCGGAACGCGCCCCCCGATAGCAAGAATTCACAAGAAACTCACAGTAAACTTATCTCAGAAAGTTGTATGTGCGATTCAGAACTTCGTACTAGTAACGCCATCTAGTAGGTGCTGTGGGCGTCACAAACGTTTCTCAGTACGATCGTAAAACTAATCCATAGAGCACACTACTTCACAATAACTATATTAGACCATTCACTCGGTGCTCGAAATGATTGCACAAAGTACGAATTTACTAATGAAAATTTTCTAATTGGCATTTACACAAGTTGATTACGATTTGGCACGTTAATAAATAATAAAAAATAGTCAAACGATTGAAAACTGGTTTAAGCTGCGTACAGACATCGCGAGGCATGTTCCATACGTGAATACCTCAGGTCCACAGACTTATAATCGTCCGACCGGACGTCTCATATGGAGTTTTAATCGCTCGGAGGATCGCATATTCTCGTAAGCGTTGATTTGTTACTTTTTACATGGGATTGGTTAACATTTGACTTCATCTCAACTAGGGAGCGACGATGAAGTCTACGGTGGCAATGGGTTTCCAATACCATTGCTTTTTCAGTACTGACAAAAGAAAAACTCAGCTATGTTTATCGCGGTAAGTCAGTGAATTAAGTAGGCGGAGCTCGGGAACAGTATTCAGTTCAAAGGTCAATTTGAATGCGACTTCTTATGTTTTAATTTTTCTGAAGTCTAGACGGTGAGAGCTAATGCAAAAATTTGCAGCATACGTGCCAACACCTGCCCGTTTGTACGTATGCCACGTTTGGTATGCCTGCGTAAAGCATGTGTCGTCGAATGCCTCAGGTCGAGGCATTTGTAGCACACGCCTAGCTATGTCTGTACGCTCCTTTAGCAGTTAATTGTCATTTAAACTTTTTATAACTAAGAATAATCCTCTAAAGTAGTATTTGTTTATTTGTGTTTGACTGAGCCTATCAACGATAGAGCTTCGTAACGAAAAAAACACCGATTTTATGCGGATTTTCGGTAATATTGGTACAGAAAAGTAGTGTTTGTCGTTAGAATTAAGAAAACAACATTTATGAATGGTGCGTTATATTTATTTCTTTATTATAATTATTAAGTCCAATATATTTTGCTACCAGTTTCACAGTATATAGTATTGGTATTTGCATGGTATTTAACCAATTTATACTCGGACTTCATCCACGTTAGAAAACTCATAAGTTCTTAACATAGCAATCTATTAATCAAAAACAAGCCGTCTATAAAGAATCGAAAATGTTTATGACCAAATGTAATTTTTAATGAAATGACTTAAGAAGGGTATAAGACTTTGACCAGATTTTCAATAAACCTAACACAACCTAATTTGAACTTTCCGAGTTCATTACAAGGTCTAATTTCCCACCACTGTTCGTTCCTAAATTCCTAAATACTCGTAGGTCAAATAAAATTCACCGCTTTACTATAAATGCTGTTTATCCGGCGGATACATTTACCAATATGGCGATAGGTGATTGAATGTCGTACCATAATTTGGGCTGTGTGTACTAATATTATAGTTTATAACTTACCTAGGTACTTCACAACACAACATATTGTACGGAAAATCACGCGTCAAAAAGTCCCCATAACTTGAACCTTTTTTATTGGTTCTGAAACAGAAATAAGAATTGCTCTGGCATATAATTCTATACAAGATGTAACGGGCAAGTCCTTTTAATCCGAAAGGGGGTTGTTTGTAGACGTCTAGGCGAACACCTTTTGTTCTACAACTTTTGAAAATTCGAAAGTTTTTTTTTGAAAATTTTGAGATTATGTTTCACTGAAAAAACAGCTGTTTTTGAAAATAAAGGTAATAGAAGGTTTGATTGTAGTAGACCAATCTAAATGAAAGGACAACATAAGGTCAATGACCTCGAACTCTAAGAAACAGCTGATCTTCAAGTAAACTTTACACTTAAAATTTTCGAAAAGTACTTCGAATTTCCAAAAGTCAAAGAACAAAAGTTGTTCGCCTAGACGTCTAAAACAACCCCCTTTCGGCTTAAAAGGGCTTACCCGTTACATCTTGTATTTCTCATTATCTTCGAAAATATTTGTTGTTCTTGACAATTCAAATTAAATTTTTCTTTGACGACGAATAAACACAAGATATAAGTCGTCGCGTTGTCGTTCAGCTAAAAAAAAATTAAAAACACATCAAATAATTAAAAAAGAAAATAAAAACAAACGTAAAAAAAAAACGAATTGTCTGTGGTTTTTCGGGGTATTTTTTATTTAAAATTTACTTTATTTTTTTAGAACGACAAAAGGACGACATAGCAACGACAAAACGATCATTGTAGCGCGGAATGTTATTTTTCGGAGATTTCAGCAGGCTTTCTGCACTCGTACTACAGCATCAGATTTCAAATAGTATAAATAGAACCTCATAAGTGATACGTTTTCTAAAACCATTTCTTAAAAAACCCCGTCTCGTGATATTTTAGTCGTACTTAAAAATAAACTTGTAAATATTTATTACTATAATAGAAAAGAATACCACCTATTTCATTATAATTACATATCCCTTTTATTGACACCTAATTCCGTGGGATTGTTGTTAATATAGGTACCTACGGAATCCCGTGGGAAATACTCAATTGTTAGGTTAAGATTTTTCTCGTCGAATAAAAATTATAGTCAATTTTTTTTAAGTTCATTATTGTATGATAAATTGATAATAAATGATAATTATTATTATTATATTGTAATTATATTCAAATTGTTAGTAAATAAGTTGATTTATTCGATGCATTTCGATTGTAATTGGATATCGTATCATTCTCAAATGATTATTATTGATAATAATTTATCGATGTAATTTTTGTCTCTCAAAATTAGCTTTACTTATAAACTAGCAAAATTATTAAGTAAATTTATACTTTCTTATACCTACTACACCGAGTTTCTTCAAGCTATAGTAAGTCAAAATAACGAATAAAGTGACATTTAAGCAAAATTTCCAAAAATGTCTTCAATGAGCTAACAGCTATGTTATCCTGACTTACTTATAGATGAAGAAATTAATTTATTTTGCGAAAAATACGATTGAAAGCTCAAACCACACATAACTTTGATGCGGTAGAGAACTTTACTCAAGCACAGATCTCGTCTTGAAACATGAATTACAGCTTTCAAAATTAGGGGGTGATTGCGTAACTTGTAATGTATTTTTTTACTTGTAATGTATTTTTTTACTTGTAATGTATTATCGGCGTTTTTCCTCGGAGCTCAGACCTAGGGGGTAGAGGTACATTAATTAAATTTTAAGGGCTTTCCTAAAACACAAGATATGGATTATTCAACTGATTTACGTGATCTAAAGCCACGGTGTTAGTATTTTCGTTTGTTTTCCGCTCAATTAAAATATAAATATAACTTAGGAGAATAGTGTAGTGCTCCTAACTGTTAAACTTTAACATAGAATATTTTTTCATTTAGCGGAAATTAAACGAAAGCACTAACACAGCGGGTTTAGATCACGTAAATCTATTGAATAATCCATATTTCTTCTTTCAGGAGTAAATCAATTTCGTATTAAAAGTTCTTTGAAGTGCCAAATTTGGTATCTGTGAAACTTAGCTGGTCCATTTTGAACGGTCTTCTTTTTTGTAAATGTCAAACACAAAAATTTGAATTTGACAATTGAAATTCATCATAGAGGTAGAATACCTCGTAGCACAGTAAATATTAGGTATCCAAATGCGTGGTAATAACACTACAAACAAACGTTACTCCTCATCCAGAGACAAAATACAAGGCCGCAATAATGTTGCAACTTCAAATATTGTGTAAATAAAGACCTCTGTGGCATAGCTAATGTTTACTTGCTATTAGGTATTCGGTCTCTGTTAAGTATTTCAATTGTCAAATTCAAATTTTTGATTTTGACATTTGCAACAAATTACATTAGGTACAAGTTACCGCATCCCGCAGAAAATGAATCGGTTTGCAATACGACTGTGTGTTCTATGCTTACAAGTAATTTAAATACAAACCAGTGACAAGATGTTTCGTTTTTTCTTTCAATGTATTATATTATTTCTAATTTCCTTTAATTTGGTTGTATATTATGATTATTTTTGATTTATTCACCTTATTTCATAGAAAATGTTTGGCGTTTCGTTACCAGTGACAATGTATTTGTATTAAAACTGTATAGTTTGAAATCGGTGACGAAAAATTAACGGTATTCAAGCACGCGAATTTATTAGGCAAGACTTGTATACAAGTATGACGTCAAACCTACAAATTGTAAGCTTGGATAAGAAGAAACGAGCTGTATAAAGGTAATTTCAATTTGTACTCAACCGTGGCGTCATACTGTGTAAATACTTACCTACCTAAGAAATCACGGCTGAATATCGTTTTTTGAGAAGTACAGAAGTGAGCAAAATTGAATACTTTTTAAGGTGAATTAAGTACCTTACCTACATATTTGATTAAAAAAAATCCTAAACTTGATCTAAATTGACCAATTAACTGCGTCATTTAGTGTATCTTAAATTTTACTTTTTGGACCTCAATGGTCTAGCTGCGCCAGCCCATCTTGATAAATCGTGCGAGTAAAGCAACGCCTAGCGCGGTCAGTTCTTAGACGAGTCACCAATATTTGTCTATGGATAACTCATCTGTGCTTCGGAAAGCACTTTGATCAATTGGTCCAGGTTGTTGACCCTGATAGCAGTCGTTAGGTCAAGTTAGTGGTTTCAAGGCGAACTGAAACCTCTAGGTAAGCCACGCTTCTACAAAAGCCTGGATTTTTGTGGTCTTGTTATATTTTCGCGGGATAAAACAACCTCAAAAGAAATAGAGGGTAAAACAGGCCCATAACGGCTAAATTTCTGTCTTAAATAACAATGAAATCCTTTCTTTTTGTAAATTCATTAAGGTAGGTACTTGGAGGTACTTGCTTTTTTACTCACTTCTGAAATTCAGTGTGAAATAAATTCTAGCATTTAAGATAAAAGAAAGAACTGAAGTTGTCGAGTCTTTGTCTTCAAAGATATTGTGCCAAAGACTATGGGAAGGAATTTAAGGATTTAATGTACCTAAGTAATGTGTAAAATGTTTCGTATTTGTAATGCACTGGTCTCTTAGAGGTAAGCATGATGTAGCAATATTCTCTTACACATTGTGTTTATATGTAGATAAAATAAATATTATACACTTTCAAAATTATGTTGTTTTGTTTTAGTAGCTAACCTACTATACATATAATTATGTAGTGTAAACGTCTGTTTTTGGTATGCACTTACCTATATAGATCAAAAATGTGAACTAAAAACTCTATAATTCTTTCAAAGTGACAGCTCTTTACATTTTTACCCGACTGCGCGACGCAAAGGAGGGTAATGTGTTTATCGGTCTATGTATGTATGTGTGGATGTTTCTTTGTGGCGTTCTAGAGGCCAAACGCGTGGACCGATTTTGATGATTCTTACGTCAATCGATTTGTCTTAATCTGGCGAGTGTGGTTAAAGACATGACAGTAATCCAAATTAACTTTTGTCACAACCAGACGCCATATTGTCAAAATTAAAAAATCCAAAATCGTCAAAGTATGTCAAGATTGGTAAAATGAATGGGTCCCGACTGTGAGTCATTTTTTACTCATTTAATAGGTGTTCTGTGTGTATCGATTACAAAACTATTATTACTTAGCGTAATTTCAAATTACTGGGCTTGTTTTTTTCTTTTTGGGTTTTTTGTTGTTTCTATGCGTATTTTTTAATCGAGTTTTTTACGCAGTCGGGTTTTTTGTTTTTTTTATAAAAAAAATTTTTTTAAAGTAATGCTTTCCAAAAATTTGCACCCGATAGGACTTGAACCTGCATCTTTGGGGAGTTCAGCCTCAACGGCTTAACCAATTTGGCCACAAGTGCTCGTTTAGTCGAGTTGAAATTAAACTTCGCATCTTTTTTTTGTTATCTTTTGATGTAGTCATCCAAGTGTACGAAACACTTTAAAATACATCAAAAGGTGACAAGGTCTTTTTTAGATTTTCCTTTGATTATTGACAGTTTTATGTTTACATTTTTTATCTAAGTTTCTGATAACTTAAAATAACAAGTTATCGTAATAATAGTACTTATCTAAGCATATTGTATTCCAAGCAGAAAGAACTATTTTTACTGCAAGAGTGTTTTTTGAATCTAGAGATGAAAGAGGGTCTCTAACCTAACCTAACCTAACTTGGGCGCGAAATAGTGTTTGATCCCAAAGTAGACATTATCAATCACCCTCTAAGAGAAAAGAAGTGTAAATTTCCTCATAGAGGGTGATTGATATGCCTACCTCGGAATCGAAAAGCTGAAATCTATAGTCCGTACTTTGACTTTGCTAAGCAAAAAGTTTGACTCACGACAAATGTTTGGTTTTTATAAAGCGATTTTCGCAACTATCCAAAGTTTTTTCTTAGTGTCGAAGTTTTTCAAATTTAGAATGTAAACCAATTAAAAATAATGACCTAAATGTTGCTTCTCTGGTATGACTTTAGAGTTCTTTTTATTTGATTCGTATATTACAAAATGATGAATTTCGACTATACATTCCAATTCTAAGTTTATGCTTAGTTTTTGCTCAGCTCAGTCTGCGCAAAGTCTTAACTTACATTAATTATAATTAATGTAGGTACAAAAAAGAAAAGAAAAAATGAGAAGTCAAGGGTAGTAGCAGGTAGCGGGCAGAGGGGTAGAGTTTTGTATATCAACGGACACACCTATACATAGGTACGACATAGCAGCAGTAAAACATAATAGAGTTTATTAGTTTCAAATCGAAACAAACATTTCATAAAGGCTATCCATTATAAAGTTGCGAGTAATCCTTATATTATTTGTAGTGATTAGTTAGAGGAGGCGGGGACGCGTAATCGGGAGCCAGTGACTTGCAGTTTTATAGGACCACGCCCCGGTTTACATGCGTGGCGCCGGTAAGGTTTGAGTAATCGACTTTTTACTTGCTAATTTAACGAGCTAATATTTTTTAATTTGTAGATGGGTGGTTAAATAATTTGATTTATTTACTTAAAATATCAAATTATGATATGAAAATAAAAATGTGGATCATGTTCCCATTGAGTTTTCCCGATAAATTATTATTTTAATACCCGCCACGCCGCGCGCACTCTTTCTCTCTCTTACATAGGTAGGTAGTATGGAAGTGGAAGAGAGATGATGTCATGTACTCGCACGCACGTTAATCCTACTAAGTTTGTGATTTGTAGGTAAGTATGTTTGTTTGTTACTCAATTAGGTACATAAAAGGACTGGATATGGAATAACATTTGGAATACTTACATTTTATCCCGATATTCCCGCGGGTGAAACCGCAGCTACTACCGTACTGTTTTATAAAACTGTAAATTAGTGGAGTGCAAACAGTTGTATCTTTACCATAATAATATAGTACTTTCAGCTTCGCATCCTTCATTCGAGCTAGTATTGGGAGACGTAGTCCTATTCCATAATAGTCTATAAGGTAGAAATGTAGGTGCCTCTACCTACTCTGTTTTAATTAAATATCAAATTCCCTCGAGGAACCCATGGACCCCAGTTTTCGAAAGTAGGTACCTATCTAATCTACTTATTTGCCATTTCATTTAAACTATAGATCATTGACTCTAGTTCATTAACGCGTTCAAAGTAAACCGACTATTTCCGCCCGGTTCTATTAAATTGAATCGACAAAAGAAAGGAAGCGCCTCCATTGTTACGATGAGCGGATCGATTCATCGGACATTCATTGACTATAAAAAACACGACACCTATAAAATCAACATTGTTAATTTAACGCCGGCATTTTGTTTACTTAACCGATTTACTTAGACTTTAGGAAAAATATTTTTGTTATTGGGAACAAATTAGACAAAGCGTTTGTACCTACATATCTCAGTGTATTTCTGTGTAGAATGCTTACCCACGCACTTCGATTATAGTATATTTGATCGAAGCCCACGCACGTAAGAAAATTGGGCGTAGGGAGTGTAGAAGTACTAATTGGAATTGCACTTCGATGACAATCGGGTTTCGCTATAATAGACCTATAGACTATAGGTTATAGGGGGTCTGAATGAACTAACACAAAAAATAGATTTAACAAGAGATTTTATTTATAAAAGGTTGAATTTAAGTTTACAAAAAGAAGGAGGGGGTAGGTAGAAGACCGCCTAATCGAGCTCACTTGTTTACATTAACCTGGCAACAGTATCTACCGCACTTCCCTCAGTTTGAAGGTCGACGAGGTCCAGCGGCACGGTGAAGAGGCAGTGGAGCAGACAGGTAGCAGCCGGGTAGTAGGAAGACCGGACTCCTTACGGTGTTGCTATTTCGGGGCAGCAGATAGCCCGTGCAGTGTTAATATTCGGGGCAGCAGATAGCCCGTGCGATGTTCATATTCGGGCAGCAGATAGCCCGAGCGGTGTTTCTGAAGATTTATATAAATACGTGCGCGTGCAATTGAGTGGTTCGCACGTTGACGCGCAGTCTGTCTACTGCAGAGACCGAGGTTTTAGGATAACGGTCGTAGCCCCGTAACCTTGGTCAACGGGTAGCCTGTAGTATTCCCTACAGCTGGATTTTGGCGATGAAGCTGGTCATGATGAAGTGATATTTAGGCAGCAGTGCGGAATAACAGGCTAGTAATGAGTTTTTAGTAGACGAGAAAGCGAAGGTAGGTATTTTAACGGTTACAGACAAGTTACAGATGATGAAGCAAAAATGAAAGTGAGACAAAAATTACACTAATATAACAATTAATTTATACAAATAAGGGTGAAAATGCCCCATGCAAATTGTCGTTCGATCTTACCACTAGCTATTAGAAAAAGTGGTAAGTTCGCACTAGTGTCAGAATCTGTGCGTGCCAGTTACCACGTAAGCCGTTAGATCTAGCAAGATTTGTAGTAGGTACATTGAAGCCTGGAAGAAATCGCTTTTAGCGATATGGTCGCCCATTTGTACACCTTTTTACTTTTAAGCTTTCTGTGTAATATTTGTCTCACTTATTAATTATAATGTAAACTGATCTTAATTGTTGTTGGTTGTTCAAATAAAGTGTTAATCTATCTATCTATTGAAGAATGCAGGTAAGAGGTTTAACGGCTAACAATAGAAAAACTGCAGCCCTAGATAACATTCTTATCGAATAACGAAATCGCCAATCTACAGATGTTTTTGTATGAAATTGACATAATAAGTTCGCGAAAAGTCACAGCAAGTTATTTGCATCGAAACAGTCAAGTCGTCATAGTTAAAGTCAAGTCTAGGGAATCATTTGTAAACACGGCGGCCATTTACAAAGATTGTTCACGGAGCTTTAGAGACAACGCTAAAGTCCATGTTTTGCACTGATTTTCACTTTCATTGCAGTTGTACGTACACCTTCACGACGAAACTAAATTGATTATATGCCCCCGAAATTTACAATTTATTAAAATAATTTGATAAAAACAAACAATTTACACGCATTTGAACTAGGTTTTACAAAAATGAAAATTTAGCAACACATCTCCTCAACACGTTCCCGTCAAAACTCGAACCGGCCTTTTATTTTATTTCTTATCAATTGTGAACCGATTAAAGCCATTAGAAAATTCACCAGTGTCAAGTATTATTAATATATTATGTAAGTTATTTGCATCGAAACAGTCAAGTCGTCATAGTTAAAGTCAAGTTTAGGCAATCATTTGTAAACACGGCGGCCATTTACAAAGATTGTTCACGGACCTTTGGAGACAACTCTATAGTCCATGTTTTGCACCGATTTTCACTTTCATTGCACTTGTACACTTTCACAACGAAACTGAATTGATTAAAATATGCCCCCGAAATTAAACAATTTACACGCATTTGAACTAGGTTTCACAAAAATGATAAGTTAGCAACACAATACATCTCCTCAACACATTCCCGCCAAAACTCGTGGTGCTAAATTTTAATTTTTCTGAAACCTAGTTCATATGCGTTCAAATTGTTTAATTTCGGGGGCATATTAATCAATTTAGTTTCGTGAAGGTGTACAAGTGGAATGAAAGTGAAAATCGGTGCAAAACATTGACTTAGTGTTGTCTCCAAGGCTCCGTGAAGATTGTTTGTAAATGGCCGCCGTGTTTACAAATGATTCCCTAGACTTGACTTTAACTATGACGACTTGACTGTTTCGATGCAAATAACTTGCATAATATATTAGAATACATGACACTGGCTAATTTCCTAATGGCCATAATCGGTTCACAACCGATAAGAAATAATAAAATAGCATTTCAGGAACGTCAATTATTTGACATTGACAGTTTACCGTTCTAACGCTTTTTGTTCGTGTTGTTTGTGTTGTGAGTGTTTTTTTGTGAGAAATAATAAATCATCTACCAACATTTTTATCAATGGGCTGGGAAATGAAAACACGAACAACTGACGCACAATTTGCAATACTTCTAGAATTTATGGAGAGGTTTGTGTATAGATGAAATTCCTTGAATTTTAAACATAAGATTGTTTTTTTTCATTTACTGTCTCCTTTGGATTTGGAGACATGCCTTGCTTATCAGTATCGCACTGGCTCGTCCACATCGTCGTCTTAAAACTGGACTACCTACCTAGCTTTCTCTTAATCTATCTACATAGGTTGGTAGATGAGCTGAAACCACCACTGAAATAAAGCGGTAAATCGTTTTGCATTTCCTTCAATATAGAGGGAACTCCTTCAGTTAGATTTGCAGGTTCGTGCATATGTCTTTCAATTTATGAAACAAACAAGCAAGTTAAAGTTACTTTTACCTGGAAATGCTGGACTGACTTGGAATAACCCTATCACTTGAGGAAACCCTGCAATTAAGGGGGCATGAGAAGCAATTATAATAGTATTTTTTTAATAATAGAGTAGATTTCTTTCTCTGGGTGTCATAAAGGCGACTAAGGTGACTAGCAAGCCAGAAGTTTAGCAAGAAGTTTATCGACCACCGTGGTCGATAAACTTCTTGCTCCCTAGGAACGTTGGAAGTAGGCAGGCGGCTGACTGTAAAAAAATTGCCAAAATCTAGCTTAACTAACCCCAGGCTCCCAAGAGGAATGCAACCGGAGACATTGCTTAGATGAGAAAATGATAAAGAAAAATTTGTTTGTTCCAGACATGGTGACATAGGCAAGGTCAAAACTGGCCCACAGAGCCGTTTGATGGCTGAAGAGTTGTGGGTGAAACTGTCTGATGCATTGAATGTTGTCGATGGGGGGGTAAAGAGGACACCTAACAAATGGAAAAGAGTAAGTTAAGTTTTGAAATATGTTCCACATTTACAGCTTCAGTTGGTTGTTATTTTAAGTAATTTATTAATTGAGTTTGAATTGTTCATAATTCTATTCTGCTGTTATGAATGGGAAAGTGTAAGGATGTGTGTTTGTAATTTAGTCATATATTCACAGCCAAAAATAACCATTTTTATTTATTTATGATTGGTTTTGTTTTCTCTAGATATGGGCAGACTGGAAGTCAAAAACGAAACAAAAGGTTAAGGCAAAAACACAAAACTATAAGAAACCCCTCACAATTTCGGAGAAACGGGTAGCTGCGGTGTTGAAGAGAACTGGGATTTCAGGGCAAGGGATGAATGTTAGTTCAT
Organism: Idaea dimidiata; assembly: GCA_949358125.1. Classification (NCBI taxonomy): domain Eukaryota; kingdom Metazoa; phylum Arthropoda; class Insecta; order Lepidoptera; family Geometridae; genus Idaea; species Idaea dimidiata. The sequence goes on from OX442337.1 coordinate 13,969,585, forward strand.
ATTCATTAATTGGGGGTGGTAACCCCAACATCACAATAGTCTCCAGCTTGCAGGACCTAAATCGCCCTGCTAATTAATAAATTATAAGTACCTAATAAAAAAAACCCCTAAAAATGTAAGGGACTTACGAAATGTCGACGACGGGATCGGGACTTACGCGGGTGAAACCGCGGAATACAGCTAACTCTATAGAAAGTTTAAATATTTTTAGGGTTCCTAAAATTTAATTTTTAGAATGGGAGAATGTTGCCTTTGAATTTTACTGTCATTGAAAGCGAGGTCTTTAAGCTGTCGGTTTTAATGACAGTTGAACTCGACGAAGTTCAACCGACAGCGTCGCCTTCAAATATATGCAAATTAACGTTATAGTTTGAACCGCGCAGGTTATTCCCTTGCGCAGTGGGATTTCGATGTCGATTACGATGGAAGATGCGCGGTTTTTTTTAGTAAAAAAAAATGTTTTATTTTATTTCAGAGAATACCCAAATTAGAGCCAGAGAGCAGCAATAAAGAAATAGATTTAGTTTTAATAAATGATGACAATGTCTGTGGTAAGTTAAAATGTCCTACTTCATACTAATATTATAAAGTAAAAGTTTGTAAGTAAGTAAACAAGTACCTATGTTATGATAATAGCTGATAATAGAGACCTGAACTCATAATCCAAAATTAAAAGAGTAGAATAGAATTGAAAAACATTTAATCATTTTGAAATGTCAATTTGAAATGACAACAAACAAATACACTTAGAGTATACATAAGCAAGCTATAGAGCGCTGGTATGCGAGTATGAACTGTAAGCACCGGTATGAACAGTCAAAAATGACAAAAACGATGTCATCAGTCACCTAGGGTTACGGGAATTTACTGTTTCTCTCGTCAGAATTTATTCTAGTTATAATTATGGTGAAATGTTCAGTGTCACTATTCAACCTCAACATTTGAATATCTATGTATAGAGCATCTGCTTACACTTTACGCAGTAGGCAAATACCCATAGGCGCTTTGCTTATGCTTACCCATTTGCTTATGTATACTCAAAGCACACACATAAGTACATACAAACAATGGAACACAATTTTTACATAGAAAATAATATAAGACAAAACAAAGACATATTGCGACTTAGGCAAGTGAAGCCGCTGGGCGATTAGTTCTTTGTCCATTTGACTGAGCTCTTACAGTTCTTGAGTTACAGCCTCGTGACAGACAAACAACGGACCTACACTGGAGTCTTATGTAAAAGTGTCCCTAAAAACAGTGTTATTTATCCCACAGAAATACCTCAAGCATCGGCACAACCTCAAGCAAGCACAAAGCAAGAAAAAAGAAGTTCAAGCTCAAGCTCGAGCACAAGCAGTGAAAGCGACATAGAATCATCACCCTTTACAAATGGCCCCAGCGATCTGAATTCAAGGCGACCAAGCATCAATAGTACCACACAGGAACGTATCAGACCAGATTTTTCCGCGAGAATCCCGCGCAATCAGGCGCGCTTTTCCAACCCTTCCCGTAGATCTAGTAGTTCTTTCCAAAAAGCTGTACGGGAGTTTGCTTCTATTGAAAGGACACGGCTAGACCTTGAAGCTCGTAGAATAGAGGTGGAAAGAGATAGGAATGAACTCTTGCATAAAATTATAGATATAAGTCAGACGTTTGTTGAAGCTTATATCAACAGGAATCTTTGATGATATGGGTTACCTGATGTTGATCTTTGTAATTTACCTGAGGGGCTTATTCTCGTATTAAAATTATTTAAAATATCATTTCAACATCATTTATTTCAAATTTAACGTTTGTTAAATAATATTTAACCTTGAAGAAGCTAACTGTACGGTTAGCGAAAGCTCTGTCTTTAGAAATAATGGCGTTATTAAATAAAACGCGAGTAAAACCCGGTAAATATTGTGTTTTATTATGCAAAATTGCGAAAACCTTAGACAAAATTAATTAATATTTGTCTTTATGAGTATACTGTTACAATATTTTTTTGTAGAATAAAGTTTTGGTGAACCCTATTTATTTCAGTTGCAAGTAACAGTTTCAGTTTGAGTGTGTTGTTTTCCAAATGTAATGATATTGAAATGAAATTTTGGATAATTTTACTACAGGAGTAACCCTTCAATACACATTCTAGTACCTACCAAATACCTTGGGCATTCCAGAGGAACATGTAATGTACCTACAAACATGGCGAATGTAAGATATTCTTAATAATATGGAATTTAAGCAAGTTTAATTAGTTTTTAAAACCAAGAGATGGTTATTTTTTTTATAATTTTATAAATTAAGATATATTTAGACGCTTGATTGACGATGATAACTGAGAGATGCGAGTTCGAATCCCAACTTTGCGTTGTGTTTTTGTAGTGTATTTTCCCTTTATTATTTTTCTATTACTACGTAGGTACGTAGGCTTAAAGTAAGTTGAATATGAAATTATATATTTTTAGGGTTTCATAGTCAAAAAGAAACTTTAAGGGACCGTCTCCACGAGCGTTAGAATCGCGGTGATTTCTATACAACGCACCGCCGCGTTAACATCGCCGTGTGGAGACACGTTCATAGAGATTGTATAGAAATAAGTGGGTCGACGATATATCGCCGCGATTCCAACGCTCGTGGAGACGATCCCTTATAGTTTCGTCATGTCCGTCCGTCCGTCCGCTTCTTAGCTCAGGGATGGTTAGTACTACGAACACGAACGTACGAAGCTGCACGAGTATACAAGATGTAACGGGTAAGCCCTTTTAAGCCGAAAGGGGGTTGTTTTGGACTTCTAGGAGACCAACTTTTGTTCTACGAGTTTTGAAAATTCGAAGTACTTTTCGAAAATTTTAAGTGTAAAGTTTACTTGAAGATCAGCTGTTTACAAAAAAACACTCAAAATTACAACAAAAAAAAGTTTGATTGTTCAAAAGTCTTAGAACAAAAGTTGTTCCCTTAGATGTCTAGAACAACCCCCTTTCGGCTTAAAAGGGTTACACTTTGTATATATTGATCACGGCAAAAAAAACGGTAACGTAAAATAAAAAATGTATAAACGTTTTTCATGATAGGTACTACCTCCCCAACATGTAAAATGGGGGATGTTTTTTTTTCTGGTTTACCCCATCGTGTGAGGTATCGTTAGATAGCTATTTTTAAATCATTGCGGGTTTTCATAAACCAGTTATCTTTTTACGGTTCCGTTTTCGAAATATTGAGCCTTAAAGGTCTAGTTTTTAGGGGTAAACTGTACCCCCCCACTAACAGCCAAATTGTTTTACTTGGATACGTTATATGTGGTCGCGGTAGAATTAAAGGAAAATTATCACAGCTGAGCTGTTTTTTCTTTAAATTCACGAGTACTTAATTGAAAGAAATAAAGAGTAAAATTTCGAACAAATTCCGTTGAATTATACATACTAGGTAGGTGTTAGTTGTAACGACTTTTCCAGATTGCAATCCCTGTTATTGGAAACTACGAAACCCTACACTGAGCGTGGCCAAGGCACGCACTTGCGGAATTATTGTTGTAAGAAAATAAAAAAAAACATAAGTCTTGTTATTAAAACTTGCCCAATTTTTGTTGTAAAAAAATAAAACATAAATCTTATTCGTTATTAAAAAAAAAGGAATTTAATACGTTTTTTTTGTTCAAGAATAAGCGCAGACTGTCGTCTGCGCCAGGCCTTAGCCAAATAATTAATTAGAATTTAGACGCACACAAAGATAGGGGTTTAAGTTTGAAATTGGAATGCTTTCTTTTTTAATTGTTTGTGGTTAACTATAGCCTGTGGCGTGACGTGGCCTTTTTTAATGGACCATAGACGTTTTGGCGGTAAATCAACCGGAAAATTGCTAAGTAGGGTGTTCATAGTTTAATGTTAATAGGGTACCGACCGAGCGAAGCAGACAGTTGGTGGGTAGCTACAGTTGTTGTTTAGTGATTTATATCTATAAAATCGAACAAACAAGTAAATCTTTCCTCTAATATTACTAGCTGCGCCCTGCGGTTTCACCCGCGTAAGTCCCGTTCCCGCGGGAATATCGGGATAAAAAGTATGTGTTAATCCAGGTTTCCAGCTACCTATACAATATGTAACGGGTAAGCCCTTTTAATCCGAAAGGGGGTTGTTCTAGACGTTTAGGCGAACAACTTTTGTTCTACGACTTTTGAAAATTCGAAGTACTTTTCGAAAAATTTAGGTGTAAAGTTTACTTGAAAATCAGCTGTTTCTTAGAGTTCGAGGTCATTGACCTTATGTTGTTCTTTCATTTAGTTTGGTCTACTACAATCAAACCTTCAATTACCTTTATTTTCAAAAACAGCTGTTTTCCAGTAAAACATAATCTCAAAATTTTCAAAAAAAAAGTTCGAATTTTCAAAAGTCGTAGTACAAATGGTGTTCGCCTAGACGTCTAGAACAACCCCCTTTCGGATTAAAAGGGCTTACCTGTTACATCTTGTATTCCAAGTTTCATGGCAATTGGTTCAGAAGTTTTTGCGTGAAAGAGTAACAACCTCACATACATACAAACTTTCGCGTTTATAATATTAGTAAGAGTAAGATTAGTAAGATAGTACATTATAAAAAGTTTTATCCTGACTTATCTACTACTAAAACAAAAATCTACCTTTAAAACCTTGGCGAAAGCTCGATCTTTAGAAATAAAGCCGTTATTAAATAAATAAAATGAAAAATTGATTTTGAAAACTCACAATGATTTTAAAAGAGCTATCTAACGATACCACACGATGGAGTAAGTAAGAAAAAAATATCCTCCTTGTTTCATGTGGGGGAGGTACCCTAAAAAAGTTATATAGGTATATGAGTCTTGGCGGGAACTCGTTGAGGAGATGTGGTGCTAAATTTTTATTTTTGTGAAACCTAGTTCATATGCGTGCAAATTGTTTAACTTCGGGGGCATATTAATCAATTTAGTTTCGTGAAGGTGTACAAGTGGAATGAAAGTGAAAATCGGTGCAAAACATTGACTTAGTGTTGTCTCCAAGGCTCCGTGAAGATTGTTTGTAAATGGCCGCCGTGTTTACAAATGACTCCCTAGACTTGACTTTAACTATGACGACTTGACTGTTTCGATGCAAATAACTTGCATAATATATTAAAATACATGACACTGGCTAATTTCCTAATGGCCATAATCGGTTCACAACCGATAAGAAATAAATAAAATATAGGTATATATTTTTTTTTTATATTTTTTTAAAATACATTCAAGATCGGGACTTTACGGACGAAACCGCGCTAGCCACCTTACCAGCTTATTATTTTACAAAAACCCGCGACTTACTCTGTTTAGAAATAGTGCTTAGCCGACTTTTTCGTTCATTACTCGGGATCTACTAATTGGAATTCGATGTAAAGTATACCACGAGGTTCCTCGAAAATAGAACTGTCCAATAAAATTTCCATAGGATTAGTAGATTTTAATTGTATGAGGAACAAACAGAGAAACAGGCAGACAGACATGAAATTTAAAATAAAATAATTTTGTTCTACTACTTTTCCTGTTTTTGTTACTTTTTACTGTCTCATAGACAACTTTTTTTTTTATTTACTTCTAATTACAGACTTTTTGATTACTTACCTCTTCCTTTATTAGATATGAGTAGAGAGATAAATACAAATTAACACTTATCTTACATACCTAGGTATTTATTACCTATACATAAATAGATTGTTCTTCTGTTTTCGCGAAGTTTCATTAAAATAAACTCATTTTTAACCGACATCCAAAAATGGAGGTCATTCCGGTTTTAATCGTGTTGATTTTATCGATTAACAATTTAATCAATGCCCTACATTTCTAGGTCTTACTCCCTAGGTGAGGCTACACTTAGGAATCTCATTTACCTACACCAAACCCACACCGAATCAATAAGTTTTACAATAGCAATAAATAGCACGCATAATGTCATCAGACGCGAGTAAAGTTGATCATCGTAACACAATTGCATATTTATTCTACATAGATATTCGCTTTGATAACGCTACGCCTTGTTGTATTTAAATATTGGAGGCTTTGTAGTGTGACCATGGTTTTTGCAATCTAGTTATGGATATCTATTAAATTCTTTGTCATGCATGAATGCTAATAACTGCTGGAGTTTTAACGGGAATTAACGCGTTGAGGTGATGTGTTGCTAAATTTTCATATTTGTGAAACCTAGTTCAAATGCGTGTAAATTGTTTAATTTCGGGGACATATTATTCAATTTAGTTTCTTGAAGGTGTAAAAGTGCAATGTAAGTGAAAATCGGTGCAAAACATGGACTCCAAAGCTCCGTGAACAATCTTTGTAAATGGCCGCCGTGTTTACTTATGATTCCCTAGACTTGACTTTAACTATGACGATTTGACTGTTTCGATGCAAATAACTTGCATATATTAATAATACTTGACACTGGCTAATTTCCAAATGGCCATAATCGGTTCACAACCGATAAGAAATAATAATATAACATTCTTTGTCATGCATGACGCTAATAACTGACTATCGTATAGGCACAGTGCATATACGATAGTCAGACAACCTCTGTGGCGCGTCGGGCGAACGCTTGGCTGCAATACAGAAGGTTGCGGGTTCGATTCCCGCTGGGTGCAAATATTTATGCTTAAAAATAAATATTTGTATCTGTTCTGGGCGTATTTCTATGTATAATATGTATGTATTTACAAAAGAAAAATAAATATAAGTAGTATATCCGTTGTCTAGCCACCGTAACACAAGCTTAGCAGCTTACCACGGGGCTAGATGGCGCTGTGTGTTCGTCAGAGGATTTATTTATTATTTATTTATTTATAGAAAGGCTGGGGCCTGGGGCACAGCAGTATGGAAACTACCTACAAATTTACATTTTAACGGGTCTTAATCGCGTCGAGTCAAGAAAAATAAAAAATAATACGCGATTGAGACCCGGTAAAATGTATACCTACAAATGCTCGAAAACGGCTTACTCACACAAACATGCGCGTCGAATAGCTCCTTATGGGGTTTCGCGTAGTACTGAGTAGGTACCGCGTCACGACGAGTGTGTGTGCAGTTTCCATACTTCTCCCTCTATGCACTGTGGTAAGTATAGGGCTTTTGGAGAGTGTCTTCTCTATTTAGTGTAGGCATTCTTAATGAAAGTTTTTCAAAATTTCTACGGAATCATTTATGCCGGTGAAAATAGCAGGTTCCCCGTTATCTGAATCGATGAGGAGGACTAGACACTGTTAGAAAGAGACAGCATGCTCAATGTAGCGGAACACTTTTTCTTGAGTTCGTGAACATTCTAGTTCTAGTAATATAACTTCTTTGCTTAGGACAAAGCATTTAGGCTGAAATCTATAGTCCGTACTTTGACTTTGCTCAGACTGAGCTGAGCAAAAGCTAAGCATAAACTTTGAATTGGAATTTATAGTCTAAATTAATTTTGTAATATAGGTACGAATAAAATGAAAAGAACTTCATAGTCATAACAGAGAAGCAAAGTTTACGTCATTTTTTTTGATTGGTTTACATTCTAAATTTGAAAAATTCGACTTTACTAAGCAAACACTTTGGACAGTTGCGAAGATCGCTTTATAAATACCAAAAATTGTTTTAAGTCAGAGTTTTTGCTTAGCAAAGTCAAAGTACGGACTATGAATTTCAGCTTTAAAGAGGCGATCGTTGGCAATACCTCATTTCATCGAGTACCAAGTAGAGACTAAATATAGTGGAAATCAAACAAAGCTATGCCTAAAAAACTTGTTCAGCCAGTTAAAAAATTAAAAGTGTTTTTATACTTAAAGAAATGCTTTCCAAAAATTTTGCACCGGACAGGACTTGAACCTACATCTCCGGGGATCCGTCCCAACGCCTTTCCAATTTGGCCACGGATGCAATCGATGTTCAATCGAGTCGAAATTAAGGATTGCATTTCTATAAGTATAAAAACACTTTTAAGTCTAAGGCTGAAATTTATAGTCCGTACTTTGAGTACGTTAAGTTACTTAAGGACGCGACTGATGTGAAATCCCTTCCGTTTGAATAATTTTGTTCATAACCGGTATCAAATAGATCTTTAAACAATGTATTATATTATTGTACAAGATACAAGAAGTGTCCCCTTCATTTCAAAAACAATAAAAAATAATTTTGAATACCACTATTATACAGGCAAAGTTACCCCTGTTTTACAAAATAAATCATTATTTCTTCTAAATCCTTAACCGCTATATTTTCTTATAGACATCATAATGTTAGAAAATTCAATACCTAGAACCTCTTCATCGCATTTTATAAAAATATTATTTTAATCTTCGTTAATGATTGATTTTACTAGAAATTGTAGATTTTTTCATGCAATTCCATCTCGCTCATTTATATGCAATCGGACAAGGACCGATAATTAACATCTATCGCCGTCTTAACGTAATTTAACGTAGTCAAAGTCCGTACTTTGACTACGTTAAATTAAGTTAAAAGTGTAGTTGTATTTATAAAAGTGATTTGTCAAAAAATGTCTCCCTATTTTGGCATACCTTAGCTGGTCCCCCTTAAACTCAGTAGGTGAGTTATCCAGAGCATCGAGTCCCCCACGGACCCATTACCATACGTGGGTTGTTATTGAATTAACAACGAAACTCGGTCTGTCAGTGCTTTAGACACGGGGCCCCTCGTAAGAGTTTAGTGTTGCCAGTGTTCTAGCTTCATTACTTATAAAATATTATTTACACATGACTAAGTTATGTGACGTTTGTCTCTGTCTGTCAACTTTGAAACTTCATGTGACAGTAAAAGACAAACAATGTTGAGTGTTACCCGCGTATGTCCCGTTCCCGCGGGAATATCGGAATAAAAAGTAGCCTATATGTGTTATTCCAGGTCTTTTATCGCAATCGGTTCAGTAGTTTTATCGTGAAAGAGTAACAACCTCACATTCATACATATACTTACATACGTACAAACTTTCGCGTTTATAATATTAGGGGTAAAAGTATGAAATTGCCGATTTGTACTGAAAATCTTAATTGTTTATTTTTTAAATTTTTAACAAATTTATTTAATCAAAATAGTTGCCATTATTATCTATACATTGCTGCCATCTAATGGGAAGGTTATTAATGCCTTTGCGATAGAACTCCGACGATCTAGACTGCACAAACTGTGTGAAAGCATTTTGTACTGCCTCCTGGGAAGAAAACTTCTTGTCACGTAGATAATTGTCCAAATCACGAAAAAAATGGTAGTCCGTTGGAGCAAGGTCTGGTGAATACGGAGGATGACGAATGGTTTCTAAGTGCAGTTCCTGAAGGGTCAAAATGGTTTCTCGTGCTGTGTGAGGTCTCGCGTTGTCGTGGAGCAATAATGGTGAAGATCGATTCATGAGTCGGGGCTGTTTTACTGCTAGTTTTGTCAACATGGTTCGGAGTTCGGCACAATAGACATCTGCCGTAATTGCTTGACCAGATCGAAGAAAACTATAGTGAATAACACCATGCTGAGACCACCAAACAGTTACCATTACCTTTTTATTGGTAAGTTTTGCTTTAGGACACTGTTGTGGCATTTGACCTGGGGTCAGCCATTGCATTTTTCTTTTCCGGTTATCATAAAGAATCCACTTTTCATCACATGTTACAATTCGATCCAATATTCCTTCATTTCTGTACCGGTTCAACAAGGCAACACAAGTTTCAACACGCGTTTCTTTCTGCAGATCAGTCAAATCATGAGGCACCCATTTTTCGTATTTTTTTATTTTATTGATTTGACGCAAGTGAGTCAATAAAGTGGGTAAGGTAACGTTAAACCATGCCGCTAATTCCTGGGTAGTTTGACTAGGATCGGCTTCCACTATCTCTCTTAATTCATCGTTATTCACCTGTGTGGGCGGTCTTCCTCGTGGCTCGTTCTTTAAGTCGAAATTTCCATCACGAAAGCGTTTAAACCAAAATCGCACGGTGCGTTCATTAGTAGACCCCTCTCCAAACGCAGCATTGATATTGCGGGCTGTTTCTGCCGCGTTAGTTCCGCGTCGGAACTCGTATTCAAAAATCACTCGAATTTTCGCAGTATCCATCTTTCTTGTCTAAATTGAATAACAAAAACAATTGAGAGTCGATATTCAAATGTTTCACATTTTTTAAAAAAAGAACATCACAGAAACCATTTGAAAAAAGTTTCATTCGAAAACCTCAAACCATGAAGATTCTATGTCAATTCAAAGAACCTATTGCAATAAAACGGCAATTTCATACTTTAACCCCTATTATTAATAAGACTAGTGAGAAGTAGGATGTGGAATTCTCGGAATAAAATGCGGAAAAGGTGTTTTTGGTAGTAGTTACCTATAATACACTTACCTACGAGGAGACTTAAGTCTTCTTCACTAAGACTATTGTTATTTAGTCGAAACGATTGGTACCTACGTGTCGCCCGGAATTTGAGCCCACGAACCTCCTAATGAAAGTCCACTAAGCCTACACCACTCTTATAATACAAAAACAATAATCACATACTAATATTAGATACCTATATTTATAGATTGTCTTTCTATGTACTTAGGTAGGTATCATAATTATTGATTATGTGTGTATTTACAAAAAAATATATACTTAAGTAATGTAGTAGGTATATCCGTTGTCCAGTACCTACCCATAGTACAAGCCTAGTGCTCAATTTGGGGCTAGATTGCGCTGTGTGTAATGTCGTGCAATTTTTATTATTGTTATAATTATTTATTTGTGTTTCAATCATGCTAAAACAACCAAACCGATTGCGATGAAACTAGGAAAGCAGATAGGTACTTTTTATCCAGATATTTCCGCGTGATCAGGACTTAAGCTAGGTTAAGCCGCGGGGCGCAGCTAGTAGGTAATATAGGTGCAAAAACGTTTCAATTATAGCCAGCTCTACACTTGCTAAGCCTCTTCCTCGCTGCGCAGGAGTGGGCGTGAACTCACGCTGAGCGACAATGAAGCGAGCATACGGGGTGTATTTACTGAATTGCTCTTCGGTGTTATGATGTGATGTCACATCGATACTCAATGTAGAGGATTGACTATTAATTTAATTGTGAGCGTTTGGTGATCTAAACGGCTGTACGATTGAGGTAATCGATCTACTGCTGAGAAAATAGACAGGACTGAGACATGAATGTGCTTTTTAATTAGGTTTAATTGTAATAGGTAGATGCCATGGCTAACAAAATTCAAAATATTTTTATTCTTTTAAATATCATTAGGTTAGGTAGGTACATATTTTTTTAGAAACGACAAGTCAATATTTATAATATAAACAAATAAATGTTCATGTGATTCACATTTTCGCATATTTAGTTAGGGAAAACATACCTAAGAAAAAACTATGCAGTTATTCATATTATTGGACAAAGTTACCTACATACGTCACGATTATAATTGTAAAAGTTTGTTACGCTTTCGCATAAAAAATAACAGATAGATAGATAGATAATACTTGATTTGATCAATCACAAAAATATTACAAAACAACACATTTAAAACTAAATAAATGTTGAACAAATAGGCAGCCTTATCGCTTAAAGCGATTTCTTCCAGGCAACCTTATTGGCATGGAAAAGGGACTTTTTAGTTGTACTGGTAGGTCACGTTGTGATAAACACGTAAGGTCCAGCGGGGCAATCTTGACTATTCTTATTAAAAGAAAAATGAAAAATAAATTTATGTAGTATTTCCGTTGTCTAGTCACCGTAACACAAGCTTAGCAGCTTACCATGGGGCTAGATGGCACTGTGTGGTGGTCATAGAATTTATTTATTTATTTTATTTTTAATAACTTCTTCATATTAATTTAATTTAAAAAGTACCATCTTTGACCGAATAGCACTAAATCAATTTCATAAATTTGTAAATAGATACCTAGTACCTACACTGCACTGCACGGCACTGTTTCATAGATCACACAGACATTATTAAGAAAAGTCGAAATTTGCCCGTAGTCGAGATTGACCCGCTGGACCTTCTAGATTTTTAAGTTGCTATTAACCCCAATAATTTATCTATGGTTGCTATTTTTTACCCCGATATTCCCGCGGGAATGGGTCTTACGCGGATGAATCCGTAATAAATATTAAAAAAATAACGACTGTAAATTGTATTTTGTTGTATGTATTAATCACATTTGCATTCTGTCGGGCCGACTGTTTGTTTGTCCGGTCATCCATCCCTGATGTATGGGAGACATAAATTACGACGCTGCGAGCGAATCCAATTACACACACACTGTTTGCTTTAGATATTTTAATGTATCGGTTATCGAACGATTCTTTATTTCAACTTTTAAGGTTCCGTAATTAAAGGGTAAAGGGCCTATATAACCCTAATAGCGTGATAGGGATAAAGCTAGCGAATTTCAGATATGTAAGTGAAGGACGTAAGATGCGACTATGCAAAATTTTATTGCGTAAAATCAAACAACTGCTAGTTTCAAGATAACTAAACGTTAATCTTGTTCAAAACATTCACTGCCTGTATTGAGCTAAGTTCAGTTCCTATACAAAGTTTTATTAGTTTTCGTACAATATTGACTGCGTAATATCACTTACTTGTACAATTTAGAGAGAAGTTTGGATTTTTTTTCTGTGGAGAAAATTTTCAGGAATCGTGTTTTCACGACATTCACGTGTTGGTTAATATCCTCGACTTAGATAAATATGGTTTCAAAAACTTTTATTTTAAATAACTTTTGTAGTAATTCACCCTAGAAACATCAGTTCTGGTCTACTACGGCCCCTTAAAACAGGACCCTTTTGGACCCTTTAAGACTAGCTGTGTTATAGCTGTGTTACTAAAACACTGTTATTTATTACCCGACTGCGCGACGCAAAGGAGGGTAATGTGTTTATCGGTCTATGTATGTATGTATGTATGTATGTATGTATGTATGTATGTATGGATGTTTCTATGTGGCGTTCTAGAGGCCAAACGCGTGGACCGATTTTGATGATTCATACGTCAATCGATTCGTCTTAATCTGGCGAGTGTGACTAAAGACATGACAGTAATCCAAAGTAACTTATGTCACCACCAGACGCCATATTGTCAAAATTAAAAAATCCAAAATCGTCAAAGTATGTCAAGATGGGTATCGTTGAATAGGTTTTTAAAAATAAATATTAGGTTTCTTTCACCATTTTTCATTTTAAAGAACCGTTTAGGAAATATAACGGTTTAAAGTTAATTTACAATTAGGTATTCTTGCTTTTTACCCGACTGCGCGACGCAAAGGAGGGTAATGTGTTTATAGGTCTATGTATGTATGTATGTATGTATGTATGTATGTATGGATGTTTCTATGTGGCGTTCTAGAGGCCAAACGCGTGGACCGATTTCGATGATTCTTACGTCAATCGATTCGTCTTAATCTGGCGAGTGTGACTAAAGACATGACAGTAATCCAAAGTAACTTATGTCACCACCAGACGCCATATGGTCAAAATTAAAAAATCCAAAATCGTCAAAGTATGTCAAGATGGGTATCGTTGAATAGGTTTTTAAAAATAAATATTAGGTTTCTTTCACCATTTTTCATTTTAAAGAACCATTTAGGAAATATAACGGTTTAAAGTTAATTTACAATTAGGTATTCATGCTTTTTATTACTAACGAACAAGTTTTTATTTTGTTACGTAGTTACGCTTGGAACTATCAAAGTATAAGCCGTAATGGTACAGGTGACAGGAATTTATTGATATATACTAAAACAATATTTACATAAATTGTACCTACCTACTGAATAAAAGCCTAATAACACTTAGGTACCTAAAAACGTTAAAAGAATAATAATAAATTTAAACAATAAATAACTAAACCCTAACTGAAATAGAATCTTACTAATATTATAAACGCGAAAGTTTGTATGTAAGTATGTATGTATGTATGTGAGGTTGTTACTCTTTCACGCAAAAACTACTGAACCGATTGAAACTTGGAATATAGGTAGCGGGGGGACCTGGATTAACACATAGGCTACCTTCTATTCCCGCGGGAACGGAACTTACGCGGGTGAAACCGCGGGGCGCAGCTAGTACATTATAACCCCCTAATGAAATGAATAGATTACGAGACTTACCTACCATCAATAAATGAAAATAACTAAAAAGCGTAAAATAAAAAAAATAATTTATAAAAAACAAAAAAACCCGACTGCGTAAAAACTCCATTAAAAATACGCATAGAAACAACAAAAAAACCAAAAAGAAAAAAACAAGCCCAGTAATTTGAAATTACGCTAAGTAATAATAGTTTTGTAATCGATACACACGGAACACATAATAAATGAGTAAAAAATTACTCACAGTCGGGACCCATTGGAAAAATTAGATTGGAAAAATGAATGGGTCCCGACTGTGAGTAATTTTTTACTCATTATGTGTTCCGTGTGTATCGATTACAAAACTATTATTACTTAGCGTAATTTCAAATTACTGGGCTTGTTTTTTTCTTTTTGGTTTTTTTGTTGTTTCTATGCGTATTTTTAATGGAGTTTTTACGCAGTCGGGTTTTTTTGTTTTTTATAAATTATTTTTTTTATTGTTACTAACGAACAAGTTTTTATTTTTGTTACGTAGTTACGCTTGGAACTATCAAAGTATAAGCCGTGATGGTACAGGTGACAGAAATTTATTGAAATAAACTAAACAAATATTTACATAAATTGTACCTAACTGAATAAAAGCCTAACAACATTTAGGTACTAAAAAAGTTAAAAGAATAATAATAAATTTAAACAATAAATAACTAAACCCTAACTGAAATAGAATCTTACTAATATTATAAACGCGAAAGTTTGTATGTAAGTATGTATGTATGTATGTATGTATGTATGTGAGGTTGTTACTCTTTCACGCAAAAACTACTGAACCGATTGCGATGAAATTTGGAATATAGGTAGCTGGGGGACCTGGATTAACACATAGGCTACTTATTATTCCCGCGGGAACAGAACTTACGCGGGTATGACCGCGAGGCGCAGCTAGTACATTATAACCCCGTAATGAAATTAATAGATTACGAGACTTACCTACCATCAATAAATGAAAATAACTAAAAAGCGTAAAATAAAAAAAATAATTTATAAAAAACAAAAAACCCGACTGCGTAAAAAACTCGATTAAAAAATACGCATAGAAACAACAAAAAAACTAAAAAGAAAAAAACAAGCCCAGTAATTTGAAATTACGCTAAGTAATAATAGTTTTGTAATCGATACACACGGAACACATAATAAATGAGTAAAAAATTACTCACAGTCGGGACCCATTGGAAAAATTAGATTGGAAAAATGAATGGGTCCCGACTGTGAGTAATTTTTTACTCATTATGTGTTCCGTGTGTATCGATTACAAAACTATTATTACTTAGCGTAATTTCAAATTACTGGGCTTGTTTTTTTCTTTTTAGTTTTTTTGTTGTTTCTATGCGTATTTTTTAATCGAGTTTTTTACGCAGTCGGGTTTTTTGTTTTTTATTTATTTATTTAATGACTGACGGATGACTCTTAAAATTAAAGAAATGCTTTCCAAAAATTTCCGCACCCAACAAGACTTGAAGCTGCATCTCCGGGGATCCATCCCGACGCCGCATCCGTGGGCAAAATTGTTAAAAAAATATTTTTCATTTTCATTTTTTCAATAAAATAAATATCTAAATATTTGGGGTTCAATACAACAAACGTGATTTTTTTTTGTGAAAATATACGGAACTGGTTCGTGCTGCAGTCACTTGGCAGGTTTTTATTTAAGTAAGTACTTATTTTAATTTTATTTTAGTGAGGTGTCGCATAAGTTGTTCGAGAGCTTCACAATTACGACCTATATACTGTTGTATTACTCCTTGGTTACGATTCTTACGACACGGGTGCTTTAAACATTTTAAACTCACACGATTTGAACTCATAATTATTTAAAATAATGATGAGTTCAAATCGTGTGAGTTTAAAATGTTTAAAGTGCGAATAAGACCCGGGAAAAATAATTACGGGAAAATTTTACGTAGGTTACCTATATTATCTTTAACTCCCAACGTATACGCTACTTTTAGAAAGAAGTAGGTTGTAAATTCGGATCAAGAGGCTGAGGTAATAGGTAAGTTTTATGAATTTATATGTACCTACGTATGTACATATTATGTTACCAGATATCTACCCCACCCATCTGAGATACGCGCGCAATGATTTTACCTAAGTATAAGAAAGATCTATTGAAAGCTTCTAGTTTATCCTGTGGGTATAAGGAAAATACAGTGATAAACTTATGGATCATTCCCATAATGTCGACTCCATATTATATTGAATTCGTTATAAAAGTTATGTACTTATATTAGTCCTTAAAGTGGCTTCCACATTGGCAATCTTAATTTATAAGTGCCGTATCCAAAGCTAGACACGAAACTAATTAAAATCTACGCCGACAGTACCGAAAAATCATTAACAACGATGTTTATCTTTCACTGAAGCCTTCGTAAAATCAATAAGCATAAAATCACGAAGCTAAATTATAAATAAATAAATATCATTCGATAAGCCATTAATTTCAAGTCAGGGTCGTCAAAGCTTCGATTATGCATCGACAAAGTTATCGGTACAGTTGCTGGTAGCGTTAGCATCTACGTAAATTACCAAATTTGTAACTATATTTTTTAGTTTCAGAAATATCCGTCTGCACAACTATGTTGGTAATGTCATGCGTTTCTGATTTTGTTTCCCGTCACCATTTGACTGATGATGGACTGATGTATGTACTAATTGATTACTTGACTTATGAGCTTCATGTAGGCATGAAAAAAGTTAATTAACTGAAAGGCGCTTTCGTTTCGATATGGGCCGTATTTAGGACGTTGGTAACATTGGTATGTAGGTTGGTTGGGGATAATCTTCGAAATCACTGGACAAATTTTTAAAATTAAATGATATTTAAAATTTAGGGCCGATGCATTTTTGGGAGTAACATGAGACTTTTTATTACGATACTTTCACGGGATTGGGAATTGCGTGGTTAAAACACGGAGCGCAACTTGTGGAAAATATAATTTGTAAAGTTTATTTCCACCAAATAATGTTGCCAAATATTGTCAAAATTAGGTAGCTGCTACCTACTTATGGTTTTTTTGTGATCATGTTTTTGTTTACAATCGTCAAAATATATATTTTATACATTTTTTTCACAATAATCATAGTATGATTCACATTGTCGCATATGGCTATAGTGGAACTGGTGCAATATTCTACCGTAATATTTACTAACACGAAAGATTCCAAAGTAATTCTATATATCGGTTAAAATAAATTGTAAAAGATAAAAGAAACAAAGAAAAGATAAGAAAACAAAAATAAAAAAATAAAAGGCAAGAAAAAGTACACAACCGCATCCACAAACACACAACCCGCCCAACCACATCCGACCCATCTCGGTAGAAGCAAATGTACCTATTGCATTGGGCGAAACAATTCGCCCATTTCCTTAGTCCTGCGTCCGTCCGAGTTTAAAGTTATTAAACCCTTTTAGTATGCAGTTTGGTTTAACCTAATTGAGTGGAGCCGAAGGTTAATTTCTCGCTCAATAATATATTGTTTTCTTATGCAAATGCTTAAAGGCCTGTTTTCGAAATAATTAAATTCGTTTGTAGCCCGAAGCGGTGTAGTTTGAACAGCCTGTGTTAGTTTTTATGTGATTAGCATTAGCTAGATTGGTGGGTTTTAATTAAGTTGAATTTATATTTGTTTAGTTGAAATGTAGTTTAATTAGGTATCATTTAAATAGGTCTCATATTAAGGTAGGTTATAATTCAACTTAATTGGTTCAGTACCTAGTGAAAGCTAAAAATGTCACAGAATTTGGTAGTTTCGTATTTTTTTATTAACCAAGTACGCCCCGCATAAGTTCCGGACCCGTGGAAATTTCCGTATAAAAGGTAACAGAACCCGTAGTGTGATTTTTTTCCTAAAAAAATGCGAACGGGATGGTTAAGTTAACGCGTATTTTGTATGGAAACTCAAAAAGCGCCCCTAGCGGACGATATCGAAGTTATGAGTTTCCATACAAAATATGCGTTACCTTAACCATCACGTTCGCGTTTTTTTTACGGAAAAACTCACACTAAGGGTTCAGATGTAATAATCCATATCTCCAGCTATCTCGATATTAAGTTTTATTGCAATCGCTTTAGTACCTATACTACTTAATACGTATTAGTATACTAAAGCGTATTAGTATACTAATGCAAAAAAGAAATATAAATTCAACTAAATTAAAACCCACCAATCTAGCTAATGCTAATCTATAGTTTTGGCGTGAAAGAGTAACAAACATACCTACTCATTTACTAACTTACTAATGTATAAACAAACTTTCACATTAATAACAATACTAGTATTGTAGTGCGGGTATTGTAGCGGGAAAATGTATCTATCGGGAAATGTATCTAGCGGGAAAATCGGGACAAAAATTAGCCTATGTGTTATTCTAGGTCTCTAACTATCTATATTCCAAGTATCATCGCAATCGGTTCAGCGGTTTATGCCTGAAAGAGTAACAAATTCAAACAATACAATACATAAAATGTACATGCCAATTTTCGCTTTTATAATTTTAGAAAGAAGATGAACCAAATAAATCTGATGTGTATGTATGTGAGGTTGTTACTCTTTCACGCAAAAACTGCGAACCGATTGCGATGAAACTTGGAATATAGGTAGCTGGATACCTTGAATATTACATAGGCTACTTTTTATTCCGATATTCCCGCGGGAACGGAACTTACGCGGGTGAAACCGCGGGGCGCAGTATCTTATAGTTAGATAGTTATATAATATTTATTTATTACCTACTACTTACGAGTAAAACCAGAATTTAATCAAATCAGCGCGAGCGTTAACTTCTCAGAACTCTGAAGCGGATACATGTTTCACAATCAAAAGGCTGTATGAATACATCCATACATTACATACAGACAAACATACATCCATACACGTCTGGAACATAAAAGATGCGCGTGAATTTAACGACCGCTTTAACAATTAACTTAACAAACAGAATGTAACTTATTGTTTTGGTTTACGTATTGCCGATGGGTTATTTGCTTTGATTTATTTTGAATTTATTTTTGGGATGTACATACAACACTACCTATGTTTTTATTATGTTTGGAGCCTTACAAAAGGTTGAATAGCTCAGGGGCTCGATTCGGTAAAGACATAGCATTCGGAATGCCAGCGGAATGCAGGCGACGTGCAGGAGATGTACGTTAATTCGTATTCTGTAAATGTCATTTTTCTTAATTACTACTTAATTAGTTAAGTAGCCTTCAAAGTCAAGGGCTACTTAATTATTTAAATAGCTTCCCTTGTTCCTCAGCCAATCGGTATTAAAAGAAGTTATATAGAGTTGCTATTATTTTTACTCCTGCAACAAATCGACTCATGCAATGTTTATGCATCCCGCCTGTTTGTCGTGATTTCTAGACCTAGATCTAAGAGGTAACCACGAGGTTTTATTTAGAGGTTTAACCTCAACAGCCTCCCAGGGCGATTGCGCAGTTTCAGTTGTGATCGGCATCGAAATTCCACTGCGCAAAGGAATAACATGTTCATTGATAACGACAGCGTTGATTTGCATGCAGTGGGAAGCTGGCACCGTCGAGTTGAGCTGTCATTGAATCGCTGCCGGTTTCAATGACAGTTGAACTCGACGGCGTCGCCTTCAAATTTATGCATGCTAATTGACGCTATGGTTTGAACCGCGCAGGATATTCCTTTGCGCAGTGGCATTTCAATGCCGATTACGACGGAAAATGTGCGGTCAGGCCCCTGTTCTTTTCAATTTCCTTGCCTCCTATCGAATATTCAAGTATTTCAGGTAGGTACGTGTTTATTTTAGCCACCTAGGTACTTATATATTTGTTTTTAAAAAATGAAGTCACATGTAGTAATAAAAAAAAAAAAAAATGAGGAGTAAGGGCTGAACAGCCCTTCTCCGCCCAACGCTTCAAGCGCTTCTGATAGATACATAATATATATAGGTATACCTAGATATTAAAGTTTTACTATTAAATATACTAAGTAAGTATGTATGTTAAGGCATGTCTTTTTCAATGGAAAAAGTTATGTGCTTTAATAACATAGCTCTTACGGTGAAGGAAAACATCGTGAGGAAACCCACGGCTTAGTTAGCTCCAGATGTATTGACCATTTCTTTCCTCTGGGTATGGCTGACTAGGCTGGGAGGGTGGTATAGATTCTGGACAAGTCTGTTCCAGCTAACAATATCCCGGGCACTACAGCGCCATAAATAGCATGGATTTACAGTTGCTTGCGCTATTTAAATCATCTAAAATTAGATGTAAAGGCCATTATTGACGGCCTCTGTGGCGCGTCGGGCGGACGCTCGACTGCAATGCAGAAGGCTGCGGGTTCGATTCCCGTCGGGTGCAAATATTTATGCTTAAAAATAAATATTTGTATCTGGTCTGGGTGTCTTTCTATGTATAATATGTATGTATTTACAAAAAAAAAAAAAAAAAAAGTATAATATGTAGTTTATCCGTTCTCTAGTACCCATAGTACAAGCCTAGTGCTTAGTTTGGGGCTAGATTGCGCTGTGTGTAATGTAGTGAAATATTTATTTATTTATTTATTTTTATTTATTTATTATCATTGTTATGTTAAGGCATTTGCAGATGCCCTGGAAGTAGTCGACAAACATGTAATAAATAATATCATAAATAATAAATATTGCACGACATTTACACATAGCGCTATCTAGCCCCAAACTAAACACTAGGCTTGTACTATGGGTACTAGACAACGGATATTCTACAAGTAATACTTTTTTTGTGAATACATTACGATACATAGAATACATTTAATCCTAGGAAGAAGAAGAGAGGTAGGTAGAAAGTATGTACCTTCTTCTATCGTGTCAAAATAGATACATAGTATGAATACATAGTTTAATGTACTCATACTATGTATCCATTTTGACACGACATTAGACGGCCTCTGTGGCGCAGCGGGCGAAGCTCGGACTGCAACGCAGAAGGTTGCGGGTTCGATTCCCGTCGGGAACAAATATTTCTGCAGACCATAAATGTTTGTTTCTGGTTCTGGGTGTTTTCTATGTATCTTATGTGTGTATTTACAAAAAAAAAAGTATAATATATACCAGTACCATGTAGTAGGTATATCCGTTGTCTAGTACAAGCCTTGTGCTAATGTTTGGGGTTAGTGCTGTGTGTAAGTAATGTCGTGCAATATTAAAAAAAAAGTCTTTACAATACTTGTCTTTTCTTACAATAGCTCTAATCCATTTACTTAAATTAAATATCAAGCCCGATCATTAAAAAATTAACACTATTCCCAATCATTAAAGACTAAAATACTTTAATTGAAAGCACAACCAGTCAACAGTCATGTTACACAAAATAGTAAGTAGTATTTTAATAACCCGATGAAACTCGATCCACTCATTAGAGAAAACAAATCATGTTAATTAGGTAATAAATGTTAGCTTTGTTCCCATTGTAGGGTAATTTCGTTGATTGGCCTTTATACAAAGAGGTCTAATGTCAAAGTTTAGAGGTAGATATAACATCAAAATGTTTCCAATCTCGTCCGTTGGATCGAATGAAGTCGTCTCGAATCGCGTCCCGGGGGCTCTATTTTTGAATCAAATGCGTCATTTCGAACGATTTAAATACCTTGATTTGTACCAATTTTCGTTCGATTTCTGTGATTTTACAAGTGAATCGAAGGACTGCAACGAGTGAGATCAACCACTGGCCACAGGAGTTCGACATCGAACGAAAATCAACAGATATCGATTTTTTCAATCGTCTGAAGTGCAACGAGCGATTATAAAATTAAGCTCCTGCTGTGGTATCATGTAATTAGCATCCACCGTTACTAGTGGCTAAGTTGCAGTACATTGCTGCTTTGACGTAACGTGGTTGTTACTGGTGATTACTTCAAACAGTAATGTACAATACAAAATATGCTTTTTGACAGCAAATAACAACTGACAGCAGTGGATGCTAATTACATGATACCACAGCTGTGCAGTTATTCATAATCCACTAATATTATAAATGTGAAATTACAGATGTTTGTCGTGTCAATCACGCAAAATATGATATGGCTGAAACTTGGCATATAAGTTTAATACATACCTACTCCATATCCCGATTACTTAACGGGAACGGGAACCACTGGGCTAATTTGTTTTTTTTCTACGTAAATATATTTGTAATATAAATAAAGAAATTATGTAATCATCACATAGATTTTTTAGATAGCGCTGTGTAGAGAAGCTTATCTTATTATTTCTCATCAAGAAAGCATCTAAGTGGTGTATAGGTAATATTTTTGTTAAATTCTCTGTTATTGTTACCGTTTGCTTTCCGAAAAAATTAAAATTAAAATTGAATTAAAATTATTTTATCTTATCTTGTGTTACGGCAATCATACTTACCTCATGCGTTTCAGGTTGCATTTCATTAGAAATTTAATGAATTTCATTTAAATTTAAATTCATTAAATTTCCAATTCACTCTTTAGTGGTAATAATACATTACATTTAATTAGTATTTTTATAAATAAAATACATTCCTTTGCACTTAAATAAAACAGCTTACATTTATGTTTTCTCAAAGCCGATATAATTTAAATATCATTGTTGATTGGCCTTTATAGCTTAGTGATTGTAACAAATTATTTTATTGTGTCGGCTGTTTTATTGCTGTTTCGAAGCGTTTGATTCTCGTAACCCTATCGTCATTGATTCGTAGAAGAATAGGGATTGATATAGTATTTTCTAGGAAGCGTTTTACTATGGTTTAGTAAATTTCACTTAAATAAATAACAACGGTTATATAGTATAGAGGACGACACCAGCCGCAACTCCAGTCCCCTCGTGACCAGGATCATTGTAACATGATCGAAACGTCAAGGTAAGAAAATAATAATAAGAAGCTATTTACTATGGTTTAGTAAATGTCACTTAAATAAATAACAACGGTTATATATAGAGGACGACACCCGCCGCAACTCCAGTCCCCTCGCGGATCATTGTAACATGATCGAAACGTCGAGGTAAGAGAATAATAATACTCGATTAAGACCCGGTAAAATAAATATCACTTATTCCAAATTGCTCACACATAACATACTAGGTACTAAGTATAAGTAGGTAATCTTATCTTATCTTACTTCTTACTAATATTATAAACGGGAAAGTTTGTATGTGTGTATGTGAGGTTGTTACTCTTTCACGCAAAAATTATTTGAACCGACTGCGATGAAACTTGGAATATAGGTAGCTGGGGACCTGGATTAACACATAGGCTACTTTTTATCCCGTTATTCCCGCGGGAACGGGACTTACGCGGGTGAAACCGCGGGGCGCAGCTAGTATTGTAAAATGAAAGATTTTCTATAAGTAGGTACGTTAGAAAGTAAACGATTATATATTTGTTACTTCTTCACGGAAAAACTCATAAAGCTTGTGATGAAAATTGGTAAAGAATTAGACCTATGGTATGATATTTTAAATTTAATTTTCGATGCCATCGGCAAGATTATTGCTTGGTCGAAATGATTAGTAAAATGGAGATCAAATTGAGATAATGCAAGTTTCTTAGGTAGACTTAGGTAGATCTGCGCATTAGGTACGTAGACGCTCGCTGTAACGTCGCATATAGAAGATCAGCGTTTTTCCTCAGAGCTCAGACTTGGGGGTAGAGGTACGTTAATGAAATTTTAAGGGCATTCCTAAAACACAAGCTATGGATTATTTAACAGATTTACGTGATCTAAAGCCACGGTGTTAGTATTTTCGTTTATTTTCCGCTAAATTAAAAGATATTGTATATTAAAGTTTCACAGTCAGGAGCACCGAACCTAAAAATGGCGGATCAATCTCTCCATACTTAGGAGAATAGTGTAGTGCTCCTAACTGTGAAACTTTAACATACAATATATTTTAATTTAGCGGAAATAAAACGAATATACTAACACAGTGGCTTTAGATCACGTAAATCTATTGAATATTCCATATTTCTTCTTTTAGAAATGAAACAATTTCGTATTAAAAGTTGTTTGAAGTGCCAAATATCTGTGGAACTTAGCTGGTCCAATTTGAACGGTCTTCTGCCTCTAACATAACCACAGACAATATACAATAAATAGGCAATAGACAATTCGCGACGCCACAGCACAATTACCTAATCTTAGTAGTATTATTGGCTTCTCTAATGTTCGCGTAGTTTCACATGTTAATTAATAGTCACATAGAAACTATGGCGCCTCCTGCCACGGCTGATTAACAGATGATGGATTTACCAATCATCAAATCATCACTAGAGCTGTAACACTAAACCAATTTGTAAAGGTTGGCGCCATACATGAACGGTTAGTAGGAAACAGACTATAAAACGATTACGATTTCAAACTAAAGCTTTAATAAATTTGATTTGAGTTGGAGTCTCGCTTGTTTGGAGAAATTTTACAAACTTTCCATGGTATGGGTAGGGTAAGGCTTAATCAAGGCTTAGAAAAGCGCCGAGGAGCACAACTGTTAGGTAAACTGTGGCAGGCTAGATTTGACAAAGTATAAAACGTCTTTTGTTCTATTGAACAGCTGGAGAATTCCTCAAAGACGAAACAAAAGACGATTTACCTTCAGCATTACAAACGATTTTCCATAAGTAGGTAGTTATTGTTCTTTTTGGACCAATAGATAACTCTGAAAAAACTCTATTCTTTCAAATTTTGGTCAGCCCCCGCGCCCTCGCTGCCCAAAATTTGAAAGAATAGAGTTTTTTCAGAGTTACCTATTGGTCCAAAAAGAACAATAACTAAAAATGTGAAACAAAACTACAAGTTTCCAACGAGTGCCAGGACACTCTTCGCATCGGGGGTTCTAACCCAAAGATCAAAGAATATATTTTGGATTATTGGTCTACAACGTACAATACCTAGAATGTGAAACAAAACTTTATTTAATATTTTAGTGCTAACCATTAGGGTTTATTAATTACAGTTATTATAGATCTTTAGTCATTTCGTTAGGTGCACTGTTAGAATGAAGTTCGTTAAGCAACCAGTATCTTTACAATTTGAAAATATCAACTTTTCGTCTGATCAACAAAATTTTCGTCATGGAAAACTATTACCAAATACAGTTCGCGGTATAATATGCGGTCCATCGAACTGTGGAAAAACGAATTTGGTTATAGGTCTACTTTTGCATGAAAATGGTTTAGAATATCGTAACGTTTATGTATATTCAAAAACTCTTTATCAACCGAAGTACAAGTACTTAGAGCAGGTATTACAAAGGGTTCCTGGTGTTACTTTCTCAAAGTTTTATGAAAATCAAAAAGTAATCACTCCAGAAGTAGCAAAATGTAATTCAGTAATTATTTTTGATGATGTCTCTTGTGAAAATCAAAACAGTATGCGTAATTTTTTTGCAATGGGCAGACACAAATACATAGACTGTTTTTATTTAAACCAGACATATAGCAAAATACCAAAACAGTTAATAAGAGACAATGCAAATTTAATAGTATTGTTCAAGCAAGATGATATAAACATGAGACACATTTATGATGAGCACGTTAATACTGATATGACATGGCAAGAATTCAGAGAAATGTGTGCTCAGATATGGAAAGAACCTTATAGTTATGTTGTAATAAACAAGGACTGTGAAAAAAACAAAGGTTGTTATCGAAAGAAATTTGATACGTTTGTTTTATTTCATTAGCGGACTTATGAAACTGAATAGCATAGCTATTATTTAAATCATTGTTCGTCGATCCGTGGTTCAA
This sequence comes from Idaea dimidiata, assembly GCA_949358125.1. NCBI lineage: Eukaryota > Metazoa > Arthropoda > Insecta > Lepidoptera > Geometridae > Idaea > Idaea dimidiata. The sequence continues at coordinate 13,995,429 of OX442337.1, forward strand.
AATACATGTTTTGTCAGTGTTTTTAATAATGTCCTACATTCCCTTTTTTCGTCGGTTCGCTGATGAAGAGGAACGTTTACGCAGTTTTGAAACTTGGCCGATAGGTTTGAAACAGAAACCAAAAGAAATGGCTGAAGCAGGATTTTTTTATACCGAAAGAGGTGACAGAGTCATCTGTTTTTACTGCGGCGGAAGAATGAAAGATTGGGGCCCCCACGATATACCATGGGAAGAGCATGCACGCTGGTTTGACAAATGTCCGTATGTATTGGTAATGAAAGGAGAAGACTATGTAAAAAATGTACAAAATGGAGGATATGAAGAATTCGAAGAAGAATGCAGTCAAATTGAACCTGAAACTCTGCAAATAAAAGTCGACGCAATACCATCGTCAATTATATGTAAAATTTGTGTGCAAGAAGAATTAAATACGTGTTTCATACCTTGTGGTCATGCTGTGGCGTGTGCAAAGTGTTCTCTATCTGTCGGAGTTAAATGTCCGATTTGTAGAAAAGTATTCGAAAAAATTATTAGATTGTTTTTATAAATAAAGAAAAAAGTAATTTTTTTAATATGTCTATCTTTTTTATACCTTATAAATAGCGGAGAATATTACTCGTACTATCATTTTGTGAGGTTACTTACAACCAGCAAAGTCGAATATGATGAAACAAAAATTAAAAAAACGATTTATAAACGCTGTTAAAGGAAAGGGTGAATGCATAATTCATTGCTTATGGTCATGCTGTGGCTCTCTAGGCGATTTTTATTCGATTGTATTTCTATGTAAATAATATTATGTTATTAAATTTAGAAATTGACTATAAATAGCTAAATACATAAACTACGCTATCATTTCACATGAATACTGTTAATAGTTCAATCGACTCTGATGCAATGGAAAAAAATCTAAAAAAACAAATTGTTGAAGCTGCGGAAGCTGTTAAAAAGAAGGTTCGAAAAATGCGAAATATTGAAATGGAAAGAAGTAATATTTTGGAATCGGTTTTTAAACCAATCACAGAACCGCTTAATAAAATGGTAGACAGTTCTTTATTAATAGAGTCTCCGGTCAAAAGAAAATCATTTAATTTTTCCAAAGCCTTAAAAAATGATGTTAAATTCAATACTTCAAGTCCATTAGGTAGCGATAAAACTCTAAAGAGACAATCTAACGTTGGATTAAATAGTATTGCGTCTATAAGCCCAAAAGAATATAGTGAGTCACAGGATAGTGACAATGACGATTACGATGGTGATACAATCAAAATGGATAAAGAAGAAGACGAATCTTTTAAAACAGTGTCTTCGGGTTCAACCGATGCAAATTTAGATATTTCTTCGTGGTCCCTTACTCCGGATGCTTCAGATAGTTTAGATAGTGTTCCGTTTGGTGTTAGAAATGATCGCGGAAATAAACTCATGATGGGATCTTCGCGTGTGGTGTTGACCGATGGTTATATTCAAGTTGGCACAAAGAAGTACAAATTTACGAATGGAATAAAAGAATTACTATTTAAAAAAGTCCCTAACTTGGACGTAATAAATAATGAAGATTTGACTCATTATAAGTTAATGTTACAAGAAACAAATGCTCATCGAAGAAATTTTAGTCCAAATCAACCGATCAAGAGTAATAAAGGTCGGAAATACTTGACTATTATAAAACCACTTTTCAAATTACGTAAAGTTTCAGTAAGCACTGATAGTAGTCAACCTGATACAACACATCAAGGAAAAGGTTTACCACTTATGAAAACTTGGAAGAAAAATGCTGACTACGTTTACTGGGACGATCCTAATGAATTAGTAGATAGATTAAAGCTTTTGATTGCTTCAAAAGATGCTGGTAACACTGGGTTGGATAATGAAATAATTTCTATTATAGAAGAATTGCGTGAAAGCGGGATTATACCATAATAAATAGCATGACTTTAAAAAGTTATTTCATTTCAACTTTATCGATGACACCTGTCAGTTCACCATGATGGACAAGTTTGGACATCACATTCATAAACGATTGCGTTTACCAGATTTTATAGAAAGTTTTGATAAAATCTTAATGAAAGCCGAAAGCGGAGAATTTGATTTACATAATACAAGATTAACCGGTATTATAATTCCACTGAAAAATTCTGATGCTGTCAACAAGGAGTACGTAGATACACAAAATGAATTGTATATAAAGAAGGAAGAGATCACAACAATAGTAAATAATTTAAAAACAGTTGTAAAAGAACATTTCGATAATATTATTGCAGATTATTGTACAAAAGCTGATTTACTTAGATCTAAAAAATGAGTAAACTTCAAATTGTGAATGAAATTCATAAAGCTGTTCGCAAGAATTTTAATCGACGATCAGTATTATTAAAGGGCATCGATGACTTATGGCAAGCAGATCTAATTGATTTTCAAAGTTTAAAAAGATATAACCGTGACTATAGATATATTTTGGTGATAATAGATTGTTTTTCTAAGTTTTCTTGGGCTATCCCCGTTAAAACTAAAACAAAAACTGAAATCGCAAATGCGTTTCAAAGTGTATTAGATAAAAACCACCGAAAACCCATTAATTTACAAACTGATATGGGCACCGAATTTTACAACGATGAATTTAAAAAAGTAACAGCAAAGTACAACATTAATCATTACTCTACATATTCTGTTAAAAAAGCTTCTATAGTTGAAAGACTAATACGGACATTGAAAAATAAGTTATTTAAAGTTTTTAGTTTTAATGGTAACTATAAATGGATTGGAGAGTCATTGACAAGTGTCATATCAAAATATAACAACACAATACATCGAACAATAAATTATAAACCTAAAGATGTTAACCATTCAAATCAAAATGCTGTAATGAAAAATATTATGAAATTCCAGAACTCTAATAATAAGCATACAAAATCCAATAAACTAAAAATCGGAGATCATGTTCGTATAAGTAAATATAAAAGCTGCTTCGAAAAAGGATATACCCCTAACTGGTCTACAGAATTGTTTTTAGTTAAAAATGTTTATCTTTCTGTACCAGTTACGTATTCTATAGAAGATCTGTACCACCATCCAATATTAGGACGTTTTTATGAACAAGAACTGCTGAAAACCAACTGTCCGAACGTATACCTTATTGAAAAAGTTTTAAGAAAAAAGAATAATAAACTCTTTGTCAAGTGGTTGGGTCTTTCTAAAAGTGAAAACAGTTGGATTGATAAACAAGCTATATTATAATTCTGTTTTATTAGATTTATAAAAATATAAAATTGCGAATGACAATAGAAATTACTTCATTTATAATTCAGCTATGCGCGGTAGAGGTCTCGTAAATAGTATTATAAATAAATTACCATTTGAATTGCATTTACCTGGTTATAATTATTGTGGACCCGGTACACGATTAAAGAAACGATTACTAAGAGGGGATAAAGGAGTTAATGAGCTTGATAACGCATGTATGAGACACGATATTGCTTATAATAATTCAAACAGTTTGAAAGATCGACACAAAGCAGATTTAGATCTCATAAATATTGCAAAACAGAGAATGAAATCAAAAAACGCTGGAACAGGTGAGAAATTGGCTTCGTGGCTTGTGAACAAAACGATGAAAACTAAGGTCAAGTACGGTGCAGGCGGGAGATCATTCAAGTCGTTGGTTTCAAAAATACATAAAAAATTGAAAAGGTCAAAACCGAAAAGTGATGCTGCAGCAATAAAGGAAGCTTATTCTGCAGCTAAAAAACTCATTAAAAATAAGAAAAAAGTTCATGTGCCTCGTGTTATACCGTTACCGAAAATAGGAGGTATTTTACCGCTCATTCCAATATTCGCTGGACTATCCGCATTGGGCGCAATGGCTGGAGGCGCAGCAGGAATAACGAAAGCTGTAAACGATCATAAATCAGCTAAAAAGAACTTGGAAGAAGCTCAACGTCATAATAGAATGATAGAATCAATTGCTCTTGGGAAAGGCCTCTATATAAAACCCTATAAGACAGGAAATGGTATTTTTATAAATAAATCAAAAAACTAGTTAAAAGGTTACCCAGACGCGCACTTACTGATCTTGACATTTTAGATTATGCTAATCAACATGTTCCATACTTTAGGGGTGTTTTTATGAGAAATAAACTTCCGTCAAAATCGAAGGATATTGAGTGTGGGATTGTTAATTTAGATAGTTCAGAAAATGATGGAACTCATTGGGTAGCCTATGTAAAACTATTCGAAAATTGTGCATATTTTGATAGCTTTGGTGATTTAAAGCCACCGTTAGAGTTGGCTAAATATTTGAAATATCGCATCACATATAATTATTGTAGATATCAAGACTTTAATACATCTAATTGCGGTCATTTATGTTTAAAGTTTCTACAAACGTTTTGGAAAGAAGAGTTAGGTGATAAGTACGCTATTGTAAATCTAACAAACAAGAATTTTATATGTTAAGTGTGTGGTTCTTTAACTTACGAGTGTTTTTTTGTTTTTTTTTTTTTTTTTTTTTTTTTTTTTTTAGTGATAGATTATTAATCATTATATTGACTATATAATTATAAAATTGTTTTAATTACGTTCATTTGTAAAATGTCTTTCACGTTGTCTATAACTGGTAATACCTCGATTTTATCTTCTACTTTTTATCCACCATTGCAATTTGACGGTGAATTCGAGTGTGCCCTTCTGTATTTGTCAACATTCAATTCGATCCCTAACATTGATAAACGAAATAATAAATTTTATTATGACAACAATGAAGTCTTAGAAATACCCGAAGGTGCTTATGAACTCCAAGATATTTCGGACTATTTAAAATCAAACGTAAAAAATGGTACAAACATAAATTTATTTTGTAACAATAACACGTTGAAAACTTTTCTTTTTTGTTCTAAAAACATACGATTCGACAAAAATGATTCTCTTGGAAAATTATTAGGGTTTGATAAACAAACTCTTAAAGCCAATATAATACACGAGTCGCAGCTTCCAGTTAACATTTTATCTACAACAGTGGTAAGAATCGAATGTGACATAGTGAGCGGATCATATATTAATGGAAAATCAAGCCATATAATTCATGAATTTGCTCCAAACGTTCCACCAGGGTATCGAATAATAGAAGTACCAAAAAATATAATTTATTTTCCTATTAATCAAAATAACATAAGTACTATAAATATCAGATTGTTAGACATAAATAATAATTTGATAAATCTACGAGGTGAAGAAGTTCAATTGTATATGCACATCAGAAAAAATGATAGACTTTAATAAATACGGTAATAAGAAAATAAAACACATCAGTACTCATCGATCAATCCGTAAAGGAACAACTAAGAAAAATAATAATAATAATATTACAAAAGAAAATAAACAGTTCTTAAAATTAATCGGACTACTAAAATGAACATCTTAGATATAACGAGTTCACCGGCATACGATAATACCATAGATGGTATAGAATATCATTCATATAAGCCCTACATAACAAGTTTCAACAGAAATGACGAAATTCGCATCCCTATTAACCAACAGGATTTATACATATTACCATCAGCAAGTACTCTCTATATCGAAGGAACGGTAAACATTGTAAAAGGTGTTGGAAAAGAAAAAGTTAATACTATCGAGTTCACGAATAATCCAATTCTTTTTATGTTCCAAGATGTTCGTTATGAACTCAATGGAGTAGAAATCGATAGAATAAAAAATGCAGGAATGACAACAACAATGAAAAATTTGCTATCTTTAAATGAAAATGAGGCTAAAATGGCTAAAGCTTGGGGTTGGGATGTAAACGGGACAAAGACAACTCATGGTGAACACTTTTCTTGTTCAATACCCTTGAAAAACATTTTAGGCTTTGCTGAAGATTATAAGAAAATTATTATGAACTGCAAACATGAACTAATATTATTACGCAGCAATACAGATTTAAATTCTTTGAAAATTCCAACCGGCGAATCACTCGAAGACATTACAATTCAAAAATTAGTTTGGCGCGTCCCACACATTAAAGTGTCTGACAAAGAAAAAGTATATTTATTAAAAATATTAGAAAAAGATCGTCCCCTCCATTTAGCTTTTAGGAATTGGGATTTATATGAGTATCCATTAGTACCAAAAACAACTAAGCATACTTGGGCAATCAAAACATCGTCGCAGATTGAAAAACCGAGATATGTAGTATTAGGCTTACAAACAAATAGAAAAAACTCGTCAGATAAAGATATATCACGATTCGATCATTGTAATTTGAGAGATGTAAAAGTGTATCTTAATTCTGTCTATTTTCCATATGAAAATTTAAATATAAGTTTTAAAGATCAGAAATTTGCGTTATTATATGAACAATATATCAAATTCCAAGAATCCTATTACGGACGTAGAAGTGAACCACTGCTAAGTCCAAAAGAATTTAATGAAAAAACTCCACTGTTTGTCATCGATTGCTCTAGACAATGTGAAAACCTAAAGTCCGGTCCAGTAGTCAGTGTACGTATTGAGCTTGAATGCGATTCAGAGATACCTGATCACACCGCTGCATATTGTCTCATTTTAAACGATTCCATCATTGAATACAGACCGTTGAGTAACATAGTGAAAAAGATAACATAAATATGAATTCCAACACAAGTGAATTTGTGATTGTGGACTTACAAGGATTTAAGGATAAAGATAATAAATTTATTATAAAAGAATTTGCCGTTATAAGAAACGAATGTACGCAAACTTTTCTTGTGAAACCTCCTTTCCATTTTAAACACTTATCGGTGGAAGAAAAGAAACAGGTACGATGGATAGAAGCTAATCGTGGAATTTATTGGAGTGAAGGTTTTATCGACTACAGTGAATTCAAACGTAATGTTAAACCGTATCTGAATTGTCAAAATGTTTTAATTAAAGGAACTGAAAAGATCAAATGGATTAAAGATCTTTGTGAGAACTGTGAAGTAATTGACATTGGAGAAAAGCTAGGCTGTCCTAATCTTTTAAAATTATATAGTCAATATGAGGAGTCTAATGTAAATTTAAATTGTGTTCATCATAAGAAAATGTGTGCTCTAAAAAATGTTATGTGTATAAAAAAATGGTATATTGATAACCATACTAAATTTAATTTATGTAAATATTTTAACTCTGTATCTTGTACTTAATATTTTTACTGAAATATATTTCTATCAATCATTACTTTTGTATTATTATTATTTCGTCTATGCAAATAAGGTACCTATTTCATAAATAAAATACATTATTTGAACAAATCAGATAAGCAAGGATTTATTTCAAAATAATCTATGACTAATACATTTTTAAATAAAATTAACTAAAAACAGATTATCTTTATTAATTTAAACAATACTTACTAACTAAAATATACATTAATTAATTATCGATTATAGTTTCTGATATATTTTTGATCACTCTCTCCGTTTGGTCTAATATATTGTCCACAAAATCTTTTACTACATATTGAGCCGAAACAACAACGTCGCTTTCATTTTCACAGTTTTCATCACTAATGTCAATTATTTTAATCTGTATTAACCGCCTCCCTTTACAGGGCTCGCGGTTCAAAACAAATGAAGACTTTCGTTGGATGCTACTGTAATTATTCTTAGTCGTCTTCTTTAATTTTCGTTTTAGCTGCTTTGGTGGTGTTTTCTTTAAACTTTTTACAGGCAAGTTTTCCTCATAATCCGAATCTGGAAATTTTTGCGCACATTGAAAGAATAGATCTTGGGTGTCGAGTCCTAAGAGTCCCTCTTGTATTTCCACATCATTTCTTAGTACCATGTCCGACATTATCTGAAACAATAAAAATAACACATTAAGATACGTAAATAGGTAGTATTTCGAATTGAAAACAGAAAAGTCAAAATTTGAAACTTACCAACGTGCAATATTTATTTATTTAATTAGCTCAAAAGGTCTTGCCTCTGTAACGTACAAGTAAAGAATAATCCACTAACATTATAAACACTTAATGGAAGTTAGTGTTTACTCGACAAAATCATGCATTGATGCAATGATACTTGATATTGCTATTTTTACAAAGAAACAGCGCAGGTGTCTGTTCTCGAGTTTCATTCCTTTAAAGCAAACAAACGTGTTGCAACATGCTGGTCGGTATCATCAAACTGCTTTGTTTATAATATTAGTGGATAGGTACCTAAATAATTATTTCATTTCGAAAGAGATAAATAAAATGCAGCTTTTATAATATAATAATATAATTCTTATTTAACTTAAACTATAATTACTTATAGCTATAACATCGTGTATTGTTCTAAAAGCTGGCTCTCTAGCAAAAAAGTAGTTACCATTTGATTTTTACAAAAAATAACTTATAGGTTTAACATCGCGTTTAGTTTACCGCAGGTAGTTTATGCGTGGTATAGGTATACCTTGTATTTTTATTTTCACAAAATAGTAGGTATTTTTACAAAATAGTATTCTTAATTTTGAATTTATGACGTTGATTTGGAAAGGGTTCAGAATGAATACTTAAGAGCCACTCATAACTCATGGCATTGTTTTGCCTACATTATTATAACTAGAGTTACAATAATAATTATGTCAACTCGATAATAAGCTACAAAATAATGTTTTACACTCCTAGAAAAGCAACATGACCCAGTGCTTTTGTAGATATCTTATCTGATGATATTAGACGTTTATCATCTTTACTGGATAAAGCGACTTTGTCAACGCATTGAGTGAAAACTTGATGTTTTATTGATTTAAACAATTTATTTTTTTTCCTTAAAATTGATTGAGAAAATAAAGTTTTTCTATAGTCAGACACTTCTAAATCGCGAACGACACATGATTTGACACCTTTAGCTTTTTTTATTTCAGTTTCGACAGTTTTTAAACAATAAAGTTTTGACCGTAATCCTATAAATTCCAAAATAATTTTACCACCCATTTCATCCTTAAATAACCCTGGTACTTTTTTATTAATCAAAGATAAACCATACCCGTTGTCTATTGGAAAGTTACTAGTGTCAAAATAATTAACAAAATGTTCTTTTAAATCTTTATAGAAGTCATTTGTTTTAATATGATAGATAAAACTATCTGTATCGGTATAACACATTTGCAATCGATCACCATAATGTGGTTTCATTACTGAATAATGAAAATCATACATGTGAGCTTTAGAAAGTTCAAGTACCGAAAACCCAATGTAAATTGGTTTATCTAATGCTATTTGTGTTGGCTTCAGTTGAATAGCTGCTAGGTTTTCGCTAAAAATAATGCTACTGTGGTAATAAGGACTGGATATTAATTTCCTTGCAGAATTTTTCTTTTTAGTTAAATTTAGACTATCGTCCCATGTATTAACCAACTTCACATTCACTTTCTTTGCGTTGTTTTCTAATGTTTTACCAAATATACTGTTATTAAGTAATTTAAAAAAATCTTGTTCAAACGTCGATTTAGCTTGTTGTCTCAAACGCGTATTTAATTCAATATACTGTTTTAAATAATCATTTTGACGGAATGTAATGACTCTATGAACTTTTTTTAATATTAAACCATGTTTCAAACATGTTTTTAAATGAACGTAATGAATAACGTAATAGAATTTATCATATAGATTTGGGATTAGTTTAACAGTTTTTGAACCTGGTGCAATGAATCGCTGTGAAGCTAGAGGGTAATCTGAATGGGTTAAATGCAATGATTTTGGATAGCTTAAGTCAACCTCAAGAATAAAACCATATTCTGCGTTATCCGGTACACTATTTACGTCTAAACTAGTGATTTCTTCTTTAGATAGAAATTTAAATTCAGATAACGGCAAAGTTAAACTTAAACTATGACCATACAGGTTATTGCAATCTATATATATGAGGTAAGATTGTGGAATCGAATGATCATAATCCAACATATATTTATTATTCGCTCTGGCATATCTATGTGAAACTAAACAAATACCGCCTCTAATTCCTGATTGTATCATATTATAAATAGATTCATCATTTATCAATTCTAACTCGACTTGTGTTTTGTATAACATCGCATCGAAAGATAAACTCGGAGCGGTAATATAAAACGCTGGGTCTAATTGATAAAAGCTTTTACATGTGATACGGAACTGTTCGAAGACGTCAGTTAACAATAAAACGTCCGTTTTTAAATATAAGTCTGTATATTGACCCATATTATTTAATCTAAATTGTCTCCAAATTAATTGCGCATGAGCATAATCTTTTTTAGATATATGCACATTCGTAAGAGAATTATAAAAATCTTTTTTATTTGGGAGTGATGTTTCATTGTAACGATGTAAATTATTCATATAATCGTAAGGATACACTCCTTTTCGAGTAAGAAGGTGAAACTGTGCATCATTCGAAAAATGTTTTTTTAAGTGCACAAATTTTTCATTATGCATTGTTTTCGCCAATTTATCAATACTCGTATTTAGAAATTTGAAGGAATCAACGAAACGCAACAATATTAATTTTCCATCAGGAAAAGACATGTACTTAGTAAATGATACATAATTCTCTTTAGTTTTTGGGATAATTTTTATAGACCCTGGAGCTTCACCTAATTTTGTGATAAATAAATGACAGTCGTAACCAGATAAATTATGGAAAAAAATTGGTACAAAATTTGGAATTTTGTATTGTAGATTGCAATAATTATGGGCAGCTCCCCTAAATTTTCCAGTTATATGACAATGGTCTCTAACTTTATCACCATATAAAAAATTGTTACATATGTGACACCTCGATGCGTTTTTAAAATTATGCTCATCAAGATCAGTAAAAATTATAGGCACATTTCGACACAATATATCATGAATTTCGCGAACGTCGTTAAATATGTTAGATACGAATATGTCTACACAGTCCATGCCTCGATATGTTACAAATTTATTGTACTCTGAATTCTCCGAACAAACAATGTAATAAGCAAATGCAATAGGTACATGTCGATGGGTTGTAGAAGTATGTAAACCTCTAATTTCTTCATTACAACTCGCTTCAAGCAAGCTCTCAAAGTCCGCATAGATAACAAACGGAACGTTTTGTTTTCTGTCATAATGTCTAAACTTTATTTTGGAACCCTTTTCGGGCAAAACAGTAGCTAAGCCGCTGCAAGTGTGCAAGTCTACTAGTTCGGCACTTTTAAAAAACACTAAACAAGTATCACATAGAAACAGTTTTTTATGATTTGCAGTAATTTGATTTCGTAATAAACGCGACAAGTTTTTAATTAAACAATAATGGGACTTTTTATCATTTTCTAAATAAAGTAAATGAATAATTCGTCGATTAACAGTGTTATCAGATTTATATAGAGGACCAATAACAGTGTTCTTTTTACTCAATCCGTAAATTATAAAACCTAAACCAGGATTATTATTTTCAAATATAGATATATCAGAAAAAGTCGCTGGAAATGACATGTTTTGTAAGTTCAACACATCACGAAAATTCGGATAGGATGAAACTCTATCAACATGTTTTTTTGTAGGATATAAATAAGCTAAAATACTATACAAAAAGCAATACTTATCGGTATTACGAACGTTTATACAAGCCTTTTTGCTTTTTATTTGATTAGGTAATTCAATGTACGTTGAACCACCGATCGGTTCGTATTTATTTACGTTAATCTCCAGGTGAATACAATTTAAAAATGACCAGCCGCTGTCACGACCTTCAAATTCCTCCACTTGGTTTTTCAAAGTTTGAAGCAGTGAAGAAAATAACATATCGAATTTATAATTACTGTAAATAGGTGTATTTTTCGTACAAAATGATTTAATATCTATGTGATCATCCTTAAACGTTATAAAACCTGCGTAAAGTTCAAAATTAACTTTTATGCAAATATGTAACTTTATGCAATCATTTAAAAGACGTTGTAATTTACCACGAATCGATTTTAAAAATAATTCAATACTAGATTGATTCGTCTCCTGAGCCAAAATTCTATAAGATATAATTCTACATTTAAATGCAGATTCAATGGTTTCAATCCCCTCGCTAACCAAAAGACTTGAAATTTTTTGTTTGTGAACCCTGCTTCTTAAATGACCTACCCAGGATTGATTATTAATTACTAAGTCACACGTCTTACAGAAAGGCATGGTAATAGAGTAAATGATCAAGGACGTAAAATAATTATTTATTTATTATCTTATGTAAATCTTATAAATTTTACAAGATGAAAAAGATAAGTGATTAAAATCTGGAAAATTGCATAGAGAGCCTAGCTAGCTTACAGTGTTACAATATTAAACTTATAATCTTATATATATAACATCGCTCTTACGGTGAAGGCAAACATCGTGAGGAAACCGACATGTCCTACGCCCTTGCCCTGCAGTGGGACAAATTAACGGGCTGGTGATGATAAATCTTTAAAATTTAAAAGATAAGTCATAAAGATGTTATAAAAAAGCCTCAAGTGTTACAAAATTATAATAATTATTTTTAAATCTTTAAAAAGAATCTAATTTAATTAGAATCTTTAAAAATTTTTGCCTCTGATGCTTTAAAAACATCAAAAGATGTGACTAAAAGTTTTTGGAGTGGATCCCAACTCGGGTGCCCCTCATCCAAAATCAGTTTTAAAGACGATAAAGCTTTTTTATACCGTATCTCAGGTTTTTCGTTAATAATGTCGGCCTTATTATAAAGCCTGAGCTCTAGATAATAATCACCGCTGGAGTCAGCAGTACGATACACTTGACCATTTGCGACTCGTGTCGCAAAAGCAGAGATCAGGGGTTTAGCTCCGCCGGCCTTTGTTTTTCCTTTTTCACTGAAGGTTGCTTTATCTCCATCAATTATAGAAAATATATTGGATTTTCTGTAAACAAAAATAAAAATAATTAGTTAGATGAAATTGGACTTCGCAAAGCTATCTGGAACCGTATAAAACGATTGGTATCGACTGACTACCTGAGGGGATACATCTGGACGTTTTAAGTTGTACAACAATGAAATTACGTTACGATACGTTCAGTTTCAATGATAAAACAGAAACTAAGCAGGAACTTACTTCGAACAAACGGCTTCAGAAGTTTCTTTGCTGGCTTTCCTCTTAGTCGCCTTTTTGACGCTGGCCTGCTTCTTATTTTTCTCAGGTACTGCAGCGATCCAACTGTCTGTGACCTCAGAACTGCTTTCGTAATCAGACCTAAAAAAACAAAAAACAAAAATTACATTATATCACATATCAAATAAAACTTTTTGAATCGTGAAAAATAAAGAAAGATCGTATGTACTCACTTACATGATTGTTTTTAGCTTTGAAAAAAAATGTGATCTTCAAAGTAGACAAGTGGCTGGATTCAGCTGCTTTGTTCCTTGCTTAGAGGTCAGCTTCAGCTTGAAGAGTAAGAAGTACTTCTTATCGACCGTAACTAGGGTAAATAACGGTAAGTAAGCTGCAGGCTCTCGGCGCAATTTTCCAGATTTTAATGACTATTTCGTGACATAAAAGCGTATTTATATCGTAAAAAAACAAATTGTCAGCAAATAATTATTTTACAACCAAAAACTTTTAGTCGACCGACAAAATCATGTAATAAAATCAATAATAATAAATTACGTTAAACGTGGAATGCTGATCGATTTATTAGTTTTCCGTCGGTATAAACAAAGAAAATTATTTAAAATACTATTACTTACTTTATTTTAAAGCCATTAAGAATCATTTTCTAAAAGACAAAAGAATACAATGTTGCGAAAATTTTATTTTATAAATATCGTAGAGATAGAGGTAAAAGATTGTTTGGATTCCTACCAAATCCGTTTGATGTAATGTCTACTCTATTAGTTAAAAAATGAATATCTTTTTTTAGTCGATGGCTTAAATGGTATAGTGGTAGATATAGCAATTTCCATTCCGAAGCCGTGGGTTCAATTATTTTATAGGTAATATTATAAAGTTAGTATGCCTGTTTGTTACTCTTAACTTAACTTAAAACTACATAACCAATTGAGATTAAACTTACTTATTTTATTCTTTTGTTTTATTTTTACAATGATTAAAATGTATTTCTATTCGATAGAATGTAAATGTTTTACGGGATAACCTAAGAGAAAAGGTATCAAATTAATTTTGGATCGAGACTTATGCGAGTGAAACAGCAATTTCCATTCCGAAGCCGTGGGTTCAATTATTTTATAGGTAATATTATAAAGTTAGTATGCCTGTTTGTTACTCTTAACTTAACTTAAAACTACATAACCAATTGAGATTAAACTTACTTATTTTATTCTTTTGTTTTATTTTTACAATGATTAAAAATGTATTTCTATTCGATAGAATGTAAATGTTTTACGGGATAACCTAAGAGAAAAGGTATCAAATTAATTTTGGATCGAGACTTATGCGAGTGAAACCGCTTGATGCAGTTAGTATAGAATAAAAAACAATATGAATTTAACATTCGATAAAACGCCTAATAAAATTTTCAGAGAATCAAAAACTAAGTTTATAAAATTTTTTGTTTCTCTTTATAACAGAACATCAAATTAAGATGTGTAGTCAATTTACTTACTATTAATTTTACGATAGTTAAAATAACTGGGGCAATTAGTTGATACGTTTCGTATTTTTATGAAATTAAAGAAATTTATGTTTAAGCCTAAAAGAAAAATGATAGCAACGCCCAGAGAATGACGTGCTAATATTAATATTTGCTTAAATGTTTAAAATATTTCCGCGGAATCTGGACTTACACAGTTGTCCTGCGGGACACAGCAAGTACTTCGATTAGCAGTTCTATGTTTACATTTTTTGGTCTAAAAACGCCGAAGGCTGTGAATATTTATGCGCAAAAACTAAATATTTGTACCTATCTGGTCTAAGTTTCTTTCTATGCATAATATTATAAGTAGTATACCCGTGGTCTAGTACCCATAGTACAAGTCTAGAGCTTAGTTTGAGGCTAGATTGTGCTGTGTGTAATGTCATGCAATATTTTGTTTATTTATCTAGATATTGGTATGAGTTCGGGATTTCTAAAAAGCAAATACCTACTTCTTTTTTCTAAATCGGTTAAGAATATTATTCGATTTCGTAATAAAGTTCCCAAGATAATATGATACAGGTAGGTAAGTTTTCATAACAACAAAAATGAACTTGTTTTATAAATGATGAGTCGACATTTAGTGCTTACTTAATGCTAAAAGTGCCGTATTTTATCCACCGTATTTTATTGTAGGATTATTAATTTATAATTTTGCATGTGTCAAGTACCGTAGTGTTCCTTGTCTAAACACCCTAACTTTCATATCACTTTAAGCGATAAGGTCACCCATTGTGTTACCTACATTTTAGTTATTTTGTATGTATTCAATTGTGGTGTGTTGCAATAAATAAATTAATCTATCTATCTATCTCTTCCTTGGAATAGCATGACTTCATTACCAGAACAAATATTTTTGGAAATTGAAAACCTCCTAAGTCGGTTAAAAGTGTTTCTGGACATTTGCTCATGACTTTACAACTGTTAAGTTTTCAGTTCGCTTAGGTGTACAAAATTATACACCGCCTGATTCCTCGTGGGAAATAACACCCAGTTTTCATTATGTTTTTGTGCAATACTGTTTTAGTGGTGGTTTTTTAAGTTTTAGTGTTTATATTCTTCTAGGAAAAAATAAAAAAATGTAAGTACGAAATTTAGATAGATATTGATTTTGTATCGTACTTATCAATTTCTATTTAAATATTAGTTCAATGCTGAAAGTACAACCAACAGTTGTATATAGTCAGATATAATTTATTTCTGTTTTATTAATTTCAAGTTAACAAGAAAAGTACGCGGTGGATTTGTGTTATTTAAGAATATAAGTAATTAATTCTTCCGACTGATTGTTTTAAAACGAAATGTGGTTTACACACATAGGCAGTGTTTACCAACAGAATATTATATGAAATATATTTTTTAATCGGTACTCATTATTATAAATTCATAATATTGGCTAAAACGATCTTACCATGGGCGAAAAGTATTCATATGGACGGAATACATTTGGTCGAATATTATATGAATTTTATTTTTAATCGGTGCTCGATTGTTCCGATTGATTGTTTTAAAACGAAATGTACTTCTTAATATCGGTTTAAAGCGGTCTTACACCCATAGGAGGTGTTTACCGACCGAATATTATATGGAATATATTTTTTAATCGGTACTGGAATCTTTCGGCTGATTGTTATAATTCATGAATATCGGTTAAAACGATCTTACCATGGGCGAAAATAACACATACAGACGGTGTTTATTTGACTGAAATATCATGAATTATATTTTTAATCGGTTCTCGATTGTTCCGACTGATTGTTTTAAAACGAAATGTGGTTCATAATATCGGTTTAAAGCGGTCTTACAAACACACATTGGCGGTGCTTAAAAGCGGTCTTTACCAACCGAATATTATATGAAATATATTTTTTTTAATCTTCTGACTGATTGTTCGATTTAATTCATAATATTGGCTAAAACGATCTTACCATGGGCGAAAAGTATTCATATGGACGGAATACATTTGGTCGAATATTACGTGAATTATATTGTTAATCGGTCCTCGTTTGTTTTAAAACTATTGAAATCTGTAAAAAAGTTGCACGTATAAAATTGAAATACTTAATTAAATAACAGAAATACTACCGCAATGGAAGTTGACATGACTATAAACAACAGGAGGTTAAAAATTTAAATAAACCTATGATAACAATACATGATCATACAAAAGCGTGGTTTTAGCCTGGAACAAGCAATGAAGTTTTGTTTTACATTCTAGGTAGTGTATACCAATAATCCAAAAAATATATTCTTCGATCTTTGGGTTAGAACCCCCGATGCGAAGAGTGCCCTGGCACTCGTTGGAAACTTGTAGTTTTGTTTCACATTTTTAGTTATAGTTCGTTCTAGACCAATAGGTCTGTAATTAATAAACCCTAATGGTTAGCACTAAAATATTAAATGAAGTTTTGTTTCACATTCTAGGTATTGTACGTTGTAGACCAATAATCCAAAATATATTCTTTGATCTTTGGGTTAGAACCCCCGATGCGAAGAGTGTCCTGGCACTCGTTGGAAACTTGTAGTTTTGTTTCACATTCTAGGTATTGTACGTTGTAGACCAATAATCCAAAATATATTCTTTGATCTTTGGGTTAGAACCCCCGATGCGAAGAGTGTCCTGGCACTCGTTGGAAACTTGTAGTTTTGTTTCACATTTTTAGTTATTGTTCTTTTTGGACCAATAGGTAACTCTGAAAAAACTCTATTCTTTCAAATTTTGGGCAGCGAGGGCGCGGGGGCTGACCAAAATTTGAAAGAATAGAGTTTTTTCAGAGTTATCTATTGGTCCAAAAAGAACAATAACTACCTACTTCCATAACTGAGTTGAACTCAAAAGAACATAAAAGCCGAAAGGAGGTCATCCTCGACATCTAGGCGAAAAACTTTTGTTCCACAATTTTTGGAAATTCGAACTTTTTTTGAAAATTTTGGGGTAATGTTTCACTGAAAAACAATTGTTTTTAAAAAAAACGCCATTAAAGTTTTGACTGTGAAGACCAAACTAAATGAAAGAACAACTTAAGGTCAATGACATCTAACTCTAAGAATCTGCTGATTTTCAAGTAAACATTAAACTGAACTGAATTACTTCGAATTATCAAAAGTTGTAGAATAAAAGTTGGTAACCTAGACGTGTAGAACAACCATCTTTCGGCTTACATGGGTATCCGCGTTACACCTTGTAAGTATAAATGTATTCTTTCAGCAAGAATAATAATAATGTAGGTAGGTAAATTATTTATTATGCATTCACAAAAAAAAAGTAGTATAATCCGTATAATCACCGTAGCACTACCTTAGTAGCTTACCATGGGGCTAGATGGCGCTTTGTGATGTTCACAGAATATATTTAATAAAAAATAAAAACTGTTTTAGAAAACCCACAATGATTTTGAGAGAGCTATCTACCGATACCCCACACGATGGGGTAAACTAGAGAAAAAAACATTCCCCGTTTTACATGTAGGGGAGGTACCCTAAAAGACGTTTATATTATTTTTTTATTGTACTTTTTTTGCAGTGATCAATATATTATACTCGTGCAAAATTACAGCTTCTTAAAACAACAGCATAAAGTCTCGCATAGGGTCGTTTGTGAACACACACGATTGACACCGACGCATTGCTACAAAAGGCAGATACAGCTTCGTCACGATTAAGTTAAAAATAAAAAATAGGAAAAATTGTTTTTGAAAACTCCAAATAATTTTACAATAGCTATCTAACGATACCCCAAACGATGGAGTGAGGAAGAAAAAAAAATCATCCCCATGTTACATGTGGGGGAGGTACCCTAAAAAAGGGTTATATTTTTTTATTGTAGCACTTTTTGGCGTGAACACTATGTGTATATGCAAAATTTAAGCTTCTTACTTCGTACTAACCGTCTTTGAGCAAAGCCGCGGACGGACAGACATGACGAAACTATGAATTAATGAATGAATAAATTATTTATTGTACACACCATATAAATTACAAGATAAATTGATAGAAATAAATAAATTTACTAACTATTTTATACCTATAAGGGTTTCTATAAGGTGTTGACTACGAAACCCTAAAAAATGATGTTGCGACTTGCGCAGGCGCACGGCCATCGCCAACCAAAGAATGTAATTAACCGAACACCAATAAAAATAATTGGGAACAAAAACGATCCGGTCTCGGCCGCCATTTATTATTTTGATTACCCTTGTTATTATGGCGATTTGTGTCTTTCAACTCTTTCAACTACATGATGGATGGAACAAATTAAAAAAAAAACGGGCCATTCAACACCAAATGGAAACGGTAGGTACGATATTTTTTTTCCATCCAAAGGTTGCCTGGAAGAGATCGGTTTTAGCGATAAGCGCCGTCCATTATATCATATAATTATATTATACTAGCTGCGCCCCGCGGTTTCACCCGCTTAAGTCCCGTTCCCGCGGGAATATCGGGATAAAAAGTTGCCTTTGTGTTAATCCAAGTTTCCAGCTACCTATATTCCAAGTTTCATCGCAATCGGTTCAGTAGTTTTTGCGTGAAAGTGTAACAACCTCACATGCATACATACATACTTACATACAAACTTTCGCGTTTATAATATTAGTAAGATTTCACTTCATTACACACAGCGCAATCTAGCCCCAAACTAAGCACTAGGCTTTTACTATGAGTACTAGACATCGGATACACTACTTAATACACTTTTTTTTTGTAAATACTTACTTCTTTTTTGTTTTTATTGCTCAAGGCATTTTAAACATAGAAATATTTTTAGCAAGGAAATATATTTCCAAAAAATCTCCATGACAGGATTCGAACCTGCGTCCTTTCGCTAACCAGGCGACTGCTCTAACCACTGAGCTACACAGGAATCACGTGACACGGTATAATTTTTCGACCATATCTTTCCTCGCTAATTGTTTTACCATTGCGTGATTCCTGTGTAGCTCAGTGGTCAGAGCAGTCGCCTGGTTAGCGAAAGGACGCAGGTTCGAATCCTGTCATGAGGATTTTTTGGAAATATATTTCCTTGCTAAAAATATTTCTATGTTTAAAATGCCTTGAGCAATAAAAACAAAAAAGAAATATTAAATTGGAGAGAAAGCGCATATCATGTTAGGTATGTTTACTGTAAAGTAAACAACCTGAACCAGTCAATAAAAGCTGCAAAGCTTGACCGGTAGATGGCGCAGAAACCAAGCCTTAAGTTGGTAAAACAATTAGCGAGGAAAGATATGGCCGAAAAATTATACCTTGTCACGTGATTCCTGCGTAGCTCAGTGGTTAGAGCAGTCGCCTGGTTAGCGAAAGGACACAGGTTCGAATCCTGTCATGGGGATTTTTTGGAAATATATTTCCTTGCTAAAAATATTTCTATGTTTAAATACATACTTATTATCATAGATAAATAATTAGTTATTATACATAGAAATTCAAAAGAACGAAAGTTCGAGAGTTCGAATTTTCAAAAGTCGTAGAACAAAAGGTGTTCGCCTAGACGTCTAGAACAACCCCCTTTCGGATTAAAAGGGCATACCCGTTACAAATTGTTTAATAATAAATAACTAACTACCTACCTCCATACATATACGAGTTTAATAATAACCTATGTTCTATATTAGTTTATTTTATTGAAGCGTGACGCGTGGTCGCTTTTCAAAGTCATAAAAAGTTTCATTAAGTTTTTAGTTTTAGTTCCTTTTTAGGTGCTAATATTTTAATTTTATGATTATCGTATGTTGTTTTTATTACTATATATAAACCCTATTAGGGTAACCCTTACTAGGGTTACAAAAACCTGTCTCTGTATCATGTTCGATCGACTCGAAGGATTGAAACATATGCCTGAAAACTGGCATAAGGTTATGCTAAACACAGTACACACTATGGAATGGACTGACAGAACTGCGTCTATTTTTTTTACTAGTATTCCGTACTAGTTTCATCGCAATCGGTTTAGCAGTTTTGAGGTAAACTGTAACCAACGTTAATTATTCATTCTAATAAAATTTCAATTTTTAGGTTGATTAGGAAGAATATTTTAGCATAGCTTTGGGGTTAAACCCGTAAGTATTCGTCCCGATAAAAAATCGAGATAAATATTAGCCAATGGTAATCCCTAGTGTTCAATGTCGTACCAAAATCGGTTTATTAGTTCAACCTTGCCTTGTCGTGTAAACAGTCAGTGAAATATTATATTTTTAAAATAATAGTACTTACTTTATATTAAAATTTAGTTGTTAAACTATTTTAAAGACATGATTTAGTTTATCAAAATTTTAGACAAAAAGGAAAAATACTCATCATCATACGAGTAGGCCCCGGCGAGATTCGAACTCGCGATCTCCTGTTTACTAGACAGGCGCTTTAACCAACTAAGCCACGGCGCCCTTGCGGACAAGTTTGAAATTATGAGCTAGTATGTACACAAAGGACGCAGCTGTTAGTGAAGAGACAATTTTACAATAGGATTCCCCAAAACGCACGAACATAATAAACAGAACCCAAACTGGGATGAAATTTGTAACAAAAGCAAGTTGCGAAACGATACTTCATTTATTTGCCAGCCTCTAGGGGACGATGCCACGGGGGGACGCCCTCGAAGGTGTTTTTTTATTTCTAAATTTTAAGGCTTATAATACACCCTTAGGTACTTATAAAATATTATTTACACGACTAAGTTATGTGACGTTTGTCTCTGTCTGTCAACTTTGAAACTTCATTAATTTCGTATGCTTTTTCTCTTAGAATCTTTTACTTGCTTGGTTAGTTTTATAGATAGACAGTGAAAATTGTAAACAAATATCAAGAAATAAAAAAATCATTATATTATACTAAATCCTGAGTTTTTTTGTGACAAAAAAAAATTGTGATGTTAAAAATGCATTTTTACGTTTTTCGTAGTAAAATTAAAAATGTATCGAATTTCTTCATTACATTTTGATTAGATTCACTGATTTCAACAATAAGAAATACAAATTTTCCTAATTTGAATTTGGAATTGTCTTCTTTAAAATTAAAACTTACTTTTTAATGATACCAAAACCAGCCAGATACACATGCTAAATGCCAAAAATATTGTATTACAAGTTCATACATACTAAATGCGAAAATACTTTTTCGCCGACCTAATATTTATATTTTACCGCGTATTATTATTTATTATTTTACCACGACGTTTCAACCATGTTACAATGGTCTTCGAGAGAGATAAACGAATAAATATAAGTGTTTCTTGTTGACTACGAAACCCTAATAATAATACTCGGTAAAATGTAACTATAAGGTTGCAAAAATGTTACGCAAAACACATGTTGTAGGTAATTAAATATATAGGTTTAATTATGTACCATTAGTGTTAAAATCGAGGTCGAAAATAAACTCTAGAGTTACAATTAGAGTTGCGATAAGTAAAGTCATTATCTTTACGACTAACACTCGGAACATTGCACCTTTACGAGTGGGTATCATGTTAATTGTTTGCTAATAATGGGCCTTTAGTAAGTGTTGCTGGGGAAGGAACAGCGTGTTTAATGATAAAGTTGTGTTTATCCGAAGTGGGACCGTTTTCTTAATCTTTTTAACCGACTTCGAAAAAACGATATTCTAGGTTTGGTTGTGGCTATTTTGATGAAATAAAATATAAATAAATATTACACGAAATTGCGCACAGCGCAATATAGCCCCAAACTAAGCACTAGGCTTGTACTGTGGGGACCTACTAGACAAGGATATACTACATAATATGCTTTTTTTGTAACTAAATACATATTATGATACATAGAAAGATACCAGAAACAAATATTTATTGTTAAGCATAAAAGCTTGAGGCGCCACAGAGTCCGTCAAAATGATATATTATTTATTATTATTTCTTATCGGTTGTGAACCGATTATGGCCATTAGGAAATTAGCCAGTGTCATGTATTTTTATATATTATGCAAGTTATTTGCATCGAAACAGTCAAGTCGTCATAGTTAAAGTCAAGTCTAGGGAATCATTTGTAAACACGGCGGCCATTTACAAACAATCTTCACGGAGCCTTGGAGACAACACTAAGTCAATGTTTTGCACCGATTTTCACTTTCATTCCACTTGTACATCTTCACGAAACTAAATTGATTAATATGCCCCCGAAATTAAACAATTTGCACGCATATGAACTAGGTTTCACAAAAATGAAAATTTAGCACCACATCTCCTCAACGAGTTCCCGCCAAGACTCCAAAATGATATATGAACTGACAAGAAAGCGGTCCCTCTATTTCTTATCGGTTGTGAACCGATTATGGCCATTAGGAAATTAGCCAGTGTCATGTATTTTAATATATTATGCAAGTTATTTGCATCGAAACAGTCAAGTCGTCATAGTTAAAGTCAAGTCTAGGGAATCATTTGTAAACACGGCGGCCATTTACAAACAATCTTCACGGAGCCTTGGAGACAACACCAAGTCAATGTTTTGCACCGATTTTCACTTTCATTCCACTTGTACACCTTCACGAAACTAAATTGATTAATATGCCCCCGAAATTAAACAATTTGCACGCATATGAACTAGGTTTCACAAAAATGAAAATTTAGCACCACATCTTCTCAACGAGTTCCCGCCAAGACTCAAGCGGTCCCTCGACATTGACTTTCCTTCGCTGGCAGTTCAAAGTCATAGTGAAGTCGCGAGAGCAGGAACGATCGGAAGATGGACAATAATAGTGGTAGTTCACTATTAGTACGAGAAACTGGCTAAATTGTCCTATATTGCTGACAGAAGCCATAACTAATAAAAAGAAGAAGGAAGATGGACACCTCACGTCAGAATTAGGTTTATCAATGGACTTAGCAAAATAAACAGGACTGATTAGTTGAACATTTTGCCTTACAAAAGACAGAGGCTAATCCGAGCCGAATGAGATAGCAATCGACGATGTAGTGTGTCTCGTTCTTTCATCTTGCCAGCCTACAAAAATTATCATATTTAAAAAAAAACATTAAAAGAGGTTGCAGTTATTGTACGGCCAGATAAAGCACGACCCGATAATGCCAGTTAATTGGACGCCAGGGTTTCGTTTTAACACTTCGTTCAAATTGTATGGGATGTAAACAAGACGAATATCCCGGCTTCCATTTAACAGGTCGTATATAATCGGGTCGTGTAATACGTGGTCGTCAAGTACATTATTGGCTCGCATTTCCTTTTTAATATTTTAATGGTAACCCATGCCAGTGTCATGGCGGCATCATGGTAGTAAAATATTAGTTTTTTTATAAAATCGCTGCGTTAAATTCTATAAAATGGTGAAAACGTGTTGCGTTTTTACTTGTACAAGTGAATCATTATGGTGGTTGCAATATATAATTTCATAGGTAAGCCAAAATATGTTTATTATTGTATTACAAGAATTTATGGTGACTATGATTTTTGGATTTTTGTATTGAGTTCGGGTAAGTTTTTTTTACTGTAATTTTATTATTTCAGCTTTCCGAAAAATGAACAAATACGACAAAAATGACTCAGCAGTATGGATGTGAAGTAGAAAATTACAAAAAAATCAGTCGTATGCAGTCGTCACTTCGATCTTTCCTGCTTTTACTCCCGTCGATTATTGAAAGCCGATGAATACCAACAATTCCGCTGGTGGTACGAATACTGTTAGATATTTTACTACTTACCTGCTGAACATGAGTGATAATAAGTAATTAGTCAAAAAGTTTTATTTTTGAAATTTCCTCTAGTTTTACATTTGATGAATTTTGAGGAATGTACTATATTAAATTTAACGTAATTGACCGTCATGTCTGTTAAAATTTGATTTCGTCAGTCAGTATGTAGTATATTGTGTCTTTGTGTGTATGTATTTTCCTTCTTCTTCTGCTGCTGCTTCACACCAAAGAAAATTAATTTAATTTCTTCTTCTTTCTTCGAACCTGTGCCTCTTGCATGACGGGCGAGAGCGCTAATCTTTGCCTCACGGGAACCCGTCGTGATACGGTGATTTTTGATGATACATTTCTTTTTGTAAAATATTTATACTTATTAATCAAAGTGTTCAAAAATTAATAAGCATACTATAACAATTAATAAAACTGTTTTATACCGTGTCCTTTTGTATTATTTTATTAATCCTTAAAGAGCGTCTATTGCTAATGGAAATCTTCAATTTGCCAACACAGACTGAGACGTAAGTCTCAGTAATATTATAAACGCAAAAGTTTGTATGTATGTCTGTGACTTTCTTACTCAATCACGCAAAAACTACTAAACCAATTGCAATGAAACTTGAATATAGGTAGCTGAAAACCTATAATAACACATAGGCTATCCCGATAATCTCGCGGTAACGTTACTTACGTGGGTGCAACCGCAGGGCGCAGCTAGTAAATACAATTGCACTTGCATTATTAAATCTAAAATCTGTCACATAAAAAAAATCTTATTGTCACCCTATTAGAAAATGACACAAGTCCTTTGCTACAACCATCTTGCTCAGCTCGTTTTTATTCTGACAGATTTTCCTCCAGTTATTTATCTTACCTCCATGGGTTTATCGTACTATCTACTCCATAAAAATGTATCCTCAATGTATATTATGAGAAATGTAGATACGTACGTATATGTAAACAATCTACAAACACGCAAATAGACAATAAAAAGTGCTGAAATTACTCCGTAAGCCATGTAGAGCGCACAACTTCACCCACGATCAGCTGCAAACAAAGATTTTAACATTTAGAATTATGAGTATTGAATTATGGCTATTTGGGAATTAAATTAGAAGAAGTATTTTATTCACAAAAATATTGGAGATAACATTATTGATTTATTTACACAACTCTCCCACCAAACGAAAAACATTTTATACCCCATAACCTACCTATAAAATCGTACATCACTACGAGTTTGGATAGTTTTTCTAACTTAACAGCTACCTATTAAGTTAAACAGGAAACCATTGCGTGTTCCAAACTTAAACAAGGTAACTTAACTAAAAGCCGATTTAACTTAGTGACACGAAACAAAGTTAATATAAACTTTATCTGTTCCTGTTAACTTATTAACTTATCTATTTTATCAAATATAGAAATAGATAGTAATTAGGCTGAACACAGACCCTGGCACGTACTATTTATAATTAAAACTAGTAGGTAGTCTCCCGTGGTTTCAACTACGTTAGTTCCGATTTAGCGAAATTTCCAAAAAAAAAAAACAGAAATACATATTTTCCACATTTCATGTCTCTAGCAACAATGTATATATATATGCCAATAGCAAAACGGCTTGTTTCATCCTATGTTGACTTTACTAAAAGTAAAATCACATAGGGCATGTTCTCTTGATTTATGGTCCGTGGTCAGGACTTAAAAGTTTAAATGAAAATATACCATACCTTAGCTTTCAGTAAATAATTAGATGGGCTACCTCATCTTCCCTAGATGGGATATGGTAACCATAACTAAGCCGGAATTAGAATAAGAAGTAAGTCCTCTACTTATTAGTATATGAAAAACAAATGAAAAAAAAACATAGTGACATTGTCAGTTTTGGCGGGAACTCGATGAGGAGGTGTGGTGCTAAATTTTCATTTTTGTGAAACCTAGTTCAAATGCGTGCTAATTGTTTAATTTCGGGGGCATATTAATCAATTTAGTTTCGTGAAGGTGTACAAGTGGAATGAAAGTGAAAATCAGTGCAAAACATGGACTTAGTGATGTCTCCAAAGCTCCGTGAAAAATCTTTGTAAATAAATGGGCGCCGTGTTTACAAATGATCCCCTAGACTTGACTTTGACTATGACGACTTGACTGTTTCGATGCAAATAACTTGCATAATATATTAATAATACTTGACACTGGCTAATTTCCTAATGGCCATTATAGGTTCACAACCGATAAGAAATAGAACTTCATTATATATTTCTTGTCTTTGTCTGTATCGACTACATTTAAATAGAGAACAAGTCGGATTCAGCTTTCCTCGTTAGTAAAAAGAACTTTAGGCACAAATCGCACGACTCTACAAGCGTATTTGTCAAAAGCCTTACACGATTGAGTTTACAAGTTCATAAATCAGCTATAGGTACGAGTATAACACAATAATCTTGTAAACACAGTGAATGAGATATCAAAGCGGTGGGTAATCGGGACCTAATGTTATGGGGAGTCCGTGATGGGTTCACGCACGCAATGCTTGTGAGTTGTTCTAACAAACGCATTTGGTGTGTGAACTTCTTTAATAGTTAGGTGTACTTTGTGTAAAGTTAAATCGGTGGATTTCGCCTTTTATAACAAACTTTGTATTAAATAAATGGTGAAGATGATTAAAAAAACCCGAGAATGACTTTTAATTACCTATTCAACGATACCCCACTCCACACATTCCACACACATTATTTTTTTTTCTTTTAAACAATTAGTATGCCAACAAAATTAAAACATTAACTAATTAATCTGTTTTATCATCTGAAGTCGGGCAGTTTTACTGGCTGGTTCCGTATTGAATGAATGAATGAATTTATTTATTAATTTAAGAATCTTACCAAACATTTATCAAATTACGTATTGTACTTAGTTAGGCTGCCCGACTTCAGATGATAAAACAGATTTATTAGTCGGTGGCACTGTATGTAGAGGTTATTTTGGTCTTTTTTTATCAATTCCCTTTTTTGGTGGTTTTTAAATTTTTAAATTATTTTTTGTTCTTTTTTTAAGTCGGTTTTTTTAATTTTTATTTACTTTCAAGTACAGACTTTTTGTCCTCTCTTCCTTTATTATAAGTATAGATTACACACCCGCAATTTCTACTGTCACTATGGATCACCGTCTTTAGTAACCGATCCTGTCAAAAGGAGGTATTATTACGTCAACCAACCTGACAGTAGACGCGTGGCATTTCACGAACGCACACGCAGATACTTTGACTTGACACATGATATATTTTTTACTTGTTTTCTGAAAGGTCGCAAAAGTCTCAACTACCAGTTTCAAAATGCTGCAATTATAATTGTTAAAACTTTAGAGTCCAGTATCACCTTTATTTCGTACACATAAGAGTCACTTCTTCTAATAACTATTTACGTACTGTTGCATTTTTTCGAAGTAAGTTACTTTGTGGGAACCAATAATTGCATTATCGGTAATTTAACACTTGCGGTCTGTTTGTTTGCAAATATAATTGCTAGCTCTATCTCCTTGAGTAATGTGACGAAAAAACCAAGTAGCAGTTAATATTAACTATTATCGTATCTGTTTAGAATTATAACACACAAGGGGCGATAGTATAAATAAAGTGGCGCGATTAATCATGCGCGACACTTTCATCGTCATCATTAAACAATTATTTATAAGTACCACGAATATTATTAAATAACGGGTTATTTACCATGTTTAATTTTACTAGAAATAATTTTAAAGAAAAAATTCATCTTCAAAACTTCACTCGCGGCGATATTTAAACTCACGTCCCTGGATCAAATCTCTTGTGAATTTTTCCTTTAAAATATTTCTAGTAAATATGCCTTGGGCAATAAAAACAAATTACGAAATATGTTTAATTCTGTTTTGTCTCGTCAACAAGCCCGTTGAAATTATTAGCAATATATCGAGTTTCGTGTAAAAATGAAAAAGAAAATAAACCTAGTAAATACCGCGTTATTTAATAATATTCCTAGTAATTACTATGTAAGTTTAATAGTAGTTTATGCACAGGGGTATATAGCCCTGTCTTATATAGCGGACGTCATATTGAATCCAAAGCGTACGAAGGACTCTAGAGAGTTAACGCCCGAGCGCAGCGAGGGTGTTAAAATCTTAACTCCTGAACGAAGGAGTTATGTACCTAGAGTCCTGAGAGAGGCGTGGGATTCAAGCGCCCAAGATAAAGACAGGCTTTAGTACCGAGGTGAATACTCTACTTTACACATCTACTTCAAGACAATAAAAGTGCTACAATAATAAGTATTTAACTAACAACAAAACAATTGATTGATTAACACTTTATTGTACCAAAAAACACGAATTATAACAAGTTACATTTTAGAACTTAAAAACTAAAGTGGTACAAAGGGCGGCCTCATCGCCTATGGGCGATCTCTTCCAGTATACCAGTATATTACAATCTATCTATACTAATCTATACTAATATTATAAAGCTGAAGAGTTTGTTTGATTGTTTGTTTGTTTGTTTGAACGCGCTAATCTATATATATACTACTTACTACTTACTACTATATATTATATATTTTTATATATATATATATATTATATATATTATATATATATATATATATTATATATATTATATTTTATATTATTATTATTATATTATATATTATATTATTATTATATTATATATTATATTATATTATATTATATTATTATTATTATATTATTATATATTATTATATTATATTATTATATTTTATATTTTAATATTATAAAGCTGAAGAGTTTGTTTGATTGTTTGTTTGTTTGTTTGAACGCGCTAATCTCAGGAACTGCCGGTCCGATTTCAAAAATTCTTTTTGTGTTTGATAGTCCATTTATCGAGGAAGGTTATAGGCTATATTACATCACGCTACGACTGATAGGAGCGGAGCATCCATTAAAAATATTGCAAAAACGGGAAAAAAATCACCCTGTTCCGAGATTCTGTCGCGTGCGCTGAGTAAACGGTCAGAGTTACATAAAAACCATATATGACAGAATTCTTCCTCTAAAAAGGATCTAATAAATAGTCCGCGACAGCATATGTCTATCTCTTAAGGTTGACTCAATATAACATCTTTTAGAGTAATCAAATTTGTTGTAGAACAATGCATTATTTCCGAACGTAATTTTGTAAATATTATGTTAATCCTTATCCAAATAAATACGTTATTCATTAAAAGTATTTAATTTTAAACATAATTGTCCTTAACATCACTTGATTTCAATGAATATCTCGCGAGATATTACAGTTTTAAAATAACTCTACAATAAATATTTACTAAGTACCAAGCGTGCATATACACGTAGCGGGCGACGATGATAAGGGTGACCAGTCAACTCCGTGAGGCATCATGCCGCGCGGCTCAATCGGTCGGCTCCATGCGAGACGGTTGTGTCACCAAACTGCAGTGCTTTTTAAAATTTTTTTTGCAATATCTCATTGTACTTTTGATTCTTAATATTTTGTTTTATGTTGGTCATTAATATTATAAAGAGGTTACGTTGGTAACATGTATATAAGTATGTATTTTGGAGGTAATCTCAGCAACTTCTAGACCGATTTCAAAAATTCTTTCACTAATAGAAAGCTACATTATTCAGATATGACATAGGCTACTTTTGATCCCGATATTCCCTCGGGATCGGGACTTACGCGAGTGAAACTGCGGGACGGCAGCTCTGAAAAATAAAGTCGTGTATTTCTATTTCTAACTCAACAACCCGTAAACCGATATGAATGGAATTTGGTACAGGGTTGACTTTGAATGATCGCACGGGTTAAGCAACACTTGGTACAACATACGTGATGGGTGAAAAAGAGCGGGTGACCTGATATTCATAAAACTTGGTACAGGGTTGGTTTAGAGGTATAAATATTACATAGTACTTTGAATGATCGTTTAGCAACACTTGGTATGACATACGTGAGGGATCATTAACGTTACGGGATAGGAAGTTACGCGGGTGAAACCGCGGGGCGCAGCTAGTAGATTAATGCAACGTGTATGAAATATATAAACAGATTATAAATATATTTCATACTATATAGTATACATATAATAGTTATCAAAATGGCGAAACCACACATCGGCCTTAGGTGATGAAAAAAAAAAAAAAAGTTGGAGCTGTATAAAACTAAAACTTTTTGCTTTACCCTTCCGTCGAAATAAAATAAAAGAAAAATAGCCCACTTTTTTTTTTTTTATGCGTTTTGTCTAGGTGGCCAGTTCGAAATGGCCGTATGCTACCAGAACCTTAGTTCCAAATTTAAATTACTTAGATATTTGACCTGCGAGTTCAATGTAAAAAACCCCAATTTCACCCGAAACACGTAAAACCCCAGAACATCAAAAAGGTGTGAACAGCCACACAATGGGTAACAAAGCACATTAAATATCAACATTTCGTAGTATAAACTATACAGGAGATACGGTCGCTTGGTGACGAATTAACTTTATTTATCTACTCTCAATGTGGCTGTACAAATTGATTTTTTATACAAACCTAGTCATTCACCCCGGTTTCTCTCGTGTCGTAGTACCTTCTTAATAAAATAAACTAAACCAATTCCTATACAAATACAATAACAAATAATATACTGGAACTAAACTTACATTATTAAAACAGTTCACTTATTAGGCACCATGTTTTAATTTAATAATTTTTAATATTCCATTTACTTAAGACCTAAGATTCCACTATCCATATATCTATGTGTCGGTCAAAAGGCAATTACCGTGTTAACTAGACAGTTGAAATTTTCACACGGACATTTAAATACAGGTTGAACCATTTCGATGGGCTCAAATCAAAATATTTTTATTCTTTTAAATATAATTACATAGAAACGTCAAGTAAACTAAACTACCGTGTCCTCGGAACGCGACCTCTAATGAGAAGAAGACACAAGAAACTCATGGGGTTATTTTATTTTTCTTTCTTTTTTTTGTTGCAATGATCATGTGATTCACATTGTCGTATATTTAGGGCTATAGTGGAACTGGAGCAATATTCTACCATTATCTTTACCAATACAGAAAGTTTGAAAGTAATTCTGTCTATCGGTTAAAATTAATTGTAAAAGAGATAGGAAAAAAATATATACACAACCGCATTCACAAACACACAACCCGCCTAACAACATCCGACCCATCTCAGGACCCGCCTCCGAAACTCCATGACATTGAAGCCATCTTTCAGGGGGATATCCTAAACTATAAGAAATAGTGAAAAATGCTGAATGGAAGTGAAACCGCGGGGCGCAGCTAGTTATTAATATTTCTAGAAGGGGACGCCCCAGCGCTTACGCTGGTCTGGCGTCTGGTGCTTACACCATCGTGATCGGTGATCGGTCCTCTCATGTTGGGACCATTTCACCCAGTTCCACAAATAACCTCAACCTACCTAGAGCATAATCTCGATGGTGACAGGGAAAGATTGAGGGAAAAAGGCCACGTGGGCGGAGTCCCAAGCGTTTGATCAACGTTGGAAAACTGTTTAGTCATAGTTTTTCTTTCTGTTTTAGCAAAACCGAATAAAATATTTCTGAAAAAGAAATAGTTCTAAAAATCCAAGATATTTTAATCAAATGAAAATAAAACAACAGTTGGAAACAATCATTCGATTATTTACGTAATAAAAGGATACAATAAACTAAAAATTGATCCGAAACGATTCCAATTCGATAAGTAATAAAAATTAGGGATAGATTTTTTTCAACCGACCGCGACGGTTTGTAGATTAACGTTCTGTAATCATCGGCTCGCTACATTTTAGTAAATCATTTTGGTTTTAAACGAAATCAGCTATGCGGTCGGCCTTCGATTTTTGTAACTGTGCAGTTTAATTTTCCGGGACACAATCTAATTTTGTAATCCAATATTTTAACATTGTATATTATCCTAAATCCTAATACAATCTGATAATAATTTAATATTATATTATTAACTCGCGGTTTCACCCGCGTAAGTCTCGATTCCGCGAGAATATGGGGACAAGAAGAAGTCTATGTTTTAATCCAGATCTTCAGCTATCTGCACACCCAGTTTCATCCTAATCGGTTCAATAGTTTCTTCGTGATTGAAAGACCAACATCTAAACTTTCGCATTTAAAAATTATTAGTGGGAAGTGGGTTGTCTATAAAATGCTTAGTCCCGACTGACGGGTGCATCAACGCCAGCCTAAACCACTTCTGGTAGAAAAAAAAACCTCTAATTTAGGGCATCCGATATTCCCATATGATCGGGACTTATAAGGGGGAATCCTTGATTAATCTAACTTAGCTTTTTACTTTGTTCATAATAATGAAAACTGTGGTTATTGTCAGCTGTATGGTTATAAAATCCGAGCTGTTTTGTAACGTATTAGTTCCAACCATCGGCGGATGTCACGTATGATCAAATCGTCGGCCGAATGTTTGATAGCACTTTATTGATCGTTTAGGGATTAGGGATCAACGTTTATGTACCATTATATCATTTCACCTACTACGTGCTTAGTTAAAACAAAAGTTTACTTAGTTAGATACTGTTTGGTGGCGGGAACTAGGTACCTATTAGGATGGCGGGAACGCGTTGAGGAGATGTGTTGCTAAATTTTCACTTTTGTGAAACCTAGGCCAAAAGCGTGTAAATTGTTTGATTTCGGGAGCATATTAAACAATTTAATTTCGTAAAGGTGTACAAGTCAAATCAATCAAAAATCAAATCAAATATTTATTTATTAACTATGACACTTATTAGACATTTCTCAAATTACAAATATCAAGTGTAATGAAAGTGAAAATCGGTCAAAATATGGCCATTGTAAAGAGCCACCGTTTACAGTGATTACCTTGACTTGACTTTTACTACGACGACTTGACTGTTTTGATGAAAATTGTATTTTAAAAAAAATATACTTGACACTGGCTACTTTCCAAGTGGCCATAATCGGTTAGAAATAAAAGGTAAGAGATAAGAAATAAAAGGTACCTATTATGTACTTATTCTGTGCTAAAATGACGACCGATCGGCGGTCGTAAAAAGGGGTTACTTTTCAGAACGTGCGCATCAAAGTGCTTCCATAAATTCGTATTCGGCGGTACACAAACCCGCGACTACTGGTATTCAGGTCCACGCCACCTTCACGAGGATAACAATATTTCCTGTGGTTTCGATAATCCTCTCTACCATGATGTCTTATATTATAAGTCGTCGCAAAGTGGCCGCGTTAACATTCAGCTAAAAAATTTTTAAAAACAAATACAAATTAAAAAAACAACTTAAAAAAGATGTGAAATTATCTGTGGTTTCAAAAGTAGTCAGGGTATTTTTTATTTAAAATTATTTATTTATTTGAGCGACAAAGGAACGTCAAACAATCATGGTAGCGCGGATTATATTAAATACTAATTAGATGTGTTATGACTTATTCAATTTCAAATATTGTCATATTTTAGTAGACGATGTTTTTAATTTTAATTTTTTTTCCAATATGTACATTTTAAAGCCTTTTTTATTGTCGATTAAGTGTTAACAATTTTATTCCTAAAATTAAGTTATGTTATTAATTCGTAAGTACTTACCTATGTGTTATTTATTTTTCTTTACACTTACCAACAACTTTCCTAAGAAAAAATCTATGTAGAAATATTGTAGGTAAGTGTTGCAATTTTGTATTGAATCGAAAATTACTATAGAAGTACGTAGGTAATAAGAGAATTTGTACGTGACGCTATTTAGCACCAAAACGGCGCAAGCGCGAATTGGAAATCAAAACAAGTTGATCCACAATCAAATCGATTCGATACTTTAGCATCGTGATCGATAATACCATCCGATTATAGGAATCACGATCGAGATACCCAATCATTCGAATTTCAACTTCTATACGAAAATCCCTAGGGCGTATTTTAAAATTGGAATCATTTTTTCTTTTCGATTACGAACTTTATGAACTAGCTCTAAGGTTCGTTCGAATTTTAAATTTTCGGAACGAAGCCTTATTTGAAGTTTATGAAATTTGAATTTAGAATGAGAAATTTCGTTTGAAAGGAGTATGAATGCACATATTTCTTTGGATTATATTAAATTATAGCCAGCTGTGAAAATCGTCGAGTAATGTGTTGGATTGCTAGTCCGTGGGACTCGGTAATTTGATGCGAAGCAAAAATATTTAGAATGAAGTAGAAAAGAGATACCATCTGTTCGTTTTCATCATTCGCTTTTGCACACTAATAGATAATTTTAATTTATCCCAATTTTTGTGTGCTTACTTTAAGCCTAGTGGTTAATATAAATGGATATTTTAGATAGGTAGGCAAAAATAATACAATAAGCAGGTTATTGTATTATTTTTGAATTATTTTCTTACAAATAAATTCATGGCAAAAATGTTTTGGGACTTTTATTACATTTTTAGATATAAACATCGATTTTCAAATATTACCGGAATTCCTATTACTATAATGTCCACTCTTCACTTCAATCTGAAGATTGAGTTTAGTGGAATCAGTTTGCTTACTTTTCCTTTAAAGTTTTTTACGAAAGGTGTGAATGTGAAAAAGAACAACAATCAATATACTTACCTATCGTAACCTGGTAACTTTCTAATTTCTTCTATGGTTTTCGCGATTTTGCATAATAAAACACTTGTCTTTTTCAACTTTAAAGTTGTAAAGTTGGCGAAAGCTCGGTTCAAATAATGAATAAAAACGCGATAAAACCGGATAAATAAAGTGTTTTATTATGGTAACTTTCTGACTAGTTTTGACATTTTCCGAAGATATAATTTTTGTTTCGCAACTTTCATCGATAAAAAACTGCTATATAGAATTTAGATTGTTTATATGCGTATCCATTAAAAGAAAATATTTACTTAAATACTGTCTTTACACCCATCTAAAATCTGTATAAAATTACCTCATGCATGTGGTAACTTTATGACACGCCAAAAATGCTCAAAGCTCTTTGTAAAACTGACACGGGCTTATTCCAAGGGCTAGTAATAGACATGTATATCTACCTAAGAAAACTGTAAAGTTGCCAGTAACACTGGAAGAGATTCTACTAAATGTTGATGAGAAAATTTTTTGAAGAATTTAGATTATTTGGCGTATCCATTCAAAGAAAATATTTACTTAAATACTATATCTTTACACCCATCTAAAATCTATATCAAATTACCTCATGCATGTGGTAACTTTATGACAAGCCAAAAATGCTCAAAAGCTCTTTGTAAAGTTCTTATCCCATAAGCCCACAACGTAATCTATTTTAATAAAAATAGAAATATTTTTAAATTTATTTCAACAAAACATTTGCCATTTTTACTAATTTAGGAATTAACAAGCTCATTTCTCAAACCTGCCGCCATACATGGTCACAAAGTTACCCCATGATGTTCCAATAAAACTTAAAAAAAAAAAAGTAAACACTAAGATAAAAGATGATCTTTCAAATATTTTCCTCCTCATGTCCTTTATGTCGCACAAAAAAATAAAGTAAATTTTAAATAAAAAATTCCCCGATCTTTGTTATTATTTGAGGCGTTTCTTTTAGCTGAACGACAACGCGGCGACTAGCGACTTCGTGACGACTTTATAAGACATCATGCTAAGGCGGATAATCTCTATACCAGTGCTAATATTGATTATCTTCGATTCAACGTCTAAGTGCCGATAATAGGCCCAAATCATTGAATTAGCCATTATTTTATTGATTCTTGTTTTGTTTTTTAAATTAAAATAAATTGCGTTGTATTGATTTTTATTTGGATGTTGTTTTCCAGGTATTAATGATACATTGTTAAGGATGTAGGTACCTTCAAGTTTCTGAGCGTCTTTATTACATAAAGTGATTGAATTTTTGTGTATCTAGGTATAATTCTAGATGATTTTATATAAGACGACCTCTGTCGCGTTCTTGTCTAATCCTAATTATTACTAATATTATAATTATATGCGAAAATTTGCAATTATCTTATCTTATCTTACTTCTTACTAATAAGTATTATAAACGCGAAAGTTTGTATGTATGTGTATTTGTGAGGTTGTTACTCTTTCACGCAAAAACTACTGAACTGATTGCGATGAAACTTGGAATATAGGTAGCTGGGGACCTCGATTAACACATAGGCTACTATTTATCCTGATATTCCCGCGGGAACGGGACTTAGCGGGTGAAACCGCAGATCTCTGCAGCTCCGGTACCACACTGGAAATGTGGGAGGTTGCTTCTCTGCCGGCCCCAGCGAGGTTGTCGTTAGCTCCTCATTGAGGTGCGGGTGGTGAGCGGCCTTATTGCTCCGGTACCTGTCTGGACAACCAGGTAGTGTCCTAGGGCACGAGGCTACTCTCCTTTATGAAAACCAGTCTAGCATTGGGGACTAGATCCGTCTTAAACTCGATCCCTGACGTCGCCCTTAAGGGTGTTCGCTCGGGTACAGGCCCCTGCTGCTATACCGATAGATGGGACGGTGGGGACGCTATAACATATATAAATAGATTTCGAGAAGGACAGGAGATCTCTGCTAGTATAGTAGGTACATATAAAATATACCTATTGTCTAATACAATATATATCTGACGCGATTACTAAACCGAGTTTAGTACAGACAAAGAATAACATTAACATCTGTTAAAATGACATTACGAACGGACACGCTCACTTGCGCGCGAGGAAACCATAATATTATGAAGTTGAAGTAATTTGTGGGTTGTCAGCCGTTTGACGCCATACTGTCTATGGTTCCGTATAATAATAAATAAATTAATAGAATAAATAAACGTTGCACCATGCAGCGTAATCTTGCCCTCAACCTATGTTATTAAATGTGTAGGTACTAATGAGTACCTACTAGACAACGTACCAATATACTAACTTTTTTTGAAATACATGTACATACAGGGAAAGGGGTAGTTTTCTACATTCGAAAAAAAGTTGTTCTACGACTAGAATTTCTATTTAGGATCTTAGGTTTTTTTTAATAACTGAACGACATTTCGTATTTTTTTTTATCTTGCTTAAGACATATCTACTAAAAATGATTTCCCGCATATCCCGCATAGCCATTTCTTAGATGAATTTCGCAAAGAAATTATTCAGTTGCAGCGAGTTTTACAATCGCATTTTTAGCAAATTAATTTTTTATGTTAGACTGATATACTTTACGAACGTCATTTTTAGTTAAAGCGGATTTCAGGGTCGCGTTTTTTAAGGAATCAATCAATTTCATGTTAGATATATTTTACGAACGCCTTATTTATTTGCAGTAAATAAATAAATAAATCCTGTGACGAACACACAGCGCCATCTAGCCCCGTGGTAAGCTGCTAAGCTTGTGTTACGGCAGTGCGGCAGTGTAGCGTTCCAGTGGATTTCATGATCGCATTACGGAACCTTAACAACGAAATATGAAAAAACGTTAGTTGACACAACTGATGGTTGTGTAATGAGGCTCTTATCTGAATAATTAAAAGACGATTTAGCTCACGGCGAGCTTTCTAATACTGACACAACAGAACAACGGTTAACTAGGTGAATCCCTTTACCAAGTGATTAATTGCCCGTGTGACAGTTACAGGGGTAATGAATTGAATTTCAATGGGGATTTTGTTGTGAATTTTTGTCTTTTGGCCGGCAGAATCGATGGTAGATGCGAGTTTTTTTTGTAGGGTTGAAAACTGAAGAATAGTAATAGCCAGCCTGCCCCTATAACAGATGAGGGATTGGTTTGGGGCAGGTTGGGTAAAAATGTGTTTATATTTTTACCCAACCTGCCCCAAACCAACTGATTTTCACATAAACTTTAAATTTTCGAAAACTACTTCGAATTTCCAAAAGTTGTAAAACAGAAGTTGTTTGTCTTGATGTCTAAGAGCTTTTTTTTTAAAAAGCGACTATTTCTGAAATGTGTTACTAATATTGTTTTCTGTTAATTTTTGGATAAATTTAACTTAAGATTTTGAATTTGGTTTTTTATATACCTCATATTTAAAAATATATATAAGAGTTATAGAAATTGCCATAAGTTTTTGCCGTTACCAAAAAGGGGACAGTATGCAAGACTTTTTATTTACGATTTTCTGGCTTTAATTTTATTACTTTGTTTTATAGATCTCTCAACCTCATTTAGAACTATTCAATAATAACTATATACCTACTGCTTCTATACCATCATAACAATGTTACTTATTTGCAACGTAAAATCATGAGACATAGCATGACCCTTACCGTCTATGACGGTAGCTACTTTGGCGAAAATGCCCAGAACAACCCCCTTTCGACTTAAATGGGTATCCTCGTTCCACCTTGTAGGTAAGTATACTGATGTGATCAATTAATTTCGGAGAATTCAACCTACCACCATCCTCCCTCACAGCAAACCTGTACGTAGGTACTACCAATCTCACAGTATCTGTATTCAACCATCATCCGACCGTAACGAACCCGTAACTCAATATTTATTTAATGACGTCACAAATTGATTGTCTACGGCAGACCGCGTATCTCCAGCCTCACGACGCGCTCGTCCACGATCTAACAGAGTTTGTTCTCTTTTGTCTGGTACCATGTAAAAAGCAAATCGAGTTACTAAGGTAAATAGAGAAAAAGGTACGAACACCTATTACCGCGGATGTTTTTGAGAGCACGGTTTTTGTTAAGATTTCAGGGTTTAGAAAGGAGTAGGTACCTACGCGTGGAACTGATACGGATGGTTCGAAATACATTGCTCTGTTCTATGGTTTTTGATTATGTGGCAAATTAAATATGAAAACGCTATGCAAAAGGCTACAGATTCGAATCACGCCCGGAACAAATGATTTAATAGCCAGATGCCTATACTTTCGCCCTTAGTTAAAATTTTTGTTTTACTTGTAAAATGTAGCGTAATGACAACATTTTGAAACTTCCTTCCATAAAATCGTAAAAAAAATATGTCTATTTTAACATTCTAAAAAGTTAACAGTAAACTACCGCCTCTTAATTATTTGTAACAAAACGTTCCAGTGTACGCAGATAGAGTTATTGTAATAGTTTTAAATTTAAATTATAATTATTTTAGCTAGCTCAAAAAGCTACCATGGCTTCGGAACGCGCCCTTACATGAGGAGAAGCCACGACGAAACTCATGGGGTTCTCATTTTACTCGGAAATTTAAGACATTTTTTTTTACATGTAAGTTACTATTTCTTCATAAACCATTAATGTACAGCATCCAACCTGACATCCTCTTCACTCAGTACCGGCTCAGGATTCAATCCACCAAGCGCTCCTCTATTTTGGTCGTCTCGCCCCAGAGACTTCACTATGTAGTGTACTGGTATAGTTAAACAAACTGTGATGAGTTTCAATCGATTCGATACGCAACCGTGTTGGTTTTGACACTTGTTTTATTGTCTAACTCTACTGGGAAGAGAGGCACAGGATGTCGAAGGATTTTTAATTAAAATGGTAAAATAGGTACTGCCCTGTTCTACTGAGTTTATGATTTAATGTAATTTAAGACCTCTTACCTATGTTTAACGTACACGTAAAAATAATAAGCGAATGATTATGATTTTTTTTTCCAAAGCAAAAGAACTTTTCTTATTGTATATCTTGAATATTAAGCATCATATTTTAATTTTCTCTAAGGTTTTCCAGATTTTTCCTAAAAACACAATATTTACCGGGTTTTACTCGCGTTTTTTTTTAATATTTACTAAATGCCGAGCTTTCGCTAACTTTACAATTAGCTTTCTCAAGGTTGAATGAATTTTTTTCTTTGTTTGGATCAGCAAGTATTGATGAGATCTTACCTCAGTAACCGCATTTACTTTTACTGAATAAATAAATATCTAAGGAAAGTATATTACAAGTAGAGTATATTCTATCTAAGGAGAATTTTGTACTCCTTTAATTAAACAAGTATTCACACGTTACTATGTAATACCACTGTAGGATCATATAGCTTCAATAATGCAATCTCAATTGCCTCCAGATGAAACCATTTAATTCCCAGATAGACCTTCTCTACATAACATAATAACACCTCCATTAAAAAATACATTCACAAACCCATTAGACTCCCTCATTCGTAGCAATAATGTCGCATTAACAATAAATCAGTGCGCAAACGCAGCTACAAAAGTAATTAGGTACGAACGGTTATAGCTGGTAATTGCAATGTAGCTGACGGATGCGCATAATTTTTTTCTAACACGTCCGTTTCCGTTCGAAACACAAAAAAGAATTTAATATTGAATTTGAAAAATCATATCCCTAACTGAATTTGCTCGATTCAGGGCACTAACGACACTAAAATTACAATTATAGCGACACTGATCTTATCTACCATAATTTCGTCGTACAAATTTCGTGTCGGCCGCACCGTAATCATACCGGGCAGTTTTATTGTGTTATTTACACAAATAAAAACGTTTATTTTTACATTTTCCCAAAATTAAATATGGACCAATTTTGTGGGTGCGCGGGAATTACGTAGTTTGATGTAATTTGTTGTTCAACAATGGAGACTGCTTCAAATGTTAGTTAATTTTTATTGTTATATTAAAATGGTCGGATTTTGTTTTCTTCTTATTTATTCTGATCCTCTTTAACCTTCAAGTACTTAATGGATAATCTCTGTTAATATTTTTTGGATTAAAGATAATATCCATTGTTATCACGTTGCTTTCTAATAAAGGATCTCACGTTTTTGCTAAGTGCTTACATTTTCGAGTTAAATAGTATTTCTTAAGTGCTACTTCATCTTGGCTTTTACGAGGACCTACCTGCTTAATATTAAGTTCTTAAACTATCTTTGGGCGGTCGTACAGAACTCAGGTTTTTCAGTACATTGATGCCAAGTTGATTAATTTAATCTTATCTTTACCATCAGGTGAACATAAATACCTATGCAGGTTATGCATTATTGCAATAATTCCTCTATGAAATTAAACTTTAATTACACTCGATTCAGCTTCTATTTACTTTGTAAACATGTTATTACAATGTAATTCGTGTCATTCGTGCAATTACAAAGAGGAAATCCTTGTTTTGTAATGTACTGTTTATCTAAAGTTATTACGATGATTGTGTTTTATTATAATACATTTATTTCGATGCTCAGCGTTTGTCATAAAAAAATCTAAAGTAATTGCTATGGGAACGATTTGAAATAATTTGAATATTGTAATAATTTATAACTCTTGACTCCTATTAAGTTTGACATTGCGTAGGTTTTTACACGACTGCCAAAGGAAGTGTTATGTTTTTGCCGTGAGTGTATGTATGTATGTGACCTATTTTTGAGCCGTCGTAGGGCCTAAACGGCTGGGCCGATTTAGATAAACGATACGTCGTTAGATTCGTCATGACCGCGTGAGTGACATAGGGTACATTAAAATAATAAATAAATAAAAATAATAATGTAAAACGCTATTAACCAAGATTTGTAAAGACCATAAAAAATAGAGAAAACGCGTAACATTGTTCACTCAAACGATATGTTTTATTCTTTCGTAAATTTACATTTGAAAAGTATTGCTTGTAAAGTTTTACAATTAAGTTTTAAAATAATTCATTATAAAATTATCGGAAGTCGTTTAAGTAGGTTGTCTTCATTAATATGTCACTTGCCTTCGGCTCGGTTGTCTTGTCTTTAATGACGTTCATAATATATTATTTTTACTTACTTCATTTTATGGCTTAGCACTACCTCTGGATTGGGATTTTTGAATTTTCGCACAAAAATTCAATATTCGCATGCGAAAACAATCCGCGTGTGAATAATGTATTCTAATAGTCATTCTAATAGTTAATCCTCGAAAGTTATGTTGCTACTACATTTATGATTACGCAGGTAATTTTCGCAAGAACAACGGAACGTTAATTAAAAACTTTTCGATTTCACTCGTATATAAATATCTCATCTATGGATTTGCATTTGACGCCGAGTTTGAAGGAATTGGCAGAGATGACATAAAATACTTTAGTATCTTCTTACTAGTCTGTGAACATAAATAACCACTTTGTTTTTCAAAGAAAAAAATACCTAAGTAATAGCCTAAAATTAGAAAGCTAAAAAAAGTTGTCAGCAACAACAACCCGAGGCATTGCGCCCAAGATGCTGGCGGCGTTCCCGCGCTGGATAGGAAACCGCCAGCTCTTGTACTAATCACCCTGAGTAAGCAAAAACAAGCAATGCACGTCCTCGCTACTGGAGTATAATACATCTAGAATTAATGAATTTCTTCTGGTGTAATTAAATCTGATCTCTAAAAACTAAAAAGCGATAAATAAAAAAATATTTAAAAAAATAAAAAACCCGACTGCAGTTTTAACAGAAAAGTGAAAAACAAGATGCTTCTAGTAGCTTTAGGAATGGTGGATGCAGTCGGGTGGGACTCCAAATAAAAGGTGAATAAGTTTAATAAACCAAATACTTAGTGTTATATAATTAGGCATACTATCTTTATGTTATTTGGAGTCCCACCCGACTGCATCCACCATTCCTAAAGCTACTAGAAGCATCTTGTTTTTCACTTTTCTGTTAAAACTGCAGTCGGGTTTTTTATTTTTTTAAATATTTTTTTACAATTAGGTACATACGGGGTACATACATATAAATTAAACTACAAAAGGTACATAAAATATGCATATGTTAGGTGTATTACCTACCATGCTTTAGGAGGATAACTCCTTCAACGCTTTCAATAATTGTAAAAGAGATAAACACTTTTTTAAATGAAGAGGGAGGATTAGACAGGTACAGCTGGTATATATGACAGAAAGCGTTGTCTAAAAACACGAAATTGAACAAATGGTGCAATAAAATTAAAAATTCTTTAAATAACCTACATGAAAAGTTTTTTTAGTCAATTTTTTGATATTCCAGATTTTTAGCAAGATAAAAGGGGTACAGGTATCAAATTTAATCAATTGTGTAAAATAAAATAAGCAAAAACCGATAATGATTAAATTACAAGTACGTATTAAAATGAGATTAGGATACTATAACGACTATGAGAAAGGTCATCGAGCATATGTAGCTCTACTAGGTATAAAATACTCAAACCTTTTTTGCTGGAGAAATTTCTTAATGTTCGCATATAGTACCATCAACTTTCTAATTAGAAACAGAAATCACTGCAACTATTCCGTTAAAT
Organism: Idaea dimidiata; assembly: GCA_949358125.1. Taxonomy (NCBI): domain Eukaryota; kingdom Metazoa; phylum Arthropoda; class Insecta; order Lepidoptera; family Geometridae; genus Idaea; species Idaea dimidiata. Next base: position 14,038,828 of record OX442337.1, read on the forward strand.
TTGTTGTAAAAAGACCCCGTAAAGCTATTTCATATCATTATACACACGGAACAGGTCTCGAGTCTGTGCCAAATGTCATTTTAATGGTTTTAATTATATCGCGGGCTGGGGGGCTAATTACAAACATAATGGTGATTACTGCTGTGTATCGTGGACTATTATCTTGTTTCATAAAAGGACTTTTCAATTGTTCGTACAGATGTACCTCGATAAGGTGTTGCGAGAAATGATTACGTTTGGTCAATTTATCGAATTGTTAGTTACTTGGTTATATTATGTATTTACAATACATATTTAAATTATTTTGATGACATTAAAACGTTTAAATAAGGGCAATGTCGTCATATAGATGCTTCCTAAAATACTTAACATTATAAGTACCTGCCTATTTACAGAGCCAAAGTTTCAATATCTATGAGTCCGGCATTTAAGGCCTTTAAATCGGCATATTAGAAATAATATGCCGATTGTGGTTATATGTATGGATATACCTTTCGATCATAAATGACTAAATCGGTAGGTACTACACGGCAAATATTAAAAAGCAAGCAAAACAAACCAATTACAGCAAATGACCACTAACAATGAAGATGCTAAATCTGCTCTCACAATACTAGACGGCCTGTAATTATTTTAATGCTCATAAACATTTTATGCCTTGAGAATTCATTTGACTGCCAAAGTCGTACCTTAAACTAAGTTGCAAGTAAGTGCATCAAGTTTATAGCCCTAGGTGCAATTAGGGCAAAGATGCCGACGCTTAGAATCGAATAAATAGTTTCCCGAAGGTTATTATAAAGATTTCATAGCTTCTAATTGCGGGCCAAATGCGGCTCTTCATCTTGATGGTATTTATTGCACACTTTAAAGTTATTAGTGATAACTTAATAAAATACTTTGAAAAGGAAGATTTTGTGATGTTGTAGGGTCAAGGCATTTAATTACCTAATCGTTCTTTGAAATACTTGATACTGTTATTCTTGTAGGTAGATATAAAACTTAATTAGGTACTTAAGCAACAAAAGATACTTGTTGTTAAATAAATTCAATGTTTGACAAAAAATAATAAAGTATTTAACTTCAGTCATAATTACTAATTTATTGACATCATAATATAGGTATCATAGGTAGTAAAACGCCTAAAAACAATGTATGGAGTCCATCTGAGACATGATTTTAATTAATCCTTAGCGAAGTTATTGAACCTTTTTATACCTTGGAAATGTAATTTGACGACCTCTGTGGCGCGTCGGGCGAACGCTTAGCTGCAATGCAGAAGGTTGTGGGTTCTATTGCCGTTGAGTGCAAATATTTATGCATAAAAATAAATATTTGTATCTAGTCTAGGTGTATTTCTATGTATAATATATTTGTATTAACAAAAAAAAAAATATAAGTTGTATATCCGTTGTCTAGTCACCGTAACACAAGCTTAGCAGCTTACCATGGTGCTAGATGGCGCTGTGTGTTCGTCACAGAATTTATTTATTTATTTAATGTACCTAATAATAATTAGTTATCGACTGAAAGTATTGTATCGATAAGATAAAAGATAAAATCACGATCAATCTTGCCTATATTATAGCTAACACAACGCAATGCGAACATCGGATTAACCACTAGTTCATATCGCCCATTAGTGCGAGACATACTTAATTACATCGCTAGTGGGCCCCAGTTAGGCTTTTGACACGGCAGACAAACGCATATATCGTGACTTCGGCCAGTAAAGTCCGTTTGTTGATAAAGTCAATTAGTGATATCGGAGCCGGGACCTGAATCAACTGATTTGGGCCCACCCTCACACCGGCTGCTATATCACAGCGCCGCCATTGGTCGGGCGTTCCACAGGGGAGTGGCCTCGGTCCGCAACCTTTTTTATTACTCATTTTCGAGAGCTGCGTAGGCGATCGTGCTCAACTGTATTCTACAACAGTCGATTGAAGGCGTTGGTGCGTTATAGTTTATTACGTTGTCTCGACGAGATTTAATGTAAATTGTGATCTTTACTTACGGCGTTATTACGTGTTTACTATTTCTGTCGTGCTTTGGACTGTTCCGGACTTCGGTTACTGTAAACTCAGGTAAATACACTATTTTAATTTTATTGCTTCAACGTAATTGTGTTTTTCCACGCGGAATGAAATTGTGTTGTAAAAAACGGATAATTTCTTTTTCGATTATTTTTAAAAGATAAGCGATGATTACTGTTTTTAATTTTTGAAATTTAATTAAATACAATTTTTTTAATATTTTTACGACTTTTTAATACTTAAGACAGAGTTTTGCATTTCACGTCGCAAATTTTAAATTATAAGTTAAACAATTTTTATGTGTTTCAAAACTTCAATTATGCCAACCATGCATAATTTAATAGACTGTTGAGCGCTAGTTTTAGCTTATGAAAGTTAGCTCTTGGAGTTTTTTTCTTCTATCAATTTACATATTTTGGTGTTTAAAGTTTTTTATACTTGTATCCTTTGATTGAAATCGTCTTATTCTTTTATTTATTATTAAACTAGCTGCGCCCCACGGTTTTGCCCGCGTAGGTCCCGTTCCCGTGGGAATATCGGGATACAATGTAGCCTATGTTTTATTTCCAGTATCCAAGTACTTCTATTTCAAGTTTCATGGCAATCGGTTCAGTAGTTTTTGCGTGATTGAGTAACAAACATCCAAACATCTAAACATCCAAACACACACACACTTTCTCATTGATAATATTAGTAGGATAATTACTATACTTAGGTGTAATAATTCCAAATGCCATCGTTCCACAACTTCTTACGTTTTCATAATTCATTTACTATTGCGAATAAGGGTAAATTATAATTGATGTTATATAAAAATAGGATCTCTTTACTCCATCAAATTTGGTATGCAACATTGCTGTCTGTCAAGCGTTTTTATACATTATTCTTATTTTATTATTCAGTCAAAATTTCTTATTACTACACAGTTTCACTTTCTATAGATACCTATATTTTATTAATTTACAAATGTCAATCATATAATAAATAAAATGTCAAAAAGTAAATAAAAAAATATTATTATGTTCATTGGTATTATATCATGTGTTTAATTTCTAATAAAATTCGTCAAACATATAAAAATAATTGTACAAAATTATTTCTGTAGTATCGTGTCATATTTTAATTGTTTTATATCATAATATGCTTTGTCAATTGACAGTGCACAAGTTCATTTTTAAAATGTGTTGTGTTGTTAACGTTTTGTACGTAAGAAATTACTAGTCAACAAACCCTTCCAGAACGACCCTATCTCTGAGGCCTAGTTTTTAATTAGATATCGATTACACTTTATAAGCTTTCTACATAAAATTATCGTTACTTCCAATAACTCCTATTCTAATAGCTATAGTTATATTGACGTCTGACATATAAAACATAGATTTTACGCTTAATTCAAACACTATATTAACATTATCAACTTAATACACTTAAAATAGCTATATAATGAATTAAACATGTAACCTCCCGCTGTTTCACTAATTATAATCAACTATTTAATATTAAAATAATGACATTAATTTAATATTAATGACACGATTGCATTAATCTTCGCTTCAATTTCATGCTCTCTTTTGACAATGATATTTTTTGAGTCAAAAAGGTATAATGCGTTATATTTAAAATACATTAGCATAATTAGGTGAATTTTATTGCTTTATTGAATTAGGGTCGATGTCAGTCTCAAAATTGAAATCAGCGGGGGATCCTGTGTTGTTAATTTTGTTTATAGCTTGTATTATGTTCAGATTTGAATGTTATTCCCATGTTTCAAACCGTATATACGTGTTTAGACACTGTAAAATTGGACCACAATAGACTATTTATGTTATTGGACTTGATTTTATTAGCTTTTACGTAGGAATGTCCAGTTACGGTTTTATTTGAAAATGGTTTTATTGTTCCCTTCTTTTTATTCAGTTTTTTGGTGTATTTGATTTAATATTTTACAGCTCTGGGTAGTCATAAAATGTGGTTCTGAATTATGTGTTCTCTTGAACTGCCTACAACTGTTCATTTTATTTTTCCATTATTGTGAAACTACGGAAAATTCAACTCTTTTATTAGCCAATAGACAAGTTTTATCTATTTAAAATTTTAACTCACACACAGTGAACAAATATTTTTAAGTATCCAAAAAACGTATTGAAAGACCAACATTACGGACGGCCTTACGGCAAAGATTTGAAAGCACGCTTTAGCATTTCAACAAAATTACAAATACTATGATGGAATTTTATTTTCCTTACTGAGTCCTAATTTTGAAAAGTAGGAAAGTTTGTACTTACTATTAGATATTTACTTTACCTATTCATTGCAAATTTAAAACAAATTTAAAACGATCTCAAATGACTAAATAAACAGTAAATAAATTGTTTCATTGATAGGTATTTTAACAAAACAGCAACTATAAGTAGCACAGCAAACTATTACACATTAATATTTAATCAAAATCAAATCATTATATTAAGAAAAAATAACTCAAAATAAAACGATTAAAATATTTGTGCATAATATATCAATCTAATATAATGTAATTTTCACCGTGAACGGAATTCATCTCCCGAATATTTCCTATCACAATCACACCGTGATGTCTTCATTTAATTTTTTCAATCTATCTTGTCCACGTCATCACCATATTAACTTAATAGAGTTCTCACATCACAATACACCGTGGAATGAGTGATTTTACCATTTTCTTCACAAAAGGGTTGACCGATCTCAATTTGATTACTATCACCATTGAATAAGACCTCTTCAGGCGTATCATCTTCGACTGAACCTCTTGTAACATCTTTAAGGTCAGATGCCTCGTTTTTCTGGTCGGTTGTAAATCCCCAGTGATGACTTGCGTATGCTATCGGTACGCGAGCAGCATTGTTGATTATATTAAACTTAATTAGTTCTTAATTAACATTCTGGATTCTCATTACACGGTCTGAGCTACTAGCCCCGTCTGTCTGTAATAGGAAAGTCGATTTACGATCAACACGATTTAAAAACTTAGCACACGATCAAGCAACGTTACGATTAATTGACGATTGAGATTGATTCAATCGTCAAGCATGAAACTAACCACGCGAGAAAATTTTCTTTAAAAGTAAATCAAAGCAGCTACACTTCAAGTGATTGAATCAAATCCATCAGTTTCAATAATGACGGCATTGACGCGTGCGCACATTTTTTGTAAGATTGAAGTTAGTAATGTTTGATGATGTACCAAATACTCTTTATGTACTTTACCTTTTTTTGTGATACAAGTGCGGATATTAAAAAAGTAGTTTTTTATCGTTAATGGTGATGAAATTGAGTCAGATGTTGAATAGATTACTGTCGTTAATGTAAATAAAGGTTGTGAGGTTCCTGATGTGGGAACGATACGAAAGCATGATGTTAAATTACAGATTAATGACGGTTCTATAGGGAAAGAAGTAAATCGAAATGTAAGTACCTAGTTTGTGTAAAATTGTAAAAGTTAATAAAGTTACTTAGCAAAATGTGTTAATGGCATTCAAGGAACCTTTTTTAATATATTTTGAAACGCATCTTGAGGTAATTTTTAGATTTTTATTCTAGGTACTTTGTTTTTAAATACTACAATATATTTAGAAATATTTTTAGCAAGGAAATATATTTCCAAAAAATCCCCATGACAGGATTCGAACGTGCGTCTTAGTTGGTAAACAATTAGCGAGGAGAGATATGGCCGAAAAATTATACCATGTCACGTGATTCCTGTGTAGCTCAGTGATTAGAGCATTCGCCTGGTTAGCGAAAGGACGCAGGTTCGAATCCTGTCATGGGGATTTTTTGGAAATATATTTCCTTGCTAAAAATATTTCTATGTTTAAAATGCATTGAGCAATAAAAACAAAAAGAAATATTACAATATATTTTTTATTGTTTGTTTATCATGAACTACCTATACCTATTTTATTTCGCTTAGAGTTTACTTCAAAACATTCGAAAATTTTAACATCACACTTTTTATATTACTAATATTTGAAAACATATGACAAAATAGTTTAAATGAACTATTTTGAGATTTCTAATTTACAAAATAAAACATTATCTAAATACAAAATATTCAAGTAGTAGAGTAGAATGAAAAATATCGATTTAGTTCTTTTGTAAAAAAACTAAATATTAATAGGAAAGGAATTACTATCCTTCCCATTATAGAATCTATTCATCAAATGATAGGATTAGGAACTTTAGAGAAGTGTTATCTCTGACTTAGCTATCAGGTAGCGTCGCCAAGATGTGCTTATCGCCAAGTCGGGTGACATAATCCTAAAGAGCCTTTTTATAAAGTAAAATTAATAGTTGACCTGAGTTTAGGGTTGATATTCACAGTTCTTTGTTAAGTTTGTTTGTTTGCGATGCAGTTTATTTAGTAGCATTATTACCATGGTTCGTAGGCTTGAAGATTGATTGATGTTACAATGATCTTGGTCTAAAATCATTGTAATATGATCGAAACGTCGAGGTAAGAAAATAAATAATATTACGCGATTTAAATGTAACTATGTTAACAAATCGTGTGAATTTAAAAAGTTTATTTAAGATTAAAATTAAGTTTTAGGTCAAGAACTGTCATAATCTTCGAGCTTTTTTACTCGGGACTTCTTATTGTCCTTACTAGCCGTGACCTGCGGTTTACCAGGGTCCCGTGTGAAGCCTACATCACATAAAGAACATACCTACTCTACAAATTTCAACCCTCTAGGTAGGTACTACGCGGTTTAGGCTGTTCGCTTCGTCAGCAGTCAGTCAGGACAAACTTTTATAGTCAGGTGTCGGGACTAAAAACTTAATTTTTTTAACATACCTGCTAGTTGTTATGGAGTTCCGAAAAATAACGCTTAATTTGTAATACGCCGTAATTCCGCCAATGTAAAGTGATGTAAAGAAATTAACGAAGAGGATTGGCCGGTTTCAAAGAGTTGATGATCAAAGATTGTCGGATAACAAATTGACAGTTGCTCCTAACAATTTTCTAAACACGATTAATTAGACTTTCAAAATATAATCTCAAATCAGCGTACCTACACTGGAATTACCTATATTTTTCTTATATTTAAGTTATTTTAAGATATTTTTATGGTGCTAAAGTTAAAGTTTTAACTGTGTGTTTCCGCAATTAGCCCTACTATTGGGCCTTTGTGCGTGATTTTAAGCCGTGGGTTTCCTCACGGTGTTTTCCTTCACCGTAAGAGCGATGTTAATAGCGCACATAATTTTTTTCTTAAAGAAAAAAACATTTGTGTGCGGCCGGGATTCGAAACCACGACCTTCAGAATGAAATTCGGGGTATCTACCACTAGACCAACACCGCTCTCTTTTCTTTCTTTCTTTTATGGTGCTAATCGAGCCACATGGAACTAGTTTATTTTTATCAATTAAAAGTTGTTCCACGCATGGCGCTTAATCCTCTGATTGGCAGGTGCCTAAAACTCTAACAAACTCAATTAGAATCTTATGGAATCGCATTTAGTTACAGTCTAAACTTGTAGTTACTGTAATTAAATAATAACCGCGACGAATTGAACCATTGTTATCGATCGATGAGATGAAAAATATACAGGAATAGAGATACCACGTTTGTTAGAACTTAGTAGAGTTAACACATCAGGAGAGTTTCAATTTTTATTGTCGTGTGGGTTAAGTAACGCCTAGCGCGATCATTGCTTGGATGGGTGACCTTATTATGTGTAAGGCAAAATATTTCCTGCTTGGAGGAGGCCTTATTGTGATTTCACTAAGAATTATTATGTAATTGTACCAAAAATTACAAATAAAACTTATTAATAAGCAAAAATAAAACTTAAAAAATTAAAACAATTAACTATCACTAGCTATCAATTAACTAAACTAGTATCAGCGCAATTGGTTCAGCAGTTTTTACGTGATTAACAAACATACATACACACACACACACACTCACAAACTTTCGGCTTTATAATATTAGTTGGATAATAAAAGCAAAAAGGGCGGTCTTTTAGTTAGCCTTTGGATGATTGTTACAGCTATTCTTTTGGGGCGCACAACCTTTAGATTAGGAGGTAAGTAACTAAAATAATTAAAACAAAAACATTTAATTGAGTAAAGAGTAAAAACACTTTCAATTTTTCTCAATAACTACCACAGACTCAGAGAATTTAAATATTCACAATTTGAAATACTTATATAATACATAAATGAAAGTAATTAGTGTTATCTCTAGAAACATATAAATATTAATTATCTTTGATCGTTATCGATGAAGTCAGTCTAGTTCATCAAATTAAGTTTTAGCCTTATTCACGCATGATTTTTTTGTTTTATTATAAATCTTCGAACAAAAGGTTTGCCGATATTTTTTCTGGTTTCTTCTACGGGACCAAGTCCCGTGCAATTTTATTGTTCAATCTTTTTATTATTAACGATCAATTTTGTTGATTGGATTTATTTATAGTTGTTTTAAAAATTACAAATTTATTGTTCACTATAGTGATGAAGTGCGATGAATTTCTTTACCAATTTTTATGATTTTCAATTATTTTGGTTCCTTTTAGAGTAGGTAAGTAGGTACGTAACCCCAAGCAGGGATGTGAAAATTTATTGAAATCGGATTAACATAATATTTTAAGTACCTAATGCTTAAAACCAACTTAACAAATCACAAACAGACATTTTCTATTTTGATTTTTTTTTAAGTGTTACCTACACTTGAATGATTGGGTATTCATGAGTGGTATAACATACCAAAAATTTGCACCCGAAAAGGGCTCGAACCTGCACCTTCGGGGAGTCCGGCCCCAACGCCTTATCCATTTGGCTACAGGTGCTCGTCAAGTAGAGTTGAAATTAAGTATCGGATCACTTTTTGTTTTACGTTTTAAAACGGGCTTTATAGCTTTCAAAAAGTTCGGAAACAAAATTCAAAATAAATCAAATTAATTAGTGTTAAATGAATACCTTCATAAAATAAAATTTTGACATTGTATAAACATTGCAAGGCCCAAAGGGGTATCATGTTGAATCTGCTATGTATTTGGACGACTATCGAACGATTATGCAATAAATAAGTACCTATATAAAATTGAATTTGAAATAATAAACACTCTAAGCATGCTTCGTCCCTCATAAGACTACTTTGAAACCACTACGGTTAAAAACTTGTATGGACAAATAAACAAACATATCACCTTTTATTTCTCGCAGTCCTCCTGTATACCATCAGTGTGGGTATCATCTTTACTGTGAGTAAACTAAGTGGAACGACAAAAAGTTCTAATCCTGTAGGCGCCACTGTACTTCTATTAATCCTATTATATGATAATTCCCACTAAACTGCCAAGTTTTGAATCTTATCTATGCGTTATGGAGAGTATTAAGTATAATTTATCTAACTTATGCATGTATAATTATATTTTAAAAACTAGCTGCGCCCCGCGGTATTACCCGCGGAAGTGAAAAACGCGTTATCACGGGCACAGGCGGCCGAGCGGTTCTCAAGCGGTTGCACTTTTTCGTTCATTACTCGGGTTCTACTAATTGGATTTAGATGCAAAGTTCACCAAGACCTTTCTCGAAAATAGAACTATCCAATGTTGAAAACCATATTTCAATCGGATTAGTAGTTTTTAATTGTATAAAGAACAGACAGATAAACAGAGAAACAGACAGACAGACAAGAAGTTTAAAAATTATATAATTTTGTTCTACTACTTATCCTAAGTCCCCTAGAAGAAATAAAATTTGTAGTCCGATGTCCATGTCTTTTAACCGACTTCAGAAAAACGAGGAGGTTCTCATTCGACATGTATACTTTTATTTATTAGAAAATAATACGAAAATAAAGAAAAAAACAAAGTTACGAACACGTATTTAATCATCTTCATCATCTCACTCGCTCATAAGTCATTTAATGTATTGCATAATATAACCGTTTATTGATGTCTAACAATAATTGACAGCAATATTCATAAAAGTTACAACCCAATTAGTTGATTAGCAACAAAAATTACATTTAATTTAATCTTTTATATATGTGCCTAAAACTATTATTCGCACGATATACCTACCTTCAATGTAATTTTTGGATTCGGATAATGTATGTGGTCAGCCCCCAGATTATCAATCCGTTCAGTACATTGGTGTTTTCAGTTCAGTTCAGTACATCCAGTACACTGGCACTATTTAGTACATTGGTGCTTTGAGGTAGGTAATTACCGGTAATAACCAAGTTACGTCAAAGCAGCAATGTACTGCATAGTGCTTGTTATTCTCCACTGTTGTCAGACGTCCATTGGATAGATAATCTGCAGGCAGCCTGCATTGCTCTACGGTGAAGGATATAGCTCCAGGCGTAGGTAGATAAGTTAGATGCTCAAAAAAAACGGGACGATATTACTGAGACTTCGCTGTCCGTCCGTCCGTCTGTTTGTCACCAGGCTGTATCTCAAAAACCGTGACAGCTTGACAGTAACAACAGAATAGCTTTTTAGAATTTCTAAAATTAAACAATTTTAGGTTTAGTTTTAGGTAATGAAGAAAAGAATTGCTACTATTGCCTGCCAATAATAGTCATTCTCAGGCTCGATTCCACCAAACTGGAATAAGCACAGAATATAACAATTCTGCGCACAAGTCGCCTTTTGTTCGAGACTCTCGAGCTGTTCAATTGGAACTATAACGATTTAAGTGAAGAATGGTTATTTAGTGGTCATTCTAGTTTGGTCGAATTCACTGGATCTTTGTAAGTAAGAAAACTTACGTAAAATAATTTAACAACAACGGAAGGCATTTCACCAAAGCTGCTTATAATTTCTAAGAAAAAAGTGTTAACGCAATCCCTTAATTTCTTAGTTTTGTAACTTCGCTGGCTATTTAAGACAAAAAACTTTACTTGTTCAAAGGGAATGCAGAACGGACACTTTTTGTTGCCCAATAGTTTGCTCGCAGAGCTTAATAGGTATGTGGAAGACTTTCTGTTACCCAAACTAATTTGCCTGCAGAAACCGTTGAAATGTAGGAAATAAATAGTGCCTAAGTAAGTATAATTAGAAAACAAACGATACCTAATCAAAAGTTGACAATGACGTGAAAATAATTTGAAGATATTTTAGGTAGGTATATTGAAAGGAAGTATTTCGTACAAGTATAAGTGGGATTTGTTTTTTTTTCTCGTTAGTTGTCCTGATTTTTTTTTTTGCAAAATCAAATTTATTGCTTTTAAATTGTTTAATTTCGGCGGCATGTTATCAATTTAGTTACGCGAAGTTCAACGAGTTAAGTGAAAATAAAAATACCAGTGCCAAACACGAAATTGACACATTACAAACAAATGTTCCATGGGGTCGGAGAAAATCGTCGCCATTTTTTCTGCAGCCTTCACGCATTGAAAATTATTTCAAACGATTACAGTATATAGCGGTAGTTCACTATTTGTACGAGAAATTGGCTAAATTGTCCTATATTGTTGACAGAAGCTATAACTAAGAAAAATAAAGTATAAGGGTTATAATAAGTATTTGATGTTGACAAATTGCTTTTAAAAACAAGGATAATAGTTCATTCTTGTTTTTAAAAGCAATGCAAAGCAAGCACACGGTGACAAAATATAACAAAAATTAAAATTAAAAAACCTATTTTTAACTTCTCATTCGGCCAGGCCCAAGAAAAACACTGACACATTGTCCAACGACCGACTTCAAGTCGGTAGTCTACGATAGCTCTTTCTACCTAAGCAAAGTTTGCTTTTAAAATTAAATTGGACACAAATTGTTACGGTTTATTGAGTATGAGGTAAACGAACTTAGATCAACCGTTATATTTTAACAACGATGGACGGTCTTAAATCATTTGACTGATCGATTGATTTAACGCAGCGAATTGAGACGTGAGTTTTATCGATATTATTGCGAAATAAGTAAAAAAAAGTTTCAGTATCTGTAGAAAAGAAGAATCGAACCCGCATCCTTCTATTTCTAAATCCACAGTACCGTTGAAGTGCTTGATAGCAAAGGTTACATTTTTTGAATGTTAAGTTTTAAGTTTTAAACTTAGATTATCAATTTATCTAAGTCTAGCTTCGCCCGCGGGAACTGAGGCTGAAATCTTTTGTGCTTAATAAAAAAATTGGTCTAGGGGACTTAGTATAAGTAGTAGAACAAAATTATATAATTTTAAAAATTCATGTCTGTCTTTCTGTTTCTCTGTTTATCTGTCGGTTCCTTATACAATTAAAAACTACTTATCCGATTGAAATCTGGTTTTCAATATTGGATAGTTTTATTTTCGAGGAAGTTCGTGGTTTACTTTGCTTCGAAATCCAATTAGTAGAACCCGAGTAATGAACGAAAAAGTGCAACCGCTCGAGAACCGCTCGGCCGCCCGCGCCCGTGATAACGCGTTTTCACTTCTGCGGGTGAAACTGAAACTGAGGGGCGCAGCTACCTAGTCTACTAAAAAACTGCATCAAAATCCGTTGCGAAGTTTTAAAGATCTAAGCATACATTTTTTTTTTTTTTTTTTTTGTACGTAATAGGCCAGCATTTGACCTCATCTCACCTGATGGGAAGCGAGGATGAGGTCGACGATGAAGCATGCTTACCTAGAAGCATTCAGACAAACAGCGGGTAGCGACTTTGTTTTATACTATTGTAAAGATAGTGGATATTCTAGTGGAACTAATGAAGCTCGTCGGTCAGAGTCGAGTTTAAAATAATTCACTGTCAAGATACCATATACATTGGTATATCATTGATAGGTATCTGGTATTGAACAAATTCTTTAATTCTTTGATGTTAAAATTTTAAAGTTACTTTCCAAGATTCAATGGCCTTGGTAGAATTTGAAACCACGCCCTTCGGATCATCAGCCCTGGCGCTGCGGTTGGTAGCCATTTTAGTTTTGCTAAATTAATTCATTTCTTTACAACGCAATAACATTTGATTGGTGTTTATAAATCGTAAGTTTTATTCATCATAAAACTTTATACATTTTAACGCAATTCAATCTAGGAACAACTCCATCGTCGATCGATGATTATTGCGATGATTTTATTGCATTTACTGGTTATATTTCTATGGACTATGGTTGACTATTAACATTCCCCCATAGACAATTTGAAAATCTAGAAATAGATTAAATATATTGGCTTCATTTCCTAAAAGTGAAAATCACGATAGAAAAAAATGTTTGATAGAAAAAAAACTGGTGTTTTTGAGAGGTTTTACTGAATATCTCTCGAACCCTCTAGTTTTTAATAATATTTAATCATTATTTATACTTATAATTAAGTTATAACTATACCCTTTCACAGAAACATACATCACATGTATCATAGACAAAAACCTATAGTTTATTGTTTACTGATCTATGTTTCTGTAAACACATACTCAACATTTGTTTTTAATAAACTGTCTAGTTAACTTGTGATTAGCAAATTTTTTATTTTCTCCTCTAAATTACGCTTATACGCATTTTACGCCTGAAATTCGCTGGCGCTATGTCACAATTTGACGTTATGGTACTATCTTAAAGTAATTAAACGTAAATGAACAATTTTACTACCAAACTTGTACGTTTTAACACAATTCAAGCGTAAAAATCGACTTCTTGATTGCTTTATTTAATTTACTATTGCTTTTTATGAGTCTTACTAAGAATTCTTTGAACCGTTTCGCGACGCGCGTTGTGTTTTTTTTCTCCAACGTCGATTTTTTCCCGGTCCGTCGATTGAATTTCTCGGAGAATCTCAGAGAATGTTTTGTTATTAGTAAAAGCGTTGTATGCGTTGTTGTTTTAATTGAAAAATTATTTATCGTTGGTTTTAATTACTTGCCTTTATTTATTTAAGCCGGGTTCCGATTGCGTGCGTTGATGGTGATATCAAAATTGTAATACTGTATGGTCTTAATGTTGTGTTGTTGTATACGAGGTTTATTTACTTACCTAAGATGTCTAAACTTATAATATTACATGTATTTATTCGTTACTAGCTGCGCCTCGCGGTTTCACCCGCGTATGTCCCGTTTCCGCGGGCATATCAGGATAAAAAGTGGCCTATGTGTTATTCCAGGTCCCCAGCAACCTATATTCCAAGTTTCATCGCAATCGGTTCAGTAGTTTTTGCGTGAAAGAGTAACAACCTCACATACATACATACAAACTTTCGCGTTTATAATATTAGTAAGATAAGATATTACTAATATGTATTAAATTTGTTATTATTATTGTGTGTTATTCATTAGTTAATAAAATTGGTATGGTAATCACGACACCCTAGTTTTAGGATACTGTAAATTGTAAAAATTTAAGCTATCTAACCTTTAATTAGGTTTAACTAAGTTTTCTTTCGGTTATAAATAACGCCTAATTCAATCAATTACCTACCTATACATTTTTATAAAATTCTTTCACTTCTATTTTTTCTAAACTAAGCAGGTAGTATCAACAGATACACACGAATAAACTTTTTTTTACTACTTACCTATAGGTGGTTTTTTTTCTCTTGTTTTCCAACACAACAGGCTTTTTATAATCTAGTGTTAGATATAAAGCGAAGATTACAAAATGATAGGTAGCCTGAAGGAAGCTCAGTGTAATTTAGCGCTAGACCGCATCAGGTACCTGTAGAAGTAGGTAGGTACCGATATACCGGCAGATGCCCACGCGCAGCTGTTCTGTCACGCTCCGGAGTCACCGTTCCATTTTCAAATCTGTTCGCTCGTGAACAATAACCAATTATTGGGTAGATTCAATTATTGAACGGCTTATTTAAAAACAAAAGTTTTTAGTTGGAACAATTTTAATTAATATATTATAGGTTGGTAGGTAGGTACCTACATATAAAATTGAAGATCCTGCCTGATTGATTGACTGTAGACTCATGTCATCAAACAGTCCGCTGGTCCTATATTAGGGGTTACTATGGTCTCCTAAGACCCAAATTGTCCTGCTAATAAAAAATAAATAGCCTACCTATTTTATTTTCATTATTTACTTCAATGAAACTAAAATAAAAAAATAAAAATAAACCGACTTCAAAAAGAAAACTTACCTACTTTTTATTATTTGAAGTTTGTTAAAGTATAGTCGGGGTTTTTTTCTATTTTTTTTAAATTTAAATGAAGTACAATTTATTTTAGATAACCGATTTAGGTATTGCAATAAAATGACCATGGTAACCCCTCCCCTATTGTTTGTATATAAAACAATGTCTAAATTTCAAACTCGCTTTATATGCGCTGTCTAGTCACCATAACACCAGCTCAGTAATTTCCTATGGGGTTAGATTTATCTATCTACTTGCTTATATCAAAATTATCAATAAACCATAGAAGAATAATATATACATACATACACTCACGGCAAAAACAGACTTCCTTTGGCACTCGTGTAAAAAATGTGTTTTATAGAAAGTACTTATACTTCAGTACAAACAAACACAATCGCAAAACAATTAGCGATAGTTCCAGGCGATTAGAGTTCTTTTTGTAGTTGAAATAAATTCCATTATTGTGCGCATGAGTCTATCATCAATCTCTCGTTTAATTACCAGTTAAATTAAAAGTAATTAATTTGAACTAGAGTTAATTAAAGAACAAATTGTTTCTAGAAATCTAATTATTATTTTGTCATTTTGTGCGATAACTTTTTAATTGAAAATAGGTACATGATGAGTGGTGTTTAATAAAATTTATTAGTACTGTTAGGTAGGTAACTGTTTCCAATTTGTATTAGGTACCGATTGTTTAATGAGATGTATATTATTTTAATGAGATGTACATGATTTTAATGAGATGTACATGATTTTAATGAGATGTACATGATTTAATGGGATATGTACCTATACAAGATTGTAATGAGCTGTAATCGATTACAAGTACATAGACATGTTTTTAGACAACAGTTAGCTTAAGCCGAAGTCGCGCTGGGTCTCACCGCAATCATCTTAGGAATATTTGAAAGGTCTAAACTGCTGATGGTAGAGTGTTGAATTTGAGAGTAGGTTAGGCATATTCTCTAATTAATATAGGCGTCCAATAAAAATGTTTTTATTGAAAATTCTTACGGGACCGAAACCATTTCATAGGCTGTGAATAATCTGCTAAGTATAAACATATTTTTATAGGTAAGTATAATTATAAATTTGTTTTTTTTTTTATAATTAAATAATAATCAAGTTAACTCAGAGGCTATTTTATTCAAGAGTATGAACATTCTAACAACCTACCTTTAATAAAGAAAAAAACATAATTACAATTTTGCATAAAAAAACCTAAATTAACTTAGGAACATTGTAACTTACCGACATCATTATAAGGCAACATACGCACTAATACATAAATAATTAGCTATAGCACGTATAAAGGCCGTGAAAAACGTTCGATTCGCTTTTTCTATTTTTCCTACGCGTGTAAATTGCATAATTTCAACTGGACATCAAAACTATAGTTAGAGGTAATATATCTTGAGATTAATATACCATCGAAAATGCATAAAAATCAACCAACCGCAACAACTACGCGTACACTTCTTGCAAATTATAAATATTTGCATGCACACTGCGTAGGTAATAATCGTGTAATAATGAAAATGCATATAAAATTGTTTTCTTTCTTTTGAAGTAATTCACCTGTGAGTAAGAATTGAAAAGTAGGTAGGTATAGGTGAAAAGGTTTTCGATATTTTAGAATAATCACGATAGTTCAAAATCAAGAAAAAATATTAACTATGACATTATTGAGTTATTGTATTTTAAGCCCACTTTGAGCAGTCGATTAATTTAACGTTTGATTTACTATACTTTCGACAAGGTGTCATCGATAAATTGTAATTAGACGAAAAGTTTTTTGAAATGAGTAGTGGACTTTAAGAGGACTATTTCATGCGTCTCCTTACAAAGTTACAACAAGGGTAAAAAGAAAAACCTCTTGTCGATGATTTTTGTTTTAATTGTAATTTAATTACCTACCTACTTCTTAGGCTGAAATCGTATCTATCTATCTAGGTAGTCCTTACGTTGACTTTGATAAGCAAAAGCGATCTTCGCAACTATCCAACTGTTTGCTTAGTAAAGTCAAAGTTTTTCAAATTTAGAATGTAAGACAATAAAAAATAATGGCCTAAACTTTGCTTCTCTGTTATAACAATGAAGTTCTTTTTATTTTATTCGTATATTACAAAAGAATTTCGACTATAAATTCCAATTCAAAGTTTGAAGTTTTGGCGGAAACGCGTTGAGGAGATGTGTTGCTAAATTTTCATTTTGTTGAAACCTGGTTCAAATGCGTGTAAATTGTTTAATTTCGGGGGCATATTAATAAATTTAGTTTCGTGAAGGTGTACAAGTGTAGCGAAAAACAAAGTTGGTGAAAAACATGGACTTTAGCGTTGTCTCCATAACTCCGTGAACAATCTTTGTAAAACATGGCCCCCGTTTTTCAATGATTCCTCGACTTGACTTTTACTATGACGAGTTGACTGTTTCGATGCAAATAATTTGCAAATAATTAATTATACTTGACACTGGCTAATGTCCGAATGGAAAAGCCATATTAATGAAGAAGAAAAAGAATTCAAAGTTTATGCTTAGTTTTTGCTAAGCTCAGTGTGAGCAAAGTCAGTGTTAGAGAGACATCATTAGAAGACCATCAACTCGGTGGACCGACAACATTGTAGATTTGTAGCGGTCGCGGAGAGCCGACAGATGGAGGTGGCTCTATCTTTTAACGTTCAGAAAATGAATCGTTATTTATTTTATTTTCACATTTTCATAATTTTTATAACGTGTGTAAGGTACTTACCATACATAGCGAGTTATTTGGAAATATATCGGAGCAAATAGACTGTGGTGGATTGTTAATCATAAAGGCAACATTTTATATCAATTAGTACCTCAGTTTTATAGTCACTAATTATACACAAACTCAGCCGTTAGAAAGTGAACAAGTGAACTGTTAAATGCCCGACACACACATGCGAATTCCCTACTTATTTGTTGTACAATAATTTATGGGAAGAAAGCGGATGCGCGCGCATCGCAATTAAGATGGGGAAATGTGATAGAATAGCTAATTATGGTTGACGTACTTGTGTACGTAGGGAATGGTGTGTACGGACCTTAATTGTATTACACCGATACACATATCTGATCTTGCAATGTATAATTTTATTTCTTTACAAAAGGGTTAATAGAAAAATGAAATTACAAATGAAAACTAAGCCTTGAATGTGTAGGCTTCGATAAAATGAAACTACAGGTCTTTTGCGATCGTTTTCTAGGATAAATTAAAAAATAGTAATTGCTGTTCTGTTTATTGTTGCTGTCAACATCTATAGGAATAAAAATGTCGATGATAGATATGAAATTAAATACCTACGGGTCTATTTATTATACTTTTAAAATTGATTGTTTTGACTGGCTTTTAACGCAAAGATCAAACCATTAGACTGAAAAGACAGATAGAGCTAAAATTTAGAATATCAGATGGATATGTAAGTGAAAATTTTTAGAAAATTATTTAATGCCTACGTTTTCTAAGTCTGTTTGTTTATCAGTACATGTAGTACTTACAGAGTTCCGATTCTCGAATTAGAATTCTCAAAACTTTCACTACAAAATCGTTACAATTTCGTTTCACTTGCAAATAACTCGCAATTCAAGTCAACAAGTCGCGTTTAAAACGCGAGTATACCCCGGTAAACATGTACTTATTTCGTTATGCAAAATCGCGTAAACCCAAAAACAAAACTAACTCAACTTCTCAAGTCAACTTAAATTTCGATTTTATTTCTATTATAATGAAACTAAATGTACAAAAATAAAAATAAAACTTACTAAAAACTAACTTAAACTAATTTACCTTAAGAAAAAAACACTAAAACAAAAATACATGAATATTTCTATTTGCAACTTACAACCGAAACTTCAATGACTCAAAATGGTACCAGTGTAAAACTAAATTTGAAGTTTCGATATCAGTTGAGTTGCTCGATATCCAATTGAAACTAACTTAATACCATTTCAAATCGAAGCTCCACTTAGTAAGCTCTCATTCAACAATTATATTTTTCAAAAGGTTGCCTGGAAGAGATCGCTTTCAGCGATAAGGCCGCCCATTGTGCTTCCTGAATTTAAGCTGTATTTGTTTCTATCTATTTATCTTGTAATTTATATGGTGTGTACAATAAAGAATTCATTCATTTATTCATTATTAAAACAGCTCTAACAAAAGCCATCCTTTGTCCATCCATAGACCTTCAACATGGGAGTATCAGACGCGGGTTCATCGTCCACCCCGGAACTGGACCGTCCCGGGTCCGGCTTCGACGAGGAAGACATCCCTCGCCGCAAGCAGCGCCGGTACCGCACCACCTTCACCAGTTACCAGCTCGACGAGCTGGAGAAGGCCTTCGGGAGGACGCATTATCCTGATGTTTTCACTAGGTAAAGACCCTGTTATAAATACCAATAGATTCAAGCTCAAAGTTCATTTTATTCAATACGACATTCAGGTTTTGACACTAAATAGTCTTGTTATGTCTAACAAAACTTTTCCTATTTCTGTGAACTATCAATTTTTTTTTGTTACAGAGAAGAACTCGCTTTGAAAATTGGCCTCACTGAAGCTAGAATACAGGTATGTTTAACAGTTATTTATTAAAAATAGTAGAAAAATAATTATCGCATCGAAGTTCAAAACTATCGAAATATCTTAAACATGATAGACCGCATGATACGTAGTGATACTAGTCAGGTATCGGGACTAAAAACTAAATATTAATTTTTAATATACTTGATACAATCAATTATCTTACTAAATGGCTAAAGTATCTTTCAAATCGTATGAATGAATGAATGAATGAATAAATTCTTTATTGTACACACCATATAAATTACAAGATAAATAAATAGAAACAAATACAGCTTAAATTTAGGAAGCACAATGGGCGGCCTTATCGCTGAAAGCGATCTCTTCCAGGCAACCTTTGGATGGAAAGGAAGCTAAGAAAGGTGAGAGGTGGGGTGTATGCTGAAACAGTCAATACACAATAAAACATAGATTTTCCAGAATTTCCATTTTACTATCTCAACTTTAATACATTTTTGCATAGAATCCTTTCTTTCCAACCCGACACGGCTCTAAAAAGGCAATCAAGAATTTTATTAAACTCAATATTATTCAGAAATACAATAATTTAACCCGTTGCTTGTTGCGGCGACAAAAAGTGGCACTCGTGGCGTCCCGCGTCGCGCCGCGCAACATGACGCCGCACTTAATTGTGACAACGACGCGACGTGACTGTGTAAACTCGCCCTATTATTGTCCGATTGACAGTTACCGAAGAATTTTCTATTGGTTTTTATTAGGAAGTAACTACTGGCTGGTTTTGTAGTATTTATTGACTATTTAAGTATCGATGCGTTCGAATTTGAAATTAGGTAGGTAAGTATCTGCTTGCCTTATTTTATTGTTGCAATGTTTAATTTTTAGTTGTAGATGGAAGTCGTGAATTAATAGAAATTTCGTTTACATAAACCAGAGATATGTAAAAACTTCTAGATACGTAATAGGGCAAATTTCTTGGCAATACAAATCTAAGCTAACTAGCCAAAGAAGTCTTAGTTCCAACCCAGCTCACGTCACGATCGCTTTAGTAATAAAATTATGACATCTCTTTCTTACGTAATGCAAGTAGCATTGAGTCTTATGTTTTAGAAAGACATAACAATAGTTTCGTTGTAAAGCATAGTTTGTGCCGCTTTTCAATGATGATTTGTTCTGCAATGGCGTCTCT
Organism: Idaea dimidiata; assembly: GCA_949358125.1. Taxonomy (NCBI): domain Eukaryota; kingdom Metazoa; phylum Arthropoda; class Insecta; order Lepidoptera; family Geometridae; genus Idaea; species Idaea dimidiata. The sequence continues at coordinate 14,059,656 of OX442337.1, forward strand.
ATAACTTTAGACTCATTGACATAAACAGACTTTTTTAGCTTGTCTAGGTTTTTTTAGCTTTTCTAGGTATCACTCAAATTACGGGAAAGTTTGAATGTTGCTTTTATAAATTATCAAATCATCATTTAAATATCAATATCAAAGCTTCCATTTTAATTAGACCAAGAGGCGACCGCGGGTAACCTAGGTCATTGAGAACCATCAGTGCACTGACACGGACAGAAAAAAAGTTCCGTTATAATGAATTTATTACCATTATGTCAAAGTATATCTGTCGAATAAGTTCGAATCCAACCAAACTTAAAAGCCTTCAAATTTTGTTACTTAATAATAATTCCTAATATCATAGTGACGTTTTCTATTCGATGGTATTACATTTCATTTGACAGATATCTCTATCTAGGGATTTGAAAATTTAGCCCTAAATATTATTACATATTTTTTAGAAAATTAAATTTAGTTAGAATTGCGATGTCAAAAATACCTAACTTAAAAAATCAAATAATAATAGTAATAACAGACAATAACAATAATACAAATAAACATCACCCATAATAATTAAAATTATCATAATTGCAACATCCTTTAAACACGTACCCAGTGTAATTAAATTTAAATACATTAAAATATTGAACCATGCATTGCCATTGCAGTAAAATGTTCGCACTATTACCCATAAAAAGTTGCATCATAATAATCAAGTGATTTTAACATAAAAATCTAATTACGGAGTTAGTTTAGCAAAAACGTGGACTGTATTACAAGCTCTGACACAATCGCAGATTAGCGGCTATTAATTCAGTCATTACAATTTCATCTTATGGCCACTACTTGGCTACAAGATTCCTTATAAGCCTCGTTGAGGAACGCGGCTCCGCCCGTTCTTGTGCTGTATAACAACACCTTAATGATCACTTAATCACAAACATTGCCTCGGACGTTTTCATTAAATACTATGTCGCGGCGAAATTGGCGTTACGACTTTATTCAAAATTGCCAATTACGCTGCGTTGAGGGAATTTTAACGCGAATCTGTATGGAGTTGGTCGTTCGATTTTATTGTGTTGTGGATAAGAATTTTAATTGTCGGTTTGTGTTTGGATCTCAGGAATTATTAGGTTTTCACTTTTTTTGTGTACGATTTCTGTTGTAGAGTTTTTTATTTACTCATTTATGTTATACTGAACTTTACTGTAAGTATTGGTAATACATTATTAAAAACTAATTAGGTACAACATTTATCTAATCGTTTTAAGAGATAAGTTTTTTGGTAGTGTTAGTATAAAAATATTACCTATGAATAATAAAACATTGGGAATCGACACGATAAGAATAAGAACATATGAATAGTCATTACATATTAATGTAATGAATAAATGAATATGTAGGTAATGACGATTTAATAATTACCTAAGATAATTATTACATTTCAAGATATAGGACTATAAAAATCTACGTACACGAATTCAATTCAATTAAAACCAATCCTACTTTTAAAAACATTTTGTTCAACTTCGTAACAGCGTAACAACGATATCAATTCAGGTAGCGGTGGCTCTAGCGTCTATGCAATTATATCATTTAATAATGACGATGAAAAAAAGAACGCTATTCATTTAGGTTAGATATTTTTCTATTTAATCAAATTTATACAAAAACTTTTTAAATTTATAGATTCAATCTATCAATTTAAACAAAAATATGATTGAGTTCAAGATATACAGATAAATTAATTATTTACACCAAAACAAAATAAAAACATATACCTACCTACAACTTAAGCCTAGAAGGCACCATGGGTGGCCTTATCGGTTAAAGCGATTTCTTCTAGACAATGGACAAGAAGCTAAGAAAGAGTCATAGTTGTAAGAACATCCGATTTTTTTTTATTTGATTTGATTTGAAAGATGTTTAGACAGGAGCAACGGAAAATACAAATATTAATAAAGCCGTGGACAAGCGTATCCATAATGTAGTATTACTAGGAATTCCTTAAACGTCGAGTTTAGAAGTTTGCCCGCAACCAAAGGTTTAATTACTAGTGATTTATATGACATTTCATTACCTGTAGACCATATACGGATTTCAAATATGGTACGGGAATAAAGTTAGGTTTAAACTTAATTAATACGATTTAATCGGTTACTGACTAGTGTGTAATGAGTTTTAATAGCTAGGAAACCAATGTAAGTTTAATTTAAACTACAAGCAAGTCCTACTTAAGTGTTACTTAACTAAATAAGTAATTTGCGTAGAGGCGTGTTTAGATACGTATGTAGGGTAGGGTAATTTTATATTGTTTAAACGACTTCTTATTATATTTAAGAGTTTTCTAAAATTCAAATTTGAAAAGTAAGTTTAAAAGTCTCATCATCTTTTTATAATTGATACTACTTTTTATAATGAAGATGGCCGCTTTTCCCAAAGATTAAAATAAATGAAATCAAACTTTCTAAATAATAACCTACAATAGAAACTTGAAGTTGGTTTTTCGACCGAAATGAAATAGTAATTTGTCTTTTTTGTTCTTATCTGAGTTTCTTGTCAGCGTTAGACCGACATTTGGTCTACCAATTTGGAATGACATTTGGATGGAATATTTGCAAAAAAAAAAGCTATCCCACCGAAATCAAACCGTTAACAAGCATTTTAACTAGATGTCATGAAAATAAAAATTCAGCACCACATTTCGTCAAACCGTTCTCATTAAATCTCTTTAATTCTTCTTCTTCTTCTTCTTTAAAAATGGCTTTTCCTTTTGGACATTTGCCAGTGTCAAGTATTATCAATATTTGCAGGTTATTTGCATTGGACAAAACAGTCAAGTCGTCATACTCGTAGTTAAAGTCAAGTCGAGGTAATCATTGTAAAAAGGGAGCCATTTTTTACAATGTTTGTTCACGGAGCTTTGGAGACAACACTAAGCTATAGTACATGTTTTGCACCGGTTTTCACTTTTATTTACACTTGTACACCTTCACGAAACTAAATTGATTAATATGCCCCCGAAATTAAACATTTTACACGCATTTGAACTAAGTTTCACAAAAATGAAAACTCAGCAACACATCTCCTTAACGCATTCCCGCCAAAACTCTTCTAACTAGATGTCATGAAAATAAAAATTCAGCACCACATTTCGTCAAACCGTTGTCATTAAATCTCTGAAATTGTCATTATATTTTTTTATTCATTATCGGTTGTGAACCGATTATGGCCATTAGGAAATTAGCCAGTGTCAAGTATTATTAATATATTATGCAAGTTATTTGCATCGTAACAGTCAAGTCGTCATAGTTAAAGTCAAGTCTAGAGAATCATTTTTAACATGGCGGCCAATTTTTTACAAAGATTTTTCACGGAGCTTTGGAGACAACACTAAGTCCATGTTTTGCACTGATTTTCACTTTCATTCCACTTGTACACCTTAACGAAACTAAATTGATTAATATGCCCCCGAAATTAAACAATTTTCACGCATTTGAACTAGGTTTCACAAATTGAAAATTTAGCAAAACATCTCCTCTAAGCGTTCCCGTCAAAACTCTCATCTCTGAAATTGTCATTATAATGAACCAGTGTGTTTGACACTGACAGTGTCATACTGTCACTCAATGACATAAGGTTACTATATAATAGCCACATCACGGAATCCATATTTTAAATTAAGAACTCTATTTTTTAAATTGATCTTAAAAAAAAACGTAGGCCATTGATAAAATGGTTAATAAAAAAAACAAACCAACACATAGATAACCTCGTCCTGAGTCTTGGCGGGAACTCGTTGAGGAGATGTGGTGCTAAATTTTCATTTTTGTGAAACCTAGTTCATATGCGTGCAAATTGTTTAATTTCGGGGGCATATTAATCAATTTAGTTTCGTGAAGGTGTACAAGTGGAATGAAAGTGAAAATCGGTGCAAAACATTAACTTAGTGTTGTCTCCAAGGCTCCGTGAAGATTATTTGTAAATGGCCGCCGTGTTTACAAATGATTCCCTAGACTTGATTTTAACTATGACGACTTGACTGTTTCGATGCTAATAACTTGCATAATATATTAGAATACATGACACTGGCTAATTTCCTAATGGCCATAATCGGTTCACAACCGATAAGAAATAATAATAACCTCGTCCTGGAAGTCGGTTAAAAATAAGTTTAATTTTCAATACATCATCGCAAAAACAGAAGAAAATTCTAACTCTATTTTTTTCTTTTCTTTCCTAAAGGTGTGGTTCCAAAACCGGCGAGCGAAATGGCGTAAACAGGAGAAAGTGGGGCCTCACGCGCACCCTTACAGCGGCTACTTGGGCGGGCAGCAGCTACCCTCGTCCGCTATGCCGAGTCAGCCCCATGCCCTGGGGTTGGGGTTCGGGCTGAGGAAACCTTTTGATGCCGCCGCTTTGGCTAGTTTTAGGTAAGTTTGTGAAAATTTTACTCACATCAGAAAGCGCTTACTATTTTCAGCCTTTGACGAGATGCAAGAAGGTGTAGGTTATCTTATGACTGATCATTCCCGTTTTTACCTGCAATTAAAAATTTCAAATAAACTTTTTTCAGACAAAACTCGACTAGGTCCATACTGAATGTTATGCTAATACCATTATTATCTGACTGCTTAGTTTCAATTTGCCGATTTAAAAAGCGGTCCATTAGTTATATATAAAAATTAAGTGGCGAATAGTCTTCTCTTGCGATTAATCAACTCCTTTCAGATTTTAAAAGAATATTTTTTAATAATTTAAATTAATTTTTTTAACGCGTATAAGTGAACTTATGAAGATATTTATTTCTCCCAACAGATACGCCAACGCTCCACTATTCGGCACACAGTACCTACCACACCTCTCCCGTCCGCCAATCTTCGGCGCTCCTCTTTACGCATCAACCGCTCACTTTCACTCCCTCTTCGCTAACCTGACCGCTCCCGAGCTACCGAGGGAGCTTCGCAGCGAGACATCGCCCGAGCTTACCCGAACGTCCCCCGGAGATACCCGAACGTCGTCGAGTGAGGCCCGAACGTCCCCCGAAGTGGCCCGATCTCCGTCGATTTCGCCGCCTATATCGCCCGGGCGTGAGGCTATCCATGTAGATGATGTTAGATCCTCAAGTATTGCAGCTTTGAGGTTGGCAGCAAGAGAACATGAGCTTCGATTGGAACTGTTAAGGCAGAGAGCTGACTTGATTTGTTAGATTATATGGATAAATATGATAATTTTAGTTAAAAAAAACCATTTCGTTACTGAATAAAAATGATGATATTGTTTTTATACGGAAACAAAACAAAAATGATATTGTTATATTTTTAATACCTCAATAAACCTCGTTCCTTAAAAAGTTTTTGCATTGTTTCAAAATAATCCTATTTAAAATTACTTGCTTAGATATTTTCAAAATTTAAATTCCTAAGAAGGTGACTTTCTGCATCCATACCATAGCGAAATAAAGCTTAACTGCTTTTTTTATTTTTTTGAACTAATATACACTATTATTTCTAAAAATTATGTTATAGGTATACAATTTGTAACGGGTAAGCCCTTTTAATCCGAAAGGGGGTTGTTCTAGACATCTAGGCGAACAACTTTTGTTCTACGACTTTTGAAAATTCAAACTTTTTTTTGAAAATTTTGAGATTATGTTTCACTGAAAAAACAGCTGCTTTTGAAAATAAGTGTGATTGAAGTTTTGATTGTAAACCATCAAACTACTTAAATAAAAGGACAACATAATGTCAATGAACTCGAACTCTCAGAAACAGCTGATTTTCAAGTAAACTTTACACCTCAATTTTTCGAAACATACTTCGAATTTCCAAAAGTCGTAGAACAAAAGTTGTTCGCCTAGACGTCTAGAACAACCCCCTTTCGGATTAAAAGGGCTTACCTGTTACACCTTGTATAAGTATTATTTTTAAATTGTTCAAAATATTATACCTACTCTTTATTGTAAATATTTTAGTTGTAAAGTAAGTAGTATACTTAATCTTATTTAAATCTTGTAACTTAAAATCGTCCAAATAGTTTATAAAATAAATAAATTATTTATAATAATTTCCGTTTTTTTATATACCTTTTTCGCCCTGAGGTGTAAACTAACTAACTTAACCTAACGACTTCTATCAATGATAACCAGCAGGAATAATTCCTTAACATGCCTTCCAAAACGCCTTGACCTAACGACTGCCGTCAAAGAAAACAAGCGGTAACAACTGCTTAACGTAATAAACCTCTTTATTTACCGGGTTTAATCGCGGTTGACTTAAACGAGCCGAGCTTTCTTTAAATAAAGGTAAATTGCCTTGAAAAAGCCAACTGTAAAGTTGACGAAAGCTCGGTTTGTTTAAATCATGAAGAAAACGCGATTAAACTCGGTAAATAAAGTGTTTTATTATGCAAAACCGCGAAAACCATAGAAGAAATTACAGCTTAACGTGCCTTCCAAAGCACCGCTAGGTCACGTGCTACCCTTAGTTTAATCCGATTGGTTAGTTAACAGTAATAGCGATACGTACGTTTTTTAGTCTAACTAGTGGCTCCGTAATCAGAAGTGAATTAATGAATGAAAGCGGTTAATTCTTATAATTTACCAAGAGCTTAATCCCGTATTAAAATTTACCAATATTTTTATTTCAACACCCTTGTAACAATATACTCAAAACGAAGTTAAGGCTGCTTTTCCACCAGAGATGTGCTATGCAGTTATGCTGCGAAGATGTGAAATCTACGCTAAGCTATGTGCACCAATGAATATGATTGGTGGATATCAAACACATCCAATAGCATCGTATCGTAGCATAGCACATCTCTGGTGGAAAGGCAACCTAAAACTTGCAACTTCCTATTATCGAAACTTTATTCATTCAACTTATTGAAAACAGTACTCCATAAGTTAGTACTTAATACATAATAATACAGTACAGAAAACAGCATTTTTATCACAAACTGAGAAATGTTAAACAAACGACTACGAAATTAATTTAACTACAACGATATTGAAATAAAATATGGACAATATTAATACGCGAATCAGCCATCAGCCATAGGTAGGTTCAATTAAGACCACGTTCTGGGAACCGAGGGAACATAATTCAGCAGAGATATCGTGTTATATGGTCACGTGTGTGCCTAATTTGTATAGTAATATAATTAGCGGTATTGGTATTGTCTAAAGTGGTGGTACAAGGCAAAAGGTCCGAGCGTTTGTAAGGATAATTGCAGGGTAAGACGACGAGCGTGTTTCATAGAAAATTAAGCCGTGTTTTCACTATGGAAGTAGTGTCGCGATAGTTATAGTCAACTATACAAAAAAGTTGCTTGACACTAGTTTTATTAATAAATCGCTGGTTCTACGCAGTTTTTTTTGCAAAAATGACTATAACTTTAACGTCTCATTTTGCGCGGCCGTGAAACAAAAAACAAATTGCGTGAACAAAAAACGCGACCCACAACTCTAAAATTTACGCTTATCTGGTCTCAACCTTACTATAGTTTGACATGGGTTTTATCCGATTGGCAAAAAAAAATACTAAGCAAGTAAGTAGTAACAGAGCATATTCCAAATAAACAAGAAAAAATCTTTGTTATATAAAAGCCTCACGGATTTTATTTTTTAGTGCTAGCTTAGCTACATTTCGGTGCTAGAGAATACGAGGTCGTGGGTTCGTGGGAAGTCTTGCGCTTCATTCATTAATTAATTCATTCATTCATTCAATTATCTTGCAATGCTTTTTCCTGATTGACTGACTTATGGATCAACGCACAGCCTAAACCGCTGAGAGTACGATATATTATGTGCGAATATCGAGATAAAAAGACTAGGTTTTAATCCAGATTAGTTAGCAGATAGGAAGGTACTTAGTTTTATCGTAATTGGTTTTGTAGTTTTATCTTGAAGAAGTAACAAATATAGATACTCGTTAACTATTATTTATATAAAACTTGCTGCGCCCCGCGGTTTCACCCACGTAAGTCCCGATCCCGCGAGATTATTGGGAAAAAAGTAGCCTATGTGTTATTCCAGGTTTCCAGCTACCTATATTCCAAGTTTCATGGTAATCGGTTTAGCGGTTTTTACGTGATTGAGTAACAAACACACATACTAAGAAACTTTCAGCTTTATAATATTAGTAGGATAAGCTTTCACATTTACAATCATAATTAGTAGCACATCAATCTTCCGCTTCAGCATCCAACTCGTGCCACAGTAGACAGCTAACCACAGTGAGTCATCATCAATCACACACAATCAAGTTAGAGTTAGTCACCCAAGGTCGGTGAAGGGAGCATCTCTACGTGACCGATTACACTGTGACCTAGGACCGACCGCTAATTGTGAGGTACCACATTACTAGGCTAGGTTTAGATCTTGTTAGTGTACCTATCTGGGGAGGCGATTAGGTGAAGGATTGAAACCGCAGAAGATAGTATAGACTAAAAACATTTTTTTCTATTGTCTGTACTTAATATCATAGCGGCAACAGAAATACCAATCATCTGTGTGATCGCCTGTCTAGCTACCACTCTTCATAAAATATCTCATGTAGGTATTTAGTGATAGACAGACAGACGTACAGCGAAGTCTGAATAAGGGTTTCCTTAAAATCTAATGAAATTGCAAGTAAGTAGTAATCTTTCATTGAATACAGGCCACAGGCAGTGTAAACAAAAACAAAAAAGATTTTTTATTTAAACCCACAGGCTTTACAACCTTTATTACAATTTAAAAACACATTTGAGAAAAATAGTCGGATGTAACGGATGTAATCACTAAAATGCTATAATATTTTTTTACGACAATCAAGAAAACTTAAAAGGTTTCTTTCAGAATTATATTTAATAAACATCAAAATTTTATTAGTATTTATTTGACAAACAATTACACGCATCCTTTGTGATCATAATGGTTCTTATCATAACGTTTTACGATCCGCGTCGGTTTTGAACCTCTAGGGATGGGACAAGACATCGATCGACTTTTTATACATATCGATTTTAAAAGACAAGACAAATTAATGTGAAACATCTATAGGCGGGGGTCAACCTGATTGTTGGCCTTGCGATCCAGGCCGTGGCAACGCATCGCCACGCAATATGAAAACAATTTCGATTTTTCTCTTCTACTGGGCGTCCCGTGACTCCGTGACGGCTCACTTTTTATTGTATTTATAAAAGTTTAAAAGTAAGTCATTTTTATCACGGTTTTCTAATTGATGGCAATTATTGAAAACACAATTACAATTTACATTTACAATTTTTCGGTTTTAATCGCATTTGGTTTTTTTTAGTTACTTAAATTAAGCCTATTTTACGTCGACGTGACGTTTCGAGATCTCGTAAAGAAACATGATTAAAAACAAAATATAATTTAATTTCATTAGTAGTGAAATGTTCAATTCAATCAAATTCAAAATCAATCGTTCTATCCCCGGGACTAATCGTTTAAATACAGCCGCAATAATGTTATAAAATAATGTCAAATGTTATTTAACATTACGTCAAATTAGAAATTCAAGATTGACATAAAGTACATATATTAAAATAAAATATTAGACACTTGTAATTCGCAATTTGACCTTCTGGCTGCCTTGCATAGCGGCCAGTGACCTTGAGCACATAAGATGACACAGATATCACGTTAATCGATACATTTACGATATTGATCCCAACACTAGTATTGTTCAATTTTTTAGTGCATCCCGATGGTTCGCGCAGGCGCTTGGCTAACTTTTATTCACCGATCTTTAGGTACAACATTTTATGGCCAATCGTAAATAACAAAAACGAATAAAGACGTTCTGGGCCACAAGACGTGGCACGGCCAGACGTTTCCATTTAAATTATTCTTAATACAATTCGTTTTGTAACGAGCTTTGTTGAATCAATTAGGTTTCCTTTAATATTTTGCCATTTTATCTGACATTGTTTATTTTAAAGTTAATAGGTAGGTAGGCCTTTTTGTCGTTTACGTAGAGTCATATTAAGGTAAATCAAAAATGCATTAGCCCCACAGAAGATGGTCGTAAACTGTATCCACTCAGTTGTTTTGTTGAGTTAAGTTTCCGGGATATATTCCACAACGAAATGTTAGTGGTTGTGACTACTACTGCTTATTAAAGTTTCTAACTCTTAGGCAAACTGTGTAATTTCTTACTAGATCATGTCCAACATTTGAAAACAGTCAACTTGACGTAAAGTTAGCCTGAAATCTTCAAGACCTCAAACTGAAACTTTCAGAAACTGAGATCAAATAAAAAGTAAACAAAGAGCTGGGAAGTTTGGCGGAAACGCGTTGAGGAGATGTGTTGCTAAATTTTAATTTTTGTGAAACCTAGTTTAATTGCGTGTAAATTGATTAATTTCGGGGAGATAATCAATTTAGTTTCCTGAACGAGTACAAGTGCAATGAAAGTGAAAATCGGTGCAATACATGAACTTTAGCTTTGTTTCCAAAGTTCGCGTGAACCATCATTGTAAAGAGCTACCATTTATAATGACTTCCTTGGCTTGTCTTTTACTACGACGACTTGACTGTTTTGATGCACAATGCAAATAACTTGCAAAAATTAATAATACTTGACACTGGCCACTTTGCAAATGGCCATAATCGGATCACAACCGATAAAAAATAATAATGAGGCCTAAACTACAATAGGTAGGTATAGAAACAAGTAATACTCTTGGCACCAATGCAAGGCAAAAATGCCTGTTTTTTAAAACGGATTTAGACAGGTCATGTGTCAAATTTCTTACACTTTCCTACAACTTGTGACCTTTTCTACTAAAAAAGACCGATCCCGGTAAACAAATAGCTATGTATGAGAGACGGGCAACTGTCAAGTGCCACGAGGCGCCAACTACTAGTTAAACTGTGGTTAAACCTAGATTATCTTTAGCCATTCTATTTTTAAACGCTAGGCTTCATATAATTGTACAATATTACCACCTACTTACTAAACATTAATTAAGATATGAAAAGCGAAATAATGATAGGCACCCAATTAAATACAGTACCTACTAATAGACCCAACAGTGATGTACCTGGGACCCAATTAATCCGAGCATTATTTACAACATATAATATAACATACGCTGACATAAATTTTTATAGCATTATACTTTGATTAGTATAACGATCCGGTCGACTGTTTGATGATCAAATTAACATTTTATAGAAATTAATCGATTCTGTATTTATATCGATTATTTTATACGAATGAATCGAGCTATAAACGTCTCGTTATACTTAATGGTAACATATGGATATTTTTGTGAGAAACGGGAACGTTCGGTTTCCTGTTTATTTTTAATCAACTGTTTTGGTGTAAAAGGCGGTTCATTACTGAGACATTAGATGGGGTAATGCGTTGTTTGAATTATTTGATCGTGGTAAGGTAGGGTAAGGACATCGGACAGTGTTTGGGTCGTTTACCCTATTGATTCTTGATGATAATGCTGATTAGGTTTCTCGGTTCGTTTGTGAAGCACTTTTATGGATTGGTAATTATTTTTCTTTGATTTCCCGCCCGCTTGATATAGTAAGCACATACCGCATCTCAAGTTACCTCGCTTACACAGCAGGTGGGTGAAAACCTCAATGGCAATGCGTACTTAATCTACCAACATGTAACATGTAACATACTTATGTCAATAATGTTGTTAGTATTGGGGTTTGTATAGCTCTATGGTAATTTCTTCTATGGTTTTCGCGCGCATAAAACAATTTTTCGCGTTTTCAAGGTTGGTCAACCTTGAAAAAGCCATCTGTACCTAAACATGGCAAAAGCTCGGCCGTTTAAAAATCATGAATAAAATGCGATTAAACCCGGTAAATAAAGTGTTTTATTAGGTCTATGGTGTTACTGTTTTTTGTCTCAAAACATGGTAATTTTCCTTCACTTTTTGTAGCCATGAAAAATCAAAGAAGGCGCATTTAAAACTATTTGAGTTCTATAACACATTGCTTGAAAAATGGCCAAAATTACGCCAAGATATTGAGCAATTTTGGCACAATTGTAAATGTATTGGACAGCCTTTTATTCGGAGGTTTTTTAAGGAAACACATAATTTCTTCTCGTTGCGATAGACACCTGTGGTACAAGCGGTAGGTATACGCAATACAACGGATTTATAGAGGTTGCAACTTCAAGTTGTTTGAAAAAAAAAATTGTTTGAATGAATCTATTTCAAATCGTAAAAAGAAATAAACCCATAAGTTAACTATTCAATTGTGACAAAAGTATGTACTTAGCTAGGAACCCACATAGTTTGTTTAGGTTGTCTATACTAAATCAAACTTATATACTTACCTACCTATCTACTCTCCCAAAATTAAACCGCCACATTTCATAATCCAATTAACATAACTAATTATCAATAATTTATAATAAAACATACAGATTGAACAGACTTTATTAAGAGAAAAAAAATCATTCAAATCGAACGATTGAGATCAATATGGTTCAGAGACTTTTATCGGCCGACTTTTCTTATTTACCGACTGAGAGACCGAGAATTTCCTAAAAACCTAAAGTATGAAGGTGAAATATTATTGAAGATATAAATTTAAGTTGATGGAAAATCTACCAATTTTTTTTTGTTTGTCGATTTAAACTCAAACTTTACCCATACATACAAACTATACCGGCCAAGCAGTCGCCATCTTGCCACAGTTCAGGAGGAAAATTATTTGATCTTCCTACTGCAATATGGCTTCACTTTATCAGAAGTAAAAGTCAAAGTACTGACCAAATCCGCTCAAATAGATTTGGCAATATTGCCTGGCCGCTTGCCTGACACCAACCCTCCTCGAGACCAAGCAGTTTACCTACTCACCCCTGCGCGGGGATAACTTAAGTTTCGTTTTGTTTCCTACCATATGCTATTCTTCCCGAGGGTGAATCCCTTTCCGTTAGTCTTTAGTTCTAAAATTCTGTAATTTACGATAGAAAGTTTACGGTCTGCCGAAGCCCTCATTCAAAGCCGCGGCTCCTCTGAAGGTGGAACCTCAGGTCGTTATGACGTCATCACCAAAAAGTTGCCTAATTTATGTTGATTGAATTCATAATGGAAAACTATTAACACTTCAACTTGTACAGTTAAAATCGTAAATATGTAAATACAAGCTTAAGCCGGCGGCTTTGCGTGCTTGTTTTATTAGGAAGAATTAAGGCTCTTTTATGAAAGATTCGAATGGTAAATTAAGAGGCCCCTTTTACGACTAATTATGTTGAATATAGATTAAGACAGAATAGAAGGGTAGCTACACACGTCTAGGTACCTGTACCTGTCTAAGGTTGAAATCTATAGACCGTGCTTTGGGTCAGTGTCTTTTGCACCCGGTGTTTGTTGCACCCGTGGCGCTTGCCCCCGATTTTCAATTAAGTTATAACAGCCAATTTCGTCATAATAAAAGTTATTTCTACCAGGTACGTTCAACGAAAAACAGTTTCTAAACCAAATATAATCAAATGTCTTATAAGATCTTTTATAAACACATTCTCCATATATCAGCTCTCTACTAATATATAAGTGGTTTAGGCTGTGCGTTGATCAATCAGTAAGTCAGTCAGTCATTATACAAATTCACCTAAACTCTCAAGTGAGCGTCGCGCCGAAGTTTCAACCTTTAGGCCTGTAATCAATTCAATTCCAATTCCTGAAAAATGGCGTAACGTGGAAGCGCAATTTTTGCAAAAGTATTGTAACTTGTTGTTCAAATTATTGCAATTCGCCACAATGGGACATAATTGCCCAGCTGCCTAAACCTTAGTGCAAATTTAAATTAATCCAGTGACGAGGCAATCCAGTGCTAAAATGGGTATAAAGATTCTAAGATAAATATTCCTATAAAATAATCGAGCACTACCCTAGAAATATTTTAAAGGAAAAATTCATCATCAAAAATCCACTCGCGACGAATTTTTGATGATGAAGTTTTCTTTTAAAATATTTCTAGTAGATATGCCTTGAGCAATAAAAACAAACTACGTAGCATTACCCTACTTGAAATATGAAGTAGTGTAAAGAATTTTTATGTGTTCAGGAGCTGCTTATTAATCCATGTAGCCTTAAAATTTTGAGTACCTCTCATTTCAGTATTTAAAGAGGCAAAGTTTCACAATTTTAATAATGGACGTTACACTTTACCTAAATAATCCGTGTTCTGTAACCAAAACTCAGTCTAGTTAGTCACCGCCAGCTAATGACCATCATTAGAGCAGTTCACTTGTACCCACAGACTCAATAATAACTCCGCTGAAACCGCAGGCGGAGCCGGTGGTTGTGGCACCGAGCTTCTAACTGTGTCAACTTAAATTATGAGAACTATAAGTGGATGGTTTGTTTACTTATCTTAGTAGTTTGGTAATTTCTTCTATGGTTTTCGCGATTTTGCATAATAAAACACGAACCGAGCTTTCGCCAGCTTTACAGTTGGCTTATTCAAGGTTGACTGGACTGGTTGACAGTCAACCTTGACAGTCAAGTTTGGGGTTAGGGGTGAAGTCGTCCCACTTGAAACTGGGACCAGGGATCACTTGTACCCTTTTGAATTTGATAATAGTCAACTAGGCCCAAAGGTAGTTCAGACATTGAGACGAGTTGACTACATATTAAAATATTCGCTAGGGGTGAAGTGGTCACCCTAAGAAAATACTCCAGTTAAAACTCAGTAATGTAAATTATTTTCAATTTGTTATAATTGCCTTTGACTACTATCTCGCCTGATGGAAAAAGACGATGTGGTCTAAGATGTTAGACGCCTACCTAGGAGATACCTGATAATTTAATCATACTATAATAATCCTATCCAACTACCTAATTCCCACTAAAAATTAGAAATGTAGGTATATTATAGAGGACAAAGTTTGCAACAACTACTAAACCGATTGCGAAAAAACTGGGTATGCTGGAAATTGGAACTTGCACCTGAAGATCTAAAATTAACACATAGGCTACTTTTTATTCCAAAATCTTGCGTGACCGGAACTTGCGCAGACCTAACTTACCCCATATTTTAAAGTCCACGTTAGTCAAAGTTGTTTTGACTAACTTGAACTGTCGAGAAGGGTCACCTTAAGTCTAGACACAATTTATAATGATATTGATAAAGTGTTCGAAATTCGAATTTAGAAAGAAATTTTAAATCGAATTCTTGATAAACGTCATTTGTTTGTCGACATCGGCGCGTGCCCACTAATGGAAAGGTTCGTTTTTTAAAAAATACAGAGAACTGTCACGAAATTTGCGTCTCATTCTAAATTTAAACTTAAGTTCACTAAATAGAGATCAATTTTTATTGTGTTTTATTTATAAATTTCTTTTTTTTGGTCGTGATGTTATCAGCCAGCATTATTTGCTCGTTCGTTTCTTGTAAATCCTTTATCGAATTTTCAAGGAGTGTTTAAAATTAAAACATTATTTGCATGTTATGAGCGGGTTTAAAGTGCTCCTCGATTAATTGCAATTTTATACTTTTGGATCCATTGAAGTTTATTTACTTTTAAATTATTGTCATTTACGTACTGTTTACGTATATTAGTAGGTACTTTTTGTAGGATACAGTAATCAAGTGCTCAATAAATGAATGTAGTTGTAGGATGCAATCATGGCATTATAGCAAGTGGCATAAAAGTTGTTAACAATGAAACACTTAAAAATATTTTTTAACAATTTTACATGAAAATAAATTTCTGAACCACACACGTTGTAGCGCATAATTCTTCACCGATAATTAATTGGCATCTATCGCCGCTTTAAGACTTCAGCTACTTATTTAATAAGTTAGAAACAATTTGAGCTACTATGGGCGGAAGAGGCGGCGGCGTGGCAGCGGCAATCCTAAGCCAAGCCATAATTAAAAAAAAATATAACTACAACCTTCTTGTTTCGCAAATCATTGTCGCTCATTAATTTTAACATTGTACTGTTGCGTGGAAAAGTCTCTAAACAGTTTTTATTTTAGTAAGAAAAAGTCAGCATCTATTTGCGAATTGTTTGTTTAATAAAACACAATAAAAACCGGGTTTTATTCGCATTTTATTGATTAACGGCATTTTTTGAAAACCTATTTTTTTCCTAACAATATTAATAAAAATCGAGGATATTTACTAAATATAAACCCGATCATTGACTTTTTCTTGATAGAAAATAAAAACACAATAATCCTACTAAACTGGACAAATAAATAGCAGTAGTCAGTAATAGTATTAGCCATACTAAAAAATATTTTTTGTTAGTTAACAGATTGATAGCAAGAATGTTGATATAGTCTATATGTTATTTTAATCTCTTTGGTTAGTAGTGGTTTGCCTCAGTCTATTTTCAACTTTATACGCGCGGGTAAACCGGGGGGCTGGCAACCTAAGCTGCCTTTTTATATAAACGGCCTAACACTTGTCTACCCACAAGTACGTACAAAGCAAACGATGTAAATTGAATAGTGGGCGTGTCACTCAGCGGTGGCCTGTGTGTAGTGTACCCGAGTGTACCTCGTTAACATCGCGACTGTACACGGAAGCTTTTCATTATTAAATGTACAGTTTGATAATGTTTTGGTGGTCAATGTACCTATGACGATAAATTAAGAACAAATCAAATAGAAACTCGACAAATGGCATCTCGAGAATCCGGGACCATCAGAAGAAAAAAAAAACAAATAGAAAGAGATAGATGGACAAATCTTACTTCTTATCTTACTAACATTATAAACGCGAAACTTTGAATGTACCTATGGTTTTTTTGGCGGGAATGCGCTGAGGAGATGTGTTGCTAAATTTTCATTTTTGTGAAACTTAGTTCAAATGCGTGTAAATTGTTTAATTTCGGAGGCATATTAATCAATTTAGTTTCGTGAAGGTGTACAAGTAGAAATTAAAGTGAAAATCGGTGCAAATCATGGACTTTAGCCTAGTGTTCTCTCCAAAGCTCCGTGAACAAACATTGTAAAAAATGGCCTCCTTTTTACAATGATTCCCTTGACTTGACTTTAACTATGACGACTTGACTGTTTTGTTCTATGCAAATAACTTGCAAATATTGATAATACTTGACACTGGCAAATGTCCGAAAGGAAAAGCCATTTTTAAAGAAGAAGAAGAAGAAGAATGTACCTATGTATTAGACTTTATTACTCTATCACGCGAAAACTTCTAAATCGATTGCGATGAAACTATAGAAACTATTGCGACCGGCAGGGGAAACCGTAGCCATATATTCTTTTAGACCTCGAAATAAAATAAAATAAATTAAATCCTGTGACGAACACACAGCGCCATCTAGCCCCGTGGTAAGCTGTGTTACGGTGACTAGACAACGGATATACTACTTATATTTATTTTTCTTTTGTAAATACATACATATTAAACATAGAAATACGCCCAGACCAGATACAAATATTTATTTTTAAGCATAATTATTTGCACCCAGCGGGAATCGAACCCGCAACCTTCTGCATTGCAGCCAAGCGTTCGCCCGACGCGCCACAGAGGTCGTCACAAATGTTTTACAATGTTGTGGCGACCACCTACTCAGTGGACCGACGACATTGTAGCGGTCGCGGGGAGTCGTTGGATGGAGGTAGCTCACGATCGCTGTTTGTGGCGTTGTATGGAGGAGGTTTGTGTTCAGCAGTGGACGGATGAAAGGTGATATGAAGATGATGTTTTAGAGTACCCAAGTACCTACATCTATAGTACTAGCTGCGTCCCGCGGTTTCACCCGCGTAAGTCCCGTTCCAGCGGGAATATCGGGATAAAATGTAGCCTATTCCCGGTATCCAACTACTTATAATCCAAGTTTCATCGAAATCGGTTCTGTAGTTTTTGCGTGATTGAATAACAAACATCTAAACATCCAAACACACACACACACTTTCACATTTATAATATTACGCAGTTTTACCCGCGTAAGTCCCGTTCCTGCGTGAATATCGGGATAAAAAGTAGCCTATGTGTTATTCCAGGTATTCAGTTACCTGTATTCCAAGTTTAATCGCAATCGATTCAGTAGTTTTTGCGTGATTGAGTAACAAACATCTAAACATCCAAACACACACATTTTCACATTTATAATATTAGTAGGATATAGTAGGACTATAATGTGTTGTGTTAATAGTTAATATTTCATCTTACCTACTTATTACATTAAGGCGGCGATAGATGATAAGCAACGGTCCTTGTCCTATTGCATATAAATGAGCGAGATGGAATTGCGTGAAAAATCTACAATTTCTCGTAAAATCAATAATTAACGAAGATTAAAATAATATTTTGAAAAAATGCGATGAAGGGGTTCTAGGTATTGTATTTTCTAATATTATGATGCCTATAAGAAAATATAGCGGTTAAGGATTTAGAAGAAAAATGGATTTATTTTGTAAAACAGGGGTAACTTTGCCTGTATAATAGTGGTATTTAAAGTTATTTTTTATTGTTTTTGAAATGAAGGGGACACTTCTTGTATCATGTACAATAACATTAAACATTGTTTAAAGATCTATTTGATACCGGCTATGAAGAAAACTATTCAATCGGAAGGGATTTCACATGAGTCGCGTCCTTAAGTATCTACCGAAGGACGCGGTCGCCACCACTCGCGCGGCTCCCTGTAGGCGGTATCGTTTGAAACAATGCGCGTACGCAGTATGCTGGCCCAGTTGATTGCGTGCCAATGACTTGCCCGTTTCGACGGGACAGACGCCTACGGGACTACCGTGAAATTATTAAATAAATGATTCTTTGGAGCCTTGTTTAGAATTTGTAAGTGCGTAAACTCGATCGGCTTTAAATCTTACTAATATAATAAACGCAAAAGTTTTTATGTTTGTAACTTTGTTACTGAATTGATTGCGATGCAACTTGGAACATAGGTAGCTAGACACCTGGAATAACCAGAGGCTACTTTTTACCCCGAAAATCCCGCGGAAACTGGACTTACGCGTGTGAATCCGCGGGGCGCAGCTATATCTATATCTATCTAGAATTTTTTAAAGTGGAAAAGGTATGCACTTTTTAACCCATGCTTTTCCATGTGTTTTGTTTCATCTAATACATATTTCAACATCATTGTCATCCTTGACCGTACCTACTGCAAATAGATTTGGCATTATTTTTACTGCTGGCCGACTGCCTGACATTGACCCTTGTTATGATCAAGTAGTTTAACCGCCACAACGCGAGAACTCCAGATTTACTGAACTTTAGTCGCCTTTATGACACCCACGGGAAGAAATGGAGTCGCCCTATTTCTATTTTAGGGCTTAATAGCTCATTGTGAGTAATTCCATGCTATAACGACTATGAAGTGAAACGAAAAGAGTCTAGCGTTTAGCACTAGCGTATATACCAGTCTGCTCGAACTTGACCTTAGCTTATCTCGTACTTTGAGATTTCCATTTCTATCCATCTATAAATTCTTTACTATAAAAGATATTGTAGTCAAATCTCTTTCAATCTCCAAAGTTAATAATAAGCGGTATATATATCGCTTACAAAGGAGTAGATACAAGATAGTTCTTAATCTATTTATTGATTCAATACAACGACCCGCCTTTCGGGTACCGACAATCGACAATAGTAAGTAGAAACAACGGTAGCGGGACAGAGATGGATTCAGAGTTCTCTAAATTATTCCAAACCAACATATGTTCAAGACAAAAAAGTTATATTACTAGAGCTAGAATTCTCACGTAGAACTAATAAGTGTTACGCTGCATTGAGCATGCTGTCCCTTTCTAATAATGTTATTAGAAAGGGACACCATACTGAATGTAGCGGAACACGTTTTTCAAAAGCCAAAAAAGTACTTATAATTAGAACGTATGCTCACTTAGAACTAAAAAGTCTACATTGAGCATGCTGTCCCATGCTGCTTGTTTCTAATCCTACTAATATTAATAGTTAGTGTTGAGTGCATAGTTCGAACTCTTATACAAGCATAGTTATAATATACTTAATATTCATTTAAGTCTTATTTTAGCTCCTAAGGATCTGCAATGTTATTTACACTGTTTCTAGTTGTGGATACCTATTATTGGCTTTACTATTTCTATTCTATTGTTAGTATGTATTGATAGCTGTTGGTTTCCCTAAAATGTAAAAAAAAAAAATTTGAAAGTTTGTGTTTGAATGTTTGTTACTCAATCACGCAAAAACTACTGAACCGTTTGCGATTAATCTTGGAATATAAGTATCTGGAAACCAACTAAGACATAGGCTATATAGGCCCCGCAGTTTTAGCCGCGTAAGTTCCGTTCCATCGGGATAAGTTTCAACATCGGGATAAAAAGTAGCCTATGTGTTATTCCAGGTTGCCAGCTACCTACATTATAAGTTTCATCGAATTCGATTCAGTGGTTTTAGCGTGAAAGAGTAACAAAGTCACATACAGACATACATGCAAACTTTCTTTATAATATTGGTAAGAGTAAGAACTAAGATAAAATTAGTAAGATGCCCTGAGTCCTGCCCTATTGTAATGAAACAGTTCGTCTTTGTTATTGATAACTATATATGTACTTATGTATACTTTATAGCTGAGTAGGTATCTATGTATTACCAACCCCAAGCGATGATTAGCACTTTCTTGTACACAATCTAATACACGCCTATTTGTTACTATCCGCTTACTTTATTAAATAGTTAAAAGCGTTCTACTTTATCATTAAACTTGTGTAAGATATAAGTATTCTAACTTAATAATATTATATTAAAAACGCGAAACTTTGGATGTTTGTATGTGTACTACCGTGAGTTTGTTACTCTTTCACGCAAAAACTACTAAACCGATTGCGATAAAACTTGGAATATAGGTAGCTGGGGACCTGGATTAACACATAGGCTTCTTTACATCCCGATGTTTCCGCGATAACGGGACTTACGCGGGTAAAACCACGGGGCACAGCTAGTAACATAAATAAATGATAATTTCATCCTACATCAGCACAAATCGCATGACGGTAAAACAAAAACCGATGAAAAATAATTAAAAACATAACACTTCCTTTGGCAGTCATGTAAAAAAACGTGCGCGCAAAAACAAAATAAAAAAACAATTAAAAAATTGTGTGTATATAACAGATAATGCATGATATTACAAACAGCGCTATCTAGTCCAAACTAAGCACTAGGCTTGTACTATGGGCACTAGACAACGGATATCTACATTTATACTGTTGTATGTAAATATAATAATAATTGGCCTTTTCATCTTATTTTAGATGATTTATACAGCGCAAGCAACTTTTAATACATGCTATTTTATGGCGCTGTTTGCCCGGGCATTGTTACATTGATACATATGATAAATACATAGAATTCATCCAAAACCATAAACAAACATTTACGGTCAGCAGAGATATATGTTCCCGGCGGGAATCGAACCCGTAACCTTCTGCATAGCAGTGCGGGAATCGTCCGCCGCGCCACAAAGGCCGTAAAATTTAATATGACGAAGATGCTTGGCAGAATAAGAGAAGACCTTTCCGATTTTTTAAGAATTTAGAAAAATAGAAAAAAAAAGAAGTTTGAACTTTAAAATGATTAATTCACAACAAAACGTTTCTCAGTGATCCATAGCATGTTTTTGTTCCAATCAATGAATCTTGCGTTCAGTTTACATAAATACATAACTTAGCAAGCTTTTCTAACAAATTTTAATTTCACATTTCATTATTTTCATAAAATATTACTTACCTACTAGATACATACAATATCGTTAAAACAAAGATCGATGCAGATCACAGTGGACTTTATTTGTATTAAGACTTAAGACCCCTATACAAGTGATTCACGAAATAAATGATGATTGATTGACTGATTGATTGTAAATACGTAATACTTATATAATTAACTAGCTGCGCCCTGCGGTTTCACCCGCGTAAGTTCCGTTCCCGAATATCGGGATAAAAATATCCTATGTCCTTCTCCTGATTCTAAGCTTTCTCACCACCAATTTTCAGCCAAACCAGTTCAGCAGTTCTTGAGTTATAAATAGTGTAACTAACACGACTTTCTTTTATATATATAGACTAGCTGCGCCCCGCGGTTTCACCCGCGTAAGTCCCGTTCCCGCGGGGATTAAAAGTATCCTATGTCTTTCTCCTGGTTCTAAGCTACCTCCCCACCAATTTTCAGACAAATCGATTTAGCCGTTCTTGAGTTATAAATAGTGTAACTAACACGACTTTCTTTTATATATATATATATATATATATATATATATATATATAGATAGATAGAAGATAAGATAAGATTTGTTAGAATGCGAAAAATGCAAATGTTGTTTCATTTACAGTTGCACCCCGCAGTTTCCCTACGTAAGTCCCGTTCCTGCAGGAATATCGGGATAAAAAGTACCCTATATGTGATTAGTATTACAGGTCGCCAGCTACGTATAGGTATTCTAAGTTTAATCGCAATCGGTTTAGTAGTTTTTGCGTGAAAGAGTAACAAAGTCACATACATACATACAAACTTTCGCGTTTATAATATTAGTAAGATTGAAGTGATAATAAGGCATGCAACAATTGTTTGTAACAGAATATTATAATAATATTTTCTAAATCAATTAGGAAATGTACCTAAGTTTAAGTTTAGCTTTAGAAGACTGGTTTTTGTATTTTAACTGTCAATCAAAATCAAAACCTAGGGAGTTATGAGTTAAAGATGATCTTTTACAAAATCCAATAAAACTGAATTCACGTTCTCCATTACAAGCAACAGTCCTAAATTACAAGCATTGAATTACAAGAAAGACCGTAGGCGATAAAAAAAAAAGCTTTTATTCACTTACACAACATTTGTTTGTACTTATCTATCTTACTATCTATATATCTTATCTAGTTAATATAATATATTTTTATATATTTAAATGTACCTATTTATTTGGTTAGGTTTATATAGTGTATATTAAGGCGGTACAAATAGGTAAAAAAAAACAAATATACATTTTTAAACTAACACGATTGGAACTCATTTTTACACATTTTACCGGGTCTTAATCGCGTGATTTTAACTTTTTAATTTTCCTTACCTCGACGAAAATACGACGTGGAAATAGTGCCTGCCACCTCTTGGAAACCGGTGAAGAGAGGGACAAGAAGGAGTTTAGTGGGTAACTTCTGGCCGCCTATCACCTTAAGCCAGTAGGGAGCCCAACACATCCCCACTTCTTTCCCTGAAGTGTTGGGACAGGCCATAAAACCGAATTTCTCCACGAAAAAAAAAAAGATGGAATTAGATCAGCGCCGTAACATATTGCTGTTACGCAAAGAAAAAATAATTTTAAAAACAATAAACAACTTCTTAATTCACGATTTCTTATAAAAAAAACTGGCCAAGTGCGAGTAGGACTCGCGCACGAAGGGTTCCGTAGCAATATTATTGTAAAAAACGGCAAAAAAAACTTGGTTGTTACAACAGAGCCCCCCTTAAATAATTGTTAATTTTTGTTTACAGTGTTTGTAGTTATCACGGCAACAGAAATACGAATGACAACTGTTTAGATAAATAAATAAAAAAAATCTGTGACCAACACACAGCGCCCCATGGTAAGCTGCTAAGTTTGTGTTACGGTGACTAGACAACGGATATACTACTTATATTTATTTTTCTTTTGTAAATAGGTACATACATAAAGAAAGATATCACGATTTTCGAGATACAGCCTTTTGACAGACATACGGACGGTAAAGCCAGTTTTCATTACGGAACTTGTGTCGCGAAAGTTACAGTCATCTTTGCAAAAAAATGCGTAGCACCAGCGATTTTTTGATAAGTGTTTTGACTAGTGTCGAGCAACTTTTTTTGTGACGTTGACTATAACTTTCGCGACACTATTTTCGTAGTGAAAACACGACTTAATATAATATAATAATAATACTTTATTGGCTTCTCAACAATTTAAAACATAAAAAATACTTCTTATTAGTGCTTGTAATAGAAGGTGTAACATTAATAAAAAGACAAATTGTGGAGACTGGAGCCCGCACAAAGGTTATGACAACGTGCTTTACGATTTTCCAGTGAGTCGATTCTGTGAAAACATAGCATGCGACAAGCAGGCGGTATGCATGAGCATTGCAGAAGTCGATTTGTTGCAGGAGTAAAAATAATAGCTATTCTATAACTTCTTTAAATACTGATTGGCTGATGAACAAGGGGAGCTCTTTAAATAATTAAGTAGCGCTTAATTTTGACTTAAGTAAAATAACATTTACAGAATACGAATTAACGCACATCTTCTGCACGTCGCCTGCAGTTCGCCGGCATTCCGCATGCTATGTCCTTACCGAATCGAGGCCCAGGTCTCCACCATCGGACTCAAGCAACAAAATGAATAGGGTCCCTTTGGGCACGGAACTCTAAAAACGACTTCAGTACACAATACCAATTAAACTAAACATCGATAAATCTATCTAAACATGATCCTGCACCCTTCTTCACCCGTAATGAGAGTATTACCATACAAATAGAATGAGTCCGAACTCCGGCTTAATTGAGTTGGGCGCCCCGCGGACTACTCTTTGTGCGCCCGCGCCGACATACGGCCGAACTTCGGATGCAATATATACCCTTTAGTAGCTGTGTCTTGCGGCTTTACTTTACTTTTATTTTAAAGTCTGAAGAACAAGCTCCGTTACATAATGTGATTATATTTATTTATTCAGTACCCAAGAAAAACAATACATATCAGACGTTATTCATTTTTGAACCAGTAACAGTTTTCTTCCAATACACTTCAATGGAACAGAAAGTATATCTCACTCAATATTATAAATGCAAAAGTTTGCATGTATGTATGTCTGTGTATTACTCAATCACGCAAAAACTACTGAACCGAGTGCGATGAAGCTTGGAATATAGGTTCTTCTTAATCGTACGACGACGTACGGCATGCTTTCTCAATGCAATATAATAAAATAGCCAAAATATAGCCTTAGAAACTGTGTCCACCAGTTTTACACCAATATTAGGGACCAAAGAACAAGCTTCTTTACATAGTGTCATTTTACCGGATCTTAATCGCGTAGGTATTATGACTTTCTCTCTTTTAACACGAAGTTTCAACTATGTTACAATGGTTATGGTCGCGAGGAGACTGGAAGCTAGTGAACCTGTTTTAATTCTTGATTAGCCAATGATCTTTATAGCAGCTATTCTGCTTCTCACATAACGTTAAAATTTTCAGATCCCCTTAAGGCCTCTAACTTGATCTAACGGTCAGCTATCAAAAATAATAATAAATAAATAAATAATAAAAATGTTGCCCAGAGGAGCTCGAAAAAAACTCTGGTAAATAACCGTTTAATTAGGTATCTTATTTATCATCAAGTATCATGTTATCATGTGTAGGACGTCCTCAGGCTCGTTGGAACGACGATTTGCGCAAGACGGCTGGCACAAACTGGATGCGAGAAGCCGAAAATATTTCCTGGTGGCGTGCAATTGGAGAGGCCTATGTCCAGCAGTGGACTGCAACAGGCTGATGATGATGATGATAACTTATCATCATCGACCTTAGTTCGTTCGGATCCACAAACAGACACAGTTACTTATTATTAGTAGTAATTATAAGTTGCCATCGGACATCGTAGCAAACAAATATTGGATGATCGAGAGCGTTGATTAAATGCGGTTCTTGTTATTTGTTCATTAAGAACTTGTGTGGGGCGAGTCTATAGTGTATAGATACCTACCTACGTAGGGCGTGAATATTATAGGTTGGTGTATTATACCACGCCGCAATTGAATGATGATTTTTCCGCGAAAACTTTGCCGACAATATTTGTATTGGTATGTTCCATGTTTGATCATTATTGTTTTCATTTTGTTCTATGATTGAATAACAAATATTGATGGAGGGTTGGGTTGGGTTTGGAATTGAACGATAATTTTATTTGTTAGAGATAACAGAACGACCAACTCGGCACTGGCTTAAATAGTTAATTCATGTTACTTACTTACCTTATAACGCCTACTTACTTCAACTTGTAGAACTTCATCTCTAATATTAGAGAGCATGAGTTGACGAAAAATCTTTCGTGACCATAGTCTATGGTGTGGTTATTCTGCGACATGCCGCCGCCGCGATTTATCAATATTAATTGGCGTTGTTTCTAATAATAAATCCGTAGAGCACCTTGAGGCGAGGTGTCGAGGAGTGGCGACCACGAGGCTGCTCCAGGAGGAAATCACCATTCCTCACCTCCGGCTTGCCTCAGTTGGCTAAATGGAGTCGTGAGAGCAGAAATATTCGGAGGATGGGCACCTGATGTCAGTGATGAGTTGGCCCGCTCACTGGCATACCAGTGATGACTTACAATCCAGGGAGGTATCTTCATCCTTCAGCCACTTACGTCGCTGTTGCTCCCTTCCTGTAATTTGCTCAGCTGATTAGGGTAGCCCAGTTTGTGAGTTGGTGAGTCTCTCCGTCTGACACTTCTACGTGTTTATTGAACATTATTACGGTAGACGTCATAATAACCGTAGTTCCCCAGTAGCCTATCCACTACTATCACATCACCATAGCCCATTTTGTTTTCACCCGTAGATTTCCACAAGGTTGTCCTTGGTTGCATTTAATAGTGCAGACAGGGATAATCGTCGGCTTGGTGTCCATTTTATTGTTGGCGAGTAATAATTTTATTGAAAATGGCCTTTACTTGTTGGCTTCGGCTCCACGTACGCCTTTTAAAGGTCCCGGGCTCTATAGCCCCGTGATACTGGACGTATAACAGACATAATAATAAAAGAAAACGAAAAGAAATTGTTATTCCGATTCAAACCTAAGATGCTAACCAAAATTAACAAATCAACGAAAAATCAATTAAATGTTAACCAACCCAAATGACCGTTTATCATGATTTACTTTCAACATTATTATTTTAATTAAAATTACAATAAATACGAATAAATAATTATCCATCGGAATAAATCGTAGTGTCGCCCAAAGCGGGCCGCTTTCGGCCCTAACAAGAATTTATGATTGTTACGACAAATATAGAGCCGCTGAAACAAAGTGGTTCTATAAAGGGTTGGTACTGGAGCCTGTTTGTGTATTTACATTATAATAAACTAGTTATGTTCCACAGTTTTATCTTCGTAAGTCTGATTCTTGAGAATTATCGAAAAACTTTCTTTTATCAGGTCAATATCAAAATATCCTATCCGCGGTTTAGTTAGACTTTGCGTGATCCATCAGTTAGTCAAAATTATATTTTTACTAGCTGTGTCTCTCAGTTTTTCCCGCATTAATATCAATCCGTGGGTATCAAGAATAAAACGCTAAACTTTATATGATTCTCTTTTTCATTTTCGTAAAACCTGTGATTTTACTAAGTTGTTTCACGAATTTTGTCTTATGTTTTTGCGATTTTGCATTATAATGAAACACAATATTTACTGCCTTTTTATTAACGGCATCGTTACAATATAGGTACTGACGCTTCGCTAACTTTGCTAACAGTTAGCTTTGTCAAGGCAGACATCCGTCTGTAAGTCTGTGTCCGTGATCTGAATGTGTTTCATTATGTTTCACGAAAATGAAATTAATAATAATAATAATAATAAAATCTTTATTGGCCACACTAAAGTAACTACTTACAATAGATATAGTTTCCTAAACTAACGTATCAAATTTCTAGTTAAGTAGGTAATTAATTATAAGTAAAAAGAAGAATCACCATCAGACCCCGAACTAGGATCGAGTCCTGTATCTCGGGAGTCTATACAATAAAATTTGTTATATAGACATTTAACAAAATTTTGACTCAGTGGAGATGCCAACAAAGAATAATTAGGTTTAGTGAATTTAGTTACGTAAATTTTTGTTTTAAGTAACAATTTAATATAGGTACCCAAATTAAGCGTAGAGTGACGGTATGTGTAAGTATGAGTGTGAGGGTGTGTTGGTGTTTGTGCGTCTGGGGTGTGTGTGTATGTGTGTGACTATGGCTTCTTGACATTAGCAACGAATTGAAGTACGTTCCATTCTAAGTCCCCAACTAAGGTCTCTATCTCAAGGTAGGATAGATTTGACAGGAGACCCAACACCATTGTCTTGGCCCTTCTAACTCTGGAGTCACGAATATCGCACAGCTTTAGGATACGATTGTATATGAAGGTGTGAATATATCCGGGAAAACGACACGCAAAAGCAGTATTAACACGTTTTTGAGGCACCGTGAACACTCTCTTTTTCAATAAGGTGTGATAGATATCAGAGTTTAGTATTATTCGATGGAAGTAGAGTGTGACTCGAAGGATGAAGAGTTTACGCACGCTAAGAAATTTGGTTTCTCGATACAGTAGATTAGTAGGATAGCAATAAGGTTTCTTATGCGCTACTTTTATAACCGATCTTTGTGCCCTTTCCAATCCTAACATTGCCGTCTTCCCAGCTCCTCCCCACACCCTTATACAGTAGCATATAATAGACTCGCAGAGAGCAACGTAAACAAGTCGTAGAGTTTTGGGGTCCGCTGAGTTACGCAGAAGTTTCATTATATGAACCAATTTGCGTACTCTTTTACTCATCAATACTAGGTGAGGATTGAAAGACAAGCTTTCATCGATCTCAATACCCAAATATTTGATGCAGGTTGAGCGGTCAATTGAGGAGCAACCACAGTCACTATTTGTATCACTAAGGTTAGCGTTACAAGCAGTATGTACTCTTAGTTTCGGGACCGTGACGGGGTCAGATGCTCTGGTTATTCTAAAGCACACAAATTTTGTTTTTGAGATATTCAGGGTAAGGAGGTTAGCATCAAGGTATTTGGAGACCTGACTAAGGGAAATCTGAGCGTTATGAAATGCTAAGTCCCAGGATTTACCGTACGAAAGCAAAACCGTGTCATCGGCGTAACATATATTGTCCGCCGGGTGGGGCAGCGATTCAGAAATGTCATTGATATACGCGAGAAACAGTGTCGGCCCCAAAACACTGCCCTGAGGAACACCGAAATTCAAGCATTCCTCATTGCTGACAGTATCTCCTACTCGAACATATTGACACCTGTCCTTAAGATAACTTTCAAACCACTGAAGGGGCAAACCTCTGATTCCAAGGTGTTCTAGTTTTTTGAGGAGTATACTGGGCGATATTGTGTCGAATGCCTTTGCGAGATCTAAGAATACACCAACGCAATGATTTTTATCATCAAGGGCACTCGACACCCTATCGGCCAACTGTTGCACTGCGTCCTCGGTAGACATTCCCGCGCGGAATCCATACTGACTTTTTGACAACAAAGAATTAGTTTCAAGGTACCGAATCAGGCGTGAGTTTACTACTTTTTCCATAACCTTCGAAAACACACTCAATAAAGAAATAGGCCTATAGTTGCTGGCTTTATCTTTAGGGCCGTTTTTGTGTACCGGTACCACTACTGCACGCTTCTAGTCAGGAGGAACTGTACCTGAGGAAATACTTAGATTTATGATATGTGTGAGTGGGCGCAAGAAAAAGCGCTTCAAAGATTTGATCAATTTCGGTGAGAAACCGTCCAAACCAGGTGCGCTGTTGTTTTTTAAGTTTGATATGATTTTATACAACTCAAACTCATCAGTAGGCTGTAAATAAAAAGACAACGACGTTTGAATTGGCCTAATTTCTGCCATGAGGTCGTTTATTGATTGTTGAGTTCTGTCCAAAATATCCTGAGCCAAGCTCTCTCCCACTTTTGCAAAGTATTTGTTACAAACATTAAGTGAGTCTACCGGGCTTTTGGGGATAATTTTGAGTAGGGGTGAAGCAATATTTTTTTGTGAGTTGGTTTCCGTTACTGTCTTAATGGCCTTCCAAAGATGTCTCGGGTTATCCTTGTTTTCCGATAAGATTTTGCTATCGTGTTGGTTTTTAAGTCGCGAAAGAAGCGCTTGGAAAAAGTTACGATACCGTGTGTACACCAATTTTTTTACCTCGTCTTTTGGGTGAGCACGGGCAATTAAATGTAGCCTATCTCTGTGCCTCATGCATTTAATTAGTCCGGGGGTAATCCAAGGTTGTAGAGCAAAACGCGAACGGCTTATTCGCTTACGCTTGGTGTGTTTTTGAGTGGCAAGGTAAAGAATTTCATTGAATTTACTTAAAGCAGCAGTCACATCACTTTCGTTTAGAATTGGGTCCCAGTTAACTAATTCAATTTCCGCTATCAGACTCTCATAATCTACTTTGTTAATGAAGCGATCGTAAGTGTTATTTTTGACCGGGGAGCATGATATTCCTAGTATGGAGAAGTAATGGTCAGTTACATCAGTACTTGACACAACGCCCAACATAGTTTGCGCCGCCGTTTTTGAGCGGATAAAAATGTGATCTAGGCAAGAGTGTTTTCTCGTAGGCGCCGTGATTGCAGGTTGAAAGCCAGATTCTGACATTAAGCACAAGTAATCTGAAGTGTTAGTGTCTTCGTAGTCTAAAATATTAATATTAATATCTCCAGCCAGCACGACGTTACAATGTTTCAGAGAACTAGTTATATTTGACAGAGACGCTAGGAATGTGTCTTGATTTTTAAATGAGGGTGAGCGATAAATGCCAAGAATTACAAGTGAATCACTAAGCTCTAGCTGAAGGCATTCCGCGTCTTTAAGATTAGGTTCAACAACGTTCGGATTCCATTTGTTAAGCACGTAAGCAACAACACCTCCACATTTATTATTGTTGTGTGTTGTGTAGAAGCTAGAGTAACCTGGGATGTGTTTAACTATTGCACCGGAATCAAGCCAGCACTCTGTTAGTATTATGATATCTAGCTGCATATCTAGTCGCTTAAGTGCCACACAAAAGGAATCAAAGTTTTTACTAATGCTACGAATATTAAAAGTAAGTATTCTAATGTTAACTGAGTTGTCTAGGATAAGTTTACAGTCCTCAAGTGAAGAACAAGTCCGACAGTCAATATTGCAGGATTTATCAAAATCGTTTAATGTATGTATATCAATATTATTCATTTTAGTATATTAAAAAGCTTTGTCCGAGTTATTCTAAGAGTATAATAACTGTCAAACCTGAAGGACCCAAAGGACGCAATTTTTATGACCGTAGTAGATTGGCTTTGTGGACGAATGTGATGTGCAGTATGCATGGTAGGGATTTGATGAAATGTGAAGAATTGTGTGTACAAGGAACGATTTAAATAGAATTTAGGAAAGTCAAAGTATAGTGTGAGTGTTTTGAGTGTGCTTGTGGAGTTAAATGAAGTGTGAAAATAGTTTGAATGAAGTCGGTCCGTCATACATATAAACAACAAATCGGTAGTCAAAACAATTAAATCGGAAACAAAATTAGTTAAAATTGATTTACGTGCTATGGGGAGGAGAGGAAAGCAGCTTGAGTTTTTCGTCGAGTGAAGTCCAGCTCTTGATTTGAATTGCAGGAAAGCCCCTTCCTTCGTCTTTTCTGACATGAATAGTCCCATTGTGAATTGAGCACCACATTTCCTCAACGCGTTCCGAAACCTTTAGATTACAATGGATGTTAACTGTGACACTGGCTATATTTTAACGTTATATATATAAATTAAAAAAAACGACAATTTATATCTGTTTCTAAGTACTGGAAGCTATAACTTACTCTTTATTCCATAACCATATTTGTACAGGAAGCTTCTAACGGCTGTTACCGCAGGCGACGTCAAACTGTGTTTTATTGCATTCTTAACGAATAAAGATAATTGATATAGAATTAGCTAATAAGTACTAGTTAGATAAATAAAGCATGAAGCATAAATTAAATACCTAAATATGATTTCTGTATGTTTAGTAATTGAATTAATAAATAGTAGTTTATGCACCGAGGTACTAAAGCCCTGTCTTATAAAGCGGGCGTCATATTGAATCCAAAGCGTACGAAGGACTCTAGACAGTTAACTCCCGAGCGCAGCGAGGGTTTTAAAAACTTAACTCCTGAGCGAAGCGAAGGAGTTATGTACCTAGAGTCCTGAGTGAAGCGTGGGATTCAAGCGCCCAAGATAAAGACAGGCTTTATTACCAAGGTGAATACTCTACTTTACACATCTACTGCGAGACAATAAAAAGGCTACAAATATAAGCAAAATACAAACAACAAAACAATAGATTAATACAACGTGTATGAAATATATTTACAGCTCTATATTAATTAAATTAAACAATGTTACATTGAAATGACGATAACAAACATCGGCCTTAGCCTATGAAAAAAAAAGTTGGGGCTTTAGTATTTTAACTAAAACTTTTTGCCTTACCCTTCCATCGAAATAAAAATAGAAGAAAAATAGCCCAGTTTTTAGTTTTCTATGTGTTATGTCTAGATGGCCAGTTCGAAATGGCCGTATGCTACCAGAACCTTAGTTCCAAATTTAAATTAATTTATGCCCTAGGTTTATAATGAGCACTTTATGCCCTAGGGTTATAATGAGCACTTTATGCACCTAGGGAATAAAGAGTCGCTTTACGTTGAACTTTTTGGTCAAATAAAGTAACTTTGTAGAGAGATTAATCACAAATAAAAAAAAAGAAATAAAAAAAACCAGTCTTCAGTCCAGTTAGTCTGATCCATTCATTGGATGCCTGGAAGAGATCGCCCGCCCATTGTGCCACTTCAGTTTTTAAGTTTTTCTATGTCAAATTTGTGTTTTTGCAATAAAATGTTAATCAATCAATTAATTCATACGAGATATATTGACATTCAATTCCACAAATTCATGATTCGTCACCTCAAAGGTTGAGATGACTGCCAGCCCTGCACTAACAAAGCAAGTCGTCTGTCAAGTCGTCTGACAGCCCCGGCCGCTAGGTGCACAAGATCTAGACTAGACCGTCCACCGCGATAAATGGATAAACTAACAGATACCTAACTCAATTT
Organism: Idaea dimidiata; assembly: GCA_949358125.1. Taxonomy (NCBI): domain Eukaryota; kingdom Metazoa; phylum Arthropoda; class Insecta; order Lepidoptera; family Geometridae; genus Idaea; species Idaea dimidiata. The sequence continues at coordinate 14,092,503 of OX442337.1, forward strand.
ACTGACTACATTGATTTACACTCGGGCTGAAATCTATAGTCCGTACTTTGACTTTGCTAAGCAGAAACTTTGACTCAAGACAATTTTGGTATTTATAAAGCGACCCGCGCAACTATCCAAAGTTTTTTCCTACTAAATTCGAAGTTTTTCAAATTTAAAATGTAAGCCAATCAAAAATAATAATCTTAACTTTGACTATGAAGTTGTTTATATTTCTTTTATATCGTTTATAAATTATAATTCAAAGTTTATGCGCTTTAAGTTTTTGATAAGCACAGTCTGAGCAAAGTAAAAGTATGCACTATAGATTTCAACCTCAGTCTAGTCAATAATTGAGCGTGTTTTATATTCACAATCAAATCCCTTACGAAGACTTTCCTGTTTTTGCGATGCTGATTTCATGTTAATTTAAAATTAAACTCAGTTTTTGCGTAAAAGAGGAACAAAGTTACATACAGACATCTATACATACAAACTTTCGCCTTTATAATATTAGTAAGAAGCTGTGGTAAGAAGTTCCTATAATCTAGAGCTAAGTAATCTAGCATTATTTTTGCATTATTGCTGCATTAAGCATTACCTATGTTACCTATGGATAAGATTTTACAAGGTTCCTAATTAGTTAATTTGCAATTTAAACCGTTAAACTGATTTCGTCCATAACAAAAGTATTTTCAACTAAACTCTTTTGTTTCCCAAAAAAATACAAGCTAGGCAATTTACAAACAGATGTGGATAAAAATTGTACTTTGCTTGCGGATAGTTCTATTTTAGACGAAGTATAATTTACTTACATCTATAAGGCCTGCGGTTTATCTAACTTTAGATTGTAGTTTATAGTTTTATAGGAAAAAACAAGTTTCTCTCGCGTAGTTAAAATCTCAATATCCGAGTCATTTTTTTTAGTAGGCTTTTAAGTTGGCCCGCAGCTTGGGCCTTTTCAGCAAGATGCCTTCGGATTGACGAATACTCCATGCCTTTGAACAGCAGTGAGTCTAAGGACATGTCGGTTTTCTCACGAAGTTTGATAAAATAAAACCATTTCATCCATTTTTTTACTTTCTTCATAGCAAGTTTTAATACCTATCAATCGGTGCAGCCGTTATCACTTGAAGGAGTAAAAAACACATGTGAGAAATGGTTTAAAAAATAATACAACTTTTTCATTTTTAATTAATATTTTCATTTAAATTATCTTTGTTTCTAATAACTGACTAACTTAGATTTACCTAGTTTATTTAAGTTTTCCGTAGTTAATTAGATGTAGCCCAGTACTTCACATTGAAACTAAAGATAATTTCTAACAAAATTATTTATTAGAGACAGTATTTTTTACGATGAATTGAATAACATAAAATCAAATTAAATCAAATGTATCAAAGAAATTAAATGTTTTATCGTTACATATACAAGTTACAAGTTCAAATAATGAAATTTCTAACTACTCATCATTTTAAGAAAGCAATTTTGTTTTTTTTTCAGCCATCAATGTAATTCCGAACGGCCGCGCCGCCATAACCCTTTCGCGCCCGACGCGATTGCGCTCGCTTTATCAATAAGTGCAATTACCACTCATTAAATCAAACAGATGGAAAAAATAATAATTGAAGATTGAAGAAGAATTGTAATTAGATGCGTTGGTTTGTGAGGGCGGAGGATCCGCCCACCGGGCGTTGGGAGGGTCGCGAGAGTGCCGCGTTGGAGGAGGACAACGTACCAGTCGGTTCTATCAACGCGGGCTCGACGCGCGTACACACAAACTACCGCGAAAAATAATTCGCGCGAAACTCCGCCGGCCTTTATAAAGTACAAACTTATTTTATTATAATTACGTACTTAGAATATTTGAATAGCAAAAGGATTCAGTGACGCGGAAGTGCAATTAACAAAGTTATGATCAAACCATCAACAAAGTGATCGATTTTAATTAATTACAATTACATACCCATTTTGACTGACAACCATTTTGAAATGTTTCATTTCAATGACTCGTGATTAAAAATGTCTAGTGAAAGAACTGTTTCGGGTTTATTATCAAGTGGAAATGGATTTGACAACTCGTCGCGGCGAGTTGGAGGGGGTTGGGGAGTTGAACGGGGGGGAGGGGGGTTGTGACGTCACGGGGGTCACGGCGGAGGTTCCTCCGAGGAAGACCAGCTCGTTTACCATCAGGAATCTTGTCGGGGGAGACGGCGAGAGCTCTACCGACGGCAACTCGAATGTTAATGATGGTGAGTTTCAATAATAGGATATTAGATATAATAATTTGCAATTTTAATAACGAAGTAAATATTGTCTATTAAGAGTATTAAAAATGTGCTTTTTTATTCAAAACATTTGGCTTCGATGGGATTATTATATTGAAGAAGTCATGATGTACTTAAAGTTTAATATAAAAAGTGAGAAACTTATGTACCCACTTCCTATTCAAAATAAATAAAACAAAATTTAATTTATGCAATACTTAATTAAATTTAAATGAGCATCAGAATTTTTTAATGAAAAAAGATCAAGATTGAATTAATTATTAACTATGAACAAATTAAAACTACAGCTATTAAAATGTATTTTTAAATGAAAAAAAAATTGAACAATTCTGAAAACCTTAGAATGAAGCTCAGAATATACGTAGCTGCCGGCCTGGAATAACACATAGGCTACTTTTTATCCCGATATTCCCGCGGGAACGGGACTTGGCGCGGTGTCACCCCGACACCGCAGGGCGCAGCTAGTACTATACTCGTATAAAACAAAGTAGCTTCCCGCTAAGATATTGATGCAGTTTTTTATGTAGATAGAGTGATTTAATAAGAAGGTTTATATGTATAATGTATATAACACATCCTGATACTTTATTATTAAAAAAAAATAAAAAAAATGCTTAGGTGCAAATTGTAACAAAAATCTCAGAATACACGCGCGGGTATTAAAAGGTTAAATAATATACAAATCTAAGATCAATAAAAAAATGTGTTTAGTGTGTTGTTAATTGTTGCTAATTATGAAAATGAGGTTGTTTTGCATCGATTATGATCTAGAGGCCATTTTCGTTGTATAATCTGTTTATTAACACGTTGTTAGAACCAGAGACATGTTACATCGTCGTCTTCGCTCGTAGAAGACTGTGCACTTGATAACTTTTGAAATATCAATTTTAATCATTTTCTCTAAGGTTAAGGTAGTTTTTGCTTTGATATACAAGATGTAACAGGTTAGCCCTTTTAATCCGAAAGGGGGCTGTTCTAGACGTCTAGGCGAACACCTTTTGTTCTACGACTTTTGAAAATTCGAAGTACTTTTCGAAAAATTTAGGTGTAAAGTTTACTTGAAAATCAGCTGTTTCTTAGAGTTCGAGGTCATTGACCTTATGTTGTTCTTTCATTTAGTTTGGTCTACTACAATCAAACCTTCTATTACCTTTATTTTCAAAAACAGCTGTTTTTCCAGTGAAACATAATCTCAAAATTTTCAAAAAAAAAGTTCGAATTTTCAAAAGTCGTAGAACAAAAGGTGTTCGCCTAGACGTCTAGAACAACCCCCTTTCGGATTAAAAGGGCTAACCTGTTACATCTTGTATTAAAACGGTCCTGTTGAACCCAGTTAACTTTAACTTTAATAAAAACTTTATTATTGACAAAATTATACAAAAACAAATATATAGTATATACGGATCTTAGACGCTAAACAAGTAAAAACAAAAGATAAATAAGAACAAAGCCATTGAGCCAATATGCATATTTTAGATCCGCACTAGGTTCCAGTCTGTCCTTATCTAACTAACCGACGAACACTAAAGTAAAAAAAGGACAGACTCTCCCTAACATCAAACGGGACCATTTTTTTGACGAAGTAAGCTTTCTAGTAATTTCTGTACTATTTCCATGGTTAGAACTACTTCATATAGGCTAATATTTAGAGCCGGATCTTTGGTAATTAATAACTGGTATTTTTTATTACTTTTCAATAATTCGGTCTAATCCTCCTTCTTTTTTCTTTTTATGGTTCCGTACTCAAAGGGTAAAATCGGAACTCCTTTATTAAGACTCCACTGTCTGTCGTGATAGTTAGACATTTGAAATTTTCACGGGTGATGTTATCTTACTCTTACTAATATGACGAACTCTGTGGCGCGTTGGTCGAACGCTTGGCTGCAATGCAGAAGGTTGCGGGTTCAATACCCGCTGGGTGCAAAAATTTTTATATTTAAAACTAAAAATTTGTATCTGGTCTGGGTGTATTTCTATGTATAATATGTATGTATTTACAAAAGAAAAATAAATATAAGTAGTACAGTAGTAGAATCCGTTGTCTGGTCACCGTAACACAAGCTTAGCAGTTGTGTTGGTCACAGGATTTATTTACTTATTTATAAAAATAAAAATCTTACTAATATTATAAACGCGAAAGTTTGTATGTAAGTATGTATGTATGTATGTGAGGTTGTTACTCTTTCACGCAAAAACTACTGAACCGATTGCGATGAAACTTGGAATATAGGTAGCTGGGGACCTGGATTAACACATAGGTTACTTTTTATCCCGATATTTCCGCGGGAACGGGACTTACGCGGGTGAAACCGCGGGCGCAGCTAGTAAAATATAAACGCGAAAGTTTTATATGTATGTATGTCTGTATGTGACTTTATTACTTTTATACGCAAAAACTATTAAACTGATTGCGATGAATCTTGGAATATAGATAGCTGGATACCGGGAATAACACATAGGCTACTACGAAGAGACACAAAGGTCCGCGCAGGTTATTCCTTTGCGCAGTGGGATTTTGATTACAACGGAAGTTGCACGGTCCCATATCCGGCTTCTTTACGTCGGATACGATTTATTTACTTCTATAAATCTGAAACGAATTAACGTATCGAAGTAATTCTTTCACTTGATTATTTTAGTTTTGACAGAGAATATGCAGGGCTAATATTTAAAATTAGTTATTTTCCCTCATTGTCAATGTAAACGAATAATAATGAACCTCTGCCAATAAATGGCAGAAACTCATTAAGGTAAAGATTTTATATCATTTATGGATGATAAAATGACGTCATTACAGCTTGCTAGCTTAGAGTTTATTGTATATGGTATATAATTGGTGTTTTATTGTATACATAAGGTACGTTGGCAATTAACTACATACAATGTTAACTAATACCTAACTACAGTAATTTGCCACACTCGTCTTCCTTGCGCGTCTGTTAGGTTATAAAATCGGAAATTTTAACAGACAAATATTCGATTATTATGCTGGTTACTTGTTTTTTAATCAGCTTATGGATTAAATTTAATCACGCACAGATCTATCTACCTATTTTCTTGCTTTATCTTACTAATATTATAAACGCGAAAGTTTGTATGTATGTATGTGAGGTTGTTACTCTTTCACACAAAAACTACTGAACTGATTGTGATGAAGCTTGGATTATAGGTAGCTGGGGACCTGGATTAACACATAGGCCACTTATCCCGATATTCCCGCGGGAACGGGACTTACGCGGGTGAAACCGTGGGGCACAGCTAGTATAATATAAAATTAATCTACTCTATCTATTAACCGGCCTGTATGAACATTTTGATTGCCAAACAAAACAACAGCTTTCATTAAACGTTAACCCTTTAACGTTGTTCAACCATTACACGTATCGAACCAAGTGTGAAATGTATCTGGCGCCATATAAATGTTTTATTGCTGACCCGCGGGTGCCAAGCGCCTACATCATCTACAGGACCTACCTGGTTGATTAATAGTCGTCTCAATAATACGGTCTCTATTGATGATTTAGTCTTTTACACGTTGGTCATTCTGTCACAAATTTATTATTACACCAGCTGCGCCCCGCGGTTTTACCTGAAGTCCCGTTCCCGCGGGAATATCGGGATAAAAAGTAGCCTATGTGTTAATCCAGGTCCCCAGCTACCTATATTCCAAGTTTCATGGCAATAGGTTTAGTGCTCTTTGCGTGATTGAGTTACAAACACACATACATACATACATACTCGCACAAACTTTCAGCTTTATAATATTAGTAGTAGGATTAACATTATTTATAGATTTACACGAATTTTTACACTCGCGACCATTGTTATATAATCGAAACAAAACGTTTCCAATAAAAACAATTATAGATATACAATTTGTAACGGGTAAGTCCTTTTAATCCGAAAGGGGGTTGTAGACGTCTAGGCGAACATCTTTTGTTCTACGACTTTTGAAAATTAGAACTTTTTTTTTGAAAATTTTGAGATTATGTTTCACTAAAAAAACAGCTGCTTTTGAAAATAAATGTAATTGAAGTTTTGATTGAGTAGACCAAACTAAATAAAAGGACAACATAAGGTCAATGACCTCGAACTCTCAGAAACAACTGATTTTCAAGTAAACTTTACACCAATTTTTTTGGAAAAGTACTTCTAATTTCCAAAAGTCGTAGAACAAAAGTTGTTCGCCTAGACGTCTAGAATAACCCTCTTTCGGGTTACCTCTCTTTCAACGTTACACCTTGTATAAATTAATAAACACATTTTTTAAATAATACTTTAATTAAACTAAAGAAAAACAAAGGTACAATTGACGCCCTTATCGCTAAAAGCGCTCCCAGACAACCCTTAAACTGAGTTACTTATATCGCTATACTCGCTCATCCCTTGCACCAACCGTGGTGCCAGGCCGTGTGACGTCACGGGCCTAACCAGCCGCTTCCGGGGCCAAATTGGCCCGAGCCAAGCTTCGACGCGTGACACCCGCGACTGAAGCGAGTGAAGGGTTAACTACTCACCTACCTACCTACTACAGAACTTTTCAAAGAATATTTCGATTTCGAGTTATAGATTAGGTAGGTATAGGATGGAACACTTTATCTTGTCTCAATTTAAATAGATGCAATAAATTACGCGACTCGCTCATCTGAAAGCAGAGAGAATTGGTACCTACTTACTTACGTAAGTTTTCTTAAGCTTTAAATAAATAAAAATAAAATAAAAATTATTTATTTCGGACAAATGAGATATCCATAGTTTTGTTAGTAAAGCGAAGTTGTTAGTTTAAGATTATCCAGCTGATTAATAACATAAAATAACACGTAACACAAGCTTAGCAGCTTACCACGGGGCTAGATGGCGCTGTGTGTTCGTCACAGGATTTATTTATTTATAAAATATTGAGCAAGCGGCCTTACGGACTCTGACGAAGGAGTCTGTAAAGGCTCCGACACGTAGGAACTGCATTGCAACAATGCTGAAAAATAAAAGCAAAGCGATCAATACTGGGAAATTAGTTTGAATTCACGGATCATATACAAAGAGGATACCTTTATCAGGTACCTATACCTCGTTACTCGTGACACTTTCAGACGTAAGGGCCTACTTACTAAACAAGAGTTTGGGGTAGTTAAACTACGGAATTTGACTACGTTTTTTATTTTACTACCTAGTAAAGTCTTTTAATTTACTACGTAATAATGATAAAGTCAACATAAGCCAAAACAAGCAGTTTTGCTATTGACGTGTAGATGACAATAAAAAATGGAAGGATCTTAAATCTCATGCTCAGCACAATTTGTCACGCGTTGTTTCATAGAGAAATCTAAATACAACATCTCTAATCTATATCAGCTCTGTGGTATAATTTCAATTCAAAATCGCTAAAACAGAAAAAATATCCTTTGTACAAATTTGTTTCACATACAGCGACGTCAAACGTAAAAACAAAAATTTTCAAGACTTTTTAAAACCGAAAGATTGAAAACTACCTTACAAACATCTGTTCCGTAGTAGGAATCGAACTCGCAACCTATTCTTCGCTCACTGCGCTTCAAAAGCCGTTAGAATGAATAAGCTTTAGACCTACAAACAGACCCATTTTATGTTAGTAAAGGATACAAAACGCGTATCAATATCATAAAAACATCATAAAAATGTCAGATAAAAATATTGATCATAAACAAGATTGTGTTTTGTACGAATTGAAGTTAATGCTTTGTGCTTCGTTAACGTGGGTGGGGTATAACTAAGTATAGACGTGTAGTAAGTATCGAATAAATATCGCTTTCAATGGAATAAATGTTACAAAGAAATTACAAATTTTGTTAACTTTAAATCATGTTTTAGGAAGTATATACACCTACCGAACTCAAAACAAACTTAACATTAACCCCCTTTTTAATATATTTTAAAGTGTTTCCTACACTTGGATGATTATACTTAAAGAACTGCTTTCCAAAAATTTCGCACCCGCCAGGACTTGAACCTGCATCTCTGGGGAGCCGTCCCAACGCCTTTTCCTGTCGGGTGCGAAATTTTTGGAAAGCATTTCTTTAAGTATATTAACCCCCTTACTTATAAACGATGATTAACAGATGACCAAGTTATGTGACGTCTGTCTCTGTCTGCCAACTTTGAATCTTCATGTCACAGTAAAATACAAACGAAACATAGTTATGCAGCTGTTAACCAGCGTTTATAAGTAAGGGGCTTAATGTTGTGCACTGACATTACTTAAACAAATGTCAGTGCACAACCAATCACAAGAGTTAGTACGTTAGTTATTTAGTTAGCCCTGGCTAAGTATAGCAGTGCAAATCAACCTAAGGCATTCTAATAAAACACTTTATTTAAAGTTGGCTTTTTCAAGGTTGACCAACGAGGTTGGTCAGTCAACCTTGGAAAAGCCAACTGTAAAGTTGGCGAAAGCTCGGTTCGTTTAAAACCATGAATAAAAACGCGATTCAACCGGATAAATCCCAAAAACTATAGAAGAAACTAAGGCATTCTGTTAAAACTTCTACACTGGGGCACATACTAAAAAACATTTAAAAAGCTGCATGGTTTTTACAATAACTGTTTCAGGGTTCTGATGGGACTTCCTCGGTGGCTGTGAAGGAGGGTTAGGGGTGAAGTCGTCCCCCTCGAAACTGGGACCAGGGACCACTGACCCCTTTCGAATTTGATATTAGTCAACTGGTCCCAAATTTAGTTTAAACATTGGGACGAGTTGACTACATTTGGAGTGCATCGAAAATTTGCTCAGGCTAGAACCGACGATTTTCCAGCGATTATCCGCAAAAAGACGTACTCTCTGCTAGGTAGAATTAGGAGCAGCCCGTCCTAACTGCATCTTGAGAACGTTAAATAAGATTAATTATAAAATAACACCAGGTGCGCCCCGCGGTTTTACCCGCGTAAATCTTTATCAAAATTTGAAAAATCAGGCTTAAAATTCTTCTCCCAGATCAACAAACACAACGCAAAAAGAATTATCGAAATCGGTCCAGCCGTTCAAGCGTAATGCCGTGACCACGCGAAATAGGAATTCAATTTAAATATAAGAAGATTGATACACCAGTGCACAGGCATTTTGTGTCAAATTGGCAGGCAAATGGTAAGTACTAATAAATTTTTTGTCTGTGTTACTGTGTTACAAGTGGACCTAAGAAGTCTAATAAACTGCCTAATTTATTTATTATATCTGTTATACGTCCAGTATCACGGAGCTATGAAGCCCCGGATCTTAGGAAGGCTAGCGTTAAGCCGAAGCCAACACGTAGAAGCCCTTTTCAATAACAATTTTACTCGCTATCTATGAAATGAACACGTAAAACAAAAATGGCAGACGGAGACTCACCAACTCACAAACTGGGCTACCCTAATCAGCTAAGGAAATTACAGCAAGGGAGCAACAGTGACGTCATAGTGACTGGCTAAAGGTTATTAGAGCTTTATTAAAACACTAACAGTTTGCGAGGGGCTTTAGAGACAGCTACACAGTTATGTAATCTTTTAGCCAGTTTAAACTAAAGTTTACATTTAGCTATTAGTCCAAACTTAATAAAAAGTTAATTCTCAAGATAACCAATTATGACCATTCTCAATTATGACCTCTAACTCTAAGGAACAGTTGATTTTCGAGCAAACATTTCCACAAAATTTTCTATTAATTGTTTAAACTTTATCAAAGCCGTAGAACAACAGTTTTGCGTTTAGATGTCTAAACCAAAACAACCCCTCAGACGGATAAGAGCAATATATTATACACACAGCGCAATCTAGCCCCAAACTAAGCACTTGGCTTGCACTATGGGTACTAGACAACGGATATACTTACATATTATACTTTTTTTACACCCTACAGGGAGTAAGGACTATTTAACTGACTATATTCTTCCTATTTAACTGATTAGCAGCGTCTCGCGGTTTCTCCCGCCTAAGTCCCAATCCCAATCCCCAATCCCAATCCAAAAAAGAAAAACTTGCGTGTAAATTCAGATCTCCAGCTTTCTTTTCTTTATAATTAATGGAAAGCGAGTATATGTGGACCAAGATGTTGCACGCTTACCTAGGAAATACCTGGTCACTCGTGACTTGAAGACCCCGGGAAGACATAGGAAGGACTTGGTTGCCTGAAAGAGATCGCCCTTAGGCGATAAGGCCGCCCATTGTACCACTAATATTTGTTAATTTATGTTTCTGGTGCAATAAAGTATGTATTCATTCATTCATTCAAGACATACTCAGGCAACTAATTCAATTCCCTCGCAGTACGAATAAAGAATGACGATGCGAAACACTTGGTTCGGGTGACGGATATTTCTACCATGAACCGGTGCCGTTTATCAGTTTACCTGGATGTTCGATGGTAGAAGGGAGATGGTAAAACCAAATGGTGCAATTCCGTGGCACACTCCCCGAAATGTCTGCTATCTGCAAAGCAAGTTTATCGTCGTTAAATTTTTTATAATTTCAATGAGTTTCTAAAATAGACTACCCACATGTTTTGGGGTACTTATATATAAATTTACTTTTATTGTTTCTGTATGAATTGACTACTCGTTATTTTGTTTTTAATATTTTATTGGACATTTCTTTTTTTATATTTTTATTTTTATTTTTTAATAGCTACTTAATATGAATTGTTAGATTGATTGATAAAATGACGTGTAAAATTTTCTTTTACAAATAAATCAGTATTTCAGTATTTCAGTATTTCAGTTGTAAATGTCCACTGTTTTACAATGATTCGCTCGACTTGATTTTAACTATGACGACTTAACTGTTTCGATGCAAATAACTTGCAAACATTAATAATACTTGACACTGGCTAGTGTCCAAATGAAATATAGCCTTAAAAAAGAAGAAGAGGAATTAATTTCGTTAAAAATATTTTCATTAAAAACATAATTTCGTTAAAAAACTGAACCGATCCTCAGTTGTTTCAGAACAATGGGTTAATCTTCAGCAATCGAGCCCGCCGTTATTTTAATGAGGAATAAAACAAGTATGGCGGCGGTTTAATAGTCGTATTAAAAGGCATTAACCTGTAGGTATATACTTATATTACTTACAGTAATCGTCCAGACAGGTGCGTTGCGTTTTTAAGTGAGTACACTTAGGTCACTTAAGGGTGGACCACGACGACTTTTTATCAGCCGATAGGATTTTACCCGACTAAATACCTATCTAAGTAAACTTTCGAACTTTTTGAGTTGGTAAAGTTTATGGTAGAATATTGCTCCAGTTCCACTATAGCCCTAAATATGCGACCATGTGAATCACATGATCATTGCAACAAAAAAGAAGAAAAAACATAGTTTCTTGTGTCTTTTTCTCAATGGAGGGCGCGTTCCGAAGACATGATATAGTTTACTTGACGTTTCTAATAAATATACAAGGCGTAACGGGTATGTCCTTATAAGCCGAAAGGGGGTTGTACTGGATGTCTAGGCGAACAACTTTTGTTCTACGACTTATGGAAATTCGAAGTACTTATCGAAAATATTAGGTGTAAAGTTTACTTGAAAACCAGCTGTTTCTTAGAGTTCGAGGTCATTGACCTTATGTTGTCCTTTCATTTAGTTTGGTCTACTACAATCAAAACTTCAATTACCTTTATTTTTAAAAGCAGCTGTTTTTTCAGTGAAACATAACCTACAAATTTTCAAAAAAAAAGTTCGTATTTTCAAAGAATGTAGAACAAAAGTTGTTCGCCTAGATGTCTAAAACAACCCCCTATCGGCTTAAAAGGGTATGCCCGTTACATCTTGCATAATAATATTTATAAGAACAAAAATGTTGTGTTGAATGTGTGTTGAATTTGTATTTGAAGGCATAATGAAGGGTGGGTACCTAATGTTTTTCGGTTGGTGTTCGATGACTCATCTATGATCTGTTTCAGATGATGATGATGAACATAAAATAATAACAAATAAATAAACTCTGTGAACATCACACAGCGCCATCTAGCCGCGCTCAAATTTTACGCTTATACCTAACCGGTGTGCAGCAAGTGGAAAAAATTAAATCGACCGACTAAAAAGTTTTCAGTGCGCAGTTTTTAATCAAGAAATTATATTAACTGTCTTAGTTCCCTTAAGGTGCCTAAACACGTCTGTTAGTCAAGTTTCATTAAGAGTAATTACAAGAATGATAACTTGATGATTTTTTCTATTTCTTATCGGTTGTGAACCGATTATGGCCATTAGGAAATTAGCCAGTGTCATGTATTCTAATATATTATGCAAGTTATTTGCATCGAAACAGTCGAGTCGTCATAGTTAAAGTCAAGTCTAGGGAATCATTTGTAAACACGGCGGCCATTTACAAATAATCTTCACGGAGCCTTGGAGACAACCCTAAGTTAATGTTTTGCACCGATTTTCACTTTCATTCCACTTGTACACCTTCACGAAACTAAATTGATTAATATGCCCCCGAAATTAAACAATTTGCACGCATATGAACTAGGTTTCACAAAAATGAAAATTTAGCACCACATCTCCTCAACGAGTTCCCGCCAAGACTCCTAAACTTGATGATGATGACGATGGGATGAGGGGTGTTTTTAGCGAAATTAAATTTTAATGATTTATGATTTATGGTTCTGTTAAGAAAATATAATGTAAAATATGAACCAGAAATTTCAGGTTAACCTATACTGGAAAAAAAAAGCAAGAGCTTCAGGTTAACCAAAGGTTTTCTGCTACTTTGGCCAACGAATAGTTTTGTTAACCAAAAGGGCAATCAGCAGCGTTTTGGGTACAATATACATTTTATAAATATTAATTTTAATTATTTTATTAGTCAGTGATGGCAATTCTGCTGTCACCAAATCCGAAAATTTAACCTAAAAATTCCTAAAGTTAAGTTCAGATAGTATTCCAATTCTCTACTATTCAGTTTGTGGGTTTATGGTATTAATTTTATCTCAGCGTAACAACAGAATAGCTTTTTGGAATTTCTAAACTAAAATTAAACAATTAAAGTAAATGAAAAACAGAAATTGCTACCCGTATTTAATATGATAATTTTACAGGGCAATGCATATTTTTATTTCTTATCGGTTGTGAACCGATTATGGTCAATTGGAAAGTAGCCAGTGTCAAGTAGGTATTATTAATTTTTGTAAGTTACCTATTTGCAATTTGCATCAAAACAGTCAAGTCGTCGTAGGTAATAAAAGTCAAGTCAAGGAAGTCATTGTAAATGGTGGCTCTTTACAATGACGGTTCACGCGAGCTTTGGAGACAACGCTAAAGTCCATGTTTTGTACCGATTTTTACTTTCATACACTTGTACACCTTCACGAAACTAAATTGATTAATATGCCCCCGAAATTAAACAATTTAACCGCATTTGAACTAGGTTTCACATGAATGAAATTTTAGCAACACATCCATTGTACCTTTATTATAATTAACTGTATGTAGGTAAGTATTTGTTTAAGTAATTTGTTTTGTAATTTTTTGGTACAATAAAGTTGTATCTAATCTAATCTCCTCAACGCGATCCCGTCAAAACCCAATGCATAATTTGTTGATTTATGTACGCATTAAACGGCTACCTTATTTAATTCATGTAATAAAATTAGATTTATTATTGGTACCTACGTAGCTTTATGCTATTGTATTCTTGTTTACCTAAACATATAGGTACTAGAAAGGAGGTCCTTTCTAGCACCAATATGTTAATGTATTCAAAACCTAGCGGATTCTTACCGCATAAGAGGAATGAGACTTAAGTCGTGCATGACACAACATACAACAATGATTTCATAGACATAAGTACGACTCTTTCGCTTTATGAAAAATATATTTCATATACTTATATTTTTTCTATTTTTTTATTTCTCATTCCACTTTTGTGGTGGAAACTCGGCTTATTAGTTTGTGGCTAGGTCTGGGGAGTAGAGCGAGATCTACGTGAGTAAGGTAAGATTATTAAAAGACCGTTAATTAATCAATAAACCTATTTTTAACAATAACAATAAAGATAAAAATAGTAAAAGAAACAAAATGAATATTTAAATGCATAAAGCAACAATGTTTTAATTTCCGCGCAACGAGCTCGAAAAACTCAATTAAGATAGCAGTAAAAGTAATTAGATCCTTTTTAAAATTAACAAATTTTTTAACTCGTTTCTAAATTACAAACGATCACGCACTAAAGTTGCACGTTTACTTAGCATAGTAACTGTTGTGTTATCTGTGGCACGAGCGGATGCTACAGACTTGATACTAATATTTAATTAGCTATTTTAACATTTTGTGAGATACACAAAAATTTGGCTCAGTACACTTTTATCTTTTTATCTTTTACAATGTATTTTAACCGATAAATAGAATGACTTGGAACCTTTTGTTATTAAATATTACAGTAGAATATTGCTCCGGTTCCACTATAGCCATAAATATGCGACAATGTGAATCATACTATGATAATTGTAAAAAAAAATGAAAAATATATGTATTTTGACGATTGTAAATAAAAACATGATCACAAAAAAAACCTATGAGTTTCTTGTGGCTTCTTCTCATCGGAGGGCGCGTTCCGAAGCCACACTAGAGTGAATGAATGAATACTAATGAATTATATGAAGTGTATCATCGATCAAATGTTCTTCGAAATGTTGAGCAGTCGATTAATTAACGTTCGAATTATTATACTTTCGGCGAGGTGTAATCAATAAAATTGTAATTCGACGAAAAGTTTTTCAAAATGGAGTAGTGAGCCCAAAAAAGATATTTAGTATCGGATAATGATAAGGGCTAGAAAAGAAGAAAATGTATTTAACGAAATTATGGTGTCATATTTTGATAAAAAATATGTTATTTTCATTCTACTTATAGGGCCATCTGGCACTAAATTAAGTAACAAAACTGGGGTATATGTTGCTTAAAAAAAGAACGGATAGGTTATATTAATAGGTGAGTACTACACAGGTGTTTTCTTTATTGATTGATTGATGTGATGACATGTACTAATTTCTCGATAATTTTAAAGGAGTAAGAGCATACTTGAACAGGAACATCTTACTTCTTACCTACTAATATTATCAACGCGAAAGTTTGTATGTATGTGAGTTTGTAACTCTTTCATACAAAAACTACTGAACCGATTGCGATGAAACTTTAAAAATAGGTAGCTGGATATTGGAAAACACACTTTACTTTTTATCTCGATATTCACGCGGAAACGGGATTTACGCGGGTGAAATCGCGGGGCGCAGCTAGTACTCACATAAAGTCGTAACTGGGAGAAATTGTTGCACCTTGTTGTTCACTTGTTTTTGAACGGTTTCATTTTTTATTTTTAGTTGCTCGATTGTTAGGTGATCGTTTGATTTGTAATCTGCGTTTGCCCCAACCGGGACGGTGGAAATAAAGTGAATAAATTGTGCCTATTTATGTTTAAATATTAAAGGAATGTATAAACGAACATGGCTTAAACAACGCATATTCACCTTTTTAATAAATAAAGCGTTTTATCTTTTACGTAGAGTTTACATGAAAATTGTAAGATTGGGTGAAACCTATAGCTTGCCTGGAAGAGATCGCTTCTAGTGATAAGGATGAAGTTTAAGTTTCTTTATTTATTTTTAAACTTTAGAGTTAGTTTATTCTGAAAGGTTTATGTGTAAGTACGAGTATATATACACAACACATACGATATACCTACCCCCGTGCGCATAAGCTTAGATAGAATTTTGAAACATTTTACCTTTTCCTTAAACCCTACCTCAACCAAAATCCAAAGCGAAAAGCACAAACAATTCAAAAACCAAACACCAAGAACAGATAAAACAAAACGTTTTACATCCAAAAAAAAACATTACCAATTTTATCGACAACAACCATCCGAAGCATCCCAAACATCCGTACAGAATCGAAAAACAAACCTGTGTAATATTCAGAATATCGTTCTTAAATAAAGTGCTGATAACTTAACAAATGACTTATGTTTCTGGAATTTAAAGTGCCGTACGAACCTGCTTAAATTTCGACTCAACCACCTTCATATAAAGCTTAAAATCCTTCGTGCTGAACCTCAACATCAGCAAGTTGACATGGATATAAAAGGATTTAAAAGTGAGAGTTATCACGGGGACCCATTTGTGGCGCACGCGCGGCCCCACAGACTAAAGAAAAAAAAAAACTCGTAAAACTCCGTCTGGCGTAGCACTCTCTGATGGAAGTCCTGTCTCTTCCACCACTCTGATAAAACTGATATTTAGAAAGATTTACTTACTTACCTTGTTACAATTTTAAGAATTTAGTGACTAATCTAGTTAAAGTAGCGTTTTAAGTGGAAATACAAGATTATTTTGTTACACTGATTTTAAAAGTAATAAATAAGGGGTCCTTTCCCTCTATAGGTAGGTAACTAATACTCAGAAATGTGTGTAAAAAAAAAACAAAATACAACAAAATACATGCTTTGTTTAGATCACTCCATTTTAGCATAGGTTATGTAAGAAATCTGCGTTTTACATTGACCTTCACAATAAATATTGTAGTCAATAAATTCTCTTTACATGGTTTCTAATGAGTTTTGGCGGGAATGCGTTGACGACATGTGTTGCTAAATTTTCATTTCTGTGAAACTTAGTTGAAATGCGTGTAAATTGTTTAGTTTCGTGAAGGTGTACAAGTGTAAATAAAAGTGAAAATCGGTGCAAAACATGGACTTTAGCTTAGTGTTGTCTCCAAAGCTCCGTGAACAAACATTGTAAAAAATGGCCGCTTTTTACAATGATTCCCTCGACTTGACTTTAACTATGACGACTTGACTGTTTCGTTTAATGCAAATAACCTGCAAATATTGATAATACTTGACACTGGCACATGTTCGAATGGAAAAGCCATTTTAAAGAAGAAGAAGAATGGTTTCTCTTTTGTATCACATTTTTAGATCATCCCTCTTTTCCTTAAACCGTGCGAAGGTGATGGTTCTAGAGTGCACTTATTCTCCTGAACTTTCCGTTTCGTTATAATATCCCGTCAGAATGAACTCAATCATGCTTTTGACGTTTTAATCGTCATTTATTGACTTCATTTTAGTGTCTGCAACTTTGCTCATTTCATTTATCTTCCAAAACATATCTTCCCAGTACGAGTAAAGTAGGTACCTAACTACATAATTCACATTTGTCACATGTGTCACATTTAAACAGTTTTTTCATTTTCTTTTCAATAGTTTATTTAATCCGCGCTACCGTGATCTTTTGTCGTTGCTTTTATTGTCGTTTTTAATCGCTCAAAAAAAAAAGTAAATTAAATAAAAAATACCTTGACTACTTTTAAAAACCACAGATAATTTAAGAAAAACTTTTTTTTTAATGAAGTTATTTTTTTTTTAGTTAATGTGTTTTTAATTGAATTTTTTAGCTGAACGACAACGCGAAGACTTATAAAACATCATGGTAGGGCGGAATATAATTCTTCTTCTCAGCCTGTCTGTGGCTAAGGAGAACTGAAAAGATGAAATCGCAAAAAATCCATGAAAATATTAATATTTATCCAAAAGCACCTACAACTTTGTAAAGAAACTAAAAGCTTTCGAACTACCAAATTTCAATACGAATTCAATCTTAATTATGTAAATCGTTTTTGCTTGATAAATACAACGAAGTAAGGCACCATTCCTACATTTTAGTGAAATTGAATCAACCGATATACAGCCGTGATATGCGATATGGCTTTATTACCATTAAACATGGGTTAGGGCGAATATACACGTTTCCATTTGTTGGCTGTAGTTAAGTAATAAAGCCTTTCACAGACGTCGCTGTAATTCCTACTTCAGTAATAACAATTATTGAATCTAAAAATAATTATAGGTACTTAAATAAAGTACAGAAAAATTCAAAAGAAAATAATAATAACAAAATAATAATTAAACAAAATAAATCTTACTAATATTATAAACGCGAAAGTTTGTATGTAAGTATGTATGTATGTATGTGAGGTTGTTACTCTTTCACGCAAAAACTACTGAACTGATTGCGATGAAACTTGGAATATAGGTAGCTGGGGACCTGGATTAACACATAGGCTACTTTTTATCCCGTTATTCCCGCGGGAACGGGACTTACGCGGGTAAAACCGCAGGGCGCAGCAGTGTGCATATGTCACTCCAGTGTTTGTTTTGTCTTCTTCAGCAGCATACCAAATACATGCTACAACACAAATAAAAATAACATCTTCGAGGAGGATTAGGGTAAAAATAATAAACCTATAGTCGAGTAATAACGGTGTTAGTCAGTGGTAGATAATCCGACATTCTTTCCGTCATTTTTTTTAATAACAAAAAGTTATGTGCGCTAATAACATCGCTATACGGTAAAGGAAAACATCGTGATGTAACCGACATGACCTATATAGGACCCACCACGGTTCAAAGACATGGGACATTCGCCAATCCGGAGTAGGCTCCCGTGGCGTCTTACTGCCTAATGTCTTTGATAAGGAGGCATGCTGTGGTATCATCTAATTAGCGTCCACCGCTAGTAGTAGCTAAGTTGCAGTACATTGCTGCTTTGACGTAACGTGGTTGTTACCGGTGATTACTTCAAAGCAGCAATGGAGAATACGAAATATGTTTTTTGACAGTAAATAGCAACTATAGTAGCGGTGGATGTTACCACAGCTGCAGTGGGACAATTTAACAGGCTAAATTATTATGGTTAAGGAAAACTTAGGCAACCTATTGTAAGTATGTATGTATTGTATACACGTAATTATTTTATCGCTTAATTCATAATGGACTAAATTTGTTCACATAATCTTACTTCTTACTAATATTATAACCGCGAAAGGTTGCAAGTATGTATGTATGCCAGTGAATTTGTTACTCAATCACGCAAAAACTACGGAACCGATTGCGATGAAACTTGTAATATAGGTAGCTGAAAACTTGGAAACACATATAGATTACTTTTTATCCGGATAACCCCGCGAGACAAGCAGCAGCTAGAATTATAAAAAAGTTTTCGATAAAAACAGATGACTACCAAATAGTTAGAAAAATGAATAATTTGATTATAATTGGTAACCCTTCACACATGATGCGTTAGAAACGTATAATAAAATTCAATTTGTCGTCACGTTAATCACACCTGATGGGCTATGAATAGGTACCCCTTTTCATAGTTCAGCTGAGTTTACAATTGAGTAAACTATGGGTCAAAATTTGTTTTTAAACTGATACCTACCTATGGCGTCAGTTTTTTTTTCTGTTTTCGCATTGAAATTGCATAAGTTTAATTTCAATAATATACTTAACAGTTATTTCATTAAAATTAGATTAGATCATTCTACGTCAAAGCAGCAAAGTAGGTACCTATTGCAAAGTACCTATCAAAATTAGTTATCAACTATGTAGATAGATGATACGGGTGCTGAACAAGCTGAACGTCCATTGCCAACTAAACTAAGTTAGTTTAACTTAGTTACCATAGGGTTGGCACATGTATGAAAAACTGGTTAAGCCATGGAGCTTATCCAGTTTTTCATACATGTGCCTACATACAAAGATTATTTCATTTATTTAATATTTTCGCAGTAAATGTACCTTCAAAATCAGCTCCTAACTGCATGCTAACTAATTTCGTTGACACCCTTAAGCAAGTAGTATTTAAAGTTTCATCAAAAACGGTTCATTAACCACGGGTCCCTCAAATAGTTATCTAACCTAAAGTGAATATAGGGAGGTACCACGTAGGTACCGACTTGTTAACACCAAAAATAACTCGTAATGTTGTTTTAATGTCGACGTGTGGTCCCGGGTGCCCGGTACAGTAATTTGGTAAAAAACGACCATTTTCTCATTGGTCACATACCTACACCGTGTGTGGCGCGTAATGCCAAACTAATTTGTATTGTGTTTTGAAAGGTAAAGTAGGTGTACCTCGTGTGTATTACCCGGCTGAAAGGAAAGGGTTTTGTTTTTCGCGCCTATCTTTGTATGTTTATATGTTTTTTGAGGTTTTGTGTGCATAGCAGAGTCCCGTGGTTTCACTTGCGTAGTTCCGAATTTGCGGGACTTTTTAAAACTATAGAACACACTCTCCAAATTTATTATTATTGTGTTTATATTTATTGTTCCGATATGGTTTCCTTAAGTTTTATTAAAATAATTGATTAAAATAATTCAGTTGGAAGTGCCGGCTTGATAGAATGGGACTTACGATTTTTTTTTACATTGCAAAATTCGGTAGTTTATATTTTATTAAAAATTTAATTATTTTGTGAGTCTTTATGGATTATTTTGTTGTTTTCTGTTAAATTAAATTATGATAATAAGACATAAACATATCATAAAATTGTTTGAAGAACCAAAGTTACCTATTCATCTAAAACTTGCCGGACGTCACAAAAATCAGTGGTGGCAAAAAAAGAAACGCTCATTAAGCTATTAGGATCCGGTAAAATATAACTAAGTTATGTACGTAACCTAGTTCCGAACCAAAGACAATACCTGTTCTATAGAACTTCAGAACCCATCAATCTAAACCCCATAAAAACATTTACAACATAATTTACAAATTACACACTGCACTTTCATTATGGAGTTAGATTATATTACAATATTTGACCACTAAACATAGCCAACTATAACAATGAAAACATATCGCTGCGCTATATTAGTGGTAATGTATATTTTAATATTACTACAATATTAAAATATACATTACCACTTTACGTAGGTACACATACCTACTCCGTACTAGCACTAAAACACTGAATTTTTCTCCGAGTTTCGGTCTAATTTTCTGTCGATTGTTCGTTTTTTTTGTAATTAATAACATTTTCATTTGTACTGAGTATGAGTCTGGAGGCAATTTTCAGGAAGAACACAGGAAATACGTTCGTTTGAGATAGCGCGAGCCTGACTGAGCTCCTAATAGGAAAGAATATCTATATACTCTTTCTCCATATATATTCGAGTATAAGTAGTCGACTGTTTTCTCCCTAAACAATGGCATTAGAGCAAAATATGGTTTTGATATAAAACCTATGTCTAGTTTTTGACCCCGGACAGGAAAACAAGGGTTTAACATGAGTTTAAGATAAGTTTAAGATGGATGTCTGTCTCATAGACATAGCTAACCAAAAAATTAAGCTGATATTCTTTTTTTTTCATATCTCAATTATCTAGGACTAAACTAATCATACCACAGACTAAATAATCAGGCGATCGAAAGTCCGCAGCCAGTCCTAACCATTACAAGAAATAAACCAATCCAATTTGTCTACTTAACATTATCATACGATCGAATGTTGAACCACAAATTCTTAACTATGTTATCAAAATCTTACTACCCAAAATTGACCCTTGAATCCCATCTAAATTAGGTTGTTATTCCTATAACAAGGAAGGCATAAATTATTTTATTTATTAGTTTAATGTACCAACGAAATTGCTCTATAAAGCTCACATAGAGGTCGTTAACGAAACTGTTATTGTCAGAAATGTTTGATAATAGATGTCTTTATAATGTTTAGGTACAATTTTGTTACTTGATTACCTGTAGGAGAAAATTATGTTTTGATAAACACATAACTGTTTACTTATGGTTCTATTTGGGGTTTGTTCAGGGTTCTCGCATACGATGAATATATTTAGTTTCAGTTCATTCGTCAGGGCGAATATTTTACTTGAGTATTTTCTTATTGGGACCAAGCCACACCTAGAGAATATTAAATGTAGTTTAATCGTCCCAATGTCTTAAATACCGTTGGGCCCAGTTAACTATTATCAAATTCGAAAGGGTACAAGTGGTCTCTGGTCCCACTTTGGAGGTGGAAGACTTCATCCCTAACCCGAACTAAAACGTCGGCACATCACCCCAGTAATGTTAGATTTTTGTTGATGACGGTTCAACATTTGTTGGTAATTTTCCAAGACAATACTCACATTTTAACCTTTAGCGAAACCCTGTAGAATTTGTAATAAAAATGTGAATGAATTTTGAGAAAAATCTAACCATTCTGAGGTATTATTGAGACTGGTTCATTATATATAGGAAAGAAACTATATTAAAAAATA
This sequence comes from Idaea dimidiata, assembly GCA_949358125.1. Classification (NCBI taxonomy): domain Eukaryota; kingdom Metazoa; phylum Arthropoda; class Insecta; order Lepidoptera; family Geometridae; genus Idaea; species Idaea dimidiata. The sequence continues at coordinate 14,114,828 of OX442337.1, forward strand.
ATATTTAGTTTTTAGTCCCGATACCTGAATATATAGTTGACTAGCTGCGCCCCGCGGGAATATCGGAATAAAAAGTAGCCTATGTGTTAATCCAGGTCCCCAGCTACCTATATTCCAAATTTCATCGCAATCGGTCCAGTAGTTTTTGTGTGAAAGAGTAACAATCTCACATACATACATACAAACTTTCGCGTTTAAAATATTAGTAAGAAGTAAGATTGGAGTTCCGAAGAGTAACGCCTAATACAATCAATCATAAGAAAGAAGTCATTGAATTGCTATAGGACTTGGAGGCTTATTTATCCACGACACGAATTTATGTCCGGTCAGGTAGAACTGAAAAGAAATACTGTTCGTTTATAAAATGGCCCTTAACCAAAAACTACTTTTGACCGTAGAGCTTATAGTTTTAATTTCAGTTATCCTTATTTCAGGAGGGAAACAGGAACCCTTATCAGAGTACTCGTATAATACGTACTCTATACCTAATTCACTTGAAACTAGTGCTAATGTTGATACAAAAATAATGACTAAATAAGCTAATGACTACGCAAACTGATTTAGTTTCAGTAATTAGACTGGCATTATATAAGCATTAAGCTTTGAGCTTACGACATAATAGGCCATTCTCACGGTATTGGTTTTCAAGCCAGAAAAATAAGTATTTTGTGAACTGACAATTATATTTTTGACTGACTGGCCTGTCAGATTTGCAGTCTAAGTTAGTTTAGCTTAGCTCGCCAGTAATTTAAATAAATGAGCTGGCATACTCCGCAGTGGACGGCACATAGTTCATCATCATCATAGAGCGATGTTTCCGGTAACATCCCTTGGGAGTCCAGGGTCCCCTTTCCTACTTTGAGTCTTCACTTCCCACGATCTTCGGCATCCAGTGTAGACGGCACATAGTTTCAGTAATTAAAAAAAACACTAACTGGCTTGACTATGTAAAGCTAAACTACTAAATTTAGTTAAATCTAACTCACTTAATATAGTCGGTGATGTACATAAACCTGCGGTTTCAACCGCTATTTGCATTAGGCTCAGAATAATTGGTAGAGTAGCCAAGCCATCTTATAAAATATGTTCAAGTATAAATTTCTCATCTGTCTACAAGAAATATCGAACAAAAAAGCCTCAATAACACTCCTACATTAATTTTATAGAGCTATACACTGAATAATGAGTTACTTGACAGCCGCAATAAATATTTGATCTAGCCATTGGCCAGTGGCCGCAGTGATTGCCCGCGCGATCAGCGCGCACACTTCTTAGACCACATCCGGCGCCCGCGCAAAAACCGAAGCTCGGAAACCTCAAATGAGAGCAATTTCTTCTATTATTGCATTTGATAGATTTGTTTGTTGTACTTTAAATTTGTTTGAGTTGGTTTGAAACGGTCAGTGGTGAGGAACATTTCAAGAATCGTCATTACTTTTAATATAAATACCTATAGACACATTCCTAAGAACGTTCCTTTATTCCGGGAACCAGGAACTCTTCGGATTATAATTTACTAGCTGCGCCCCGCGGTTTCACCCGCGTAACTTCTTATCCCGTAACGTTAATGATCCCTCACGTATGTCATACCAGGTGTTGCTTAACGATCATTCAAAGTACTATATAATATTTCTACCTCTAAACCAACCCTGTACCAAGTTTATGAATATCGGGTCACCTGCTCTTTTTCACCCATCACGTATGTTGTACCAAGTGTTGCTTAACCCGTACGATCATTCAAAGCCTTCATTCATTCAATACCCTGTACCAAATTTCATTCATATCGGTTTACGGGTTGTTGAGTTAGAAATAGAAATACACGACTTTATTTTTCAGAGCTGCCGTCCCGCGGTTTCACTTGCGTAAGTCCCGATCCCGAGGGAATATCGGGATCAAAAGTAGCCTATGTCACATCTGGATAATGTAGTTTTCTATTAGTGAAAGAATTTTTGAAATAGGTCTAGAAGTTTCTGAGATGACCCCCAAGATACATACATACATACATGTTACCAACGTAACCTCTTTAAAATATTAATTACCAACTTAAAACAAAATATTAAGAATCAAAAGTACAATGAGATATTGCAAAATAATTATTAAAAAGCACTGCAGTTTGGTGACACTACCGTCTCGCATGGAGCCGACCGATTGAGCCGCGCGGCATGATGCCTCACAGAGCTGGCTGGCCACCCTCATCATCGTCGCCCGCTACGTATACGTATCTATAATAATATGTACGCTTGGTACTTATTAATTATTTATTGTGGAGTTATTTTAAAACTGTAATATCTCGTGAGATATTCATTGAAATCAAGTGATGTTAAGGACAATTATGTTTAAAATTAAATACTTTTAATGAATAACGTATTTATTTGGATAAGGATTAATATCATATTTACAAAATTACCTTCGGAAACAATGCATTGTTCTACAATAAATTTCAATACTCTAAAAGATGTTATATTTAGTCAACCTTAAGAGTTAGACATATGCTGTCGCGGACTATTTATTAGATCCTTTTTAGAGGAAGAATTCTCTGATATATGGTTTTTATGTAACTCTGACCGTTTACTCAGCGCACGCGACAGAATCTCGGAACAGGGTGATTTTTTTCCCGTTTTTGCAACATTTTTCATGGATGCTCCGCTCCTATTAGTCGTAGCGTAATGTAATATAGCCTATAACCTTCCTCGATGAATGGACTATCAAACACAAAAAGAATTTTTCAAATCGGACCAGCAGTTCCTGAGATTAGCGCGTTCAAACAAACAAACAAACAATCAAACAAACAATCAAACAAACTCTTCAGCTTTATAATATTAGTAAGTATAGATAAGAGAAGGATAATTCGTACGTTTTGTTTTTAGTTGTAGACTACGTTTTGACACTTCTTTCTGAAGAAAAAATGTCAAATACAAGCAACTGAACCGTCAGATTATAGTCTGCAATTAAAACGTACTATAGTAATATACAGTAAAAGTCTGTTATCTTAGCTTTAAATTGTTTGTCGGTTTATTGAACAAAAACATAGAACGCTAAGAAGTTGACAATATTGTTACGTCTACCTACCGTAAAAATGAAAAAATCAAAAACATTATTGAGTTTTCGGTAGCATTACCTCAGTAGCTGTTTACAACTGTCTTCCTTTTGATGTCGAATCTGGTGAAACTAGTGATTCTTGTGTGTGGTTGTTTAAAACTGCTCAAATATCAAAATGCGTACCAAGTTGTAAAATGTTGTCGACGTCTGAGCAGCAGACGGCTCGTGTCATTACAACTCCACGCCACGCTCCATTTACGACTGCTCAATGAACATTGAATACCAAACGGAATACAGCCTGACACTCTTTTTTAAATTAACCAACTTTTTCTAACCATCCGCGATCAATCAGTTCAATAAACTGCTTAATCGAGCCCAATGACGTTTTCAATTTTTTAGAAAAACCTCCATAAAAAGTAGGAACTTAGTAACACCCACATCAAGCATATGTGTCTCACAAAAACCTAATAACTTTCTTTCGCTTCGCCCTAACCCCTGATCATTATACCCAAAATCTAATTTTCAGCAAATTCTGGCACCATTATACCGAGAAAGGATTCGACCACGGCTATTGCGAAGACAAAGATGTTCAACAGAAACAACGCAGAACCAATTTGTTAAATGAATTTTTTGAGTTAACAGATTTCAACGGTCTCGCCAAAGCATGGGAGCGCGGCGGAAACAATGAGGTAGATTGCCGCTATAATTTCATAGTCTATCCGTTAACAATATCTCGGTGTTGGTAAAAAAACTAAGTCGATGGATGTTATTAGGCGGACGAGCGGTGATGCGATCGGAGAGAATCGATTTGGCGTCGCTGCGTGAAGTTTGTTTAGCGGAACGGTAGCGCGGCGCGGGCGCGGGAGGGCGCTGCGGTCTGAGCGTGCGCGAGGTGCGCTTGCGCATAGTCATTGCCGCCCTCACTCATGATAACTACTATAGTATAGGTACTATGTACTGGCTACTTACTGTGTTGTTGATTGTAGACTAAGATTTAACACATCTTCCTAAAGAAAAAATGTTAAACACAAAGACCCAAAACCCAGATCATAATTTGTAATTAAAAATCTAAAATTGTTCTCACACTTCACTTGTAGAGTTTTACAATTGTCATTGGCAGACCGTATTCAGCAAACACTGAATTCATTTTATCTAAAGAGAAGTGCCGCTGAGGTAACATTCAAGAGCTGTAGTTACAAGAGAGTCTTGAAATAAGCTATTATGTGTATTCCAGGTCTCCAGTTCAAAGTTTCATCGCACTCGTTTCGGTAGTTTTTGCGTGAAAGAGTAACAAAGCCAAATACAAACCTACTTACAAACTTTCGCGTTTGTAATATTTTAGTAAGGTTGTATGCTTTTCTAGAGATGATATTAGTTAACTTTACAAAAACACTTAGGCTGAAATCTTCAGTGCGTACTTTAGTGCGTCTTTGCTCAGACTGAGCAAAGCAAAAACCAAGTATAAACTTTGAATTGGAATTTATAGTCGAAATTCATTTTTCTAAAATACGAATAAAATAAAAAGAACTTCATAATAATTCACAACAGAGAAGCAAAGTTTAGCTCGTTATTTTTTATTCTAAATTTGAAAAACTTCGATTTTACTTAGCAAAAACTTTGGATAGTTGCGAAGATCGCTTAAGAAATAAACCAAAAACTGCCTTAAGTCAAAGTTTATGCTTAGCAAAGTCAAAGTACGGATTTAGATTTCAGCTATAGTGTCATATACATTTATTTTCTTAGTTAGAAATTATGATGGTGTATTTTTTTTGCAATATTGACTGATACTGATGCCTACTTATACTGTTAGTTTTAGTTAAGTCTACAACCTTAGTATTGGAACTAGTAACGATTCGCAGCACTAATTCTCTAAATAACGCTATATTTACCAAACGCTTTTACAGTTGAACAATTCCGTTTCTCATTTGTAACTGTTCGAGTTTCCGTCGATTAACATCTCTATTGTTGTTCGGTAAATGAAATTATCATTTCTCTAAGTGACGTTGAGGGTTCTGAGGTAATAAATTACCTTGGTGAGGTAATTCCCAAAACAGAGTGCGTTAACGACAGTAGGTAGGTGCCTACAAATAATTTGGGTAGGAAGGTTTGATTGTTATCGTGTTAATCGTTTCGTAGTACTAATGCCGTGTTTGCTGCAATTGTCTACTGTTTAATTTTTGTTTACACGAAACATTTATTATGTATTAATTATGTTGCGGTGCCGCTTTGTCGGTACAATTATTTGTCGGGGATGATAATTGATAATAATTAAAATATACCTAATTTAAAATACCGAGCCGCTTTGACTTCGCACAAACATACCTATATTATAAACTTTCCTGAATACATTTTCTTAACTACCATGACAATTGTCTCACTGGCTTTTATCTTTGTTATATAATTATCTTTAATACATTTTATTTAAGGAAAAGTTACTCAAATTTAAAAATAATAATCGTGATAGAAGCAGCGTTGTTTATTTCCAGAAAACACTTTTAACTTAAAACTGTCATTTCCGAAAAAAAATAGGAATAAGTTATTGAAGGTAACCCTTACCATTGTCTGATTTTTTTGTCATGTTGTGTTCATGATCAATTATGAAAGTTCTAAAAGACTAAACACAACTCAGCTAGTGTTTATTAATAACCCCGAGTGAATTACTATTAGTCCTGTCTTTTAGTTGCAGCTGGTTAATTTAACATGCTGTACACGTTCACTGATACCTATGTCCTGACTATTTATTACCGTCTAATTTGCTATGAATAATTATGATAATTGTTTAGCACCATCATACGGTAATTTAACGTCAATTTATTCTCCATTGTAGCCAACGACAATCTACGTGATTCATACTCATGACAACTCAAACCTCTACAAGATTAAAACTTGTCATTTTTATTTTAATGTAAAAATAATTTGCATAATCTTCACTTCGTGCTACATTATAACGCAATTTGATGTTGGTAATAGAAATCGTATTTCCGGGACGCGGCAAAATTAATATGTTCCCAAAACATCTCATGATGACAATCCCAACTTCCGGACCTCACCTGGAGTAGCCGCTCTGTCATTAGATGTCCAAATCAAAACTTGCCGACACGTGGCCCCCACTACTAAAACCACAAATTGTAAAATATCACTCTAATCGTCCATTAATGTAAGGATTAAAATATACATTATACTTTTTGACGATATTCTACCTGTAATTCACGCCACAGACACATAAAAAAGTCCAACAAAGCTACTGACGGCGCCTTATCATTACCGACTTCCGAAAAGGGGCAATTTTTTGCCCGAACCGGCTCCCAAAGGACAACAAACTGACAAATTGTACCAACAAACAATACAAAAAGAGAAAAAAGTTGAGAATGACTTGGCAACAACAAAGAAAAGTTTTACGTAAGAGAATAATTACTTAACCAAACCTTATTGTTAAATGCTGACGACAAAAGCGAAGGTAATAAAATAAGCAAGTTTCATTGCTACCCTTTCAATATTTAAGGTATTAAAAGTAATTGCAATATATTGTGATGGTGGTTTTAAAAAGCGATTGCATGAACGCGACAATGTATTTAAGGATGATTTTGAAAAACAGAATTAATTGTTACAAAAAAACAAAGAATCCTCATCTTGAAGCTTTAACGTTAAAATATTGTGCAAATTATGAGTTAAGTAATGACGGAGCTCTAAGGATCGAGGATCCTTTTAACAATCAATTTCGTTATCATTCAGGAGGATTTAGTTGAATGTCACTTGTCAAACTAAGCACCGAAAATAAATTAGTTAATGTGCATTAAGTGGCCTCGCTCGTGACTGTCTCGCCATTGAAATGTGATTGGAAACCAAACACTAAACTTTATCAAAAGATTCTAATACCTACAAGGAAAATAAAAAATAATCAAGATGATATAGCAATAATACCAACAATTAACAATTAGATACTCTCTTATAATCGATTCCATTTAAATCAATCGAAATTAACTGAAAAATTACTTCGCTACCGATCTAGGAAACTAATTTATCCAGTAGCGGTACCTATACAAGAAAATTAATTACTAAGTATTGAAACGAATCATGTAATTGCTTTCTATCTTTAAAGAAACTCAATTTGTCAATTAAGACATTAAAAATTGAAGTTAGTTAGTAACTATAGTTATAATCGAAAGCAGCTCGATCGTGATCGTCGAAATCACGATCTTTATTAATTGAATATTGCAAATAATCAGTCGGCGCCCAAAAGCGATTACGCTTCGGCTTTCGACTTTGACAACGATGGCCGGGATAATAATATTATTGCAGTGCTTATTAATTTATTGTATAAAATCGAATATGGTTCATTTAAAATAGGAGTGGGGAATAAGTTTTATTAAAGGCGGAGTTGGAGTAACATCCGTTGGAGAGACTATTGGTCGGCGTGCCTCTAGGGCGGAGTCTGGGTCCCATATTTTATTTGAATTATGGATGAAGCATGCCGCGTATGGGTCTCGAAACCAGTTGGGAGCGTCGCAGCCTCGCGCCCGCTCGCCGCTCGCTTTCCCCTTCTAATTAATTGATGTTTTCATTTAAAAGCATGTACCGTAATTAGCCGGCAATAACTGAAATTGAGTGTTAAATCTTTATTAGACAGTGATACAGTTCCGACCGAGCCTCTTACAGCGTAGTTTACTCTCCTGCTGTGACTCCGTGAGTACTAGACCTATTCACAAACTTGTTTTCTTCTTCATTCTAATAAAAATTAACTATTTCATGATTACTGTTTTTAATTAATGTTTATGGGATTCAGGTACCTGCCTACCTATCTAGTTAGGTCACGAAACGAACGTAATTACAAAAAAAATTGATTGCAGAAATTATTTGATGGTCCATCGTGAATGTTTACTTTTATAAACGGATGATTAATTGTACGAATTTAAATACTTAATTGAATATTTATTAAAATTACATCCGGTGATGGTAAAATACAATTAGTTGGTTAATTACATCTAATTCTTTCTCTTAATTAATGATGTTTTTACGTTTGTGAAAAAGTTTGACTTTACCGACGGATTAGCGATGGAATTGAATTTAAATTTACGGAGTCTATCAATTTGAATTTTATGTACATAATAATAACAGGAAAAAATAAGATACAAAACTATTAAGTACAGGTAGAGTGTAGTTTTTGGAACATCAAAATCTCAAAAGAAATTGATTGATTATGGAATTGATTGAGCAATCATTGCAAAATTATTATAGAATTTGATGGTAATTGTGGTTTAACGGACCAACTTAAACCGTTGGACAGTAGCTAAGGAATGTAGTTTTTTTAGTGTATTTATAATTTAAAAGAGAATATTTTATGGAAGGAAAGTGTAGGAACAGCTTTTTTTGTAAGTTTTTTTAATAATAGAAACATAAAGAGTATAGATGCATTAATTAATTGTCCTAATCGTTCAGCTGTAGGTATTTGTATTGTAAAAATGAAAAAAATTTTTGATTTGGTATCTACTTAAAGCTTTTCTTTATCTACAATGCGTATGCGAGACAGTTTTGTCTCTTATCCCATGTCAAAGTGAACCCGACCGTGTCAAAGTTGACGCCGTGCAGTTCCCAGAATTTTTAGTCGATTTAGTTCGACTATTGGGCTATCGTATGCGTACACCCCACGACTGAAATCTATAGTGCTTACTTTAGCTTTGCTCAGACTGAGCTGAGCAAAAACTGAGCATAAACTTTGAATCGGAATTTATAGTCGATATTCTTTTTGTAATATACGAATAAAATAAAAAGAACTTCATAGTCATAACAGAGAAGCAAAGTTTAGGTCACTATTTTTGATTGGTTTACATTTTAAATTTGAAAAACTTCGACTTCACTAAGGAAAAACTTTGGATAGTTGCGAGGATCACTTTATAAATACCAAAAAATGTTTGAAGTCAGAGTTTTTGCTTAGCTAAGTCAAAGTACGGACTATATATAGATTTCAGCCTAACAGCTGCCTTTGACATTAATTTCAATTATTTATTGGTATACATACTTACCGTGGTACTGGAATCACTAAGATATAGTAAACTACCTAATTAGTATTATTACATAAACCAGTCTTTTGATTTCACATAGCTCCTACAAGATAATTACAGCAATCAAATGTATCTCATAAAGTGCTATTTATTTGTTCCTAATGTATGTATAATGTACGAACTCCATTAGGAAATATAGTCTACCAATAGCGGATAAATGTATACCTACACCTGTATTTGTATAAATATCTTAATGAAGTAATCTTGGAAAGAAAATGTAAAACTTAGCTGGTAGCTACTACGTAAGCAATGTTTTTGCATTAGGTTTGTACCGTTTAATTAGTATTTTCCTTAGATATCACCATTTTTAGTAACAACTTATCTAAGACCCAAGGCGTATTGATAAGTCGCTTCGAAGATGCGGACAAGCCAGTAATATTATAATTATAAGACCTCTTTTCCATTAAACATACGGAACTCCAAAATACAAACGAGGGAAATATAGGTTACGTTTATTTATATTTTTATATCTTTATTCGCACAACATATAATGCCTAGTAATGCCCTTAGATTATTTGTGTTTTTGGGATAGTTTTTCATGGAAATAAACAATTTATTTATGTTTAAATTGTATTTCTTTTTTAGTTTAATATTTCATTTTATAATGTGATGATTTTGTAATATTTTTGTGTTTGATCAAATAAAGGATTTTCATTAATAAGGATTTATTTATTATTTTATTATTATATTACATAGAAAACAACACACACATATACAACAGTAAATACAAAAATAAAAGCTTAAAAATCAAGTTGTACAAAATTGGCGGCCTTATCGCTAAGAGCGATTTCTTCCAGGCAACCTTACGTTTACGTTTTTACCGTTTTAACTTACTTTGGTTCTTAGTGAAAATAACCATGCCAATTTATAATAACAGTAATAATAAGTAAATTCATAAAGAACAATGGCCGAAACTGTTCTAATTTCATTCTATAATTGAATCTCGATCAAACACACACGAATCGGACCAAAACACAAAATTATCGTAAAAACAAGACAGAACCACGAAGCAGGGACCCGAAGGCACGCCGCCGCACGAGATAACTATAAAATGACAACAAAAACTACACCCGTACGGCTATATGGGCAAAATTAAATGGAAACACCGAACAACCAAATAAACTGGGCCCTTTCTTTGGAAACTTTTTAAAATGAAGTTGTTTAACGAGGCGTGTTGATGTAGTTACTTGGTAGAAAACGTCACGTAATAGAATAAGAACCTATAGTATACTGTGTATTATAATATATAGGTGCAAGTAAAACAACAGTGTACCATTTTAAAAAATATCTTGTGAAATAACGTATTTATTTCAAGTACCTATTTTAATGAGTATTTGAAAGTCTCACAAAAATTCAATAAACGGCCATTCTTGCGTGATTTGATTAATAGACGAGAAAAACTTCAATACCTAAACAAAACTTTCGCATTTATATTACAATGCGATTGTATCCGTAGTCTAAAAATACAATCGTACGCCATGAAGATTCTCGTAGAATAAGTATACCACAGTATAGTCAAAGAAAAGACCCCAGTAAGTCAGTTTGTGATAAACTTGTAGAGCCGGAGCCGGCATAATTTGTCGCAGGCGCCGAAGATAAAGCCGATCGAGGCATGCCGGAGGAATGTCGGCGTTAGTGTCGGGGTTACACGCAACGGTCATTAGAACAATTTGAATATATCAGTTCCAATTTCAAATGGTCATTCTTTACGGATTTGTTCGAATTGTTTATTGGATTCGAGGACCTATTCCACAGGGGTATCGACGAAATTAAACGTATGTGTATTGTATTAGTGTTCTTTACATAATTAACTTTGTGGAAATTCCAGAATTGATTAAAGTGGGTAATTACGCCGTAGATAATAATTACGATTTTGCATAACCCTTTATGTTATATACAATTACGAAAACAATTGCTTGCGCGATTTACACCAATTCACTAATGACGTTATGAAGATAAAGAGCTTTCTGCGGAGATATTGTGTATGAACGATTCTAAACGTTATGCATTTTATGCAACACACACATACAAATGAAAAAATACACAATAAATAGTACAAATAAACCCGCGGCGCGGACGCAATCTCGCTAGTGTCTGTACTGACACCACTGAACTCAAATATACTACTGGAATGGTCCCGTCCACGGAACTAATATATCAATACATCTGTATTAGTTCCGTGGACGGTCACCATCACTTTTTAATAGACAACAGCGCCAAGAGGGCGCAAATCAAATATTCACAAGAATCAGTGATGTAAGTACGTACAGCCTGGCCATATATTATGCATGTCAGTGACTGACACGCACGCGCTAAGTAATATCACAGTTATATACGTAACTACATAACGTTTGAGACCTTCCATTTGTCCTGGTGGTCGTCGTTCCTAATTACCAACTTATCTGAACGTGTCTCGAACCTTTTAGTGGCTGACTAAGCTAATAAATCACCAAATCTCGGCTCAGTGTTGCTGTTGCCAGTGTCCTTTATTAATTGCAAACTTATTAGTTAAAAATGTTTATCATTTGTGGTTTTAATTTGAATAACGGATAGAATAAAGACAATTTATTAGGTGAGATAGGACATTTTTGATTTAATTGACCGCAGAAGGAATCCATTTCTAAGTTAGACAGGGGACTTTAATATATTTAGCTAGGTACTTTAAAAAAAAGTTATATTTACCATTATTAAGTAAGCTCGATATTTCGCTAATAATTTCAACTTTAATTAATTTGTAATTATTGTTCACGAGACTAATAAAGACATAAACAAAATGGTACACCAGTTTTACCATAGTATTTGCTGTGGAAACAAAAATGGTATTCAAAAATCATACTTTTTATTTTAAGTAATACACCATGCCTTACGAAAAATACTAGGTATATTACGTCTATGTTTAAAAAAAAAGAAAATAGAATAACAAAAAGAACTGAATTCCACGTCTTCGCAACAATAATTAACTCAATCATAATCTAGAGATTCAATTCTTATTCAATTAAGAAAACAAAAAACGATCTAACCCGTAACAACAAAGAATCTCCGCCATCAATTTACTTCGTTACCACAGATAATTTAATTGTTTCTACAGAAATGACTTTTAAAAACTAATTTTCTTCGGTATTCCGTTGAAATTGTTACCTATCTGATTACCACATACCATCTTGTTATCTTATAATTAATATAATTAAATATTAATTAATGTTTTTTCAAAAGAAAACTGAGTTATGTCGATGAAGAACGATCTGTAGCTGTAAATAAAAACATCTTTAGACAATGTTTTTTTTTCCTGAAGGTTAATTTACACGAAACGAACAAAGAGCTAGGGTAGAACAAGAGCATTCTTCCTTGATTGTTTAGTGGAAAGTAAACGATAGCTCATTTACTTGCTTACACCAAAAGATTAAAAAGCAAGAACTAGAATTTCAAACTTGTTCAAGGTAAATTGTACTAGAACTCAAGACACCATTTGCTCCAAAGAACGAGCGCGTGTTCGCACCCGCTCTTTCCCTTACTTATTCCGTTAAGACGCTCTCTAAGCTACTGTTCGCGCGCTCTTGTTTACATCACGCGAGCGAGCATTCTTAAAATATTCCATAGAATCTTTGCGAACGTGAACAGAACATCGAAAGAATGAAAGCCTATGTTTATATCAAAAGAATTTAATAGAGCAGGGATAGGAGCATTCGCTTATTTGGTTTTTGTGGCTTTGGTGTAGTAAAAGGCGTTAAGGTGCCATCTACTAGGTAAACTTAGTTGTAGTTTTACCGGTCGATACTGGCTTATCGATAAATTGATCGCCCTAGATCCCTTAGACACCCTTGTGAAGAGATGGGGTAGCCTATTCCGTGCTACATAGCCTTAGGAATGATTTATATTAGACCGTTGCTGCTGTCAAGCTCGGCCGCCACTCGGTTGCAAAACACCAATCGACTGCTCGCCGAGCATTGTCCATTGCTCGACGAGCAGTCGATGCGGTGTTTTTTATATGTATACTAGCTGTGCCCCGCGGTTTCACCCGCGTAAGTCCCGTTCCAGCGGGAATATCGGGATAAAATGTTATCCTGATAGCTTATGTGTTATTCCCGGTATACAACTACTTATATTCCAAGTTTCATCGCAATCGGTTCAGTAGTTTTTGCGTGATTGAGTAACAAACATCCAAACAAACACACTTTCACATTTATATTATTAGTAGGAAGTAGGTTTAGACCGTCACCCGGCCAAAGCTCGGCTGATAATAAACCCTTATGCTGAAAACCAACGTCATAATAATTTATTAAACGGTTCAAAATTCACAAAATTATCAAATTAAGTGGACCGAAACAAAAACTTAGCCAACCGACCACAAAGATCGCTGGCATTGTTCACAGATTTTAAAGCATCGTCCATAATTAATCGGAATTCAGTTTTTGTTGACCCTACCAATTCCTCGTGATATTAATTCTTGAATCGATAAAACATTTTAGTCATAAAAAGATTAAAAAAAGACAATTTGCCACCCTGCTGTTGCTGCCGCTACTGCTTAATATTGTAACAGCGGATTGTCGGAGTAAAATCGATAGCAACTCCGCGGTTAGTTATTTTTGCTCCGACGTCGTATGAGACGAGATCGGCTGCAAAAACTAGTATCAAATGGAGAAAGACTGGTTCTGCGAAGTTCGAGGAATCCTGGATCCAGATCTTTATTGACGAGGGGACAAAACCGAGGTTTCTTTACTTACCGCTTAATTCTGACTAATTCAAAGCTTTCAATTTAAATTAAGATTCTACGCTTAATCGCTCACTGCTTAAGGGGAAAGGATAACTACACTTTCTTGTCTCTTTTAGTCGACTGTTTGCTTTCTGAGTAAAGACATTAGAGCAAATAGGTTTATGCCATAAAACCTATACTCGACCAATGTTATGAACCAACCTATTTGCTCTGATGACTTCATCAAGGCAGGAGACAGTTGACTAGATTTGTATAAAGAACAAGTAGTGTTCATTTCCTTTTAATCATTATCGCACTGGGAAACTTACAACTGATTTGGCTGGATAAACAATTGTACGAGTATTTTTAATGCACTTTTTTACGTGTGGTATTTTATCTGTAGGTACGTACATCGTATTATTAAGTGCTCTATTTAATAAATAAAGGGTTCTATGTAATGAAGCCTCCTATAGAATATAAAATAGACGAGGTCCTGATAATTACCGGATCGACAACTTTTCTACGACTAAAAACAAGTCGTAGAAAAGTTTAGATAAAACAAAATTTCTTTTATCTAAGGTTTTCGCGATTTTGCATAATTAAACACAATATTTACGGGGTTCTACTCGCGTTTATTCAATAACGGTATTATTTAAAAGTACCGAGCTTTCGGTAACTTTACAGTTCGCTTTTTCAAGGTATGGAAGGAAAATGTATTAAATTACATCCCCTCCACCCTCGGAGGGAGGTGAAGGAGAACGCAACCATGAAAAAAGTATCTGTATAGTTAGCGAAACCTCGGTACTTTTATAATAATGCCGTTATTAAATAATCGCGAGTAAAACCCGGTAAATGTTGTGTTTTATTAAAAAAACGTCTTAATTTTGGTTTTAACAGTACAACGAACTAATAAATAGCATCTCGGTGCAGTATTTTTCAGTACGATTGACAACACAGCGTAAAATATTAGATTTGATTAACGAAATAGATAGTCATTACCATCGTAATGTTCAATTTGTTAAAAATTAACATAACTCAATCACCATTGCATATTAAGGCGGCGATAGATGATAAGCAACGGTCCTTGTCCTATTGCATATAAATGAGCGAGATGGAATTGCGTGAAAAATCTACAATTTCTCGTAAAATCAATAATTAACGAAGATTAAAATAATATTTTGAAAAAATGCGATGAAGGGGTTCTAGGTATTGTATTTTCTAATATTATGATGCCTATAAGAAAATATAGCGGTTAAGGATTTAGAAGAAAAATTGATTTATTTTGTAAAACAGGGGTAACTTTGACTGTATAATAGTGGTATTTAAAGTTATTTTTTATTGTTTTTGAAATGAAGGGGACACTTCTTGTATCATGTACAATAACATAATACATTGTTTAAAGATCTATTTGATACCGGTTATGAATAAAACCATTCCATCGGAAGGGATTTCACATGAGTCGCGTCCTTAAGCTGAGTAGTTGAAGAAACCAGTTTCTATCTGGAGTCTGCACCAATTTATTCATCCTATCAACGCTTGCTTTACATTAAAACGTTTTCTATGCATTCCATACAATAACTGCATTTATGCATCAAAAACCAATCATTACTGTAGGAGGCGACTGTCTATTAAACAAATAAAGTAAGAAGTCAACGCAATGAAAACTCGAATGCAATAATCATTAAATGCTCGACAAAAACAGAATGGCTTGTTGAAAAAGTGTTTTAAGATAGAAACATCAGTGCGAAAGGCATTGACGACATAAAATAGCAATTGCTCGTATAAAAGGGGTAAAAAAGCAAGTCATAATACCTCTATAAGACTGTTTGCTTTGCTGGCTCTCAGCATGTGACTAATTATACTGTGGGTTGAACTGACTTTGGTTTTTGCGGGCTGTGTCGCCTCTGGAGACGATTCGGTTAGTTTAGTTTTTTCTTCCTCATTTAATGGTTTGTATCCAATATAGAGAATTAAGTTGAACGTCCACTATAGAAAACTATGGCATTAACATAGCTATGCATAGTCAAGCCAGCTTTTCAGGCATATGCGTCCATCACTGTGACCGCTATGCCCTCTAGTTTAGTTAAACAATGAAATTTATTTTAACAGTTTAGTTTCATAAGGAAATCGCGATGCTACGGCGACGCTGCCACGAAGGAATAAATGAATGAAATATTTATTTTACACACCGTCTAAGACACTACAAAGAAAACCATACACAACTGAAAACTAGGTGGGACAGTGGGCGTCTTTATCGCTTTAAGCAATCTCTTTCAGGCAAGATTTTGTGACTTACAACACGTGCGCGTAAAACCTGACCTAAAAACCTAAGAAAATAAAATTGAAAGGAAATTATTTACACTAAATGTCAAGCAACTGTCGTATAATTATAACAGTGACAGTTACAGTAGCGGTAATTTGCAACCTAAGACTAAATAATTTCCAGACACCACTCTCTGAACAATAAGTTGTAGTCAATTTCAGTAATATTAGATGCACTTATACGTCTCTAGGATACTATTAGATGTATGACCCGAGTAACAGCCGGTTGCCTACTAAGCGCGGAAACGTATTACTCATGCACTTAGTATTACTGAAATTGGCTTGACTTTATTTTTCAGAGTACGATGTCTAGAGCTTTCACCATAGTATGACATGGGCGTTGACCTTAAGTTAAATTGCATTTTTGTCACCAGGTGCCCACAACGAAGTTATGTTTTGCCCTCAGATTACAAACTTCATGTTTATTCCGTAACGTCTTCATTAGGCCCCAGTTTTTACTGATTAAGAAGTAAAACAGATTAAAATGGATAAGCTTTCTGAAATTAGATGTTGTTTGTGACTTAATTCAACTTATTGGGTGGGATCGAAGAATAAATTATTACGCGCTGCGGCCGCCGTTTCACTAGCATAAGTCCCTATTCCGCGGGGACAAAAAGTAGCATATGTGTTAATTTAGATCTCCAGCTATCTGCGCACTAAGTTTCCGCGCAATCGGTTCAGTAGTTGTTTAGTGAAGAAGTCACAAACATACTCGTTTACTTGCTTCCTTACACACAAACAATGCAAATAAAATTCAACGCCCAGACTAAATTATATTCTAACTCGAGTAACACCGCGGAACACTGCATATATGATCGTTTTAGGATAAAAGGGAAACGATTGAGGAAGAGTAGGTATCCTGTGCTCTTAGCAACTGAATGAACAAGAAAAATAAATCAAATTCGATTGAAGAAAAAAATAAATAATTATATATTGCACAATTGTGGGGTACCATTAAAGCGGCACGATGATTGTTGGTTTGCTTTAATTAAATAAACCGTTTCTCGGTAGGACCTGGTTGCACTCTCGATGTCGGTACGTACTGACTGACAGACATACAATCAATGTAGAAATCAAATATTTTTTGATCTCATATTTGTAACAATAAAGTTAAATCGCGTTTTACTCATGGTTTTAAACGAACCGAGCTTTCGCCAACTTTACAGTTGGCTTTTTCAAGATTGACTGAGATGTAAATTGTCTATTTAAACATTCTAAAAAGTAACAGTAAACTACCGCCTCATAATTATTTTGTAACAAAACGTTCAAGTATACACAGACTATTGATTTATTGTAATAGTTTTCAATTTGAATTATAATTATTTTTATCCCTAGCTAGCTCAAAAACCATGAATAAAACGCTATTAAACCCGAATAATAAAGTGTTTTATTATGCAAAATCGCGAAAACTATAGAAGAAATTACAATAAAGTTAATGAGGTAAAATAACTTATACTGAATATTAGCTCTCCATATTATTCTCTGTCAGAAAAAGTATTAAAAATACAAGTGTAAGAATTACTTCTAAACGTTAATTCGTTTCTGTTTTGTAGAAGTGTGTTCTCATCGTATTTCCTTCCATAGACCGCGTCCCCAGTAACCTAGAAGGGCAAGTTCCCCCGAAGCCAGTACCTACCTACCTACCTACGGAAACATGCAATTTCCCCGTCCATTATAATTGATTGGTGTAATTGCAAGATTCTTTCGCGAACTCAACTTATTCTCGTAACTAGAACCGTGTGGAAAAAACCTTAGAAAATAATAGAATAGCAAGAAGTTTGTTTGTACTAAAGTTATACACACATAATTGTACGAAAACCTAACGTACAAGTTAAATTATACAATTAAAACCAGGGACTGCATAGCGGTATAAAATATTTAAATCGTACCTATTTAAAAAACAACCACTACTCACATTTTTATAAAATTCCAAAAAATGCATATCGGTATAAAGTACTATACTATATAATAGGACTAGTAAAATATCAGTACTCAAATATATAGTATACTGTGAGAATTTCTGTAAATACTTATATTTTCCAGTACAGTTATTTAACCCTTATTTAATTTCTGTACCAATAAATAATTTATAATTTAAACATAAAGACAATCGAGAATGATCGAAATACATAGGAGTCTCAGGAGTTTTTTTTTGCGGACATTACTTAACAATATGATTGATTTGATATTTATATAATTTTTGAACGAAAACAAATTGATTGATAATGGAAATATAATCTGTGGCTGTTATGACTTGTTATTTATATTTTCTATGTAGTAGGTATTTGTTGTTGTTAGGTGACATTTTTCGAATTTAATTTGGTTTCAATTTTAATAATATGCTGTGTATGTAACTCACCACCTGTACACCTATATTTATGAATAAATGATTGAATTGAATTGAATTCAATAATATCTGTAATAAAATTTGACGCTACCCGTTATTTATAACAAAAAACAACCTGTACAGCTATTTTTGAGTACCGGAATGTAATGGTTTAACGTCATACAGAAAAATATTGTACAAATGTTTATACCGGTATACAGTCCCTGATTAATACCAACAGTAAATCTATATAAACAGGTGTGTGTCGTTTGTTCGTAATTATATGAAAATAGAAATCAGTAAATCAAAAAGTAGTTTTCAAAGAACTTGGAATTTGTTTTAGAAACAGCTGGTGGCTGGTAACCGCGGTTTAAAGTCCCTCCTAAGGGTTGATTCGACCAATCATCGACAAACTTTTATTCAAAGAATAAACCGATGTTTTTTCGGGAGTTTTTTTTTACATTTTACCAAACACAATTTTCAAGATTAGCGACCCCATACTGAGAATAGCAACTATTTTGGTGGAGTAAGAGACTGTTCTGGAGATATTTTAATGGCGCCAATGTCAAGCTTTGACACTTAATTTTTTTTGCATAAAATTACTTAAAATAATTATTTATTTATCTTATTTATCTCTCTTTCAGTTTTTTTAAATCATTTACAAACAATTCAAATTAAAATATACACTCACCATGCCTTTTTTCAGCAATCTGATTCGCAAACAAACATTTATAAGTGAAACTAATAAAAACGTTTTAGAAAAGAAATTGCTTTTTTTACCCGACTGCGCGACGCAAAGGAGGGTAACGTGTTTAATCCTTGAGTCATTTGTAAAATAATAAAAAAATTAGGAAGGTTTTATTTACATTCATTGCTTACGCATGTCGGGGGACCCGTATAAGTAAAACGGCAAATACGGCGGTAGAGCTATGCCCCTGCTTTTGCCGGTTAATAAAGCTCTATACCTACTTGTTTTAAAATAGCTACAGATTACATGAGAAACCCCTAATAACGACTTTGATAATTTAGTCCAGTATAAAGGATATAATAGATAAATCATCGTATAGTTATTCGAAAGTATACTCAAGTTTGGTCGAACGTACCCTAAGTCCCACTGCTATAAGAATATCGAGATAAACTGAACTATATTTTATTATAGAACTCCAAATGTCTTCATTCCAATTTTCACCGCAATCGGTTCAGTAGTTTATGTACGTTAAAAACATTACCCTTCCTTTTAGCTTTGCCGTAGTCGGGTAAAAAATAACAAACAAACTAAGACACCTTCCTACTTATACAACTTTTTAATTTTTAATGTGAAATCCATACTGTGCTACACCGGCTCTTAAACAATAATATAATCTGCTTTATCCAGTGATGTGTCATTTAAAACAAAAAAACATAGATGCGACTTCTTTGATTTTTCATGGCGGCAAAACGTAAGAGTACTTATAAAAAAAATCGAGAGGTATAAATATAATTATAATAAGTCATTTTCAGAAAGAGCAATAACCAAATACTTTATTTCTTTAAAAACAATATTAATACAAGATTGTTTATGTGCGTCAACTAAAAATTATGACTTTAGTGTGGTTTCGGAACGCGCCTTTCGATGAAAAGAAACCACAAGACACTCATGAGGATTTTCTTTTTTGTGATCACGCGTTAAATTACCATCGTCAGATATCAAAAAAGACAGCTGCTGAATTTTAATTTCAAATGTGTTCATCATTTTGTCTATACAATTTGTAACGGGTAAGTCCTTTTAATCCGAAAGGGGGTTGTTCTAGACGTCTAGGCGAACAACTTTTGTTTTACGACTTTTGAAAATTCAACTTTTTTTTTGAAAATTTTGAGATTATGTTTCACTGAAAAAACAGCTGATTTTGAAAATAAAAATAATTGTAGTTTTGATTGTAAACCATCAAACTAAATAAAAGGACAACATAAGGTCAATGACCTCGAACTCTCAGAAACAGCTGATTTTCAAGTAAACTTTACACATAAATTTTTCGAAAAGTACTTCGAATTTCCAAAAGTCGTAGAACAAAAGTTGTTCGCCTAGACATCTAGAACAACCCCCTTTCGGATTAAAAGGACTTGCCCGTTACACCTTGTATATTGTGTAAAATTGTTTACCGTTTTCTTACAACAAGGCGTTTCTATGGTTACATTTCTCTGGTTATTATACATTGTACCGTATCATCATCATCAACCTATACCGTGTAAAAAGCCCGCAATATCTGTCAATGTTATTGTATTAAATGAATTAAAGATGACATTGGGTTCGGTGCGGACAGATCCGGTTTTCATACTTACATTGCAATGTGAAATATTGTGACAAGTTAAAGTTTTCGTACCTACTTAGTGATATTAAAGTGTAGGTTGTTTTATGGGAAAAGGGTCCTAGCCACGGTCAAACAAACAAGCCTCAAACATGGAAATGGTGAAGTGTTGGTGTGTTTTATTAAGTGTTGTGTGTTGCAGTCCACTGCTGGACATAGGCCTCTCCAATTGCACGCCACCTAGATCTATTTTCGGCTTTTCGCATCCAGTTTGTGCCAGCCGTCTTGCGCAAATCGTCACTCCAACGTGCCTGAGGACGTCCTACACTACGTTTGCCGAGACGCGGTCTGCACTCTAGAACTCGTGTAAACGAGTTCTAGAGTTCTTAGAGTTCTTAACCGTTGGGGTAACCCAACGGTTGTCGGTTCTACGGCTAATATGGCCAGCCCACTGCCACTTCAGCTTGCTAATCCAGTGCGCTATGCTGATGACTTTGGTTCTCTACAAAAATTGCAGAACAGATAAATGTTCTAGCCTGACGAACGTGACACATCTTAGATCACTACGCCACTGACCATTACCTAGTAAGTACCTTGCCTAGGTAGTTTATGAAATTCTTTCAAAATGAAAGGGTTTAAAACATGAGTGTGTGTTTGATTTAATGCCAATTATGAACAGTTACATACACTGCTTTTTTTTAAATATTTATCTTCACAAATGTTCTAGACAACAACAAAAAACAGCAAAAAAACAAATTTAAAGTCACCAAAATGGTGGTGGTACCAAGGGGAAAAACTCTAAGCAAGCGTAGTTTGTTTTTTCATAATGTTAGAAATTCTAATTCCTAACATCAAATTCGATTCTTTGACGAAAATAAACGCAATGCCACAGATAAAAAACGTTCTAACCTTTTTTCAGTTTAATGTAACAAGGTATAGGACGTAATTTGTTTTTCTTAAACACATAATAAAGCTTTTATAACATTTGCGTTAGTACATATAACTATACCAATAAACCACATAAAGTCACGTTCTTTAAGATCGAAAAACGTAACAGAAGTAAACAAATTGCATTGGACTTACTCAATTAGGTAGAGGCCATTTAAATAGCAATGCAATAAACATGTTTACAATTATAGAATAGCATAAAAATAACTTAATTAGACCTACGAACCGCACCGCTTCGCGGAATTGTCGAGGTACGGTCGGAAAATTAGTACGTGGTACGATTATGTAATAAATCTTTAACAATTTCATATTTAACTTGCGTACCGACATTATTAAATAACGGGGTATTTACCATGTTTCATTTTGATTTAAACATGGCAAATATCCTGGTAACATTTTTTTTTAAAGATGCATTGTTGCAAAGTTGAAAATTTATTAAGTTGCATTTCACGCGATTAAGACCCGGGAGAATGTGTAAATATGTACTCCTTTTTTTTAATTTTTTTTATGATCAAAATTAAATATTGTAAATACCCTGTTAACATTTAGTCGCCGACTAGTAATTTTTAGTCAGTTTTACCGATTACGAAAAAGGTGCAATTATTTATTGAAATGTTGATGACAGTCGGCAATTTTAAAACCGACCTAGTCTACAAAAACCATAGTCGGCCCATCTCTAGTATCAACTAAAATATCCATTATAGGTGCTGAACGATAAAATGTGAGGCGTCATGGGACGCCTCACCGCCTGACAGATGCGAAATGTCGAAATTCATCTCATAAAGCGTGGCACGCTAAAAATCAGATTTAACTGGCACTTATAGACGTTTCACATGTAAATAATTTATCATGTTTTTGTCAACCTTACCCTGTTAAAATGTGACTGCAATTTATTTAATAAGCTTGTTTTATGATTAGTCACTATAAATCACAAGTATCAATTCAGATCTAGAATCAATAAAATAATAAGTTATTGATTTTACTGCTATAATTATGTTCATATAATTTCGCGAGACAATCGATCAACGAACTGTCAGCAAAAACTTCAATGGCGATTGGATTAAAACAATGAACAATTTTATTAATTAATTGAACAAAACATTAAAAACGGTTAAGAGTTTTCTTAATCAACGACGTATTACAATTTGTTTAAAATGTAATTAACGTGCTGTTTTAATTAAAAAAAACAAAGATTATTCAGTTTTTTGGCGGTTCAAATTTGTCTTATCCTTTCTGTTGGTTTTTGACTCTTAGGTTGTCATCAACTAATCACCAACCAACAACGTGTTTATGCGACGATAATATTTTAAGCCGGCAGCGTTCTAGACAATTATGAGAACAACTTTTTAAAAATCGAACAATTCATACTTCAAATCAGCTGTTTCTTAGAGTTAAAGGTCACTAACCTTAAATTGACTGCCTAAACATGCCATTAAATTAAACGTGTACTTAAATAAACAGCTTTATTTCCACGAATTTTTCTAGAGACATGAACCATTTAGAGTGTGTGTTGTGCTGTGTCGAAAAATCCACTTCGGAAAGGTTTTTCTAAATTCCCACATAATCAGGAATTTTGTCGGTGAAACCGCGGGATACTACAAGTTATCGTACAAGACGGCTGGCTTCCATTCGTGTGGCAAATGCGATTAACTTCAGTCATGTAGTGACAGCACAGATTACGCTAAGAAGATTAAAGATTTTTAACCTTGAATGCAAAATACTGCAAATACGTGCTTGATACCTTAAGTTTTCTTGCAACGTTCAAGCCTAAAGCATAAAGCACTCATTATTTAGACGGCCTCTGTAGCGCGTCGGACGAACCCTTGACTACAATGCAGAAGGCTGCGAGTTCGATTCCCGTCAGGTGCAAATATTTATACTTAAAAATAAAAAAATTTATCTGGTCTGGGTGTCTTTCTATGTATAATATGTATGTAATTAGAAAAAAAAAAGAGTAAAATATGTAGTATATCCGTTGTCTAGTACCCATAGTACAAGTCTAGTGCTTAGTTTGGGGTTAAATTGCGCTGTGTGTAATGTCGTGCAGTATTTATATCGTGCAATATTATTTATGTATGGGACAGAAGTGGGTTGAACTAACTTTTTATCCTGATATTCAGGACTTACGCGGGTTAAACCGCAAGGCACTGCTAGCAAATAATAAAATAGCTAAAGCGAATGAGCAACGGCATTTATTATTTCAAATAATACGTATTAGTAACCTTATCACTTAGTTATCAATAAGCAATTTTTTATTAGTTCCGTTGATTCATACGACATTTTTCTTGTCACATCCACCGTGTGAGTTACATCCGATTAAAATTGCAAATTCGTGAGCAACCGTTCGTTCGCATTGTGAGCGTGTGCGCAAATAAATTGATATTATAGTTAGGTTTAATTATAATTGTTTATTGACACGCAACGGCCTGGCTGTATAGGGATAGACTGATAGAGTTACTTTCGCCTTTTTAATGTTAGTTAGTATTACTATATTGGTAATTTTGTCTAAGGATTCGCGATTTTGCTTAATAAAATACAATAGAATAAACACACATTCCAAGCACAGTTAAAACCCTAATGAGTTTGCAAATATGTCTGTGACTTTGTAACATAATCACGCAACTACTAAACCGATTGCGATGAAATTTGAAATATAGGTAATTGGAGACCTTTTTATCCCAATATTCATGCGGAAACAGAACGGGGAAAAGGCTCAGCTAGTATAAATATATTTTGATGCGATTTTGAGTTGGAACTTGACGACTGACGCGTCTGGGGTAAACTCAACTTCGATGCAAAAGGTTTCGTGTTCGATTCCCGCCCGCCGCCGTGATTCTAGGTGGGCCTGGAAGTTAAATAACATGTATGACGCCACGGGAGCCTACCCCGGAATGGCGAATGTCCCATGACTTCGTGGTGAGTAAGAGTTAATTTTTGAATATTTATTGAAAAAGAAAAAAATGAAAAATATTTATTTATTTTTACTAATTAACAGAAAAATAAAGAGTTAACCGTAAGAGCGATATTAAAATAAGTATTAGTAGGCCATTATAACTGTCCCGTACAATTTCACCACACTTTACTTCACTTACCCACCTACATATACCTAATAGTTGCGGAAATGTCAGTCTGTACGCAGCTGTACCTCTCTCAACCGTAAATTAGAGCCCTCCTGCGGGCGCTAATTGCACGCAAATACACGCAAATATTACACACAAATACACGCAATTGTGGCCCTTGTTTGGACCTGAGACGTTCGACAAATGCAATTACTTTGAGCGTACTTTAGAATTTCTATTTCGTCCTACGTTATTTTATTACTATTGCAATAGCTACAGGCCATTTAATTAAAAAATAAAGGTGTTTAATCTATCAGACGGCCTCTGTGACTGCGACGCAGAAGGTTGCGGGTTCAAGTCCTGCCGGGAACAAATATTTCTGCTGACGATAAAAGTTTGTTTCTGATTCTGGGTGTATTCTATGTATTATATGTATGTATTTACAAAAAAAAATACAGTATAAGGTACATCCGTTGTCTAGTACCCATAGTACAAGCCTAGTGTTTCGTTTGGGGCGCAGTCAATCAGTTTCCATACAAAACGACACATTGATAACATTTAATTCCTTATAATGACTTGTACTTAAACAATTGTTGAAGTCAACCGGGCGGTATTATCATCCCATAGAACGTGTCAGTCTATGACGGGCGTAAATTATGTACCCGCTGATAACCACTAACCAGTGACCAGTCTGGCCAGCCCAGGCTGCCCTAAGATGGCCCTGACTTTGACGTATAGATATCACTTACAGTCCTTTAATTAACCATGTTTTGCTAAATGTTCATTAAATCTCAATAACAAATCCATAAATTCAGTTTGTCAAACTACGAGTAGGTAATCTGGTTCCATCGACTTACTCACACATTTAATTCTTTATAATGACTTGTATTAAAACAATTGTTGAAGTCATTATTAAGAATTAAATGTGTGAGTGAGTCGATTGGAACCAGATTACCTACTAAACACACTGACTGCCAAGACCTTACTGAAAAACTGAATTTATGGATTTGTAATTGAGATTTAATGAACATTTAGCAAAACACAGTTAATTAAACGACTGTAAGTGATATCTTTACGTCAAAGTCCGGGCTACCACAGGGCCGCCTGCGAACTGGAACTTTGCTACTGACGTGGATGAAACCGCGGTCTTCAACTCATATTAATAATAACCTACGGAGTAAGAAACTATAATAACGCGAAAGCATGAGTTTTCCCGCGTTTTTGCGCCCCATGACTATGACACTAATCTATTTACTTCTTTGCTCGTATGTAATAGACTATGGTAATGGGTGATAAAATAGATGAGATAATAACACCTTACTGGTTACTCGACAACGGGGCTTTTCAATAAACAATTAACCTGTAAGCTGTACATAGTGTTATACAATTTGTAACGGGTAAGTCCTTTTAATCCGAAAGGGGGTTGTTCTAGACGTCTAGGCGAACAACTTTTGTTTTACGACTTTTGAATATTCCAAACTTTTTTTGAAAATTTTGAGTAAATAAAAGGACAAACTAAATAAAAGGACAACATAAGGTCAATGACCTCAAACTCTCAGAAACAGCTGATTTTCAAGTAAACTTTACACCTAAATTTTTCGAAAAGTACATCGAATTTCCAAAAGTCGTAGAACAAAAGTTGTTCGCCTAGACGTCTAGAACAACCCCCTTTCGGATTAAAAGGGCTTACCCGTTACACCTTGTATAGGTACTAATTGAAAAACATTGAGAATATACGGGTTAGCGGTGAAGTCGACCCCCTCGAAACTGGGACCAGGGACCACTTGACCCCTTTCGAGTTTGTTAGTAGTCAACTGGACCCAAAGGTAGTTTAGACTTTGGGACGAGTTGACTACATTTAATATTCTCTAGGGGTGAAGTGGTCCCACTGTCAAGTTAGAAAAAGACTTAGTAAATTTTACATACACAGAAATAAACAAGTATAAAGCCAGTAGTACTACTATGTACGTTTTGTCAAATTATTTCTGCTCATGAAGAATCTAACAGTCTATCTCGAACAAAGGGGTTAGTATCGAATCGTCTAAATCTCAGGTGGTCTAACGTAGTAACTCGCCTAATTAGCTGAAGGTCAAAAGTATAGGCCGACTCAACTGATATGAACTGTTTGATTTTGTCAAATTGTTTGATAAAGTGGACATTATTTTTATTAGACTTTTAATGAAATTTATGGCAAAATAGGCAACATCTCCCATTTTCAGAATTCCGTACCTCAATGGTAAATAAGGAACCTTTACCTATACTATAACATGAGATTTCTTGTCCGTTTGTCCATTCGGAGGGTTTTAAACCGAAGATATAGAAGCCGATTATTCAAATCGATTAAAAATAAACTTCCACCATACTACAATTCATACAATGTAAGCTATAATCACCAATCCCATCCAAATACAATACAAGCTTGTGCTTAGTGTAGAGCCGATTTCTAATGTAATTTGCTAAATGTTTAGTAAGATTCATATTAATAAAAAAATCGTTCATTCATTCATTCAAACGCATAAAGTCATATGACATTTTTTGAATCAAAGGTGAGTTTGGGCTAAATGACCCCAATGCCATTGGCTGTGAGAGTCATTTCACCTTACCAACATTATTACCACTGATTACCATATATCGAACATTTCAATTACCCACGCACCAACAAAAACAGACTCTATCAACTCTAAGGTACCGACAGCAAAAACGTTTCGCGATGAAACGCACAAGATCAAGTTATTTGATTAGACCTAATTACATTTCTGACCGTAATTAACTTGCAAGTATCATTCTCTTTGTTTTATTACGTATAAATACCAGTTTAGAGTTGCAGTTTACAATGGAAAGTTTAAGGGAAATTGATCTTTATGCCGTAAAAAATAGGGTTCAGGTAAAGGTTTTGTAGAATTATGTTTACAATGTCTCGGTGTATGTCTTAGGTTCAGATGTGCTGGTGTGTTATTATGGCATAATTTAAATCGGAAATAATAGCCATTTGTTAATTTTACATTCAACAGTGCTATGAGATGTCGGCGGATTATTCGTGTATTGTTACGGTGTTAATTTTGTGATTATCTGTGTTCGTTTGGTAAATTGTTGTAATTTGCTTTATTTAAGAATGTAATTTAAAACATTTAGATAAGGGTGAATATTTCTTTTGTTTAAAATTTTATATGCAAGCTTTGTTTACAGCTATATCCCGATTAGTGAGTTTAGCACGCTTGTCTAGAAACTTAACTAACCTTTAGTGTAATGTGTTAGTAGGTCAAAGGATAAATCCACTTGACGATACGACTTCGGCCGGTGCTAGGCCAATACTAGTTAAACTTTTTAAATTAACACAATTGGAACTCATAACTTCATTTTTACCGGGTCTTAATCGCGTGACTTTTACTTTTTAATTTGCTTGCCTTTAAAAAGTAAAAATCCCTTCTACCGTCCGTACCTGTCCGTACTTACCTTAGTATTAATTTATATTACTTTTGTTTTATTATATATGTCTCTTGTGTACTGAATAAATAAAATAAATAAATAAGTAATCCTTACTAAAGTTTCCAATACCAAAAATAACTGACGTTGCCTCTGAACATTTTATTACCAAATAAAGTAATAAAATGTTCAGAACTCCCCATGCCAAACACACATATGTACTTCATTTTGTTACGTGATTTCTATTGAATCATTCCACTCGACAACTATGCCAAGGAACTACATTCCAAAAGTGATAAATGTTAATAATTTGCTAGTACTTATTTTTTTTCCAACCATACACAATTACCTGCGTAATTTCATGAAACATAATTAAATAAATAATAGTAAGTAGGTACCAATCGTCGTAATATGAGGAAACGCATGTTATTCATTAAATTATTAAGTCACTTGGCTTTTAATAACGTTTCCTTGTAAGCATTAATAACACGTCGTTTTTCTTATAATCAAATTATATCAGCTGACACAGGAAATTAGTGCTTTGGTATTAAAGTGGCTCTGTTTGTTACGAATGACGTCATTGACGTAAGAAATAAGGATTTATTGCATTATTGTCATAGAATAATCATTGAAATAATACTACTGCGTAACTAGAAAGCTTACTTGGTCAATAATAACGAAAATATTCTAAAATATTGCGTCAGAAAATATAATCAACAATTTTCGATGAATTCGACAGGGACTTGCAGTTCAGCTCGTTTATGAGGGCCTTTCAACTGAAGTTTCCCACGATATTATAATCTATTTGCTCTGTCGTTTTTGCATGCACTTAAATGATAATTTGACTTCGCTTGGTATTCTTCGTCTTGTCGTATAGTGATGTGGCGTTAGAACTTTAAAGCGGAATTTACATTACGAAACTAGTGTGCAATGCAATTTATTGTCATTTTCGCATAAAAGAAATGCGTAGATACAGCGGCACTATTTATCTATTTGATAACATGGCTTCTAGTAAAACCGTGTTTTCACTACGAAAGTAGTATCGCGAAAGTTATATTAGTTACTAGCTGCGCCCCGCGGTTTCACCCGCGGAAGTGAAAAACGCGTTATTACAGGCGCGGGCGGCCGAGCGGTTCTCGAGCGGATTTCGGGGCTAAGTATACCACGACCTTCCTCGAAAATAGAACTATCCAATATTGAAAACCAGATTTCAATCGGATTAATAGTTTTTAATTGTATAAAGAACAGACAGAAAAACAGACAAACAGACATGAATTTTAAAGATTATATAATTTTGTTCTACTACTTATCCTAAGTGGCCCCTAGAGCACTGTTTTTTTTAATCTATTGCTAAGTACAGACTTTTGTCTTCTCTTCCTTTATTATAAGTATATAGATTTCATGACGAAATGTTGTTGTTTTTTTTGCATTAGGTATATGGATTTGTAGATGACATTTTTTTCAACATTTTGATGTTACCTATTTTAGTTCTGAAACGTAACACCAAAATCAATCAGATGGGTAATCCACATAATCCACCATAATAAAATAATCCAAAAGCAATTAGGTTGAAAAAATTACCTAAAATATCTAATCACTGTAGTAATCCTTATCATTTAAGTATTACTTACAAAATGAATCTATTTTAACACGTCTACGTATATTTGTCCCCTATCGATTCAGAATTATCTACTAATCATTACATAGAGCCACCTATATGTTCGAAAATATGCTGTAGTCTTGTCATTTATATCTGTATGAAGCTTAGTTAAATATTGCACGACATTACACACAGCGCAATCTAGCCCCAAATCTAGCCCCCTAAGCACTAGGCTTGTACTATGTTTATTAGACAATGGATATACTACTTTTTTTTGTTGTAAATACATACAAATTAAAAATAGAAAGACACCCAGACCAGAAACAATTTTTTTTATTTTTAAGCATAAATATTTGCACCCGACGGGAATCGAACCCGCAGCCTTCTGCATTGCAGTCAGCCGTTCGCCTGATGTTGTTTAAATAGATAGAATTCCAAATTTGACAATTTGAATCACATGATCACAGCAAAAAAAAAACATGAGTTTCTTGTTTCTTCTTCTCATTGGAAACACAAATCTTGAATCTCAAGTCGAATATTCTATAACTATACTTAAATTAAGTAAAATTTACCTTAAAGTGCGATAGTTCAACCTAATAATTTCATACGTGGGAGAAACCGTAGGACATTGCTAGTTATTGATAATGATAAAGTAGGAACAACCGTTCGATAAGTTTCCATGAAAACACACCTAATTTACCAAGAAATTGAAAACACGTGCGTCATTCGATTACAATAATTTTCATTACAAAGGAAATAGGTAAAAGTGATTCAATATTTCTTCAGGAATCGGATGTAATGGCTTTATTAATCAAATTCTTTTAGGTATTTAAATTTGCAATAGCAATGTCAGCCGGAAATTATGTTACCTACGCTGTTAGGCTGCGGCAGCATAGACTTGCATAGGTCTGTGCCTGGAGGCCAGCTAGTCGCCGCGCCTAGCGCGTTACGTGACATTCGATGCACCTAGCTAATCGCCTAGCTAGTTGCTTGTTGAGAACAATGTAACCTACATGAATGACCCAACAATATTTCCTTATACATAGTTTAAATAAAAAAAAGTTTTACACTAAATAAAGGAAAGTGTAGGTCTTAGTAGATAGATAGATAAATTTACACTTTATTTGCACAACCAACAACAATTAAAATCAGTTTACATTATAAAGGAAGGTTATTAGTAGGCACTCTGTGAAGTAAGAAATACACAAAAACACCACAATCGGAAAATTTTAAGAGATGGAAAAGGGGTTTTCAACTAGCTCTCAAATAGTCCTCCAGTTAATTTTCAATACAATATTGAAAAGGTCTGTTTCACCACAATTTTATCAAAGATATCAACTTTTCGATTGAGAGAGCAATATTACTTAGTGGAAAAGGGTTTCCTTTTTGTATGGAGAGTTAAAAAATAAATAGTTTCGTTGTTATAAAACACTGTTTAACTTAAATTAGGTAGGTATATTCGTACATATAGTTAGGAAACCCGATCGTGTCCACCTACTTACCTAATTACGTATGTGTAATCGTATTTGTCATCTAATCGATGATAAAAATCAGTATTCGGTACTTTTATTGCACTAACGATGCTAATTTAATTATTATCCGATGTGGAAAATCGAGATAACGAAATTATCGACACGATACAATCAGATAAGAAGACTTCACTGCAGTAATTGTATTATTATCGATTCCGATTGAAAATAATCGATTAAATTATGTTGTTTGTCTGATTACTTTTACCATACGATACGTCGATTACCTACTAACCAAGGTTGGGTTAACCGATAATTTTGAATTAACCCACGTCGTCCGGCGCCATACTTAGTGTTTTGATTTATATCTGTAACTTTTAGATCAAAAACGAACCGCTTAGATAAGTTTAACAAACAAAATTGTGGCTTCATACTCAGTTCACTAATTGGTAATGATAAAACATACATTACTACTTAGATATAGGTAGGTATAACCGTAAATAAAGGGGTCTTGGGGAACTGGGTGAAATGGTCCCAACATGAGAGGACTGATCACCCGTCTGGTGCTTACGCTGGGGCGTCCCCTGCTAGAAATAATAACAATAGGTAGGTTTATCATATCGCTCATACGGTGAAGGAAAAACATCGTGAGGAAACCCACGGCTTAGTTAGCTCCAGACGTACCAGTTCATTCCTCTGAGCGTGGCTGACTAGGCTGGAAGGGTAGTATAGGTGCTGGGCAAGCCTACTCCACCTAACAAACTTCCCGGGCACTACAGCGCCATAAAATAGCATGGATTAAAAGTTGCTTGCGCTGTATAAATCATCTAAAAAATTAGATGAAAAGGCCATTTATTGTTATATCATAACTATTTTAATATTTAAAGATACGTACCTATTGTTTATTTTCAAAATGATCTTCGAAACAAATGTTGCATCTTTCCTTGTATCTAATGATAGTACATAAGTATTCGTTTTTTGTGAGTAAACATAGGTAAATCACAAGTACCCCAATAAGATTCTTATAAGTAGATTCTTCTCATGTGTCTCGTTTTCCAAATGTACAGGTGACCAAGGCATGGTAATTACAAGAGACGGATAGAACTAGAATTCTCTCAGTTTTAGGAAGAAATACGGGAATACATCACCTTTATTTATGACTAGCTGCGCCCCGCGGCTCACCATCAGAAGTTAAAACGCGTTATCACCGGCGCGGGCGGCCGAGCGGTTCTCGAACGGTTGCAAGCAATCGTTCATTACTAGGGTTCTACTAATTAGATTTCGATGCAAAGTAACACGACCTTCCTCGAAAATAGAACTACTTGTCCTATATTGAAAACCAGATTTCAATCGGATAAGTAGTTTTTAATTGTATAAGGAACCGACAGATAAACAGAGAACAGACAGACAGACGTGAATTTTAAAAATTATATAATTTTGTTATACTACTTATCGTAAGTTGTCCCCTAGATCAATTTTTGTTTAATTTACTTCCAAGTACAAACTTTTTGCCCTCTCTTTCTTTATTATAAGTATAGAGTATATAAGATAATATCTTACATACCGCATGGTCTTCATCAAACTTATAACTCCAAATGTTCATCAATCAATTAATATATTTTTTTCTATTGGCTAAAGCTGTTTATCTACACATTAGGTACTAATGAAAAATATTTGATAAAATCATAATTACATTAGCACTTTGAATAATAATTCATGTAGGTACCTACATACTGTCTAGTTATTATCTTAATTGAAATTCACAAATGCGTGGCGCCTTTAACCCGGATTTATACATAAACTCCCGTAGGTACTCATTAAATGTTATTTACACATGACTAAGTTATGTGACGTTTGTCTCTGTCTGTCAACTTTGAAACTTCATGTGACAGTAAAAGACAAACGATGCTTAGTTACCTATAATAACAATACCTAATACAATTATGATACATAACACTGATTAATCTACCTAAAACATACAATGGAGGACAACCATTTAAGCCGATACAGGGTTATTGATATACAGGTCTAGGCGAACAATTTTTGTTTTACAACTTTTGGAAATTCAAAGTAGTTTCAGAAAATTTTAAGCTTTAAGTTTACTTGAAATAAAACAGCTGTTTTTTAGACTTAGAGGTCCTTGATCTTAAGTTAGGTTGGTCTACTTCTATCATAACTTCAATTAACTTTATTTTTAAAAGCAGCTGTTTTTTCTTAATATTAGTACCTACTTACGTTATTGATTTGAACTTGACCTTGAACTACCTTGAAAATCAGGTAATCGAACTATCAAATAAAGAAAACCGGCCAAGAGCGAGTAGGACACGCACACGTTCCGTGCTATTATTGCAAAAAAAAACACGTTTGTTTGTTGGCCCCCTTTTTTTCAATTTTTTAACAACAAAAGTATTTAGTATTTGTTTGTTATAGCGGCAACAGAAATACATCATCTGTAATAAATTCAACTGTCTAGCTATCACGGTTTTCGAGATACAGCCTGGTGATGGACGGACGGACAGCGAAGTCTTAGTAATAAATTTCCTTGGGTCACGTCGTTTTTACCCTTCAGGTTTTTACCCAGGTCATCATGCATCATCATCAGCCTGTTGCAGTCCACTGCTGGACATAGGCATCTCCAATTGCACGCCACCTAGATCTATTTTCGGCTTCTCGCATCCAGCTTACCTTTTGGGTAAAAACCCTAAAAACTTATAACAGCGGCCCTAGCCAAAATTCTTATCGAATAACGAAAACGGTCACGCTTCATTTTTCGCGATGTTATGTCAATTTCATACAAAAAAATCTGTCGATTGGCGTTTTCGTTATTCGATAAGAATTTTGGCTAGGGCCGCTGGTAAGATGCACACGCCGTGCGAGGCCATAATCTATACTATATACTATATTTTTTTTTTTAAATATTATAAAGCTGAAGAGTTTGTTTGATTGTTTGTTTGTTTGTTTGTTTGAACGCGCTAATCTCAGGAACTGCTGGTCCGATTTGAAAAATTCTTTTTGTGTTTGATAGTCCATTTATCGAGGAAGGTTATAGGCTATATTACATCACGCTACGACTGATAGGAGCGGAGCATCCATGAAATATGTTGCAAAAACGGGGAAAAAAAACCCTTTTCCGTGATTCTGTCGCGTGCGCTGAGTAAACGGTCAAAGTTACATAAAAACCATTTATGAGAGAATTCTTCCTCTAAATAGGATCTAATAAATAGTCCGCGACAGCATATGTCTAACTCTTAAGGTTGACTCAATATAACATCTTTTAGAGTAATGAAATTTATTGTAGAACAATGCATTGTTTCCGAAGGTAATTTTGTAAATATGATATTAATCCTTATCCAAATAAATACGTTATTCATTAAAAGTATTTAATTTTAAACATAATTGTCCTTAACATCACTTGATTTCAATGAATATCTCACGAAATATTACAGTTTTAAAATAACTCCACAATAAATAATTACTAAGTACCAAGCGTGCATATATATACACGTAGCGGGCGACGATGATGAGGGTGGCCAGCCAACTCTGTGAGGCATCATGCCGCGCGGCTCAATCGGTCGGCTCCATGCGAGACGGTAGTGTCACAAAACTGCAGTGACTTTTAATAATTATTTTGCAATATCTCATTGTACTATTGATTCTTAATATTTTGTTTTATGTTGGTAATTAATATTATAAAGAGGTTACGTTGGTAACATTTATGTATGTATGTATGTATTTTGGGGGTCATCTCAGAAACTTCTAGACCTATTTCAAAAATTCTTTCACTAATAGAAAACTACATTATTCAGATATGACATAGGCTACTTTTGATCCCGATATTCCCTCGGAATCGGGACTTACGCAAGTGAAACTGCGGGACGGCAGCTCTGAAAAATAAAGTCGTGTATTTCTATTTCTTACTCAACAACCCGTAAACCGATATGAATGAAATTTGGTACAGGGTTGGTTTAGAGGTAGAAATAATATATATGGTACTTTGAATGATCGTACGGGTTAAGCAACACTTGGTACAACATACGTGATGGGTGAAAAAGAGCAGGTGACCCGATATTCATAAACTTGGTACAGGGTTGGTTTAGAGGTAGAAATATTATATAGAACTTTAAATGATCGTTAAGCAACACCTGTACATACGTAAGGGATCATTAACGTTACGGGATAGGAAGTTACGCGGGTGAAACCGCGGGGCGCAGCTAGTTCACAGATAAAAAACAAGTAGGTACTTAGACTTAGACTTTTAATGATCTCACTTTTACTGTCGATAACAAAACGCAATGATACAAAATAACGATAAAATGATAGGTACTGAAATAACGGTAAATTGCACTATCTCAAGTAATCTCAACTTATCAAATACAACCTGGCATTACATAGTCCATTCATCCGTCAGTAGGTTGGTGACTTGTCTGATGTACAGAGTTTTATATAAGGATCTGGAAAAACTTTGTAAAATTTAACTTAGTAGCCACTATAAATAGAGTTTAAAATTGTGTGAAGTGAAAGTCAATTCTGTAAGTTTTTTTCTTTTTCCAATACTTATAAATATAAGTTACTACTGCAAAGCTATCGCTGTCTCCAAAGAATTTGGACAACGAGTTATCGATCGGAAACGACGGCAGACGGTTAGTGGAGTCTTAGGCATTTTGAGCGAAAACTGTGAAATTTGAGGTCTCGCTTGACAATAAAGCACTTAAAGTTCAGGTCAGACGGACGAGCTTTGTCAGTTTTAAAGTCAAATTGTTCGCGCAAATTACTCATATACCTTCGAAAAAATCGGACCAAATTCGAACGCTGTTTTTAGAATATCCGCTATCTAAGCCTATCTCGCTAGATTTTAGCCCGGTATGTCAGTCTGTGCGTTTATAAGCGTTGATTGGTTTATTTTTATTTTAATAAATACCTTATTACCTACAAGAGCGTTGAAGCGCACTAACTACTTGGTCTTATTATTATTTTTGCTATTTTCGAGTTTCAATTAGATATGTCGGATACCCGGCAAAACCACTACCCATCGTTGTGGTTTTGCCGGGTACCCGACATATTCTACGGGTACCCAGTAGCGCTAAACACGACCGTCGTGACGTGACGATTCGATCTTTGTCGGTTATCCCATATTATGAAAAACATTGGCGAAATACATTGGCATTTCTTACTTAGTTAAATATTTCTTACTTAACCTCAATTACCGGCCAGCAGGCATGGTGTGACACGTCACGTTTTTTTTTATTTATTTTTTTAATTAATTTTGTATACGTCAGAGTCAGTTACTGACAGTGACAACTCTAAAAAACGATTTTTTTTTTTTTTTTTTTTTATGTGTATTATCTAGGTATCATTCATTACATTATTTATACATGTATCATATTATTTTTTTTTATTATATTTATTGTTTAAGTGGGGGCCGAGAAGCACGATGGGTGCAGTCGGAAGACCAGCGCTGCTGCTATGTAAGTAGGTACCTACTTAGGTATTCGTACACTAGCAGCAGCTTTTCGCTGAGATTGTGCCTATTCGGGCAGCGCACGACTTCTTTCTGACCTGATTGTATAAAATTTGTCTGTTTTTTATTTATTTATTTTGATTGTATTGTTTGTATTTTCATTATATATATTATTTTTTTTTCCATCATCTCTGATCTTGTGTATACCTTTTTGTTTAGTTGTGTGCTTGTCTGAATAAACTTATTTTCTTTCTTTCTTTTCTTTCAAATATCTATGTATACCATCTATATATGTATAGTGCTGTAAAAGTACAGCGAACGCCTGTTCTCAAATAAAGGCTAGTTTAGGAGAAACCATGGATAAACGAAGTCGGCGCCTAATACTGATCACGCAGATTTTTTTTTCTTTTTTGTAGTAGGTATATAAGTTTTTTCTTAATAAATAAGTGAATTAATTCATCTTTGTAATACCATTTTATATTTAGCTTAATAAAAATAAAAATTGTCAACCAAATTACCCGTTAGGGTCATGTTAGACCCAGAACCCGGATGTATCTTAAAAAAGTGTCGGATCCTCCAAATACCGGACCAAACCAACCGCGTATACCCATTGCATCTCTAGTTTCTATGTAATAATAATTTTGTCTTAGGTTTTTGCGATTTTGCATAATAAAACACAATATTTACCGGGTTTTACTCGTTTTTATTTAAAAACGGCATTATTACAAATTACCGAGCTTTCGCTAACTTTACAGTTAGCTTTTTCAATGTTGACCGCATGTATCAGGCAACCTTGAAAAAACTTACGAACTTACTTATTACTTATTAAAAAACTTACTTACTTACTTATTATTACAAAGTACCGAGCGAAAGCTCGGTACTTTGTAATAATACAGTTATTAAATAAAACGCGAGTAAAATACTGTAAATATTGTTTTTTATCACCATAATAATATCACCCACGGTATCCTTGACTGGCCGGATACCCGGTATGTGCACTGCACTTATAAGCTGTTATAAATAGTTAAGTAAATGTTAAGTTAACCACTATCGTGATTTACAACGATTAAAATTGTAATTCCTACCTCAGTTTTCCAGTAATCAATTGTCTTGCTAATAAGTTAATGTAATTAACTTAATTAAGCTTCTGATTATGGTGTTGATTGTACCTACTATGGAGTAGACGTTTAAGGCGGTTGTCCACTATTAACTTAGCTAACTTTTAGTTAAGAAACTAACTTTTAGCTGAGTAACTAACTAAAAGTTAGTTTAGCACTGGTGATCTCTGGTGTTTGCTGTAGGCGCAAACACATGTTGGAAAAATTCTGAATCCTTATTAGTTCAGAACGAACATTAACTACTTAGACTACCTACTGATGTTCGGTCGAATCGGTCGGTACGTTTCGTAATAGTACTTAAGGACGCGACTAATGTGAATCGAGCTGAAATCCCCTCCGATTGAATATTTTTCTTCAATACATCTTTAATCTATCAAATACATCTTTAAACAACATATTATGTTATTGTACATGATACAAGAAGTGTCCCCTTCATTTCAAAAACAATAAAAAATAACTTTTAATACCACTATTATACAGGCAAAGTTACCCCTGTTTTACAATATTAAACAATTTTTCTTCTAAATCCTTAACCGCTATATTTTCTTATAGGCACCATAATATAAGAAAATACAATACCTAGGGCCTCCTCATCGCATTTTATAAAAATATTGTTTTAATCATCGTTAATGATTAATTTTACGAGAAATTATAGATTATTTAATGCAATTCCATCTCGCTCATTTCTATGCAATCGGACAAGAACTGATAATTATCATCTATCGCCGTCTTAACTTAGCTATGTATATATCCTGGCTCGGATTTGCAGAGCTAAGTTGGTTTCGGCAGAAAAACAGCGCCCAGTCGTGGTCCACCATGGTCGGGCAAATGCTGAGTCGGGGCCTCTTTACCTACCCGAAATTTTTCTCAAAGAAAAAGAGAATGTTGCGCGGCCACGACCTTCGGAATGAAATTCGGGGTGTCTACCACTAGACCAACACCTCTCATCTAAGTAAACTAACTTATAGTTTGGTTTGCAGTGGACGTTCAGCTTTATAGCAGGTACTCTAGGTACCTACTTGATTCTTAGGTATAGGCTATTGTACTAATTAGGTATTTAAGCTGACCATAAAATGATTGTTTCAAGTTCCGGGTGTTTCTACAATGTATCAATATCATATACATATAATAATATATTTAGAAAAGTAGTTTGATTAGTTATCCGTTCTGTAGTGTCCATAGTACGAGACAAATAGAAAACCACAGTGTAACAAGTAATTTTCTTAGTAGCTGCACCGGCCTACGTTTCGGAATAGTCAAGGACGAGTCCGCTTGTCACTACGACTTAGGCCGATGGTAACAACAACTTCCCATTAAGAAACCTTACGATTAGAACTCTTGGTCACCAAGAACCCTTAAGGTCATCAAGAACTTCCTAAGAACACCAAGTACCCCTTATGGAGACCAAGAACACCTTATGGTCACCAAGAACTACTTACGGTCACCAAGAACCACTTATGGGTACGAAGAAACGTTTATGGTCACCAAGAACCCCTTACGGTCACCAAAACCACCCAAAATCACCAAGAACCCCTATGGTTACGATACAACAGGCAGGCTAAAAACAATATATGTACCTACATACTTACAAGAAGTTAAATACCTTGAAACTAATAAGTGTTGATCGAATCAAAGTAAAACCAAGTTAATATTCAGTCACGCTTGCTTACTAACCTATTAATTAAAGATTGTTCCATTTACCGTGGAACAATTGCACTTAATTGTGATTAGCGTACTTACTGCAACCATTTGCAACTAAGTCAGTAAACGGTAAAGAAACGGGTAGACGAGACACTTTTTATCGGCAGACATTTAAATCCATTCTGATTTTGAGCCAACTGCTGCAGGAGGAATTGATTTTAAACACTCTAGATGAGCGTTTGCCACCATCTCATTTGATGGTAAGTGATAAAATGGTCTAAGGAGTTGCTAAGTTGCAGTACATTGCTGCTTGGACGTAACGTGGTTGTTACCGGTGATTACTTCAAAGCAGCAATGTAGAATACGAAATATGTTTTTTGACAGTATAGCAAATAGTAGCGGTGGATGCTAATTAGATTATACCACAGCTGGCCTGTCTTTCTTATCGGTCTACGTGTCGGAACACGGACGAGTCCGCTTGGCGCTACGACTTAGGCCGGTGCGGTGGGTGGTAACAAGCCTAGAAGTCTCTTTTTTTCATCGGTAGATTATTACCACTACCACCTCATGAGAAACACGTTGGCTTAGCTGCGTCCACCGATATTGTATAGTGATTAATTGTTAGGTACCGCTAATTTATGGCAAAAATAATTTCCTCGAGTTCCTCCGTGTTTCGGAAGGTCGCGATTGGCATCGTCATGTCATCATGGAGGACTTAGGGAAACCTGGAAACTAACACTTAGGCTGAAATCTTAAGTGCGTACTTTGACTTGGTTCAGACTGAGTTTAGCAAAAGCTAAGCATAAACTTTGAATTGGAATTTATGTTCGAAATTTATTTTTGTAACATACGAACAAAAAGCTAAGCATAAACTTTGAATTTGAATTTAAGGTCGAAATTAAATTTGTAATATACGAACAAAATGAAAAGGACTTCATAGTCAACAGAGAAGCAAAGTTTAGGTTATAATTTTTGATTGGTTTACATTCGACTTTGACTTTACTAGGCAAAATCAGATCAGATAAGATCACTTCAATTATCTTAAGTCAAAGTTTTTGCTCAGCAAAGTCAAAGTATGGACTATAGATTTCAGCCTTAGTCAGCCACACCACTCTATGAGACGAAGAAGAATGGGCAAAAAGGTTGTGGTGGTGGAAATGCAATCGGTAGACAAAAAATCAGCAATCTGTGTAAAAACCCTTCCGCGAAATGTCGCATCTCATGTTATTGAACAAAATTGATTATTTAAACGACATTTTGACACGCTCCAAGAAATCTGAAATAATAATAGATACAAGATCAATTACTACGATCATCTTAATATACTACTAACTATTAACTGAACCCTGAATGAAAAAGTAGGAGTTTTACTACCACGTCGGAGGAGCCCTACCAAGACCTTTAGAACAGAGCTTTAGAATAGTAAAAACCTAATTTTAATCTCTCTTTATTTGCTCTCTAGTACTTTTTGTTCTTTGTTCCTTTAATGGCCATGGACATACCATGATGTCTTAAAAGTCGTCGCATTGTCGTTAAGACAAAAAATAATAATTAAAATCACAACACATAATTTAAAAAAAAAAACAAATTAAAAAAAATTTAAATTGTCTGTGGTTTTTAAAAGTAGTCGGGGTATTTTTTATTAAAAATTTACTTTATTTTTTGAACGACAAAAGGACGGCAAAGTAACGACAAACGATCATGGTAGCGCGGAATATAGGTACGAACTTAGTGTAGTTAAGTTAGTTTAATTTTTGTAACAAGCCGAAAATCGTGAAAAAAAATTAAACGCTTTTTTAAGCCAAATTTATGACTTTGCAACGGATTTTTGATTATTTATTAAGTTGGTACTTAAATTAGACCTTCTTCCACAGACTACTACAGTCAAGAGCAGAGCTACCAGAAGTACAACATGGGTATATCGGAGGCGCCTAAAGACGACTCTCCCCGGACGACGCCTGAGCTACCCCGGGCCGACCAGTCGCCGGCGTCGGGACCCCCGCCTGGTGAGAATTGCATACACATCAGTTTGTTTTCTGTTTCTTGTACTGCATCTTCAAATTTATTTTTTGTAACAGCTGTTGAATCTCCAATTAAACAAATAAAAACACGCAATTTATATTGCATATAAATTGCGTGGGATATCTATGAGTATATCCAATATAAGTTGCAACCAACTATATCTCATATCAAATAGGTAATTAAAGAGATAATTTTAAGAATAGATGGCTATAGCTATCCTATTTTATGCCGGAGCTACAAAGCCTAGTTCTACTTCCGTTTAAGCTTTATCAGTCCAGACCAACTAACTTTTACTACACACTACCTACAAAAATGTCTCTTGGCCATAAAAGATACGTCATTGTATAAAATCTCGTATATCCAACCAAGCATCCAGCCGTTATTTTTGGATTATTATTAGAATTAGAGTAAAGGTCCAGCGAAGTTAACGCACATCTTCCCTCGTAATCGGCATCGAAATCCCACTGCGTAAAGAAATAACCGGCGCGGTGAAAACGCCAGCGTACATTTTAACTGTCATTGAAACCGGCAGCTCAAGAGACCTCGCATTCAATGACAGTTAAACTCGACGGCTTCAAATTCATGCAAATTAACGCTATGGTTTGAACCGCGCAGGTTATTTCTTTACGCAGTGGGATTTCGATGCCGATTACGAGGGAAGATGCACGTTAGCCTTACAGGTCTTGTTAGTGAATTAAATACTACAACCTTGTCATTCACTCCAGGGTCAGCAGACAGCGATGATGCCGACGAGTTCGCTCCGAAGAGGAAGCAGCGGCGGTA
Source organism: Idaea dimidiata (assembly GCA_949358125.1). NCBI lineage: Eukaryota > Metazoa > Arthropoda > Insecta > Lepidoptera > Geometridae > Idaea > Idaea dimidiata. Next base: position 14,157,070 of record OX442337.1, read on the forward strand.
TAGAACCACCTTCACCAGCTTCCAGCTCGAGGAGTTGGAGAAAGCATTCTCGAGGACACATTACCCTGATGTATTCACTAGGTAAGACAATATTTGTACTGACAATCAAGCGTTTTTCTTACCTGTGTTTCGTTAAATTGAACCCTTATGGTAGGAAGGAAAGGGAAGGAGGTTATTTACTCAAATAGGCTTTACTAATAATAAGAGAGTAAGGTCGGAGTAGTTACTCCGCTTTTGTTTCTGTCTGCCAACTTTGAAAGTTCTTGTCACGGAAAAAGACAAAGCATGCGTTTTCACTACTTCGACTATACTCCAGTTTATTAATAGAGATATTTCTAAGTTTAAAATGCGTTGAGCAATAAATACAAAATATTAAATTGGAGTGAAAGCGCATCTCATGTTGGGTATGTTTACTGTAAAGTGAACCACCTGAGTCAGTCAATAAGCTGCAAAACTTGACCGGCAAATGGCGCTGAAACCAAGCCTTAGTTGGCAAAACAATTAGCAAGGAAAGATATGGTCGAGAAATTATATCATGGCACGTGATTCCTGTGTAGCTCAGTGGTTAGAGCAATCGCATGGTTAGCGAAAGGACGCAGGTTCGAATCCTATCATGGTGGCTTTTTGGAAATATATTTCCTTGCTAAAAATATTTCTAAGTTTAAAATTCCTTGAGCAATAAAATCAAAAAGAAATATTAGAGATAATAGTTTTCGCGATTTTGCATAATAAAACACAATATTTACCAGGTTTTACTCACGTTTTATTTAATAACGGCATCATTACAAAGCACCGAGCCTTCGCTAACTTCACAGTTAACTTTTTCAAGCTTGACTCCCGTTATTGTAGTTATTAAAACGCTAGTAAAGCCCGGGAAATATTGTGTTTTATTATAAATTCGTTATTAATAGAATTTAAAAATTTAATGGAAATTATAATTGTATTAATAATTAGTTATTAATAGAATTTATTGGAAATTAAAATTTATACGAAATCAGCAAATCGTAAAATAATAGGAACTCCTCAAAAATATAGTTGATCAACTCTGTATAGTCGATGTTTTTTAACCTAATCCCTGACTATACAAGGTGTAACGGGTAAGCCTTTTAAGCCGAAAGACGGTTGTTCTAGACGTCTAGGCAAACAACTTTTGTTCTAAGACTTTTAAAAATTCGAACTTTTTTTTTGAAATTTTTGAGGTTATGTTTCACTGAAAAAACAGCTGCTTTTGAAAATAAAGGTAATTGAAGTTTTGATTGTAGTAGACCAAACTGAAAGAAAGGACAACATAAAGTCAATGACCTCGAACTCTAAGAAACAGCTGATCTTCAAGTAAACTTTACACTTAAAATTTTCGAAAAGTACTTCGGATTTCCTAAAGTCGTAAAACAAAAGTTGTTCGCCTATACGTCTAGAACAACCCCCTTTCGGCTTAAAAGGGCTTACCCGTTACATCTTGTATTGTCTTAGAAATCGGCGATCACAACATCTTCCGACGAACAAAGACCTGATCACGTAAATGGTATTAAAAAATTCGTAGAAATTTAAAGACGTAGTTAATTGTTTACTCTTGATTTCTCAAAACTCCGATAATTACCCACTTTGTCTGCTTGATTACCGTTAATTTGTTAATTTCCGATTACTTTTCGCTAATTAGATAGTGTTCGCGAAATCATTACTTTTATTAATTTAAAAGGCTATAATTGTATAATTAATTCGTTTTACATTGAAAACTGCGTAAACTGCTTATCAGATAGGTGCAAAGTCTTTTTATAACTACGCAAATTGTAAACACGATTAGAATAAATGGGGAGGTATGAAAATGAAAGTTTTGTATGGGGACCGTTGACACAGTACATAGAAATAGCTGGGGTCACTGCAGTATGGAAACTACCTCCAATTGGTCGAAAACGGCTCACTCACCCAAGGAGCGTCGATAAGACCCTTAAGGACGCGACTAATGTGAAATCCCTTCCGATTGAATATTTTTCTTCATAACATGTATCAAATAGATCTTTAAACAATGTATTATGTTATTGTACATGATACAAGAAGTGTCCCCTTCATTTTAAAAACAATAAAAAATACCTTTAAATACCACTATTATACAGGCAAAGTTACCCCTGTCTTATAAAATAAATCAATTTTTCTTTTAAATCCTTAACCGCCATATTTTCTTATAGGCATCATAATATTAGAAAGTACAATACCTAGAACGTCTTCATCGCATTTTATAAAAATATTATTTTAATCTTCGTTAATGATTGATTTTACGAGAGATTGTAGATTTTTTCATGCAATTCCATCTCGCTCATTTATATGCAATCGGACAAGGACCGATAATTATCATCTTTCGCCGTCTTAAGGAGGTTATGCGTAGTCAGTACTGAGTGCCGCATTACGACTTGTGTGCACGTGTTTGTGTGTAGTTTCCATACTGCTCCCTCTATGTACTGTGATTAACGCCTAAACAATTATAATACTTCTGAACACTCAATTTTAATTCGTAGCCTTAGATAATTTTAATTAAGTAGTCTAATTAATTGTTTACGGATTAAAATAATCCATTTATTTTCGTTCTATTCTTATCATTGTGATAAAATAATAATCCCGGGATGATTTGTTTTAAATATCTAAATACGTAATTAATTCTCTTAGGTAATAATATAATGAGGATATTAAAATAAATATATATCAAGGTACTAATTAGATTAACGCAATGTTATCAATAGGTAACAGAAAATTCCACGACAAAAGTCCTTGCATAAGGACTATTAAATTAATCTCATTTTTCTGGTTTAATCGCGTTGCTTTTATTTTGGGTGGGGTCAGGGGTGAATTTGTCCCCCTCGAAACTGGGACCAGGGACCACTTGACCCCTTCCGATTTTAATAGTAGTCAACTGGTCCCAAAGGTAGTGTAAGCATATTTTATCAATGGCCTAAGTTTCTTGATATTTACATTTAAAACACTTTATTTACCAGGTTTATTATATAGGTCAAGGAGTCAACCATGAAAAAAAAAAACCTGTGACGAACACACAGCGCCATCTAGCCCCGTGGTAAGCTGCTAAGCTTGTGTTACGGTGGCTAGACAACGGATATACTACTAATATTTATTTTTCTTTTGTAAATACATACATATTATACATAGAAAAAGCCAACTGTAAAGCTGGCGAAAGCTCGGTTCGTTTAAAAATCATGCATAAAACGCGATTAAACCCGGTAAATAAAGTGTTTTATTATGCAAAATCGCGAAAACCATAGAAGAAATTATATTTACATTAATTAACATTTACAGACAGTTAGAAATAATATCTATTACGACTATGAGGGTTACCATGGTCTCTTATTGCCGGACCTTTGTCTTTTAACAATATGGCGCCCGGTAGTCGCCATTTTGTTTTTACTTTTGTGTGACTTATCTTAGCCGGAATTCCTATAAAATTATTAAGTTACAGGTTTTTTTGTGAAACTAAAGAAAACCAATTGTTTCAGGGAGGAGTTAGCTATGAAAATTGGACTAACTGAAGCTAGAATACAAGTAAGTGTTTTTTTTTTGGTCTGGAACCGATTATGGTCTATTGGGAATTAGCCAGTGTCAAGTATTTTATGTCTTATCTTACTTTTTATTAATATTTTAAGTATGTATGTATGTGACTTTGTTAATACTTTAGAAAAAAAACCGGTGAACCAATTGCAGTGAAACTTTGAACATATGTAGCTGGAGACCAAGAATAAAACATAGGCTACTTTTTATCTTCATATTCCCGCGGGATCGGGACTTATTATATTATATTTGCAGGTACAAAAACAATTAAATCGTATCTTCGTAGTTAGGTATAAATCAAGGCGAGAAAGTCATTGTAAAAGGGCGACCATTTTACTACAAGTTTAACGAGGTTATAAAGCAACAGAAAAATCCACATTTTGGCTGGTTTTCATTTTCACTACACTTGACAGTTTCACAATTTTGAAGCAAGTACACTTAGGTACATCATTTTAAGTAAAACGAAAAAGACAGCTGTCGAATTTTAATATAATTTTCTTTCATCATTTTAAAACACAATATTTACCGGGTTTTACTCTCGTTTTATTTAATAACGGCATTATTACAAAAGTACCGAGCTTTTGCTAACTTAAGCGGCTAAAACGCGAGTAAAACCCGGGAAATATTGTGTTTTATTAGGATTGCAAAATCGCGAAAACCCAAGACAAAATAATGTTTCAACCTTTGTTAGAACACGACGCTTCTACGGTTACATTTCTGTTAACAAACAAAAGACATTATTTATCGAGTACATAAAGTTAAAGTTAGATAAATAATTAAATGTAATTTAACAATAATTTCTGTGGCCTCGAGGCTTGTAATAATCTTTAATCAAGGCGTCGGGAGAATGCTGAAACGAAACTTAACCACTGATTCCTATAATACTGTTACAATAACATTTAGTTAGGAAACTTATTGGAGGTGGCATATTTGACAGATCAGTCTTCAGGGTACCCATTCGTATGAAAAAGGCAATAGAACGAATGCGCTCTCTCGCTCAAACCCATACAAACATAACGAGCAAGAGCAAGCAGGCGGAAATCTTACTTTTGTTCAGGCAACTAAATATAAATTAAATTTGAAAATACGGCAAATTGCTTCGCTCAGAAACCGATTTTAAGCATGTAAGTACCACAACATCGCGATGTTTTAAGATTATCACAAAAAACCCACATGATTTCTATACCAGTACCCCTACCATGAGTTGGTTCGTAAACTGTAACGTGAACAGTTTGGGCATGTCCTCTACGCAAGATATCGGGTCGAGCGTCCAACATGTCTCGAACGGTGCGACAAGGAATAAACGGAGCGGACGCACTGTGCACCTGCACAAGGTAAATAACTTGGAAAAATAATTGGGACCTGCGTAGTAGTCCGCGTGGTTGATAGATCATCGATTCATCGATTATCTCCTTCGCACGTACTGTTATTTGTACCGTTCTATCACACGTTTAGTTCACTCTGGAATATACACTTATGCGCATTTAATTAATTTAATTTAATTAATTAAATTTGTTAAAGTTTTCGTAAATTATTTAGATACACCAGCAAACATGGTCCCGGATGTTCCTTAATGAACCCAGTACTTTAACGTTTTATTTAGACATAGTATTTTATGTATAAATTAAGCAAGGTTAGATTTTTTACACGTGACACTGATTTACGTTGCTCGCAAGTATAGTACGCGAACTTACCCCCTCCACGTCAGATATTTTACAACTAATCTGCCGGTACATTTATCTGTGACAAGGGCAAACTCATAGCATGACAATATACGTATTTACGTGGTAAATCAACTCATGGTAGGAGTACTGATCACATTTACCAATACCAACTCCATAGAAAACAGTTTCTATAATTCATGAAAGCAATCTTTTAATCACTACAATCGTGTCTGAACTCGGCTATTTGCTGTCACAATCGTTTATTTGTATCGAATAGAATCGATACGAACATTCGGATACAAATTACTAGTGCAAAGAATTAATTCGATACTTACTTGTAATAAATGTTGATTGTTGTGTATTGAATGGTAATTCGCAGGTGCTTGTTGAATTTTAAAAGGAACTCTACGAATACATACAGTTCATATAACCACACATTACGATGTCCTTTTTTATAGTATTTTTATTCAATACGCTGCGCCCCACGGTTTCACCCGCGTAAGTCTCGATTCAGCAGGACCAACGGGATAAAAAGTGGACTTATCAATTGTTTTACACATCCTACTCACACTCACATCACAATCGGTTCAGTAGTTTTTGCGTGAAAGAGTAACAAAGCCACATACAGAAATACAAACTTAATTAAAATTAAATTCTAAGTAATACAAAATTCTTACATAAATTCTACTCAAACTAATTTTGGTAAGATTGATAGAATTGAAATTACAGTATGATTCGCGAAAAAAAAATTTGTAGATGAACTTTTCGTTTAAAATATTTCTAGTAGATATGCCTTGAGTAATAAAAACAAATTACAAAATATTTTATAGTATGTATAATATTGAACAACCCTAACTTTTTAGTAGCCCTATAATATATTATACATTCTGACTATTAAGTATTCTGTGTCGATACTCAATTTTATTCAATTTATATAACGCCGGTAGCTAAATATGTTGCCATTTAAATTGGTCAGCTCACATTCAGGGGCTCGTTTACTCAATGAGATCATTTGCAATTTGCTTGTATTTAGTAGTTATCAGATGAATCGATGAGTGATGGGTGCTAAGATGGCGCTTTTTGACCGTTGGGAATTTTAAGACAGCTCTATATTCAATACTAGCTGCGTCCCGCAGTTTTACCCGCGTAAGACTCGATCCCGTGGGAATATCGGGATCAAAAGTAGCCCATGTTACTTCTCGATAACGTAGCTTTCTATTTATGTAAGAATTTTTAAAATCGGTCTGGGAGTTTCGGAGATTACCCCTAATATACATATATACATAAATGTACCAACGTTACCTCTTTATGATATTAGTATAGACTGCTCCGATAAACTTGCAAATAATTCGTCATTCATGGTACCTTTAAAGTAAACAATTGGAAAATCTGAAATTAGAATGTAAATGCTATTATCAGATATAGTTACGGAATCCTAAAAGTGACTTAGAAATATTACGAGTTCTTGGTAACCTACATCTTAGACCACATCGTCGCTTTCCATCAGGTGAGATAGTGGACAAGCGTTTACCTCTCAACTATTAAAAAAAACACAGTCAATCAGTCAGACTTCCACTCTTTTGGCCTCCTAGGATGTAACAGGGGTTCCATTTTAGCGCCTCAAATCCGCTGTATAGCTGGAAGCCCCTTATACGTGCCCATTACCTTAATGCGCGACTCTGTAGGCTATTAAGGCCCGCACCTGTATCGACCTTTTTATGCTGACCGTACCGCATACCGCCGCGGTACAATTGACCGAACAACTCGAACTAAATATGTACCTACTTAATCTATCCTCTATCTTACTATCTTACTAAAATTATAAACGCGAAAGTTTGTATGTATGTATGTGACTTTGTTACTCAATCACGTGAAAACTACTAAACCGATTGAGATGAAGCTTGGAACATAGGCTACTTATCATATCCCGATATTCCCGCAGGGACGGGACTTACGCGGGTGAAACCGCGGGGCGCAGCTAGAACTTATAATAAAGGAAGAGAGGACAAAAAGTCTGTACTTGGAAGTAAATTAAAAAAAAGTGGTCAAGGATAAGTAAATTTTAAAATTCATGTCTGTCTGTTTGTTTCTCTGTTTATCTGTCGGTTCCTTATACAGTTAAAAACTACTTATCCGATTGAAATCTGGTTTTCAATGTTGGATAGTTCTATTTTCGCGCGCCCGTGAATACGCGTTGTCACTTCTGCGGGTGAAACCGCGGGGCGCAGCTAGTTCTTGAATAAAAACAAAGAATAACTATTGTCAACAAATTATTGCTCCTCGTACTTATTTGTAATTGGAGGAATAATTTTGCTAATTTATTTAAAATTATATACCTACTTATTCAGTGAGTTTAATTAATTTAACATCATGTTTTGGTCACGTTTTTTTGTTAATTGAGATGTAAATGTCATTAATTCTATTTTAATGAAAACGTGTTTCGGGGTCGGTATTTATCAAAATTGTTATTCTTATTTCTTAATATACTATATTGTATTTATACAAGATGTAACGAGCGTGCCCTTTTAAGCCGAGAGGGGGTTCTAGACATCGACGACTTTTGAAAATTCGAACTTTTTTTTTAAAATTTTGAGGTTATGGTTCACTGAAAAAACAGCTGCTTTTGAAAATAAACCTAATTGTAGTTTCGATTGTTGTCGACTAAACTAAATAAAAGGACAAGATAAGGTAAATGTCCTCGAACTCTGAGAAACAGCTGATGTTCAAGTAAACTTTAAAATTAAACATTTCGAAACTACTTTGAATTTCTACAAGTTGTAGATTAAAAGTTGTTCGCCTAGACGTCTTTCTAGAACAACCCTCTTTCGGCTTAAAGGGGCTTACCCGATACACCTTGTATATGTGACTTTGTTACTCTTTCACGCAAAAACTACTTAATTGATTCCGATGATATTTGAAATATAGGTAGCTGGAGATCTAAAATAACACATACTATTTATCCCGGTATTCCCGAGGGAACGGGACTTACGCGGGTGAAATCGCGCACAATCTGTTACGTTTTCACGCCTAAGCCCTTCAACTGATTTTGATTAAGGCGGCGATAGATGATAATCATCGGTCCTTGTCCGATTGCATATAAATGAGTGAGATGGAATTGCGTGAAAAAATCTACAATTTCTCGTAAAATCAATAATTAACGAAGATTAAAATAATATTTTTATAAAATGCGATGAAGGGGTTCTAGGTATTGTATTTTCTAATATTATGATGCCTATAAGAAAATATAGCGGTTAAGGATTTAGAAGAAAAACTTATTTATTTTGTAAAACAGGGGTAACTTTGCCTGTATAATAAAGGTATTTAAAGTTATTTTTTATTGTTTTTGAAATGAAGGGGACACTTCTTGTATCATGTACAATAACATTAAACATTGTTTAAAGATCTATTTGATACCGGTTATGAAGAAAACTATTCAATCGGAAGGGATTTCACATGAGTCGCGTCCTTAATTGCGGTAAATGTGATGTGAAATGTAACAGCTTTGTATGCTCTCTGCGACGTATAAATTGTCTAACATCACACTGTATATACAAGATGCAATGGGCATGCCCTTTTAAGCCGAAGGGGGGTTGTTCTAGACGTCTAGGCGAACAACTTTTGTTGTACGATTTTTGGAAAAATCGAAGTAGTTTTCAAAAATTTTAAGTGCAAAGTTTACTTGAAAATCATCTGTTGTTCAGAGTTGGAGATCATTGACCTTGTTCTCCTTTCCTTTAGTTTGGTCTACTACAATCAAAACTTAAATTACCTTTATTTTCAAAAGCAGCTGTTTTTTCAAAAGCACCTCAAAATTTTCAAAAAAAAGTTCGAATCTTCAAAAGTCGTAGAACAAAAGTCGTTGACGTCTAGATCAACCCCCCTTTCGGCTTAAAAGGGCTTACCCGTTACACCTTGTATATACCTACTACGCTATCAGTATCAAATATCTATCAACTGCAAGCAAAACCACAGAATACACAACAGTAATAACCAGTAGCATTACTTTGTACACGTACATAAAAACGGATGCTTATTAATATTTCATACGTTCATTGTAAGCGGACTAACTTGTCTACTGTTTTTTGGTAATTATAAGGTTTTATTGAAAGCTCGTATCTCTTTTGTTCAGAGACATGTCACATCGTCGTCATCGCTCCTAGAAGACTGTGCACTTGACAACTTTTGAAATATCAATTTCAATCGTGGTCTCTAAGTTTAAGGTAGTTTTTGCTTTGATATATCAAAACGGTTCTGTTAAACCCAGTTGGTCCCACTCTGCCCTTATCTAACCAACCGACGAACACTAAAGTGAAAAAAGGACAGACTGGGATATCTCTAACGTCAAGCCGAACCGTTTTTTTGACGAAGTAAGCTTTCTAGTTACCTTGTAGTACTACTTCTATGGTTTTGTTTACACGTCATAATCGTAGGTACAGATAAAACATAATTCAATGAACATTAAACTAGCTGCGCCCAGCGGTGTCAGTCAACGTAAGTACGGTACGTAAGTTCCAATCCCATGAAAATTTCGGTTTTCCTTATTGTTTTTTTTAAATTGAAATAGATTTCAAAAGTCGTAGTGCAAAATTTATTCGTTTTAATAAGCAGGTAAATACAGTATTTATTTAATTATTGGAAAACATAATTCTATGTGGTGGTGCAGTAGTTTAATTCTTACAATCTAACCTTCTTACTTATAAACGATGATTAACAGATGAAACCGTGGTACGCTGCTATTCATGATTTACTTATAGTATGCTCACTATAAGAAGTTGCTCACCGATAAGTAGGGGCAAGAAAGAATTAACACCTTTTATGGTCTAATTTATAGCATTCACAACACAAATAACTCTAATCGATCGTAAATCTGTCATTTAATTAAAAACATTAAAGAATTTCATACATGTACTAATTAATAATTCATTAGTACTGATTGAGACATAAACACTAAGGTATATACCTACGCAGGTAACCTAGGTATTCTAGCTTTGAGATAATGTTGTCGTACCTAATTTAACGGCTTTATAACTAAGTAAAAAACCATAAAAGCACTTAGTTAGCAATAAGTTACTTTTTAAGTTATTGCTTCGTGAGAGACACTTTAATGTGGCTGTAGTAAAATTGTTACATTGTTATTATCGGTATTTAAGGGGACTGTTTGACACGTAACTTAAATAAAAATATACAATAAAAAACTCCAAAAAAAAAACCATAATCAAAGTTGAATTAAGAAGCTTTTACATTTAACCCTTTACATTATTTGATTCCTATGAAAATTTGTTAGTAATTATCTCGCAATCTTTTTTATTTTTTTCTTTAAATCTAAGCTAATTCTCTAAGGTATCTCAACACAAAAATAGAATTGGATAATGTCAAGGGATGGAAAATAAGTTTCTTTTTTCGTTCGTTGTATGGAGAATCCGCCGTCGAAATTTGAGTTGAATTCATGATAGTAATTGATTGATTGATTAAAAACTGGTTTCGTACGAAAACGATTTTATGTCTTCTGTAACTGGTTACCAACCTCCGGTTTTGTAAACGGTCGAAAGATCAAACAGCCCTCTCAAGGGCCTATATAACCCTAATAGCGTGACAGAGATAAAGCTAGCGAATTTCAGATGTGTAAATGAAGGACGTAAGATGCGACTATGCAAAATTTTATTGCGTAAAATCAAACAATTGCTAGTTTCAAGATAACTAAATGTTAATCTTGAAATTCAAAACATTTACTGCCTGTATTAAGCTAAGTTCAGTTCTTATACAATTTTTTTTTAGTTTTTGTACAATATTGACTGAGTACTAATATCACTTATTTGTACAATTTAGAGGGAAGTTTGGAATTTTTTTCAATCGAGAAAATTTTCAGGAATCGTGTTTTTCACGTGTCAATAAATATCCTCGACTTTAATTAATGTGGTTTCAAAAACTTTTATTTCAAATAACTTTTATAGTAATTCACCCTAAAAACATCAGTTCTGGCCTACTACAGCCCCTTAAGTTCGCACCTAATTGAAAGACATCGAGTTAGCAACAAGGTGTCTATACACACCTGATACCCAACAATACCAATGTAATGAGCGTTAATACATATTTATGTGTATACAAACAAACGGACACTTTTACATGAACATTTGTATTTAAATTAGAAGCGTAATTTTCATTTTACAATTTGATGTAAGATGTCTGAATAAACTTGTTCAAGGTAGACAGACATCTTATAGGTTGGAATTCGCATTTATTTAATTAAAGTAACAATTGGTGCAAAAGTAGTCGGTACTGTCAGAAGCAAAAGTTGTTAACTAATTTCTAATGAACAAAGTAGCAAATTAGGTATTTTACTATCGGCGCCCTGCGGTTTTACCTGCGTTATGCGACTTACGCAGGTAAAACCGCAGGGCACCAAGGCTTTTGATTCCGACGGAATAGGTATCAGAAAAAGTTAATCAAGATCTCCAGTTAATCTATGTACTAATTTTTATCGCAATCCCTTCGATCAACGAAATCAAACATCTTGTCAAACCTTTAGAGGTTTTTTTTAATGTTTTTATATTACTCTGTAAGTACCTATGTATTAATGAATAAATAATAAATAATAATAAAATAAATTCAATAGTTTATGCGTGAGGGGATAACAAACATACTCGTTTTATTACTTACACATAAAGTCTTACATTTATAATAGGATTCGTTAGCTGTGCACCATAACACAACCTTAGTGACTTAGTTAGATGGTGATGTGTAACATATCTTGCATATTTTTTTATTCCCAACATTTTCGATTGTCCACAGGTATGGTTTCAAAACCGTCGAGCGAAGTGGCGGAAGCAAGAGAAAGTGGGTCCCCAAGCACACCCGTACAACCCGTACCTCGGGGCGAGCGGGGGAGTGGGGGCTCCCCCACCGTCCGTAGTAGCCTCCATGCCCAACCCCTTCTCGCAGCTTGGTTTCGGATTCAGGAAGCCTTTCGATGCTAACGCGCTCGCATCTTTTAGGTAAGTTTAGAGAATCTAATAGAACTCAAATTCATTTATATATTGAACGCCAGTATTCGACTGACTTATTAAATTATTTACATTTATTTAAAAAATGCACATTAACGCGTTATAAAATTTATTTACTGCAAATATTAGCTACAAAATTTTAGGTGACAAAGAGATAACGTATCTTATTTATGTTTTTTAATTTAAAAAGCCATTTAGGATGTTAACATTTAACTTTACACATAAAAATCATCAATATATTAAATTTGAGTTGAGTTATTGATTTTGATCCCAATTTTTTGACTCCATCTTATATCATTATTAAATACTGCGTGGGACGGTTTCACCCGCATAAAGCCAGATCCCGTGGGAATATCGAGATCAAAAGTGGCCTATGTTACTCCTCTTCCTAACTGCTTTCCATTGCTGAAATCGGTTCAGCAATTTCGAAGCCATTACAAACAATTAAAGCTTTTCTTTTTATAATATTAGCATACACTTACAACGTTTTTAGCATATGACCTATTAGACTAACCTAATTACAAATTATTGTCAACAGATACGCAGGTGCACCAGTACTAGGCGCTCAATACCTCGGCGCTCCTCTACCCCGGCCGCCCCTATTCACCACTCCCCTTTACACTTCGACTCCCCCGTTCCATACGTTACTCGCCGGTCTCGCCCCTCCCCGCCAATCACCCGACCCACCTCCCGTCTCACCCCCGATCTCACCGGGTAGTGAATCTCCCCCTACCCAGGCTGCCCCGGAAGTGGAAAGAAGAAGCTCAAGCATAGCCGCTTTAAGAATGGCGGCAAGAGAACACGAATTGAGACTAGAAATATTGAGACAAAGACACCAAACTGACTTGATCAGTTGAACTTTGCTTGGTCTTATAGTTTGACTTTTATATCGAATTATATGGTTTTCAGTGATTAGATGTGTTACTTATAAGATAATATTGTTTATGCAAGTGTAGATAAGATTTATGTATGATCGAACCGCCGCAACCGCATGTGTGAGATGATTTCACATTTCTGCGGACCTTTCCATGCAAAAATGCCTTTAGTACCAAAATGTTAAATTTCCCTAAATGTTGAATTCCCAAATGGTTGAATACCCATTCAAATGACGAATTACAATAAATGTTATATAAAATTATTTAGTTTTTGGATTCAGACGGGTTTTTTTTTAGATGTGTACGTTAATATTTTTCCAAAATTTGAGAAAATTTGGTAACCTGTAGGGTAGGTATCTAAAATAAAACGTCATGGCATGAATTAGTAATTTTTCATGATATATTTGTTTTTTTTTGTTGTTAATTAAAAAGATAATCCATGAAATTCAGAATAAATGTAGTTTTACGTTTGCATGGAAAATTCTGCCTCCGAAGGCCTTAATTAGAAGCAATATTTCATGCGTCAAAATATTATTTTTTTATATTTTCGTTTGTGTATATTAGTGACCAGTTTTACGCAAGTATTTGTATATAGATCTATAAATAATAATATCGATTACGATAATTCAAGTAAACTACTATTAGTATATACTGTGGCGTAAATGGTGCATCCACATGGCTGCTTATTTACTTATAGCATTTGTCATTTATAAATTTTGTCATACACAACTTTCTAACAAATATAAAAAACTTCTTAATATAATAGAATAGAAAACATTTATTGGCAACAAAAACACAGAAGAACACCAAAGACTCAAAATAAAAAAACAACAATTCACATAAAAAAATTAAATTGATGATAACAAAAACATAAACATAGTCCAATTAAAAACGTCCAAGGAGCCGCGTGTCTGCTGCCAACGAGGATCTGCCTCAGCATACGTCGCGTTCTTCTTCTTCAGCAGCATGTATTTGCCCAGTGCAGAGCTTGTGCCTCTCCAATCTCCTTCCACACAGCTCTGTCACTAGTTTTTCAAAGCTAATCGCCCCAGCATGTGATTGTATGCCATCAGAACATCTGGCAGGTGGTCTGCCCACACTTCGCTTTCCGACTCTAGGTCTCCTCTCTAGGACCGCTTTACTCCACCTGCCGTCTTCTCTTCAGCACACATGATCAGCCTAACTGAAAAAATAATTAATAATTAACTCCCTTACTTATAAAATATTATTTACACATGATTAAGTTATGTGACTTTGTCTCTGTCTGTCAACTCTGAAACTTCATGTGACAGTAAAAGACAAACGATGCTTAGTTATGCAGCGCATTAATTAGCGTTTATAAGTAAGGGGGTAAAATATTTTTGCTAACGGTATTGTAACAAAGCAAAAATAAAATTAACACGAAAATGGTTTTTTTTAATACAATGCCAAGAAAACAGAAAAAAAACTAAATCATATTAATAAACAAAAATGTAATTTTGTCTTTTGTTTTCGCGATGTTGCATAATAAAACACAATATTTACTGGGTTTTACTCGCGTTCTTTATAACAAAACGCATTTTTACAAAGTAGGTACCGAGCTTTTGGTAACTTTGCAGTTAACAGTTAGCTCAATCAGCTTAGAGAAAGCTAACTGTAAAGTTAGCGAAAGCTCGGTACTTTGTAATAATGCCGTTATTAATTAAACACTTTATTTACCGGGATAATCGCGTTTTATTCATGATTTTTAAACGACCGAGCTTTCGCCAAAAGTTGTTTACAGCAACAGCAGTTTACAGTTGGCTTTTCAGGGTTAACAGCCTTGAACCAAGGTTGTCATCCTTGAAAAAGCAAAGAAAGTGTTTTATTATGCAAAATCGCGAAAACCTTAGAAGAAATTATGCCGTTTTTAAAAAAAGCGAGTAAAACCCGGTAAATATTGTGTTTTATTATAAACAAATATGCTATGTGGATGCACCTTCTTTACTTAGGGTGTAGAATTTCGGCTCCGTCCATAATAGTGACCTTTACTGTTATTTATTATAGTTTTTAAGAGATATTTATAAATAAGCTTTGATATTTTTAATGTGATTTAATAAATTGGTGCCTTCATTTGGGTATTATTTTGTTTCGTTGTGTATTTTATGATTTCCTTTCCCAATGACTCCAACTGGCAACGTAAAGTTAAAGTTTCAACTGTATTGTTTCCGCAAATAACCCTAAAACTGGGTATTTAGGCGTGAGTTTAAGCCATGGGATTCCTCACGAAGTTATCCTTCACTGTAAGAGCGATTTTAACAGCGCACATAATTTTTTCTTAAGTAAAAAGACATTGTTTCACGCCCGGGATTCAAAACCACGACCTTTGGAATAAAAGTTGGTAGTTCTCTAGTCTAATAGATAATAATTACAAGCCTAGTTGCTTAGTTTGGGACATTGAGCAACGTCATGTTATTTGTATTTAATTTTATAATATAGCCTACGAGGAATAAATAGAATGGAGATCTAACTTCACTATTAAATTCAAAAAACATGTTCCACGGTCTCATAGCAGCTGATGCACACACTGACATGTTCCATTCAGTATTACGTATGATCGACCAATGGCGGACGTTTTTAGTGACAGACTGACGGTCGAATCATCGTTCTAGGCCCCACAATCACCGTTTGTGTGGAACATTTTTTCAAAGTATTGCTACTTCCCTATATTCGAGTTCATTGAATGTAGTACAGTAAAAATACGACTTAAGGTACAGTCATATAGCATCTATTAAAGTTTTATTCATTCCAATAATGGTTCATTCATTTTTGTTATTCTGCATCTAATAACTAACTCTTCGGAAGCTTTAGTGATATCAATAATCGACAATTACTGAAGTATTATTAAAGATCGCGTTAGGAACTCGCGTATCCTTGGCTGCCTTCATGTCCGAGACATTGCGGATAAACTGTAAGAGTGTCGCCTTCACTGGTACAGTAACGTCTTGCGAAAACCGGCCAATTACGTGGGGAACAAATGTCTTGCCATGGCGCCTCCGCCTGGCCGCGGCAGACTGGGTAGACCCAAGAAGTCCTGGCTTGACGTCGTAAAGGGTGATATGCGTGCCAATGGTCTTACTACACGAGATGCCAAAGATCGTGCGAAGTGGAAACGCAAAAGCAGGAAAACGGACCCCGGGTTCCCGAGAGGGATGCAACCGGGAACATCGCTCGGATGATGATGATGACTGAAGCAATTACAGAAATTAAATTTTAAAATATAATATACACTTGGTACCTTAAGGTCGTATTCTGACTGTACCAATTTCTGTAAATCATAACTTTCACTATGATTTCACTACATAAACACCCGAAATCGAATCACAGCTTTTATTCCCAGCATACCTATCTCAAACAAGCAACCGGTCTTTTAAATGATCATTATACTGATCATCCGAACAAAACTTCTAGTCACGTCAACAATCAATCAATGTTTAAACTCCAGTTAAATTAACCTTCAGTTAAAAAACAACCAGCTGCCGACAGCTTCTGCCGTACTGTTCATTCATCAAAACAGTACAAAACCATTAATTATGTTTCTTTTCTAATTAAAATGTAATTTAATAACTTATAGTTTTGTGCAGTGAATTTGGGTCGGTTTGATATATAATAATATCTTACGGCCCTAAGACATTTGTTCTTTAAAATTGGTACTTATGTTTTTAGGGTTCCGTAAGTACCTCAAAAGATAAAAAATGTATCCTTATAAGATCACTCTGTTGTCTGTCCATTTTTTTGTGTCACTTAATAAGGTGACAGTTGAAAAAATCCAAATCTCTATAATAGAATGATAATAAAAATTTATCATTCATTATACTTACTTCCATATTTATAAGTTAACCAGCAGAGCTCTGCGGTAACATACACGTAAGTTACGATGTCAGGATTAAAATATCGATTATCAGTATTACCTAATTTCATCAAAATCGGTTTAGCCATCACGATCTTTCGGAATATCGGACCCAAAAGTAGCCTATGTGTTAGGTATTCAAGGTTTTCAGCTACCTACATAGGTACCGAATTTCATCGCAATCGGTTTAGCGGTTTTAGTGTGATGGAGCAACAAACACACACACACACAGAGACAATTTTTAAGCTGTATAATGTGAAATTATTAAGATAGGATTAGAAAGGATTGAAAAGTAGAATTTTTTTTAGTAAAAAGTTTTAAAGTAGAAGGGGCAATAATTCCCTTGACCGTTATAAATTCGTTGCACTTGAGTGTAATACAATAAGTATAAGGTACCTACGTGGGAAGGAACCGTCATCGTGGGTACCAAAGTATGGGTATCTACTTTTCTGCTATTAATCTTAAAATCAATTAAAACCAATTGATTTAATATTGTTTTATTGGAAAAATAAAGTAGGTAAATGAAACAAGTTTATTTATAAGTTAGTTACGGTCGGGTGGCTACTTAAAGGATTTTTATGTAAGAACCGATTGTTCATTCTACAGATAAAATATATCTATCGAATAGGTTCGAACCCAACCAAATTTAACAGCCTTCAAATTTTGATTCTTTTTAATATCATAGTGACGTTTTTTATTTGGTGGTGTTACATTTTATTTGTCAGATATCTCTATCAAGGGATTTGTAAAATAGGCCCTAAGTAAAAACTCGGTGGCGTTTGGTCTCTTACGCCACATAGGAACAATCATAAAATTAGAAAGACTGATCTGACTGACTGATGATGAACACGCAACCCTTCTTTGCGTCACGCAGTCGGGTAAAAATGGTTTCGCGGGGGGTTTTCCGTACTAGCCTCATAGTTGAACGTTTAACCAACGTGATTTTGAGACTCAGCTTTCCTCGTTATTCTTCGCCAATGTTAATCGGCTATAATAGGCCAGTACCCTAAGTGAGAGTTTTTTCGTAAAAAAAAACGCGAACGTGATGGTTAAGTTAACGCGTATTTTGTATGAAACCTGGTAACTTCGATATCGTCCGCTAGGGGCGCTTTTTGAGTTTCCATACAAAATACGCGTTAACTTAACCATCACGTTCGCGTTTTTTTTACAAAAAATTTCACACTCCGGGTTCAGAACTGATGTTTCTAGGATGAATTACTACAAAAGTTATTTGAAACAAAATTTTTGAAACCATATTTATTAAAGTCAATGATATTTACAAGGTCATGATTGACGTGAAAACACGATTCTTGAAAATTTTCTCGATGGGAAAAAATCCCAATTTTCTCTCTAAATTGTACAAATAAGTGATATTACTCAGTCAATATTATCCGTAAACTAATAAAACTTTGTATAAGAACTGAGCTTAGTTCAATACAGGTCCTGAATGATTTGAATTTCAAGATTAACGTTTAGTTATCTTGAAACTAGCAATTGTTTGATTTCACGCACTAACATTTTGCATAGTCGCATCTTACGTCCTTCACTTACACATCTGAAATTCGCTAGCTTTATCCTTGTCACACATAAGGGTTATATAGGCCCTTAATAGTTTTTTTTTTAAAAAGTGTAGGTGACGTTGTTTATTTTTGGCTCCAGTCTAGCCTGTAAGTTATTCCATCGCCAACAATCTAATTAATACCGACTCCAACTTAATCACTTAAGCAGTTTTTGCGTGAAAGAGGAACAATTATTACACTTAGGTACACGAATAAACAATAATTTATTGAAATTTTCGCAAATTCGACTTCACGTGAGCAAAACCGCGGGACGCAGCTATTATTGAATTATTTGCCCAAAATAAAGAAACTTCTTCACAAACATTCATATTTCCATACAAATTCAGCCATTTGGCTAGTTAATTCCAACTTGTATAGCTATTTGAAATCAAGTTAATTAACCTCAAAGGGCCAAGTTCAATAGTGAACGGAACTTCGCAACTATATAGCCATAGCGGAACGAATAAGTAAATTAGTGTAGAGATGGGTGATTTGTTGGAATAGCCGTATATTCGGCATATTTCATGGTTGGCCTTGGCATTGACTGGCAAATGTCGGTTCAGATTCAGATTCTTCTTTGTAACCTTCTGCTAGCAGCTTAGAGCAATTTGGTTAGTTTTGCGTGAGGAGTCAGAAGCGAAGAGTTAAGAGTGGAAGACGGTGAGTGGCTCAATAGTTGGGAGAGGGCGTACGTCAGGAAGAGCCGTGATTGGATGGATTCGGTTGAATGAGTGTGGAACAGTAGATGAAGGGAGATGTAGCAAAAATTGATATGAAAAAAAAATCGGTTATTTCTGCATGAAAAATCTTACTAATATTATAAACGCGAAAGTTTGTAGGTATGGATATATGTATGTGACTTTGTTACTCAATCACGCAAAAACCACTGAACCAATTGCGATGACACTTGGAATATAGGTAGCTGGAAACCTGGAATAACACATAGGCTACTTATTATCCCGATGAAATTCAGGTGGAACCGCTGGCCGCAGCTGGTCACTAATAATTTTCAAACCCAAAGTAGTTACGCTTGCGGAATCGTGGATGACGACCGACCGACTAAACTTAACCGTCTATTCGGCTAGTGGGCCTCGTACCCCCATCTCTATTTAATAGCAAACCAATGCAATCCAATACAATGTTGCTAATAAGTTAATAACTTAAATAATTGGTAGACAATCACCTATTAACTCAAATAGGAAACTTTTTATCGACCGATTGCCCAGTAATCGTTTAAGTAGGTAAACTTCGACTCACTCTGCTTAGTTCTGATGATACTAAATGTGTATGTAGATGTAGGTCGGATGTGGATGTAGGGTAGGCATATACACAGAACATTATTGCTCGTTATGCTATGAATATATGAAAATGAGGCTTAGACTAGCTGCGCACCGCTGTTTCACCCTCGTAAGTCCTGTTCCCGCGGGAATATCGGAATAAAAAGTAGCCTATGTGTTATTCCAGGTCTTCAGCTACAGGTCCATTTGAAGTTTCATCGCTTTCGGTTCAGTAGATTTAACGTGATTAAGTAACAAGGCACATACCTATATACCTACATGTAAACTTTCGCATTTATAAAATTAGTAAGAAGTAAGATAAGATAAGAAATGTATTGAAAATACGCGCACAGCGTGGCTTGAAATGGATGGATGGATGGGTATCACACATTAACGTACGATTCAGCCTGCCGAGTGACTGAACTGTAGTAACTCGCTCTGTTTGCACTGTAGCAACGTACGAGTAACTCGTACGTGCTAGTGCTGCCTGCCAGCTATAACGCACCTAGGTACTGGCGTACGAGTTGCTGTCTACTGCCTATAGGCAGTAACTCGCACGCTAGCTCGCACTGTGCAAACATGCGCGTAGCGTGTATTCTACCTACTGCAAATCGCGTAGTTATTTTGGTGATAATCGGCCGATTTCACGTCAATCATCTGCATTTAATGCGTGCATATTCTATTGCACATCTTCTTCAGAACGTTTCGCTAATTTAATTAGGTTTACATTGTAATTGATTTATTACTTATTTTACCTTAATTACGACTGTTTCAATTACTGTATGATTAGAGTTTTCCGTTTTAATAATAGGTACATCCCTTACTAATAAATATTAGGTTTGCTTAATGTTTATCTTAGAAACCTGAGGGCTTTACAAGTTAGTTTAGCAGATTCTGCAATCAATTTTATTGTGTATTTTGGTACAGTCTCAAAAACTGTGCACCGACTCAAAAGCCGTTGTTGCACTTCCCCAACTTCGACAGGTGCACGCACAGTTATTGTGACTGTGAAAGCAGAATTGCTTGCAGAATATGCAAGCTACCTTTTTTAACACTGAAACTGTCTGCTGAAACGAGTCTGTCATGTAGATATTTATATACAAGTTCTATTATAAATCTAAATAAAATTATATTAAAATCAAATATCCAAAAAGGAGTCTCTAGGTATGGTACCCAAAAGGCTGGCTACATTGGCTCTTTGGATTGCAATACTTATTCGTTGGCCAAAGTGGCAGCCAGCCCTTTAGACACCCGAAGCTAAAACTAATATTTTGATATATTTGTAAAAATCTAAAGCTTCCACCGGCCCAAGGTCTTAGAATTGGCTTATTTGTATATTTTAGGAGTCGATTATTAGTTCTCGTTCTAATTGACCCCTGATAAATTATGACGGAGGCACATTGCCGTCGCAAATTCCTTTGATACCAATTCTGGGTTTATGTCAAAGAAATACGTGACGCTACAAGGCAGTCTCCGCGGCGACTTATTAATGCTCGTATAATCCATTATCGTACAATTTACCTGGTCTATTTAGCGCATACCATCTAAGCAAAAACAAAATGAAAATAAATCACACCAAATTTTTCTTAATAAACAAATTAAAATTCCCCAGTTGAAATGTTACCAAACTAAAACTTAGAATGTTTGTTAAAAACAAAACATTTGAGTGAGGTAAATTTAATTGTAATCGAAATTTTATCCATCCGAGCTCATCTACTGGGAACGCCTCTCACCAGACGTTTAATATAGTGTGGTACAAACTGAAGCTGACAACGAAATTAGATGAAATCCTTTCTGGCGCGCCAGGCGAATACCCGGCTTCTAGGTAGAAGGTTACGGGTTTGATTCCTGATGAGGAAGAGTGACAATTAACCAATCAATTATATAGACAGGCCTTTTAACTACAAGATAAAGATTGATGGCGTACTTGGAAGCACATTTTCATCACCAAAACTCACTAATTCCCCATACCCGTCGTGGTTGATTCATGTAAATACAGATCTGCTGTTTGAAGACAAATATAATAAATAATATGACTATTTTTGGCTAAATTATCGTTAGCTTCATCTAGCTAGAGGTGAGTATTACTGTAATACTCCGATACCTGCCAACGTTGCCAACTCGGCATACAAGAGTTCTATCGTGGAGACATAATGTCTACAACTAATCCCCGAAAATGCCTCAAAGTGCTGGAGAGATAACAGCCCTTTCTCGAAAATACATTGGTCGAACGATTAGGACGCTATATTATCACAAAATATACTGGCAAAGCAGTGCAGAGTGGATGATTGTTTGCAGAACTTGTTGTTGTTAGCCCTTTATGTCCTACTGTAGCGCAAGGGTACCCAATGCCTGCGGATGGCTGTTTAGTAGGGATGCTATAACATACTATAGTTAGTTTTGGTTTGTGGCGTCAATCATGTAGAGCAAAGGGCATCCTCTTAGAGGGGCGAAGCCGCTAGGAGTAAAACGCCACAGGAGCCTACTTCAGATCAGCGAATGTCCCATGCCTTCTGACCATGGTAAGTTCTAGGACGTGTCGGTTTACTCACGATGTTTTCTTTCAAAGTAAAAGCGGTGTAATACCAAACTTTTTCTTAAACAAAAAGAGCTATTTTTACTAGTAATTAATTAAATCCGTAAAAATTGTAACATGGACCACCAGCCCATGTTTACTGGGCAGGGCAGCTTCGCCAAATCTAATTATGAGTTCACACACAAAAACGAACGAAAGTCGACAGTTTGTTTATAATAAGTAATAACAGTAGGTTTTGTGAATGGGCGCCTCTGAAAAACGACGAGATAACATTCTTTGGCTGTTTGCTGACTGCGTTAGAGAAATGGGTGATTGTTTTTGTGTTGTTAAAGAAAATAAAGGATTAAAACAGGACCTTAGGGAAGGCCAGCCAATTATTTTAATATCGTTGCCTATCAACAATTGCGTGTTAATTGTAATTCACTGGCAACTAATTTGAATCACTAATTAATAATTATGTTTAATTAATGAGTTTAGAAAATGAACAATTTTCGAAGCTGGTTGCAAGTTTAGTATAGTAAATCGAAATGCTATGAAACTTTAATGACTCTAAATGTCTAAGGAAACAATTATTTTAATTTCCTAAATTGAGTTTTTAAACACAGTCTGAGCTCTGAAGAGTTTGCAAACACAGTGCATTACATTTTTAACTCTAGGGTTAAAAATTAAAGCTTATTGGAACAGCCGATAACTACATCCTTGATACGTAACAACCGGGCAAAATCAGCCAGGTTGCCCGGCGGAAGAACATACAACTTTATACCTCCAAAGAACTTCCTTGTATACTTCTAAAATATTGAAATGGCTCCTTGTGTGCGTTTAAATCGAAAATCAAAAACTTTATTCATCAACAAAAACCAAAAACTCTCATATGTACTTAATTACTCCGTAAATTATTATTTTATTATTAAAATTCTTATGTTTATTCGATCCTCATACGAACCGATTAGTTATTTGAATTGATTAGTGGTGGGTGGAGCGGAGCTAACGAGGTCGGGCGATTTCGTGTTTACTTAATTACATCGGATACCGCCTCCGTGGTCATGGCGTCCTGGTACTCCGCTTCTGGTCTTCGGAGGTCTTGTTAAATGCAGATTCAGTATGTTAGATTGTTAATAGGCATTTCGTAGAGTAGCTATGGTAGCAAGGAAATGTATACCGCCTTCGTGGTCATGGTTCTTCGCTTCTGATCTTCGGTTTGAATATCTTGTCAAATGTAGATTCAGTATGTTAGGTTGTTAGTAGGCATTTCGTAGAGTAACTATGGTAGCATGGAATGTATGCATGCAGCCTCCTCCATATTATTATTTATTGGGTGCCTGCATGGCCATGGTATCCTGGTTCTTCGCTTCTGGTCTTCGGTATGAAGATCTTGTCAAATGTAGATTCAGAATGTTAGGTTGTTAGCAGGCATTTCGTAGAGTACCTAACTATGGTAGCATGGAATGTATGCATGCAGCATCCTCCATATTATTATTTATTGGGTGCCTGCATGGCCATGGTGTCCTGGTAATTCGCTTCTGGTCTTCGGAGGTCTTGTTAAATGCATATTCAGTATGTTAGGTTGTTAAGAGGAAGCTCCAATAAAAAATATGTCATGAACGGCCCGCCCACTTACCCCTACATCCACGAGTCACACGCACACGTATGCACTTTCGAACATCGCAACTTTTTTGATCTAGCGCCCAAGCGCGCGAAATAAAAACTGTTATATATTTTTTCATAGGTTGTAAACCGATTATGGTCGTTTGGAAAGTAGCCAGTGTCAAGTATTTTATAATACGACCTCATTGGTGCGTCGGGCGACCGCCTGGCTCACGGAACACTATTACTCCTAGCGGGCCTGGCTGCAATACGGAAGGCTGCGGATTCGATTCCCGTCGGGTGCAAATATTTATGCTTAAAAATAAATATTTGTATCTGATCTGGGTGTCTTTCTATGTATAATTTGTATGTATTTACAAAAAAAATGAGGTATAATATGTAGTATATTCGTGGTCTAATACCCCTAGTACAAGACCAGTGCTTAGTTTGGAGCTAGATTGCGCTGTCTGTATATGTCGTGCAATAATATTTATTTAATAATTTGCAAGTTTTTTGTTTTGTATCTTCAAAACTTGTATCGTCCGATTATTCCTAGTTGTCCCCTCTAGCCCTGTTCCCCGGAGGGACAACTAGGAATTTTTCCCCAGTTGTCCCCGGGGCGACAATTCGTGGCGACTGTCCCTTTGAAAGCTGGCTAAAGGGGACAAATGGGAATTATGTTTCTCAGTTGTCACGGCGGGCGGGGGGGACAGATGGGAATCTGTTCTCCCATTTCTACCCCGCATGTTGGTCTTATAATAGAACTAGCTGCGCCCAGCGGTTTCATCCGTGTTCGTAATAAGTACCCTAATGTACCATTATTATTTTAATGAACTTTATAAACGCATACGACTTGCATTTATAGCAATATTTTGGATTAGAGGTGAAGTCGTCCCCTTCGAAACTGGGACCAGGGACGATAGTTTAGACATTGGGACGAGTCGACTACATACATATTTATATACTCTAGAGGTGAAGTAGTCCCACTAAGAAGATACTAAAAAGACTTTGTACATTTTTGGGAAAAAAAAGTTAATAGAAGAGATTAGTGGAAAACAAAAGACGATCGAAGTAAAAACAAAAAACGATCTAACCTAACTCCGAAACTATTGACACTAGACCACTAGTTTCTCAGCCTAAGTTATATAGCTCCTCGAGATCATCAGTTTGGTTGACAGCTGTCAAACTTGAACCGTCAATATCTCGGAAACTATTGACACTAGACCACTAGTTTCTTACAATAAGTGATAGAGCTTCTCGAGATCTTCATTACAAACTTGACCCCTAACCGACGAACCCCTTACGACTTGCATTCATAGTAATATTTTGTACTATGAATGCAAGTGGTATGCGTTTATAAAGTTCATTATCATAATAATGGTACATTAGGGTACCTACTTATTACGAACACGGGTGAAACCGCGGGGCGCAGCGAGTTTTATTATAACACACACATGCGAGGTAGAAATGGGAGAACAGATTCCCATCTGTCCCCCCCCCCCACCGTGACAACTGAGAAACATAATTCCATTTGTCCCCTTTAGCTAGCTTTCAAAGGGGACAGTCGCCACGAATTGTCACCCCGGGGACAAGGCTAGAGGGGACAGCTGGGAATAATCGGCCGCATCCACACCGGACGATCCCCGCGCTAAAGAATATTTTATCTTATTCGCGCTCAAGCAGCGGAGAGGGAGAAAATAGGATAAAAGATTCTGGAGCATGTGGATCGTACAGTGTGGACCAGGCTAATGGCATGTTTGGAAAAATTCATAACTTGTCGATAGTGGACTTGACCAATTACTTATTTGACTTATTACAGACTTGACCATTGTCGTGCCATTCTAACTTTTCTTGTTAGTTTGTCTGTCCGGAGTCCGGGCGGAATCTTGCAAATTCAATTTGATACACTTTCCAATTACCTAGCGTGCTGAAACTGTGTTTCGGTTTGAATCGCGTTTGTTTTGTTGGCTTTATAATACAAGCCCGACGTTTCGGAGCCCTTCCGGCCCCGCTCATCTGAGGCAACAAACGTGATTCATACCGTAATACTAGAATGTCTACCTCGGGAGCGAATACTATTTTTCGAATGAAAAATATTCATCGCCCACTGTGAGAATAGTTAGTAGATTGTATTACAATGAAGCAAAATAATATTTTTACGGTGAGGGTGGTTTTTTGAATCCAGAGCGAAGTGAGGGATTCTAGAGTAGTGTGATACACTCTACTTTTTATTACCCTCTATGAGAAAATAGAAGGCGCCTCATATTTATAATTTGAGAGCTACTTTATTATTTAAGTTTCCCTCAAATTTTAAGTGGCCTCAAATTTTAATCAATTTTAAATCTACTTTAAATTTGAGGCCTTTCAAAATTTGAGAGCTACTTAATTATTTAAATACCCCTTAAAATTTGTCAAATAGTTGCAATAATTAAAAAATATTTTTAAATTTCCACCCTAGGGATGAAATGAGCTACTTTCAACCCGGATATCTACCCATGAAAATTAAACTTTCCGAACGGGAGAGATGAAAAATTGGTTTTGTTGCAACTTCATCAAAAATGTTGTGATACAAGAATATCAGCGCAACGAACAGAAAAACTATGGATTTATTCTTATTTTTTTCATTTTACAGTTTTCACAAATAGGTTTTTAATATTATTACTATTTACTCTTGCATTAAAAGTTTCATTTGTAAACAAAACTGACTCCTTTTTATTTACAAATAATTAAGTATTTACATTTCATGAAATTCCAATTTCCTACGTTGAACTGGTGGTGTAACAATTATTGAATGGTTTTCAATAGGCGGAAGTAGTCGTTTTCTCGATGGAATTTCAGATTAAGAGGTTTGACAAACACTCTTTTTGACGGTTATGTAATCTGGATCGAGAATTGTTCTTTTTCTGGGATGGCGTGGATCTATCAACTCAGGCAGTAAGCATTCCATGTAAAAACTTGTTAACTTCGGTTCCATCTCTTTTTTCCAAAATTGATCGTCTTTTTCCGGTATTTCTATTTTCAATTTATTATCACCTTACCATGCGGCCAAAAGACAATTATTTTTGTTTGCAATGTGCATTTGGCCCTGGGCCTGAATGTACCAGTCTGATTTTTATTATTAAATACCTGTAATACAAGCAAATGTTAATGTTCCAAATTTGAATTACTTTATTCCCTAGGGCTTAAACGCGCATTTTACTTCCCAGATATCTCATTAGATATTTAGCGAGTCATTACTCGTTTTACGTTGACCTCTTTGGTCAAATAATATTAGTTTATGCACCGAGGTACTAAAGCCCTGTCTTATATACCGGGCGTCATATTGAATCCAAAGCATACGAAAGACTCTAGAGTTAACTCCCAAGCGCAGCGAGGGTTTTAAAAACTTACTTCTGAGCGAAGAGAAGGAGTTATGTACCTAGAGTCCTGAGTGAAGCGTGGGATTCAAGCGCAATTATTAATTAATTAAGCCTGTTTTTATCTTGGGCGCTTGAATCCCACGCTTCACTCAAGACTCTAGGTACATAACTCCTTCGCTTCGCTCAAGATACGTACGCTTTGGATTCAACATGACGCCCGCTATATAAGACAGGGCTTTAGTACCTCGGTGCATATATTATGCCCTACTTAGGTGTATAATGGCACTTTATGTACCTAGGGAATAAAGGCTCGCTTAACGTTGACCTTTTCTTATCCTATATCTATCTATACTTATAATAAAGAAAGAGAGAACAAAAAGTCTGTACTTGGAAGTAATTTAAAAAAAAAGTGGTCTAGTGGACTTAGGAAAAATAATAGAACAAAATTATATAATTTTTAAAATTCATGTCTGTCTGTTTGTTTCTTACACAATTAAAAACTACTGATCCGATTGAAATCTGGTTTTCAATATTGGATAGTTCAATTTTCGAGGAAGGTCGTGGTATACTTTGCATCGACGTCCAATTAGTAGAATCCGAGTATGAACGAAAAAGTGCAACCGCTTGGCCGCCCCGCGCCCGTGATAACGCGTTCACTTCCGCGGGTGAAACCGCGGGGCGCAGCTAGTGGTCAAATAAAATTACTTTGTAGAGCAGTAGGTGTGTAAAATTACTTTGTTGAGCCGTAGATGTGTAAACTTACTATTTTTGTCGTGGGAGTTTTTTGATTGGTGGGGTGATTCTCCCACTAAAAGCGGTAACAGCTATCTCCGCACTATGAGATCCGATTTTAATGAAAGGTATACAAGATCTATGAGTAAATAGATTTTATTTGTTGTGGGGGATTTTAATTTTTGGGGTAGTTCCCCCACAAAAGGATGTACTAGATATCTAAACATTATGTGATCCGATTTTTCTGCTCTATTATGATGATATAAATAGCCCTTTCAATAATTAGTTCCCACGAGGTCCACTGTTCGTTGAATCACTTGTAATAATATTATTATCAGATGCCTAGATCACAAAGAACACACCTTCCAAATTTCATCTCTCTCTACCAGCTGTTCAGTCAGTGAGTAATTCAGTCAGGACAAAGATTTTTATAGATATACATAGATTACAGAAGTATAGATAAAAGATATAGATTAGTAGATATGTAAGTACTAGCTGCGCCCTTCGGTTCCACACGTGTAAGTCCCGAAACCGCGGGAATATCAATTTCAAAAGTAACCTTTGCCAAAGTACCATCTATCTTTGAATCGAAATTTATCAAAATCGGTGTGGCGGCCTGATAGAGTTACTTTCTCATTTGTAATGGTCGATTATTAGCTTGCATTACCTTGATGAAGTGTAGATACTTATTATATTAATTCCGCAAAATCCTTGTAGGTAAGTACCTATCTCAATTTTCATTTTGACAATGGAAAAGGTAAATAGATTTATTTTTTCGCCTCTCTTACGATATTTAGATTTCTTTTTGATGTTTTAGCAAGCTTTCGTTTGGAAAAAGCTTTTTTTATTGCAAATTGCTAATAAATACAGTTACTCTGATTGCAACACTAAGTACAAATAGTATCGTTGGCGATTCAACGGGGTAATGCCACCAGTGTGATGGGCAGTTTTGGACTCAATGGTCATTCACCTTAGATTATTTATATTATTTATAATCTTTGTAGTATTTATTTCTTGTGTAATTATTTAGTCTTTCTTTTTTTAGTACAACAACAATCAAATATCAAAGATAAATAAACAATGCTAGACAGTTTTATGACAGTAGGTATGATTTGACATGACTGTCATAACATAACAATTATTTTCATATTGGCCGGAAAAAATGTAAAAAGTTCGAATCTATACGAAATATAATTTAAAATAGATTACGTAATTATTTGGGAGCGAAAACTGACATAGGTCCACCTTCGACGGCGCCAGACGGCGGACTGAGGTTGGCGCAACGTCTACTTAGATGCGTTGTAATACAGTTGATTTTAGATTGAAGGTTTTCATGCTTTTAACACGAAACTAAAAAGGCGTAAGTCTCAAATCATTTTTCGATAATTTTACGGAAATTAAGCAATATTAAAAATCATCACATAAGCAATTAAAAGTATTGATTATTTCCTTTGTATAAAATAAAAAATTGTTTCGATATATAGTATAATAGAGGAGAAAAGAGTAAAATATAGAAAATACAGCACAATTTTCAAAGTAAAAAAGTATCGAACAAAACTTAATGAATCGTGATTCTGTTATTTGCAGACCTTAGAAGAAGGTTCAATAAAACATGTATTTGAATTTCACATTAGCCAAACTTGTGGCTGATGCAGAATATGCTTCGCAACAAACAATATTTTTCTTCTGCTTAGACTTAATAAGTATTTCGTGGAGTAGCTATTCAAACATGGAAATGTATACCGCCTTCGTGATCATGGTGTCCTGATAATACGCTTCTAGTCTTCTAGAAGTCTTGTTGTATATTACCTACTTATACTGTTTAGTCAGACGTAATATGAGTCGTTGGGGCTTAAACCCGCCTCAGAGGAGAAGTATGAGGAGAGGAGAGGTATGTGGGGCCCCAATAGAGTGCATGGAACATCTTCTCCAATGCCCACTGTGCCCCAAAAATCTATACGATGGACGATTTATTTGTTCCATAGGCGGATATCTAACCTGTCAAAAATAAGTAGAAATAGTTAATGAAATTAATAAAACCCTCATTTCTCAATGAAGGGAAATGTAAAAGGCAATCTATCAGACTTGAACAGAATTTGATCATTTATTAAGAAAAATAAATGGGTTGAAACGGGGCTCATTTAAATACGTTTCATGTTTTTTTTATTAATTATAATAACAACCAATTATCGAGGTTCGAATTATTTCGACCTTTTCTTCAGGGGTAACTCTTGGCTAATTGATGATACTTCACAGCGTGAGCTCAGGGCTGCCACGACACAAAAACTTTTTGTTTTTTATTCATTTCTATATGCGTCCCTCGGTTTTATCTGCGTAAGTATATTATATCTTAATCTTGTATAGATTTCGCGACTTTGTTACAATTTCACCGATCTAAAAAGAATTTGAGTATCTCTGCTTCACGTCTGGCAAAAATTTCATTTACTTTGTTGGCTGCACCAACCTGCGCGTCAAAACACAGTCGAGTCTATATAATATCTAACTAAACCGTGGCAAACCGAAGTTGAAGAAAACTTAAATATAAATTCTTAAAATTCTTTGATTTTAGCGATGTCCAATTCAAATAAAGCTCATTATTCCATATTCTTATTTTCATTTCTTTTGTCATCTCAATTCATCCGTGAGCAAGAGTTACAGAAAGACTTAATTTTAAAATGCTTAAAAAAAACCTCTATCAAAAATGAAAGTTAATGTAATTTTAAACTTTAACCACATACATTTATTTTAACTTTGAGAAGAACATTATATTAATTTAAAAAAAAAACACTCAATCACAAACACGTTTTAAAGTTTTAAAACACGTTTTTAAGTTTTATCTAATTATGTTGATTCGAAATGACAACCCTAACGTATGCACAGAATGCACAGCCCAGCGGGAGTTAAATTCTACGCCTCTTGTTTGTGCCGATAGATAATATGGCGATTAAAAATGCGCCAAATATGACAAAAAATAGGTGAAACACAACAATTTATTATACTTTGACCCAGCGATGTCTTGATCAAATATGAGCAAATGCGCACCCACCGAAAGGGCCTATTAGAAAAGAATGCGAAAAAATAAGCAGCTTTGGTTGAGCGGCTGCATATTTTTCGATTTTTACCCGACTACGGCGTAACCAAAAGGATGACTACTGTGAGTACTTTTCGTTTGGTCATGTAGGTACCTACTTTAAACATTTTTGTACCAATGCATTTCTGGATTTTAATCATAATTACTTTCTTGCTTCGTCCTGTTTAGACCTCCTTATTACGGAGCCGGGTTATTATTTATTAGTTATATTTTAATTAAGCTAAACCTCACGCTGCCCAGGAACCCACGTGACACCCCTTTCGCATTATCCCCCTCTAATTACAATGATCTTGGTTGCGAGGGGACGGATTATTATTGTCCCTCGCGACCAAGATCATTGTTACATGATCGAAACGTCGAGGTAACGTCCGTCGAATAAGACCCGGGAAAAATAATTATGAGTTCAAATCGTGTGATTTTACAAATGCGAAAGTCAAGATGTTTGTGTTTAAATCACTTAAAAAACGATATAACCGACTGCGATAAAACTTGATATGCGCAGATGATTGGAGACTTGCAATAATACCAATGCTCCTTTTTTACCCTGATATTCTCGCGGACGGGGCTTACGCTGGTGAAAAGCTTTGCTAGTTGTATGTACTATGCAGGTAACCTATCAGGAAAGTTATAGGCACTTTAAATTAGTTTTAAAACAGCTAATTATTAAGGTAGTTGAAAGCCATGCAAGAGTACCTGAAGGCCACTATTCAACGTATTTAAAATTTAAAAAAAATTAAGAATCGTCATTAACAATTATTTCGTCAACAAAATATAAAAGTTTACACGTTTTATGACTGTACTTAATGCTCATTAACAACACTTTAATGATTGTTAATGTGGTATTTGGAGCTGGTACTTATTAAGTAGCATCAAAAACAGTGGAAATTACTTGCTACGTGTACTTAATAGTCTGAAAACAGGTGACAGTAGCGACACGTAATAAAAATAACCAACCAGAACTTAATTACCTAAACTATAACTAGATGGTCTACTGCGTGTATTTACTGTGTTTTCCAGCAGGTTTACTACTTAGTGATAATATTTTTAACTACGTTTGAAATTAAAATCAACTAGCTGCGCCTCGAAGTTTCACCCGCGTAACTCCCGTTCAAGCGGGAATATCGGGATGAAAAGTCGCCTATGTGTTATTCCCGGTATCCAGCTACTTATATTCCAAGTTTCATCTCAATCGGTTCAGTAGTTTTTGCGTAATTGAGTAATAAAGTCACTTACATGCATGCAAACTTTCGCGTTTATAATATTAGTAAGATAAGATTATATTATCATTAAAGGAAATTGCGTGACTTTAACAAACATACGAGTTAAACAAAGCATTACGCGATCAGTCTTTGGATGGGGGACAGATGTTTGATAATCTGGTAGAGCACTGGTAGATAGCCCAGAATACTGGCATCTGGAATACTTTCATCAGTATAGCCATGCATGCTGAATGGCAATGCTGAATCAATTATAGTCTAACATTCCAGTCAATTACCTATATTTTTAACTAGCAGCGCAATTGGTAAAAAGTCCCTTTCCCGCGGGAATATCGGGATCATAAGTAGTATATAACCTTCCTCGATAAATAGACTATCAAACCCAAAAAGAATTTTTAAATTCGGCCCAGTAGTTCTTGATATTAGCGCGTTCAAACAAACAATCATTCAAAGAAACAAACTCTTCAGCTTATTATAAAACAATCTTTCATCTTCATTTATAATATTTTACCTAAGGCGCAGAATCCTCACTTATGCTTGTGGAACCATCTCTTAAAATTTCTTCTATGGTTTTCGCAATTTTGCATAATAAAACACTTTATTCATCGGGTGTAATCGCGTTTTATTCATGGTTTTAAACGAACCTAGCTTTCGCCAACTTTACAGTTGGCTTTTCCAAGGTTGACCATCTCTTATGTCAAAATTCATAGAAATCCGTCGAAAATATCAATTAAACCTTTAGATCTAATAAATATTTTCTCATGCTTTCGTAAAAATAAAGGTGCTTAATTTAAAAATTAAAAGAGAAAAGCAATCAACGATAGTAAATAACGTTTAAATAAAAAAATCAACAGCAACATTTTGTAAGAAGTAAATGAGTTTTAAAAGTTTGATGTCACGCCGATAAAGGCACTAAAACAGAAAATTGAAAATGTTTACTCATTAAAAATACTATATTTTACAATTTTTAAGCAGGCAGGTGAACTTTATGGCAGATTGTGGGGTGACCATGTGTTGGTGAAAATTAGGAGTTTTGGTCTTACATATACCTAATAATAATAATTCATAAAAATTTATTATAATAATAATATTCGCGTATTGTTATTTTAAAATAATCATACGTCAACGTTTCGACTAGCTATATGACTATCGTAAAACTACATAACAAAAATGTTAATATGTGTAGGAGGAAGGTACAAATCGTGTAAATAAAAAAAATTTAACTTTTCGTTGATATCATAAGTA
The DNA here is from genome assembly GCA_949358125.1 of Idaea dimidiata. NCBI lineage: Eukaryota > Metazoa > Arthropoda > Insecta > Lepidoptera > Geometridae > Idaea > Idaea dimidiata. Next base: position 14,190,627 of record OX442337.1, read on the forward strand.
TAGGTCCTGATTCCGTAGGTATTTCGGAAAAGCTTTTCAATAATATGCCAACATCTATCTATATATCTGTCACCGTTCAGTAATAAGAAACGTAGATTTATAAATTTTCTAGGAAATTTATGAACTTTTGTAGGATTCTAAACGAGAGATAAATTGTACGAACACATTTTCGTAAATAAATAAGTTATATATAAGTTAACAAATTTCCTAAGAAACTTGCTGTTCTTGATATTTTCTTCATGTTCTTCATGTAACGCCGAAGCCATTTGTAAAGGGTCGAATCATACAAATTGCCTGTGACAGTTACACCATTTAGAATTCAAGAACGGATTTGGCTGAAAATTGGTGGGGAGGTAGCTTAAAACCAGGAAAAGGACGTAGAATACTTTTTATCGGGAACGGGACTTACGTGGGTGAGACTGCGGGGCGCAGCTAGTTATATATAGAACACGCTCTCCAAATTTCAGCTCTCTACTGCGGTTTAGGCTGCCCAAAGCCTTTTAGAATCCCAATTTTAAAATAATATCTTTAATTGTGCTTATAAATAGTCACTCTAGTTACCGGCGTCATTCCCGCCGCGTCCCGCTGCGACTATCTAATGAAATAAACTGAAAATCAACACGCGCGCCCGCGCCGCGCCTTCTTTGTGACCTGCGCCTGCGCCGACCCACAATATAATTATCGCCAGAATTTATAATCTACCGAAATTCAATATTATTAAACGTCATTTACTTTTTCGGGTTGTTTTTAAATAAAACTACTTAATTTTAATTTTACTACGACATTTATTTTTTCGTCTTATTCTTTTTTTTACTTAGTGCTTAGAGTTGTCACGTCGTCGCTTAACGTGTCGGCTGCACAGAGGAGCTCTGATTTTTTATAACATACCTAAACATTATCGTTCCCAATCCAATTAATGACCATTCCAGGCATTGCTTAACTCGCTCACCTATTCAGGATACCTATAGGCGAGCAATACTTGGCCAAAGAGCTTATCATTATCTCGTAATATTTTGTGATTGTAGGTAGAAGATCTCAATTTTAGCAGGACCTTCTTTATAATAGAAAATATACAGTGCAAGAAGTATAAGTTGGCGGTGGCAATTTTAGGAACTAAATAAAGCTAAGAACATTTATCGAATAATACTTAACAATTTTTTAATAGAAAAGTTGTTGTAAAAATGTTTCAAGTCATATTTTCTTAGTTTTTTATCTTACTAATTTATCTTAAACTCCTGGTAGTTCAAATAAACAGGCCTTAAACTGAACACTGAACAGTCGCTAACTTTTACTTGTGGCAATAGTGCTAAAAGTGTTTTAAAAGTTCATCTATAAAGATGCACTTTTAAAACACTTTTAGAAAAAAAAAACTGATTTTTAATGGTCACTCTACTCATTCTGCGAAAGAATGATCGGCATTGCAGTTTCTCTCATTTTCACAAAATTAATTTACTTCAAGTTACCAACGAAATAATAAAAAAAAAAGAAAAAATGCGACGAATAAAACCTTTTTGGTCGACCTTCACTCGCAAACTTCTTTTAACAAAATCAACTCTGCCAACTGCAAACGACCACTAATAAAATTAAATAAATTAAATTTAAAAATAGAACATTTAACTGATCGCCTACGCCTGCCAGTGTCAGTCAAGTCTTAAGAAAAAAAAGGTCTCATATCAAAGTCAGTAGGAGCAAATCTCGAAGGACGATTGCCCGAAGCTATTACAGGCTACAGCCAGCACTCCCATTAACCAATTTAGGATAATTAACTACCGGATTTCGTATCCAACAAGTAATTACCTCTCATAACATACCTACTCTGTTATTAGGGCCACGTTCATTTTGTTGCTAATGTGCAAGTTAAATTGACACTGAATTTATTTAGTTGTCGTACCTGACAATGTTACATTTTTTATGACGTTTCTTTTTTTCAATTATTAAAATCTACATCCGGTATTAAAAGTAAAACATTGTGATGTAAAGAACACAGGATTTCTAATTAATTTTTAAGCCCCGATGGAAATAGAAGGGTGTTATAATAAGTTAAAATAAGTATGAAGTATAAGTATGTCTGTAGCAATGCAGCTCACGAACGGATTAAGCAATTTTCAATACTTAGGTACCTACCTACCTAATTAGTTCCTATTAATAAAAGGTACATTTGGAGTTCATTTGCTATAGTTTTTATACAATTTAACATGCTATTTGTTGGAGATATGTTCTTATTTAATAGAAATAGAAAAGATATATTCCTTTTCTAATTTGTCCTGCTAACATACATTAGTGTTTAATATATTTTTGGGCCAAACATTGTTTAAATATTTTCTGAGTTGCTCAAACGTTGGGATATCTTCCATTGCCATAAAAATAAAACATTCAAACAGTGTAGTTACCTACAAAGAAAGCGTATTTTTTGCTAACAAAAGCTCGTGGCGCGAGTAATCAAAGGCACACATCCCGACTTGTAATAAAGTTGTATCAGATTCGTGGCTTTATATTATTTTTTAACGTTATTTCAATTATGAACGATAATAGCAAAGGGTAGACTTGCCGACTGGTCACAGAGTAAGTATCGGGTAGAGATACAACATTTATTCGATTTATATATTTTCCGTAGGTATTTACCGACAAGTAGGTACTACAGCACTAAAAGCCTTCAAAATTTACATGAAAATAATCAATTTTACCAGATTTTAAGATTGCATGGTTATTTTCAACACGAATACTATGAAAAAAACGGGGTATTAACCATGTTTAATTTTTGTTTTCTCGTGTTTTACAAGGAGCTTCATATTTCGCCAGTAATTTCAACGGGCTTGTTTACGGAACAGTTGTTTTCGTGAACAAGCCCCAAAAAACGAGGAAACAAAATTAAACATGGTAAATACACCGTTATACGTAAGAATTTTATCTGGATAAATTTAAACAAATTAAGTTATAAGACTAGATCGTAAAAGCTATACTAATTAATATTTCTTAGTGAACAAGAAACCTTTGTTGTACTGGTAATTGACGTGCCATTCTATATTTAGTTTTTGATAATCTAGGTAAAGCTTACCTACTCTATAATTATAATTATTTATTTATTTCTACAAATATATTTATTTACTTTAAAATACATTTTATTTTATTCAGATACACAAACATGCATACCACATAAGTAATTTATTTACTTATCATAGTCATAAGAACACAGCCGTTTTTGACACAATAATCTTCTAAAGTAACTCTGGTATTACCTAATTAAATTAGAAAAACATGTGGTAGTGTCCAAATTTTTTATAATTGATAAGGAAGCATTTGACACTATCTCGCCGGATGGAAAGCGACTATGTGGTCTAAAATGTTGCACGGTTAGCTAACATAACACACGGAATGATTTGAAATTATATCTTTAATGACCATTTACTTTCTGAACTCCCCTAACATATCTGAAAAGCAGTGTCTCTTCTACACCAAGACACTATAATCTATGCCTGAATGAGACATCGTCGGTGGTTGGTCGTCGCAGCGGGGGCAGATTGCTCTTGCATGACACAGCTCGCTAGCTCGCCGACTCTCGCTGAATACTCGCCACTAGATCTATTACATTATAATTATTGTATCTCAACCAACAAAATAAAGGCTTTGTTGCATACACGTGCCTATGAGATTTTGGCATCATTTATATTATTAAATGGGTTCGGTAGAAAACGGCATCATCTGAAATAGTTACGTACATCTTGGAATATTTTCAAATAATAGACCTTTTATTTCGAAGTCCTAGTTTTACATAGTTTTTTTTAAGTCTGTAAAATGTTCACGGTTTTCTTTAAAATAGAGGAAAATACCAGAGTAGAGCTTTGAAATAATTTTATTGTAGGTAAAATTTTCTGTCCATAATCTAACACGTCTTTTTACCCGCGACAATACGACTGAAAAAAGTGTTATTTTATTAAAACCTGGTTGCCTAATTTAAGGGCAAGATAATAGTGTTGTTCTAAATTATCATTCAGTCTTATTTTTAGCTAGTATCCAGTACAATAATTATTATGTTCGTGGAACAACACTAGTCCAAAGGCCCATAATCAGAAATGGAACGTTCTTATAGTCGTGACACTGTGAGTGATTGAACGCAAGACCAAATAACAGGTTGTACGAACACCTTATTATCTCGGACTGTTTAAGCAATTTAGCTGACATTTAAGTAATTCCTACGAAGTACTGAGTTACCAACCGGCCGGTGTAATGATGGTTTATTTAACGTTACTTACATTAATAAAATTAGCCGCAGTTGTAAGTACGGTTTGGACTGAGAATTGCAACGTGCCGTGCTGCAGGTTTAAAATAATATAGTTTTATTGTTGGTTAACCACTGTTAATTACTTAGTTAGCTCCAGACGTATTGACCAATTCTTTCCTCTGGGCATGATTGACTAAGGTGGGATTGTGGTATAGCTGCTGTGCGAGCCTAATCCAATTAATAATGTCCTGGGCACTACAGGGCGAAAAATAGCATGGATTAAAAGTTGCTTGCGCTGTATATATCATCTTAAACTGAAATGAAAAGGCTAAGTATATTGTTAAACTGTTTAATACAAGCTGTGTTAAACAGTTTAAGTTTAACAATACAATATAAGTTGTGGCCGTGGTGCGTTTTGACATAATCATAGAACAGACGATAATCACAAAGAAACTAAAAAGACATTTGGAGTTATCTATCACAGTAGTAAAAACTAGGAAAACAATCTATTAATTGTATATGTTGAATAAACCTACCTATAGTAGAAGGTTTAAGTTATGTTGTAAAAACAAACACTAAAATGTTAAATGCTAATTCAAACATTTCCTGAATTCTTGTTCACCGTCAAAACAAATCATTCATTCTGAATGAATAACGCTGAAAGGCCCATTAAACCAAAGACACGCTAAGCGCGCCCACACTAATTGCAGAAAACAACAGCTAAACCGCAAGACAATGCGATAACCCTGCCTTTAACCCCCTCACCAGCACACCTAGAACTCTCCTCAACCCTCTAAAGCACCGATAAAGCTCCTAAAGACTTCACCGAGAAGCTCAAACTTCCCTGGTCAAGTTAACAGCTTAGAACCAAGCTGGGAGGTCCGTCGGTCACCTCACTAATTGAATGTGTCAATCATTTTAACAACGTAAATGAATAGGGCATAGAATGTACGCCAGTTCGCGACCAGTTAAAATAGAACCTTCGAAAAATGCGATTACGAAAAGGATACAAGAGAAAGTGTTATATTGTGAGACCAGGGTATAATTGTTCAGATTGACAACCGCCCAGAGCACGGCATATTAATGTAACTAATACTCGAAAGTACTAATTGTGTAATTTTCCAGTAAACTCATTACAGGCTCGCTTGGGGCATGAGAAATCTATAAGAAATACAAGAAACTTCTGTAGAATTCTACTCACGTTTCAATGATAGTCGGGTGAGCACAATTCGTTGAGTATTTTATACGACCTGAGAAAATGTTGTGAATTTTATAAGTAGGTATAAACGAAAGATGACAAATCAATTTTGATGGCATCAAATTGTGCACGATGATGGAAGTTAGATTGATATAACTTATACTTATATTACCAATGATTTATTTAATTAATTAGATTCAAATATAAAACGTACATTATTATCAAAATGTAAAATGTCAATAATAAATTAAATCAATAAAGAAAAAAGCCTTATATTACCTACATATAATACGCATATTTTATGAATAAAATGACTTCTCTAAGTTTACATTATCAATTGATGAGAAGTACTTTTAAAGGAAAGGAAAACATTTTCTTTACTTTAGGTTTTAAGCTAGTCGGAGTGATTTTACCTTAACACAAGTTTTTGTTTCTATGTGCTTGGTTGGCCGATTGTCTATTTAAAGATGCTATGCCATTTCATTGCAAGCGATGCGGATCTGAAACATGTCTTTCGATTTAAGTTTGCGATTGTATAAGCCTGTTTGCACCTCAGGATTTTACTAAAAGCACCTATATAGGTACTTATTACCTATATTTTTAGGTTTGTTTCATAACTTATTAAAACACCTAACTACCTACTTCACCTTAAATTCTAGTTCTTCATTATGGAAGACCATCACTGTAGCACTGATTAATATTGTAAAAATAAAACCTAAACAAAAAAGGCGCCAAGAGAGGGTCGAGGCGTAACTTCTGTATTGGCGGATACACTAACATAAATTAAGATAAATCATTTTAATAAAATATGATAAACACCGTTTTCAAACGTACAAAATTAAATTGATTTCATCTACAAGCGCACAGATAAAATCGATATTATTAAATCAAATGTGAGACGCCTTATTTACATTTACAGATTTGAGGCGGTTGAAGAAAAAAAGATAATTTGTAATAATATATCATGTGTGGGTAATATTTCATCGTCTCAAATCGTGTGTGTATTTCCTTTGCCTCTGACTAGTCTCATTACAATGTTAAAAGAAATTAATGTTTAGCCTCCGGGTGTTCCTAATGCAATAACTATGATAAATAAATTGATTTTTGTTACCTTGTTAATTATGCATGGAACGTCGTAGAGTGACTGAGATTAAATTAAGGAGTTATTAATTAAAAAAGTAAATAACTTTTAGAACTATACTTACTATAAATAGTATTTAAAAAGTACTTTAGCATTTACTAAATGATATCGACATTTCTTAATGGTGGGAGGTTCTGATCGAAAGGTTTAAAAATGCCACCCAAAAGCTGCGTTTCCACATTGGTACGAGTATGATAGGACCAACAGGACGCTACTTACTCTAGCCTTGCTTCACATAGCCGTAGGTAATCGTACCGTCGTACCAGACAATTTCTTACATCTCTGATGAAATTCCAGCCTTAAATCATCTTGCACGCATGAAGCTATAAGTTTCGTACACCAAGCTCCAAAAAGTAAACATGTTCAAATCTTACACACTTTGATCATCACCGCCTCCTTTCACATCACCCCAAAAACCTCCAAATATGCTAACGTTACTGTTTCGTACCTTAATTAGATACTATAACAGTATGGTCATCAAAATTTATTACCAATAAAAAGGAACATCATTTCTGAGCAATAATTAAGTAACTCCATGATTGGTTCATATTAATTTTTAATGGCATCATCAGAGAGTAACAAAAAATGCGCCAAAATCACCTGGTTAGTTCAGGTAAGGGTCATGGAATAAAAATATTCTTTTGCATATTTACACCTGCTATTAATTTTGTTAGTAGAATCGTGGTCCAGTTGCGGCGTTTGTTTCTGATGGGGAGGGGTGTCCTGCTGCGCTTGCGCATCCTATGATAATGACCCTATTTTAAGGGTAGCGCTTGAGATTATTTTAGAGTAGTGGCGAGTTGAAGGGTTAATTTTGATAAAATCAATAGGACAACCAAAGGTTGCCTGGAAAAGATTGCTTTAAGCATTAAGGCCGCCCATTGTATCTTTCTTAAAATTAACTGTAAGGTTTTATTATCATTTTTATCATTTATTATTTGTTTTGTAAATGTTCGGTAGATACAATGAAGTAGATAACCTAATCTATGGGACCGAAACACCGAGCTAATCTAACCTAATGCCTTAGGCTGAAATCTATAATCCGTACTTTGTCCTTGCTAAGCAATAACTTTAACTTAAGACAATTATTATTATTGGTAAAAATCGTGTAAAGCTATCTTCGCAACTATCCAAAGTTTTTGCTTAGTTAAGTCGAAGTTTTTCAAATTTAGAATGTAAGCCAATAAAAAATAATGACCTCAACTTTGCTTCTCTGTTATGACTATGAAGTTATTTTTATTTTATTCCTATGTTGTTAAATGTTGCAGTTTTGCATATCGATATTTTTAGTTTCGTAGTTTGTTTTATTTTTGTAACTTTTTCGTTGCGAATAAATAATTCATTTCTGTCTTTCTTTATTTCTTTCATTTTACATGATTATTTTTGGCCATAAATTCCTCTTTCTACCGTTCTATTTTATGGTGCTCCCTCACTGCGAGCTTTCGCGTGTAATGTAATGTTGCAGATTCAAAGTCACGTAGGTAAAGCGCGCACCTTATAATGTAACATTACACGTGATTGCTCGGGCTGAAGAAGCTCCTTTAGATAATCATTGTAGACACATAAATGACTCTATGATTCTCCGATATTTAGATATGAGATTCGATGATATTTACTATAAATATTTTAAAGGAAAACATCATCTTCAAAAATTCACTCGCGGCGAGATTTGAACTCGCGTCCCTGGATCAATACTCCAGTGCCTCAACCACTCGGCTACATGAGTTCCCATCTCGAGCAGCGAATTTTAAGAATATGAATGTTTACCCTGTCTACCATTGTATACCAATATGCCTTGAGCAATAAAAACAAATTACAAAATATTCGATGATATTTACGTGATCATTTAGAGGTAGGTGTTTATTTTTCCTTCATGCTTAATCCCCTATTTCATTATATAACTTAATTATGATGACACAGAGGAACTATTGGTGGATCCTGTCTAATTTGTACGGTAACCTTAACGATTATTATATACCACTTACGCACACTCACTCTCGTAACACTCATATCTACTTAGATATTATTCACGTCTCTTCACTTCTTTTCTAAATAATATACTTATGATGCGTATAATTCAGAATTCTAACAAAACTTTTAAGTGTAATGATCACTTTGCTCTGATAGCCTGGATTCGATTGTGGAGGTCTGGAGACCTGTAAAACGCGTTACCTAAACCTACGTTTGGGCTCCAGTCTCCATAATTTTCTGTTCTACATCTTTATATTAGTGAACCTTACTCTTATGTTTTATAATTGTAGAGAAAATAAACGTTTATTTATTATTATTATTAACTCTATGGTAGTAGAAACGAGAACAAAAAAAACAAGTTACAGAGCCTCAAACAAAGCACAGCGCATCAACAAAAAATCAAACTTAATAGATTAATTTCAGCTTCTTTTTCTCTCCATAATAAGCACCATATATCTCTCTGTAGGAGTCAAAGCTACCACAATCACCAGGGCTCAGTCTCGGCGAACAGTTGATTGAATTAAACATATTCATCATACAAATGAGTGTTTGACCTTTTCGACCTTTCGATGAATATTGTTATGGTTTGAAGATACTTTTAGAAACAGTATCTCGTACGCTATAGGTTTAATGCTGCCGTTTACATTTAAGGATTAGGAATCAATCGATAATTCAGAATAAAATGTATTTTAAAACAGTTGAATCTAAGCTAAGCCATGTTCCCACCGCAATCCAGACGACCGCTGATCCAACCACAGAATCATGGCGAACGAGCCCTAGAAAAGAGTCATACTGAAAACAATACTTACTTGTATGTTATAAACATAAAATTGTTGTGATATCTCAGAGCTTTTAATTTCCAATATTACAACAATTTCAAAATCACAGATACATTTAAACTGAGCAATCTGTGGTTACCAATAACTTTAAATCTAAAGCGATTAGTTACCAATCCCATAGCCTGCTAATCGCCCATACCTATTTTAGAAACATGTTTTTTTGAAACAAATTGATTTGCACACTTACAGCGGCACGCGGCCAATAGTTTATTTAAAGTCATTTGATCATATTAACTGTGTTTGTAACACCTAACAATGTCCCGAGCACTACAGCGTCGTAAATAGCAAGGTGTAAAAGTTGCTTTGTATTAATCATCTAAAATTAGATAAAAAGGCCAATTTTTGTATAACAATATTGTGATGAACAACCTATACAATCTATTTTCTGCCAACAGTAGGAAGTGTCTACGTAAAACCTGTAACATTTATCTCAACCAAAATAACCCCTAGCCTTACAGGTGCCTATTTATACTGAATTACGACGTGCGAACGTATCATTACGTTTATCTCGCAAATAGCCCGCAAAACGTTCGAACGATAAATTAATACTTTCCACTAAGCTTAGAGAATGTAACGAATTGGTAAACTTAGAATAGGTTACGTGGAGTAATGAATTTTAACTTCTGGTTACATCGGAACGATGTTATTAAATAATTTGTAAGCATCGAACTCGTTTGTTCTGAGTTAGATGTTTTAAGAGATGAAAAAGCGAAGTCGAAGAAAGCGAATAGACCCCCGTATTTTCGTAGCTACTACAGTATACATTTTGTTCCATAAATTGTTGTTTTGTTACGAACTTTCATTTTTATTAATTTTTAAATTTCTTGGCTCACGACTTGAACATCGTATTTTCAAAATGTTCAGCCTTTATCCGTTCACTACTGAGCATAGGCCTCCTCCATACGACGCCCCAAACAACGATCGCTAGCTACCTCCATCCAACGACTCTACACGACCGGTACAATGTCGTTGGTCCCCCGAGTAAGCGGTCGCCACAAGACTCCGCCTTGCATTATATCGTGGTCGCCACATGAGGATTTTTATGAAAACATCACTATTCTCAAAATAAGAAAGAAAGAAAGAAAGAAATTATTTATTCGCAACGAAAAAGTTACAAAAATAAAACAAACTACGAAACTAACAATATCTATATGCAAAACTGCAACATTTTTGAAGCGAAAAGGTCTTCAACTCAGCATAATGCGAGCCTTTCGACTAGCGCTGGTCTTCCGTTGAAACCTTTTCGGTGACGTCACTCAGACGGCACACGTCTATCAATCGAATAATAAAAAAATAAAACAAAAACATAACATTTAAAAAAATAAGTAAATACAACCTACGTTTCAAAAGTCACCTTGGATACCTTATCGTGTCTCATTTTTGAATTTTTAGTTTTTTAATTGCTTCATTTAGGTATAGTTAGTACTTAGTAGATTTCCTAAAATCTTGTATTCTCAAAACTAGTTCAAGCGAGACTACCATCTAAGTTTCAGCTTGTATTACAAACTATAACACAACTTTTCTTTTACATTTTTTTAAAGAACATTGAACTTCTATGTCGGTACCTTTCGCTATCTCGACAAATTATCCTGAAAATTACTCCACCTAATGAAATGAGTAGTAAAATTAATTAATTTTTGCATTTTATTATATTAGGTAGATACCGCGGCGCATGTAATAATAATCGGCAGTCTACAATGTAAGTCTCGATATTCTCTTTACGGGCCTTTCTCACTTAGCTATTTAAATAAATTATATTTACTTATAGTTAAGACTAAAATTTATAGAGTAGATACCTAATTAGAACAAACCTCACGAGAAAGTAATAGTTGTAGAAATGTGCCGAATTTTCGTTTGCCATTCGGTATTTCTCGTATTTGCCACATAATTAGATTTCGCAGATTAAAAGCTTACTCAATAAGTAAGTAAGCTTTTAATCTGCTTAGGAAATTAGAAAATATACTTATTTATTTCAATTACCTAGGTATACTGTCGCTTAGTCAATCATACAAAGCTCTAGCGTTATCTTTTAATCATTCAAATTTGATCGGGTTCATAAATAAAAGAAACCTAAATCTAAAATGACACAATAGGAGACCTTACCGCTGAGAGCGGTTTCTTCCAGGCAACCTGGGGATGGAGATGATCACACGAATGATTAAAGAATTAGGTTCGTTTACTTTAAATATTTTGAATTTAAAAAATGCGTATAATTCGTTTAAACGCCCACCAAAATCACATTAAGAGTCGACTCTCAAAAGACCCCGATCAAGTGTACCAACTCCGCAAAACTCATAAAACGTTATTGCCATGTTCCATTATCCTTCATAATTCGATGGTCCTTATAAGAATAGCTTATGTTATCGAGCCGTTGATGGTTTACGAGTAAGGGCAAAGATATTTAGAGAAATAGAAATAATATTTTGTAACTTCGCTAGTCCAAAAGATAGGAAAACCTAGGTGTAAGAGGTTACAAACCATTTTCTTTAGTTTATGCACCGGCTATGTCGTCTAATGAACTAAACTCCTTATACGTTATAAGCCGATTTTCTGAAATTTTCAGCTATAAATGAACTGCATACAATAATTTCCTTGTGCGCCTTTTCCTATGCAAAAAGGTATTTCCTGTTTTCTCCTTGAAAATTTCCTTCAGAGCTTCAGAATATAGAACAGAACACATTGAATGGTTTTCCTTTTTTCCACTTTAAGCCGAATACAGAAATGCAACTTAAAGTTTGAGGGGTACCTAAATAATTAAGCATGATTCTAAATTTAAAACAAGCATGGGAATTATTGAGTAGTGAGTTACTTAGTTGTTTCAGTATATCTCAAATTTTAAGCAACGTTTTTGTTTTCAGCCGTAAATTACACTGGCTATTTGAAGCAGTACAAAGCCATAAGAAAAATAAATTGAGCAAATGCGTGCCTTATCGGGTCGGTAGGGTTTTGTAGTTTCTATAAATAACAGGGTCTGCAATCTGGAAAAGTCGTTACAATTAACACCTACCTAGTACGAGTATGTAATATCCAACTAAATTTGTTCAAAATTTTACTTCTTGTTTCTTTCAATTACACGTAAATGTGAAAAGACAGTTGAGCTGTTATAATTTTCCTTTAAATTTAATTATGAACTGCATATAATTTTATGATGTGTCTAAGTACAACCACTTGGTTAGAAGGGGGGTAAAAATAAGCTAAGCCGCGGACAGACAGTAACATGACGAAACTGTAAGGGGTTCTTGTGGACTTCGAAAACCTAAAAACGATGTTCACTCTATATCTCAGCAATTTGAATCAGTTTGAGCAAAGAGCTGAGGTTGCACAAGAAATTGCTGGTAATTGGTACCGGCTACTACTAAATTGCACCTTATTAAGGTACTGGAATCAAATTAAAGTAAACCACATTATGGTTTAGTTTAAGACGGCAAAAAAGTAATTGTTTGCTATTCTTGTAAGTGGCAACCCTTATGGGTTAGAGGTAGCTTTAGGCGTATCAGCATATAAGTTAATTTAAGGGATTATATTCATTTTTATAGATGGTTGGTTGGTACTAAATTAAATAGCAATTTAGTACCAACCTTTGAGTATACATAAGCAAGCTTAGAACGTTGGTATACGAGTATGAACAGTCGAAAAATGACAAAGACGATGTCATCAGTCACCTAGGGTTACGGGAATTGACTGTTTCTCTCGTTAGAATTTATTCTAGTAATAAATATGGTGAAATGTTCAGTGTCGCGGTGTAAAATTTAACGCAAATCACTATTCAACCTCAACGTTTGAATATCTATGTATAAAGCATCTGCTTACACTTTGCGCATAGTAGGCAAATACTCAAATGCGCGCTCTATAGCTTGCTTATGTATTCTCGAAGGTACCAACCGATGGGTACCAAGTACCAACAGTGTATAAATTTAATTAATTGGCGCATCAGCGTTTCTTTCATAAAAAGTTTACCGGGATATCGGTCACATTACTTGTAGGAAAAAATAAGTTGTAGAAAATTTGACATAATAATTTCTTAATTAAACACAATATTTACCCGGTTTTACTCGTGTTTTATTTAATAACGGCATTATTACAAAGTACCGAGCTTTCGCTAACTTAATAGTTAGCTTTTTCAAGGTTGCAACGGTAAATGTTGTAATAGTATTGCAAAAGTAAAACCCAGTAAATATTGTGTTTTATTATGAAAAATCGCGAAAACCTTAGACAAAATTATACTATTTACTATGGTATTTCAACTTAACAATTTCTATCATGTTAGGCTGTATAGGAATAATTCTAAAATCTTTGATTTATATTGCAGTAAAAACGGGGAAAAAAAACAAACCGCAAACTGATGAAATATCGACCCATAGAAAAATCTCTGGTCTGTTCAATTTAAAGCTTGACTTCAGGCAATTTTGTCCCCAATCTAAACAACATAGTTCTAAGTACAAGATAAACGTAAAGTTATAGCTGAGTGATCGTCATAAACCATGCGCGCGCGCATGTCTTTATCATTTCGCGCAACGTCACGGGGGTGACAAATTTATTGCTTACTCGCTGAGTCTTGAGACAATGTCCCGTTTGTTGAGCGATAAAAATGTTTACAACAACATAACAGAAATGAAATTAAGCACTACGGTGGAACTTTCAAACATAAATTCATATACATACCTACCTTTAGTCTGCCAAAATCATAACCCTTCGGGTAAAAAAAGACATTAATAGATGTGGTTCATATAGCGTGGCGATGCGTCGCCACGGCCTGTATTGTATAGCCACGCCAACAATCAGGTTTACCCTCCACAAAGATGTTTCACATCAACAGAAATTACTTAGTAAGTACAAAGATTGATTGATTGATTAATACTTTATTGCAACACACCACGATTAAATTATTACAATAATAAAAAAGAAATATGAACAACATAAAATTTGGTGGTACAATGGGCGGCCTTATCGCTTATAGCGATCTCTTCCAGGCAATCTTTGGATGGACAGGAAGCAAAGAAAGAGGACAAGGTAGGGGGATTAAATAATATTATTATTACGATAATAGTATGGCACATACCAAATAATAATGGAAAAATAAATACAATTATAATATAATTCTAATATTAAAATATTACAATACTACATAAACATACTAATAAATGACACATAATAATACACCTAATATTATACACATACCTATATACATAACATATACATACATACATAGGTACACATATACATATATATACAAAGATATAGGCCCCCGAACATTCACGTGCCCGGATCGCGATAAATATTAAGATAGTTTTTTTTTAGGTAAGAGTGGTATCTTATGCTTACCTAAGCATAATTACATTTTATGCGATAGCAAAAATACGCAGCACTGCGCCTGCCTATAACATCTGTCAGTGGAAAAGAAAACGAAATATTCTCAACAACGATGCTACGTGTTACACGCGGTGTGCAGCTAGGGAAAATCTTCATGCCTAGATCCATAAAGTTAATAAACTAGACCTCCGATCAGAAGAAACTTAAATAAAAAGTAGGTAAGTAAAAGCTCATGGGGGTTTAATATTTTTCACAAACGTCAGTAGCTAATATATAGGGGTAAAAAGACACCAATAGGGGCGGAAACTATTAAGTAATACTTGCACCTACTATGCTTTATAATGGTACCTACTTCTTACTAATATTATAAACGCGAAAGTTTGTATGTAAGTATGTATGTATGAGAGGTTGTTATTCTTTCACACAAAAACTACTGAACCGATTGCGATGAAACTTGGAATATAGGTAGCTGGGGACCTGGATTAACACATAGGCTACTTTTTATCCCGATATTCCCGCGGGAACGGGACTTACGCGGGTGAAACCGCGGGGCGCAGCTAGTATAAGTTTACGCACCTTTATAATCGATGTAACGATTATAATCATTAACCTATAACCTGGCTACCGCAAGCGATAATTTCTAACATATTTTGCTATACTCGAGGTACGTATGCATCCATTATACTTAGATAATTAACTGTAAAGACATATGACGTAATAGTCGTCATTAAAAAAAATCGACGTTTTGTCACTTTACACCGAATTAGTTATTTATTATAAAAACTATTAACGCACATAACTTATCCGCAAGGAAAAAGACATTCTTGCGCGGTCAGCTGGGATGGATTCGAAACCACGACCTTCGGAATGAAAGTCAGCGTATCTACCAATAGACCGAAACCGTTCATACGGTGAAGAAAAACATCGTATAGAAACCCACGGCTTAGCTAGTTCCAGACGTATTGACCAGTTCTTTCCTCTGGGCATGGCTGACTAGGCTGGGAGGGTGGTATAGGTGCTGGGCAAACCTACTCCACCTAACAACGTCGCGGGCAAACAGCGCCATAAACAGCATGAATTAAAAGTTGCTTGCGCTGTATAAATCGTCTAAAATTAGATGAAAAGGCCAATTATTATTATTATAAAAACAATTAATTAGCTAGCCGTAAAAACTTATAATATACCTTACATATTTGCATACAAGACTGTTCAGAACAAAAAATATGCTTCAAACAGGCTTCAAAAGGATAATCTGCGTCAGTTACCCCCAAATTGTCGTCGAGGAAACGGTTTCGATAATATTTGATAACACTTAAATATTGGTTTTCGATGAATTTAATCAAAATAAAGCCTATAACAGTAATTACGCGGCCGGGGTTAATTTAAAAATATACTATAAAAGAGGCAAAAATAATGTTTAAGCGAATTAGGCTGCCGTTGTGTGGAGATGGTCAATTTAGTCGATTAAGTCGCGGTTTTCTGTGAATTTTTTAATTAAATTACGAGGCTCGGATGCTGTAAAGTTGATGGGCAGGCTTTTTACACTGCGACCTCGCTTATATCGCATAGTTGGACAAGGTTTATACTGAGTGGGGTAAAAAAGCTGCAAGTGCGAATTGAACACGCCCATGAATTAGGATTCTCTACTATTATCACAGTAAAAATCATGGTTGTTGTATAGGAGCCCCACTTAAATAATTAAAAATTTTATTCTGTTTTTTTAGGGTTTCGTAGTCGACAAGAAACCCTAGTTTCGTCATGTCTGTCCGTCCGTCCGTCCGTCCGTCCGTCCGTCCGTCCGTCCGTCCGTCCGCGGCTTTGCTCAGAGACGGTAAGTACTAAGAAGCTGTAATTTTGCACGAGTATACATAATGTTTACGCCACAAAAATGCTACAATATAAAAATAAAAAACCCCTTTTAAAGTACCTCCCCACATGAGACATGGGGTTGATTTTTTCTTTCTTGCTTACCCCATCGTGTGGGGTATCGTTAGGTAGCTCTTTTAAAATCATTGTGAGTTTCCAATAACAATTTTTAATTTTAGGGTTCCGTTTTCGAAATATTGAGCTTTAAAGTGTTTTTGAGTTTTAGTTTTTAGAGTTATTTGTACCCCCCTCTAACAGCCAAACGTTTATACTTGGATACGTTGTTGTATAAAGTGTCAGCGATAACAGAATTACATCATCTGTGAAAATTTACATCATCTGTGAAAATTCTGTCTAGCTGTCACAGTTCATAAGATACCAGCGTGACAGACAGATAGAAAATGAAATCTTAGTGCAACCACTCCGTTTTTACACTTTCAGGACGGAACTTAAAAACAGCCGAATAGAAACCTTCCTCCTTTTTTTTTAAAGTCGGTTAAACAAGAATAAACTGTTTAATTTAGAAGAGCTCAAAACGCTCACCTTGTTCGGAAGCTTAATTAAATCCCATCAACCATAATCGATCTACAACACCGAGCACCGGGTTGATTACGGTAGTGTATTATGGTGCGGGCCATATTAGCGCCATTTTCCCGTGCGCATACGCACCGGTATTATTGTAAGTACGACGATATGCCCGCGACTGCGCCCGTCTGTTGTATAGTCATTGTGGTTTGATTCAATAGAACTTACCTATAATATGTTTTTTTAAACGATTAAAAGTTACTTTGATGTGCCACTCAACGCAATTTTGTTTGAATCTAAAAAAAACTAGGCTTGTACTATAGGTCGAAAACAAACCGTTCATTACCTTTGATGCAATCTCTTTTTTGCTTATTATAAAAAACACCAGAATCATCATCGTCATGATGATGATGATGAGTTCAAAACTTTCGGCCGTCCGTACCTCGGCCGGGGCACAGCCCGCGCTTGTGACGGTTGTGTTGGTCTATGATTTATATTAGACCGTCACAAGCGCCCGCCCGCGCCGGCCGGGTTCGAACTTCGTTGTCCATTGCTCGGCCGCCGCTCGGTTGCAACAGACCGATCGACTGCTCGCCGCAATGGACAACGAAGCCGGGTGACGGTCTAATATAAATCATCCCTTACACGGCGAGCCATTCGAGTCAGTAGATACGTAGTACCTTCGTATTGCTGCTGGAGTTACCTTGAAGGATTTATATTAATAGACTGTCGCGACGAGGGCGAGCCATACCCCGGCCGAGGCACAGACGATACGCGGTCTCAAAACTTCACGAATTTTGTATGACGCTTTGTTAATTTGTGTTTGGAGTTGCGTGTGCCGTCCGTGCCTCGGCCGGGGCGCGACCCGTGGTCGTGACGGTCTAATATAAATCATCCTTAACACCACATACCTACCGACTGCATAAATGCTACCGTGTGACGTGTTACATTACACCTCGTAACGTTGGTCAAACACCTCAACCTACCTCAATACCAACATACAAACTTTTATCTTTATAACAGTAGTAGAAAATAATAAAATATGTATTGCAGAATGATTATGTCCGGCAACACTTTACGTTGCATTTGCATAATAAAATTATCTGGATAACGAGGTAAACCCAATTATTGCACGCATAAGGGCCATGCGTGCAACATGCCTTCAGTTTATTTTAGTTCTATTTTTGTTAGGGCTGTCAACAAGATGTCATAGACCTTCCTCCTAAATCTAAAATCCTATACGGAATGAAAATGTAGGAGAATGTCTATAAGCATATACAATATGTAACGGGTAAGCCCTTTTAAGCCGAAAGGGGGTTGTTCTAGACGTCTAGGCGAACAACTTTTGTTCTACGACTTTTGAAAATTCGAACTTTTTTTTTTTTAAATTTTGGGGTTGTTTCACTGTAAAAACAGCTTTTTTTGAAAGTAAAGGTAATTGACGGTTTGATTTCAGTAGACCAAACTAAATGAAAGGACAAAATAAGGTCAATGACCTCAAAATCTAAGAAACAGCTGATCTTCACGTAAACTTTACACTGAAAATTTTCGAAAAGTACTTCGAATTTCCAAAATTCGTAGAACAAAAGTTGTTCGCCTACACGTCTAGAACAACCCCCTTTCGGCTTAAAGGGTCTTACCCGTTACATCTTGTATACTATACCTTATAAATTTGCAAGAACTTGTAGGTATAATAAGTTTCATCAAAATCGGTTTAATAATGAGACCTGTGGAGGAAAAGTCGCAAACGTACCTAGGTAGGTACTCGTACATATAGTAACAAACATATTTTATAGACGGAAGCAAATTTTGTCAGACTTGAAACAGAGAGGAAAAATAGGGATATAAGATGATTTTATATTGTTTCTGCGCCAATTTTTAACAAAGCCAAAACATAACGGGTCGTCGCTAAGCGGATATTTGTTGATTTCATTCAAAATTTCAGAATCTTTTAATCCGTTATCTATGGTAGGTAGGTAAGTTTGCGAATTACAAGCAAAGACTTGTAAACTTTGGAAATATCTACCGTACTAGAGAGGTAGGTATGGCTACTTGAAAAAAAAAACAATTAAATTAAGCTTAAGCTTGCTCAAGCTTTGTTATGCCAGTATCCGCTAATAACTTACAAACCATAAAAATAGTTAATATTTTCCTCTCCGTGCGTGTGTTAATTTGAGTTATGGCTTGCATTCACGGCAACAATAAACTGGGTGTATGTTAAAATGTATAAACTCATAAAGTAAAAATACTGAAACTCAAAATACTTAATGATTCAAAATACATAAAGTTAAATGGTATAAGGTAAAATAAACTCCAAATTATACTTATTACAATATTTAGATCTTCTCTTCATAACGCCTGTTTTACTCAAACTACGGAAAAAAACTATTCGGCGAATCCTGACGAGGATAGGTTAGGTTATTATTAGAAGATGATTACACGCAGCGCTTTAGAGAGCTAGCGAAGCGAACGTGCTTCGGAGGCAACTGCCAAAGTCTAAATTATAAAAAAAACTTTATACATATTAATTTTAACTTATTTTACTTTATATAAAATAAACGTTGTGTTTAATAATCACTTTTTATTTATTTATAGCATACGGCGTTACGGCGACGACTGCTGCGGAGGCACGCTCGCTTCGCTCGCTCGTCAAAGTGCCGCTCGTCCGTGTAATCTTGTTCTAACAATTACCTAACCTATCTGGTCGAGGTGCTCTGTTTTTTTCATCACAAAATGATATCAAATATGATTCAAATGATGTACCCTTCAAAAATGAAATAAGTTGAAAAAGTAAAGTCAATTATCAATTTAAATCTTTATTTGTTTTGGAAAAATATGTTTTTTGATTAAGGTAGGTATTCTAAATTTGTTTCTTATAACATTATGTAAGTAGTTCGTAGTATATCATTTGAAACATTTTTTATTGATTTTGAATGGTATATACCTTGATCATTAGGTATTTTGATTTTCGGTAATTTAATATTATGAAATATAACGTTATTTATTTTGAGTTTATACATTTCACCATACACCCCAATAAACTAGTGAAGTACCTACCTACTACATAAGTAGGTAGAATGATTAAAATTAACACGGACTTGTATTAAAAATAACAGAAAACTAACTCATTAGTTATGCAACATTTTATACTTTAGTAACTCTGCGGCCTGATTACGTAACTATCTTAACTGAAATAATTGAAATTTTTCACGTCATTCAGTAGCAAACAAATTGCCATTGCAATTACAACTAGCCACTGAAACTGTCAGATTATAAATTCATACTCGCAAAAATCAAAAATTTCAATCGTTTCAATCAATATTTATTAGCAACAATGTTACATAATCAGCCAGTGGGTCATGAATTATGTTGCATTTCATTAATACAAAAGTACAAGTTCTTACTAAACGTGACACGTAAGTAATTATGCCGTTTCGTAGTAGGTCTGTATTACAATTTACTTACAATACAAAATTAATGCCCCGGGCTGAATGGTATTTTTGTCCTTTGCCATAACCACCTACCAATTATTAAAAATAAACGTATCGTCTTATCACCTGTAAATGCATGCTGTGTCAAGTTGTCCACAATAATAAGTCCATGGATCAATTTTATTAATAGCTGTCGACATTTAATTAGGGTTAATTATTGATATGGGATGTTTCCACGTCACAACGTTCAAAACGTGAAACAAAGTCATCATGGTCCAATAGACTCGCCAATCTGAACCTTAATCCACATGTTTCTTGGAATACTGAATATTGGTGGCACTAGCAACTAAATAAATAAGTAATGATAAAATTAAAAATTACACTTACCTACGTACTTTTACACGTACGTACGAAAGTTTGTGTGTACACACAAACTTTCACATTTACCTATAATATTTAGTAGGTTATTCTGTTGCCTATAAAGGCAAATTTAGTTAGATACTCGCATATTTGCCTTAATTGCATAGGTAGGTACTTTTTCGTGCGTGTTTTTCGTCATTCAGCCTGAATTTTAACTGCTAATACTGCCATGAAGAAAAACAGCAGCCGAATCAGTAGCCGAACAATTACCTATTGTCTAATTCACACTAACATTTACTTAACCGTTACAAACACCTGTTATTTTTTTTTCTTAAGAAAGTATTGTTTTTCGTATTTTAGCAAAACTTATGTAAGTAGATTATCTGATACAACGCCGATCGGTGCTACAACAATGTAAAAAATGTTTTTTAGGCAAAAGGCTTTTCGTGGCTGAATGATGGTTCATCCTAAACGAACGAACAGCCTAAACCACCAATAGTAAAAAAACATGGGGTCGGACTTACGCGGGTGGAACCGCTAGATCCTAAATAGATAAACTGTAGGTACTTACCCTTAAAATGTAGGTACCTATAAGTATTTACCTTTTTACTTACTGACAATAACAATTATTTTGCCAACCGCAATATTACTAGCTATTATTACAAAGCACAGTTGCATGCCATTTGGGTGCCTAATTTCTTTTAGATTAAGCAATTTGTGGTAATCTAAGGACAATCGCGTGTTAAACTCGGCATAGAATTATCCTGAGACGGAAGCTTTGATGGTCACCCTATTGCGGGTTGTAAATTGTCATTAAATTATGGGGATGCGAGATTAAACTAATATTAGTGGTTCTAATTTGAGCATTTTGGACACAAATTCGGTAATATTAGTAGCTTTTATCCGCGGTTTTGTTTGTGTAATTGGCCCCGACTCCTGACTCTTCGGTAATTGGGAATGCCGGGATATGCCAGACAAACAAAATAATATTAGGAGCAGATATTACTTAAATCTTTGCGCCCAAAACTGTAGCAGGCGAGGGATGCATTTAAACTAACGTGGTTGTTTTAATTTTTATTTAGGAACAAGTATTTTTGTTGTGCTGTTTTAATTTGTTTTTTTTTACATAGGTAGCACGATATTTCTCCAGTAGTTAGATTAAGTTAGGTTATATCACAACTAATATTTGTTGCAAAGTGTGGGACCTAGCTTTATGATAGATAACTTGATTATTGATTGATGAGGCAGAATTTCAATTGTACCCAAATCAAGATAGGTAGGTGGGTAGGTACTTATTTTGTTAATAAGCCGCCAATAAATATTCAAAGAGAACTGTTGCGACGCGGTCGATGCGGTTGGGCGAGGCAACTTCATATACCTCACATACCTAAACTGATGGTTAATCATCATCATCATCATCAGCCTGTTGCAGTCCACTGCTGGACATAGGCCTCTCCAATTTCACGCCACCTAGATCTATTTTCGGCTTCTCGCATATCATTTGATAGGCTTACTAAAAAAGTACTTAAGTATTTATTATTATGAATCTTACTAAACATTTATCAAATACCAGTACTATAATTACATACAAGTTACAAAAAGTTCCACGGCTTATAATTAAAGTGAATGACCATTGCGTCCAAAAGTGCCCATCACACTGCCACTGGCGGCATTACCTCGTTTAGGCCTACTTACTTAGGTCCGGCAGATAACTAACGACCACGAAAGTGCAAATAGGACACAGGGTCATCGACTCTCATTTCCCTTGTAAGCATCAAACGGGACCGTTTTTTCAATGAACTGCGATTTCCAGTATGTGTGTATAATTTCTATGGCATGAGTGAGCTCAGTAAAATTTCTGCGAACATAACTGATGGCTGATGTGATGTAGTAGGCTTGTAGCTGTACCAGTCTTTGCCTACGTTTTGATTTGATCGGCCATCTTGGAGTTAGGTACCCTTACACCACCATTTGTAAGGCAAAGTACTAGGGGAACCCTTCACTGCCTGGACTATACTTCCGCTAGTTAATTTTACCGGGTCTTATCATCATCTTCAGCCCGTTGCAGTTCACTGCTAGACATAGGCCTCTCCAATGTCTCCGGGTCTTATATCGCGTTTTATTGCCCCATCGCGACCAAGACCATTGTAACATGGTTGAATCGTTAAGAAAATAAATAATAATATCAGAATATAAAGTAAAACGTGTGAATTTAAAGTTTAATCCTACGCTATTAGAAACCTACTCAAAATAATATTGTGGCGGACACAGTACCTACTAGATGGCGTTACTAGTATGAAATCCTGAATCGCGATATCAACTCTGCTTCGTGCTTGAGGTACAGTTTAGCTTAACCTAAACTCTGGAAACAGAATTGACTGATGTGCTAGCTGTATTATGTTTATTTGTCTATCATTGGGTTTCACTTACACCACTTTTGGGCAAAGTACTATGATACCTTTTTAATTACAGACAATTTTGACGTTTTGCTTACTTGTATTAGGCATATTTTCTTTAGGATGAAGTGTCAAATCGTAGACTACAAAAAAAAATGAAGTATAGGGACTATAATACGCTATTACTTACATAAAATAATACAACAAATTAGTGGCAATACAAATATTTATTTGAAATAAATATACCAAGCAGAATAACACTCAGTTATTCTGCTTGGTCTCCTTGGGCGACTGTAATGCTTGTGCCAGGTACAGTTTTGCCAGGCTCTGCGAGCAGAACTGAGAAATATGCTGGGAATATTGATTAATTTGCCCCGCCACTATCATGGGATTCAGCCTCGGAGGGACGGGATGAGGTTTGAAGAGTTTGTTCACATCCTCTTCAGGGAGGGCCGGCTCATCTTTCGCTGCGCGCGCCGCGTTCTCCTGTTAATTACAAGTATTTATTAGGCTACTATTTTAATTATAATGAATGAATAAATTAATTTCATTTATTTATCGGTATTTTTTTTCTGTAAAAATATTTCTACACTAGCTGCGCCCCGCGGTTTCACCCGCGCAAGTCGCGATCCCGCGTTGTTCTTACACCTACCGCACTGCAAAAATCCACACTTAAACGGACGACCAGGGAAGTACTGATGATGCCAGGCGCGGTAGAGCCTGGCGCGGCAAATTAAGGCAAAATTTGTATGTCAGTAAGTGATGATGACGATGGATGACGATAGATGACGATGGATGCCGATGGTTAAAAAACAACGAAATTACGCAATTTTTATTTTCTATTTATTTGAATATGGGGCCTGGTAGTCGGCATTTTGTTTTTGTTTTATGTCACCTATCTAAAAACCATTGAAAAGATGAGACAAATCTATCAATACTTTAATTAAAGAAATCCATCGCGTAGTTTGGAAGATACGAGCTGAGGAAGAACTCTTTCCTTGCAGCCGGGTAAAAAGGAGTGCATACAAATGTGGAAACTCGACTTGGACAATAGTTTCGATGGTAAACACCTCATTTCGATCATTTGCCGCCTTATTGCCCAAATAAAAATGAATAAAAAAGAAAATATCATATTTTGATGTTTTTGACCCGAAAGCACACGCGTGCGCAGAGTGTGCAATACGTCGAAGGATAGTAAAAAATAAGTAGATTAATCATCCTAAGTCAAAAGTTTGCGCAGTCTTGCGGTTCTAAAAAAAATTGTATTATGTATATTTTTCCATACATTATTTTTTTCAAAATGGTGACTTTGCATCGCAATGGTTATTAGAAAGTAATTATGGTGATTTTAAGGGTTCCGTAACAGTTACCCATCATTTTCCGATAAGAAATGTAGAATAAAAAAAATTGAAACCTTAAGTCTATGGGAATGCCATTTTCGTTCCAGTGTGCGACGTAGATTTGGGAATACGATGCTTTCGATAACGGGGTTGAAAAACTACCGCGCAAGGAGCGAGCAGAAATTGTCTATGGCTTCTGTCGTCGACAATTTCTGCTAAAATTGCTAAAAATATACATGTAAGTAACTAGGATACCCATTTAAGCCGAAAGGGGGTTGTTCTAGACGTCTAACAACTTTTGGAAATGTAAAGTACTGTTTGAAAATTTTAAGTTTGAAATTTTACTTGAAAACCAGCTGTTTCCTAAAGTTAGGAGTCATTGATCTTAAATTGTCCTATCATTTAGTTTGATCTACCGCAATCAAAATATTCATTGAATTTATTTTCAAAAACAGCTGTTTTTTTTTGGTAAAATACAATAAAGAACTCGTTTTAGTGCGTTAATTGAATCAAAAATTAACAAACTAGGACGGGATCATTTGATGTAACTCAATGCCGTCAGTTGGCGTTTACGTGCCTAAGTTGTAGTGAATGTAAATTAAATTGAAACGATAATTGGGCGTATGAGTCACCGCGTCGGTAGACTAAGAGGCTTAAGTCGCATTCCCCGGATTGGATTGAGATGCGTTGGTCTGACGTAGACCGTGCGCAGTGTTTATGTGGATATATCTTTTCCTTAAAAAAATGTTCTATGAACGTCCAGTTGCAGTGCGAGCTTAAGCATTTAAAAAAAATATAACCTCAAAATTTTCATAAAAAAGTTTCAATCTCCAAAAGTCGTAGAACAAAAGTTGTTCGCCTAGATGTCTAGAACAACCCCCTTTCGGGTGAAATGGTCATCCTCGAAACACTCTTTATAGGTACAATATTAGTACCTGTGCTCTCTTGACGAGCCACCGATGCTTGTCCTGCTGCTGCCTCACGACGAGCTGCTGGTAGCGGTTGAACTTGATCGCCTCCTGGTTCAGTTCGTCCACACGCTCCATCAGGCTGCGGAGTTGACCTGAAACATCAAAACCATCGATAAATTAAGTACCTACAAGAATATATTCTATTTTTAAACGATTAATTAAGATTTCTCATTATTTAGCCTTGGGTTTTAGCGATTTAGCTTAATAAAACACAATATTTGCTGGGTTTTACTCGCGTTTTATTGAATAACGGAAATAATGAAAATTATTACAACAGTACCAGTACAGTACAGTTTCTTATTATTTCTTGACATATAACGTAAAACAAGGTAAAGATAGTGTTTCGTCAAAACTAAATGGTACAATCGGGATTACGCGGGTGCAACCAGGAATCAGAATTTAAGGAGACGCGAGACGTCCTGATACCCCCGGATCAAAAGTAGCCCCATATCCCTGTCCGAGGTCTATCTCTACACCACAACTCATCAAAATCAGTTCAGCAATTCAAACGTGAAAGTGTCACAGACAGACAGTTATTTTTGCATTTATAATATTACAAGATGCACCCCGCGGATTCACCTGCGTAAGTACCGATTATCAGGATGTGTTATACATATATACCTTGCTATTGGATCACTCTATTTAAAAAACCGCATCAAAATTCGTTGCATGGTTTTAAAGATCTAAGCATACAAAAATCCAGACAGACAGACAGACAGCGGAAAGGGACTTTGTTTTATACCATAACTAGCTGCGCCCCGCGGTTTCACCCGTTAAGTCCCGTTCCCGCGGGAATATCGGGATAAAAAGTAGCCTATGTGTTAATCCAGGTCCCCAGCTACCTATATTCCAAGTCTCATCGCAATCGGTTCAGTAGTTTTTGCGTGAAAGAGTAACAACCTCACATACATACATACAAACAAACTTTCGCGTTTATAATATTAGTAAGAAGTAAGATATAATGAGGGTATAATTCAAGAGCCGTGTTGGTCTAGCGGTAGATACCCCGACTATCATTCCGAAGGTCGTGGTTTCGAATCCCGGCCGCGCAGCAATGTCTTTTTCTTTAAGAAAAAAATGTGTGCAATTGTGCGCTATTAACATCGCTCTTACGGTGCAGGAAAACATCGTGAGGAAACCCACGGCTTAAAAACACGCACAAAGGCCCAATAGTAGGTCTATTTGCGGAAAAACAGTTAAAACTTTAAAATGAGGGTAATTTTACACACCTTCAAGCACAGAAGCAGTACCTAGATCCAAGAACTTGGACCCCTCCTCCTCAGGCATTAGCTCAGTGACCTCCGACATCATTATGTTTGTCAGCGGAGAGTTGCGGATAACGATGGGGACCTCGATGAACAGGTTCTCGTAGCCTATCTTCAGGTTACGCAGGGCTTCCGGAGTGTAATCACCTTCCTTGTACATTGCTATAGCCTGAAAACGTTGAGTAAATTATTTTAAATACACAAGAGCAATTATAAGCCTAAATTGTCTTATTGTGCGGGTTAAGCAATGCCTGACATGGTCATTACTTAGATAGGTAACCGACGATTTGTGTGGCAAAACATCATTTTCTTGCTTTGGAAGGCATGTTAAGCTGTTGATTTCTGCAAGTCGACGTCTGAGCACCTATTTTGCATCCGGGTGGAAATTTAGTTCAATCTAGCAAACCCAACTCCCTGAGCAAAGCCAAAAGGCCCTTAATGTTTTTTGTTACCTTGGGAATAGACCTCGGAGAGGTGAATTGGCCTTATGGCACCATTAAAACTCTTGTTAAAATTAGGCGAGACACACCACTACATGAAAAATAAAAAATAGACAATTATAATAAGGAATTTTCTTATTATAAATTAGCACATGCATGCATATTATTAAAATTAAAATAAAATTATTTTGTTGGTTGATGCCTAAAACAGCCAGTTACTTATAGTATTGTTTTTATATTATACCTGAGGAGTTAGACGGTAAGCTTTCAAAGTGAGGAACCCTCGAGCTGACTTCTTAGTGTCATAGATCACCACCACACTCTCCTCAATGGAAGTCTGGTAGTGGTACTGGGACTCCAGCAATGACTGATTTAAGAAATTGCCCACATCTGCACTTTGGTACCTGAAATATTGATATTTTTATGTGGTAACTACTTAATAATGAGGCAATGTGTGAAAAAAGCCCAAAGAATCTTACTAAGAATCTTTAACTCACCATCCAACATGAAAATGATCAACATTAACTCTCCGGAGTCTCCTCATCATGTCCAGCTGGTACTCCTCCTCGTCCATGGTGTCATCATGCTTGGGGAACGGGAAGCAGTTGGTGATCTCCAGGCGGTTCTCCACCACCAGCCCTAACAGGGCTCCTTGAGCCACTTCCATGTTGCTGCATGATTCCTCATGACAGTGCTTCACTATTTTCATTACGGCCTGAAAATTTTGGTAATACAAATTTAAAGAACAATAAAAAAACTGTCGAACAATCTTGTAAAAACTGTTAAAGAAATTGTGATAAATATGAAAGATCTTGTGTAAAAAATTATTTTTTGAGGAATAGCAAACCTAATAATTTGTTAACAAGTTTGAGATCAGACACAAACGTGGAGATTACGAAAACAAACATTATGGGTACAAATCAAACATTTAGATAAGTAACTTCATTGCCAATAGATTTGCAGCTTGCAAGTTATATGAGATCATCGATCTAAAAATCAAAAATATAAGTATATATTGGTATGTTTTAGAAAGCAAGTTATGTTTATTTATTGGATTTATTGAACACAGGGAGGCAGGATGCATGCATCAGGGTCAATAACATAAGTAAGAAATAAACATAACCTATTCCACTTCATTTTACCTACATAACATAAGATTTATAGCTATTTGTTAGTCTTATTTAGGTAATTTAAACCGAAAATAGCTCGGGTACAAATTATTCAAGAATCATTTTACTGTGAAAAACAAAAAAACAGCAGGGGAAAGTGACGTGTCGAGATGCAATAGAAAAGTAAGATATTAAGTGGTTTACTGGGTTAATTTTTGTACTGGATGGTAAATAAGTAAAATAAGACTGTACTTACCAATCCATCGCACTGAACGAATGTGATTGCGGCTTCATTTTCAGGAACGCGCCTAGCGGGACCAGCACGGCTCGCCATTTTTCTAAAAGATCGATGTTTTTTTTTAAATTGAAATTGACATTTCAAACAATTGTTGCCAGAAGCAGAATCATCTTTTTCTCCATCTATGATTTCGTACGGTGCACGGAGGTATAATAAATATGTCTGTGGTGGATAAAATATTGGATTTCTTTATGATTTCTTCTCAGAGATTTCTTATGGGACGCATGGAACTATGAAAATTGAATTCGTTTGCAAGATAGCTATTCATATAATACGAATACTTTCTATATAAGCTAAGGTGATCCAAACATAGGTCTGTCCAAGAAAATTCCAATCCAATCCAAACGCTCGCGCTGCCTGGTATTTTATATAAAGAAGAAGAACTCATTCCAAAAAGCTGTATACTCTGATTTATTTTGACTGCTATACGACCATCACAATTAAAAGAACGATGTGTCTAAATCAGCTGTCATCATGGAGGTAAGATAAATAACTGGAGGAAAATCTGTCAGAATAAAAACGAGCTGAGCAAGATGGTTGTAGCAAAGGACTTGTGTCATTTTCTAATAGGGTGACAATAAGATTTTTTTTATGTGACAGATTTTAGATTTAATAATGCAAGTGCAATTGTATTTACTAGCTGCGCCCTGCGGTTTCACCCACGTAAGTACCGTTACCGCGAGATTATCGGGATAGCCTATGTGTTATTATAGGTTTTCAGCTACCTATATTCAAGTTTCATTGCAATTGGTTTAGTAGTTTTTGCGTGATTGAGTAACAAAGTCACAGACATACATACAAACTTTTGCGTTTATAATATTACTGAGACTTACGTCTCAGTCTGTGTTGGCAAATTGAAGATTTCCATTAGCAATAGACGCTCTTTAAGGATTAATAAAATAATACAAAAGGACACGGTATAAAACAGTTT
The DNA here is from genome assembly GCA_949358125.1 of Idaea dimidiata. Taxonomy (NCBI): domain Eukaryota; kingdom Metazoa; phylum Arthropoda; class Insecta; order Lepidoptera; family Geometridae; genus Idaea; species Idaea dimidiata. Next base: position 14,220,237 of record OX442337.1, read on the forward strand.
TATTAATTGTTATAGTATGCTTATTAATTTTTGAACACTTTGATTAATAAGTATAAATATTTTACAAAAAGAAATGTATCATCAAAAATCACCGTATCACGACGGGTTCCCGTGAGGCAAAGATTAGCGCTCTCGCCCGTCATGCAAGATGCACAGGTTCGAAGAAAGAAGAAGAAATTAAATTAATTTCTTTGGTGTGAAGCAGCAGCAGAAGAAGAAGGAAAATACATACACACAAAGACACAATATACTACATACTGACTGACGAAATCAAATTTTAACAGACATGACGGTCAATTACGTTAAATTTAATACAGTACATTCCTCAAAATTCATCAAATGTAAAACTAGAGGAAATTTCAAAAATAAAACTTTTTGACTAATTACTTATTATCACTCATGTTCAGCAGGTAAGTAGTAAAATATCTAACAGTATTCGTACCACCAGCGGAATTGTTGGTATTCATCGGCTTTCAATAATCGACGGGAGTAAAAGCAGGAAAGATCGAAGTGACGACTGCATACGACTGATTTTTTTGTAATTTTCTACTTCACATCCATACTGCTGAGTCATTGTTGTCGTATTTGTTCATTTTTCGGAAAGCTGAAATAATAAAATTACAGTAAAAAAAACTTACCCGAACTCAATACAAAAATCCAAAAATCATAGTCACCATAAATTCTTGTAATACAATAATAAACATATTTTGGCTTACCTATGAAATTATATATTGCAACCACCATATGATTCACTTGTACAAGTAAAAACGCAACACGTTTTCACCATTTTATAGAATTTAACGCAGCGATTTTATAAAAAAACTAATATTTTACTACCATGATGCCGCCCCATGACACTGGCATGGGTTACCATTAAAATATTAAAAAGGAAATGCGAGCCAATAATGTACTTGACGACCACGTATTACACGACCCGATTATATACGACCTGTTAAATGGAAGCCAGGATATTCGTCTTGTTTACATCCCATACAATTTGTACGAAGTGTTAAAACGAGACCCTGGCGTCCAATTAACTGACATTATCGGGTCGTGCTTTATCTGGCCGTACAATAACTGCAACCTCTTTTAATGTTTTTTTTTTAATATGATAATTTTTGTAGGCTGGCAAGATGAAAGAAGAGTTTTGGCGGGAATGCGTTAAGGAGATGTGTTGCTAAATTTTCATTTTTGTGAAACTTAGTTCAAATGCGTGTAAAATGTTTAATTTCGGGGGCATATTAATCAATTTAGTTTCGTGAAGGTGTACAAGTGTAAATAAAAGTGAAAATCAGTGCAAAACATGTACTTTAGCTTAGTGTTTTCTCCAAAGCTCCGTGAACAAACATTGTAAAAAATGGCCCCCTTTTTACAATGATTCCCTCGACTTGACTTTAACTATGACGACTTGACTGTTTTGTTCAATGCAAATAACTTGCAAATATTGATAATACTTGACACTGGCAAATGTCCGAAAGGAAAAGCCATTTTTAAAGAAGAAGAAGAAGATGAAAGAACGAGACACACTACATCGTCGATTGCTATCTCATTCGGCTCGGATTAGCCTCTGTCTTTTGTAAGGCAAAATGTTCAACTAATCAGTCCTGTTTATTTTGCTAAGTCCATTGCTGTCATACATTCGTCTGTCAAGTTTTTTTGTAATCAATGAAACTTGCGGGAGGGCGGATTTTTTATTATTTTACCTAAAAATCCAATAAAATAGTCTAAATAGATTTACGTGTATTACACATAAGTTGTGATTCATTCCTTCCGATCAAAATGCCTAGCGCTTTCAAGTGAATGTACGATGTGGTTCAAAGATAAACGTTGTGTTGTGTTTAGTGCAGTGACTACTTAATTTACTATGTCTTACATTACTCAAACTTTCCATTCGAAATAGGAAGTGTTTGAGAATGAGTCAACATAAGTTTTGGAAGGGATTGACTCCTTTAACCATATCTCCATCGCAGCAGGTACCACAAAAAATCGTCAAATTGTGCTCACTTGGAGCAGATTTTCTAGTCCTTGGAAACGACCACGGTCTATATCGTTGTGAGATTGTAGAAGATTGTTTAAACTTCACTAAAATTAACGACATCTCAGCCATAGACATATCTTATCATCATAAAATCCTATATATCATAGACCTTCAGGGGCGGCTTTATAAAACAAATATTAATTTTAAAAATAAGGAAGAGATTGTTGTTAAAGAGGATGCAAAGTGTTGCCCACACGGTTTCAAAAGCTCCAGCTATAAGGTGAAGTTCCGTAATGTCGTAACAAATGATTTTGGTCAGCTCTTTATCAGTACTGATGGGCAGCTATGGGGGTCTGGTTCGATGCCCCAGATATCATTAGACACTAGCTGTATAAAGAAGATACCTTTCTTTGAAGGCCGGACAGTGTACAGTGCTTCCGTTGGACAGAACTTTGCTGCTGTAATAGCTCGGAAAAATGTGAAGAGATCAGGCAACTATGACACTGATAGTGATAATGATGAAGAGGAAGTGTTTGCATCAAACTGCTCACAATGTCAGACAATAATAGGTCTAGCGTCCCCTGCATCTGTGCCGTCCCTATCCGAAACCTGTCCACTTGGTGTTCAAATTAGCAAATCGAGCGAAGACTCTAGTAGTACTACAGCCCCTCAGACTGATGTTCACATAGATGGTCACAGTCTTACTGAAGATTCTAGTCCTTCATCTGAAGAATCAAAAATTGCTAAAACCAATACCCAAAAAGCTATTGAACTTGATGAGCAACAAAAATCTGATGATCACAAAGAAAAAGGAGATGAAGATTGTACAGAAAGAGATAGTGGGTCTCCTGAACTTTGTACAGATAAAGTTAACAACATTTTTATGAACACAGATGCAGCTAGACAGTTTCTCAGCAGGCAGCTCTCTTGGGTATCGGCAGGAGAAGATTATCTTGTTGAATACACTGAGAAACCAACTAGAATCATTAAAGAAAATGTGTCTAATTTAACTAATTTTGTTTATGAAGGGGTAAAAACTGTTGGAGACAAGGTTGCTACACTATCTAGACATGTTAGTGGTAGCAGTGATCATTATAATGAGGTATCAGAACTTCAAATGAAACATCATAATGAAGATGCCAATTCTCTGATGTACAGCTGTGCCTCAAACTGCAACATGGAAGACCTCCAATTCTCCACAAGCACTGTGAGCAGTGAAAAAGATTTTGAAGCTGCAAGAAAAAATGAAATTTTGAAAAATATGTCAAAATTAGGTAAGAATATTTTAGCTACTGAATTATGGACTTGGGGAGACATATCACATGGACAATTAGGAATTGGAGACACTGTCAAAAGGATTAAACCTATGGTTGTCATGAACTTATCAGGGTTCGGTCTTCAAAAGGTTTCTTGTGGTAAATGGCATTGTTCCACACTCACTCTAGATGGTAGGCTCTTTATTTGGGGTTACAATCATTATCATCAGGTCAGTTTTGATTCTAGAGAAGATAAAAGTGGTCCAAAACAATTCACTGAGAACTTTGATAGTGATAGAGTTAGAGATATGACTGCTACTGACCATCATACGCTGGCCTACACTCACAATAAAAACATATTTTACATGGGGAAACATGAAGATGGATTTACGGAATCAATAGTTAATCTAAACAAGAAGACAGATAATGACTCCAAAGAAGAAAAAGACAGTGCAGAGAAAACTGATATAACTGAACTCCAAGCACTTGTAAATAAACCCCAAAATATGTGTTATCATTGGCGAATTTTATCTTCTGGCACTTTTAGTTACTGCTCTGTTGAAGAGTCTGAGAAAAATCCAGAATTTCAAGACCTGTCCATTGCTCAAAGGTATTTGGAAGAAATGGTTATTATTTATCATAACTTGGTTAAGCCTTTCCTGAAGAAAAGCAAAGCCATCACTTTACATTCCAATGTTTATGAAACCGTTTGTGATATTTTTGGTGACATATTAAACATAACTGCTTTGAATGTGCTCTCAGTGTGGCAATACGCCGAGAAACACATAAACGAATGTGATATTTCTTTAATTAAAAATTTAGAAGAGTTTATTTATTTATACAGAAGGTATTACGTAGCTGTAAGCAATTTAATTGTTATCGGTGGTTTCTCACACATAAACAATATTGTTGATGTTCCAACGAGTGTGTATAATCTATTTAGCGATCAATTACCGTCTAATAAACAGAAAAATAATAAGAAAACATCGGAAGCCATAGTCGCGTTAGCGTTTGTTCAACCGTTAACCAGATTGAGTTCATACAAATGCATTGCACAGTCTCTTTTGCGATATAAAACGAAGAGAAAAAACCTCGATCCGAAATCACATATCGAAGATAGACTGAACAAAGTCATATCCACTTTAGACACGTTAATAGACGAACAAGAAAAGAAGCGAAAAGAGGCTGAAGTCACAAAGCTATTTTGGGAGACTGTCGCAAAAAATCTTGAACAATATAGGACTCCTGATAGACGTTTGATTAGGGAATCGAAATCTAGACTATTGAACCTAATTAATCCAGGCCGTTTTTCTTCACATTGGTTTATACTTTTTAACGATCTGTTTATTCACGTCAATGGCAGCACTCCATACGTTCATCCTCTGGAAACGTTATGGGTTGAACCGATTCCCAACACAGATTCCTTGGTCAACGTCATTCAGCTAACGACACCAGAAGAAATCATTTCAGTGTCGACTACAACAGAGCAAGAGAAGACTGAATGGCTTCATGCTTTGAATTCGTCTATACGATTGATACTAAACAAGGATGCGACCTTTAAACCGCCTGCAGTTCGCTCAGCTAGTCATACGTTTTCGAGTAAGAACTCGTTTTATAAAGATGCGAAATATTGCGGAAGATGGTTAGATGGAAAAATCCATGGGAATGGAAAAGTAGAATGGCCCGATGGGAAACTTTACGTTGGCCAGTTCCAGATGAATGCTTTATGTGGACATGGGAAAATGGAGATGCCAACTCAAGGTTAGTTTGTGTTGCACAAATAAAAAAAAAATTACGTTTTCGTTATCTTAGATTGGAGTTAATATGCGAAACATTCCATTACTCGGTTGCTATCTCGATGAGAAGTTCATGATAATGAAGGCTCGTCTACGTACATATTCAACGTCTGCATTGTATTACCTAATTTACATAGTTCTGTATGCAGATTTTAGAAAACTAGGCACCTATGTGTATTTCGGTTATTCTAAGACCATTTCTAGATCATATATTAATTGTATTTACCTACTATCATGTACTCTGTGAATCGGTATATTTCAGGAATCTACGAAGGGCAATGGAAGGACAATCTACAAAACGGTTATGGCGTCATGAAATACACTAACGGCGATATTTACGAAGGTTACTTCAAAGATGGTCAGCCTCACGGTCATGGGATAAAAAAGCAAGGCGATTTCACCTCATCAAGTGCCACTATTTACACGGGCGAGTGGGTGAACGGGGTCAAACAGGGGTATGGAGTGATGGATGACATTGGGAAGGGAGAAAAGTATCTAGGAAATTGGAGCGATAATAAGAAGCATGGATGTGGGTTGATTGTCACTTTGGATGGAATTTACTACGAGGGATTGTTCATGCAAGATGTTTTGACGGTAAGTGAAGTCTCATTCCACGAGTTTGTAGACGTGGTAGTTGGTACCTACCTATTATATTCATTTAAGTTTAACCTATTCGATCTTACTACGTTGCAAAGTTTTTCTTTTCTCCTCTTTGCACTTTTCAGTCTTTAGTGCTAGTTGGTTTGTAGATTTCTATTCAACTCATCCGCCATTCTGGACTCGTGGTGGGGTTTTGTCTAATGTTCCGGACATAGTCCGTAGTGTTTCTTGTCTACCATGGGGTATTAAGGCTGCTTTTCCACCTTAAATGTGCTATGCAGCTATGCTGCGAAGATGTGAAATCTACTCTACGAAAATACGCTAACCTATATGCACCAAATAATAATAATTTTGATTGGTGAATATCAAACACATCCATAGCATCGTAGCATAGCACATCTCTGGTGATGGAAAAGCAGCCAGAAGCCTGCCTATTTCTAATGGTGTTCGCCAGCAATGTGGCGAAAAATAATAAAAATTAATAATAAGTAATAATAATTTCATTTATTTTGGGTAGGTTTAACACTGTACGTACAATCTGAACAATTTGTATGACTTACATAACTAAGAAAACAATAGTTGTACAGCGCCTAAAAAAGGTTGCGTCCTTAGCTTAATGTCTAAATTTTCAGGATGAACCTTGTTGTGACGCACGGTTATAAGTAGGTAGTTAAAACTAATATTCTTTTTTTTTTGATTAGGTTTAGACTTATCAGAATAAAAAAACGTAAATAATATCTTAATGGTTGACCTAAATCGTGACTAGCAAATTTTCAATTGCTAATTGCGTTCAACGTCTGCAAGGATTTTCCTTTGACCTAAAATTTATTCAATTTGCTCAAAGTTCCAAGGTTAACTATATTTTCGTTCTGCATGAAATTTTCAAATTAAATTTTCGGACTTTTTGCTTTAACTAATTAATTCTAATTGTTTGTGAATTATCTGCATAAATGTGGGTGGTGACCAAGACTAACAATTGTTGAATTTAAAAATAAATACGCGATTGAGTTCCGGAAAAGGGAAAACACAAATCGTGTATATTAAAATTAAAAATGGTGTATATTTTTTTAACTTATAACTATCAGACAGATGCGTGTGTACCTAACGCGATAGCAAAGCACATGATAGTATTACAAAACACCATTGTTTATCCTACTAGAATAAGTACTAATATTATAAATGTGAATGTGTGTGTGTTTGGATGTTTGTTACTCAATCACGCAAAACGGCTGAACCGATTGCGATGAAACTTGGAATATAGGTAGCTGGATACCGGAAATATCATATAGGCTTTTTATCCCGATAATCCCGCGGGAACGGGACTTACGCGGGTGAGACCGCGGGGCGCAGCGAGTTTTACTATAAATAATCAAAAGTTTGGAAAGATGACTTATATTATAATAAGAAATAAGTCATCTTCCCACATTACGTGTGTGTTGGGTAGGTATCCTAAAACCATTGATTTATTTTATGACGCGTTGTAGGCGTGATTGATATGTATACTCATGCAAAGTAACATCTAGTTAGTATTGTACTAAGCGTCTCAAAGCTAAGCCGCGGACAGACAAAAAGACATGACGAAATAATAAGGGTTTGTTGTTTACAAAACAGGAGGGCTATGGAGGAGGAGGACGAAACGTAGGTACGGACCGATCCGACCGAACATTAGGTAGTTAATGTTCGTTCTAAACCAATCTTACTAATATTATAAACGCGAAAGTTTGTATGTAAGTATGTATGTGTATGTGAGGTTGTTACTCTTTCACACAAAAACTACTGAACCGATTGCGATAAAACTTGGAATATACGTAGCTGGGGACCTGGATTAACATATAGGCTACTTTTTATCCCGATTTCCCGCGGAAACGGGACTTACGCGGGTGAAACCGCAGGGCGCAGCTAGTAATTACTATACGTTCAAGACGAAAAACAAAGAATATATTGAGAATTATTAGTTCAGAACAAACCTACTGATATTCGGACAGTACTTTTCGTAATAGCCCTCCTAATTATTTCGATATCTCTTGGTAGCAGCGATCTGGATGTTGTCCATTACCCAAACCAAATACTTAATTAAATATTTTCATATTGACTTTAACTTTTCAAAATGTCGTGCTTTTTTTTTCAGGGTCACGGAGTTATGGTATTTGAAGATGGGACCCATTACGAAGGGGAGTTCAGAGCCGCCGGGGTATTTTCCGGGAAAGGGGTGCTGACCTTCTCGAGTGGGGATAAAATTGAGGGGTGTTTGAGTGGGGCATGGACGGAAGGGGTGAAAATAAGTAACGCCACTATGCAGTTGAATGTATCGAATCCCGCTCTACCTGCTAACTCTAAACCCAAGTAAGTAAATAGATACTTCATGATTTTTCATGGTTAACTTTTATTAAAAACTAGCTGCGCCCTGCGTTTTCACCCGCGTAAGTCCCGTATCCGCGGGAATATCGGGATAAAATGTAGCCTATGTGTTGTTCCCGGTGTCCACCTATTTATGTTCCAAGTTTCATCGCAATCGGTTACGTAGTTTTTGCGTGATTGAGTAACAAACATCCAAACACACACACTTTCACAATTATAATATTAGTAGGATAAAAGAAACCATAAACTTTAGTATATACACTACATCTTCTTTACGTATAGTGGTGTGTCTTACCTAGTGTTAGAGTTGACAAGTCGCCCTTAGGCCTCTAACTTGACCAAACGACTGCTATCAGAGATAATAACCGCGACCAACTGCTTAACGTGCCTTCTGAAGAACAGAGGAGCTGGAGATAATGATCTCTTGCCACACAAATCGGTCACCCATCCAAGTAATGATCGCTCCAGGCATTGCTTAACTCCAATGACTATGATCGGTGTAATGGATTGAACAACCTTAATTTATTTACAGCTCCTTCGGCAAACTAAGCGTCGCCCCAAGTCAAAAATGGAACGCCTTATTCCGACAATGTTTCCACTGTTTAGGCGTTTCGGAATCAATACTGACACCGACCGGAAATCACTTCGCGAACGGTCCTTCCGGTCCGACCATAGACAATGTTAAGATCTGGCAAAATGTCGCCGTCGCAATATCCTGCTCCCATAAGGAAAGAAAAAAAAGCGTAATGAAGTCAAATAGAGATTGTTCGGATAAATCGGTTGATTGTTTGGAAGTTATACCCCAGTTTGGACAGAAGAGTTTGAATTATGAAAGTTATACGGAAATGAAGCTGTATTTGCAAAATGTAAGTTGAAGCGCAGTTTACGTAGTAGGTGGCGCCTTAGGAATCTTACAGTATACAAATTTGACTTCACTGGCCGAACATACACTCTGACCGGCCGGTGAAGGCAAGTCAGAGGCGGGGACCGCTTCCTCATCAATGTTCATTTCGACCAGCCATCTAAGGAAAGCTGGAGGTGAGGAACGGTGACTTCCCCCTGGAGCACTCGGGAAGTCGCGGGGTCGCTACTCCCTGACACAGAGCCTCAAGGTGCCCTGCGGACGATTAAGATGCTATAATAAGTATTATTATTATAGCATCTCAATCATCATCATCTGAATCATGTTTCCGGATGCATCCGTCTCGGGAGCCGGAGTCCGTTTTCCTACTTTTGCGTCTCCACTTCGCTCGACCTTGGGCATTCCGTGTAATGAGGCCATTATTTTGCAAGCATTTCATCTCTTACGACGTCAAGCCAGCATTAGTGGCGCGTCGGGGGTCCGACTGCCATGCAGAAGGTTGCGTGTCATGGAATAGTACAGAAAATACTTGAGTGTTCTCAATCTGCCGCAGCCGGTCGGAGGCACCATTGCAAGACATTTGTTCCTCACGTAACAGTATCTCAATGTCAGTATGTATGTTGGCAGGCTTGCGAGTCAACCCATCACCCGCTCGGTCAGCTAGTGCTAGGTCTCACGAACGCGTTCAACACGACGTACGGAGGCGTTCGCGTACATCCCTTGTTGCTCAGCCACGCTGTTAAGGAACTCAAGAGCATCACATCCAGGTAGGTTTATAGTTTTAGATCATGGACACTTAGAACGGAGTTTTGGCGGGAACGCGGTGAGGAGATGTGTTGTTAAATTTTAATTTTTTTGAAACCTAGTTCAAATGCGTGTAAATTGTTTAATTTCGGGGGCATATTAATCAATTTAGTTTAGTGAAGGTGTACAAGTATAGTGAAAGTGAAAATCGGTGCAAAATATGGACTTTAGCGTTGTCTCCAAAGCTCCGTGAACAATCATTGTAAATGGCCACCGCTTTACAAGGATTCCCTCGACTTGACTTTAACTATGACGACTTAACTGTTTCGATGCAAATAACTTGCAAATATTGACACTGACTAATGTCCAAATGGAATATAGCCATATAATAAAAAAAGACACTTAGAACCGCGTATGGCGCTAGTTTAGAACACGTTTTTCCTTTCTTTTTAACCGGATCTGGCCTTCGGTAGACGACTACCTAATACCGGATCCGGCCTTAGGTAAACGAGCGGTCAAAAGTCATCCAAATTGGCAGCCTAATAAGTTCGAAACTTGACGTTTAGGCCGAGTCAATAATGTTGGGTAGTCTAAGGCTGCATAAGATGCAAACCTGTGCAGGTTGTAATCGGTTTGTATTTCTTTTTTCTTCTAGATTGTACCAAGTAGTACGTCTGTTGTTCCCGGCTCTGCCTGTAGAGGGCGTCGACGTTGTCCTACCGTATGGGAAAGAAGAGACTGAAAATCCTTTGGAAGGGTAATTATTTAGTATTTTTTTTTCTGTTTTCATTATGATAAATTGAAATGAAACGCATTTTTCATTTTTAATCGCCTGTTTGTTATTATTAACATCATTGTGTATTGGAGCGTTTCGGAACTTCCTCAGTTAGTTTAGTCACAAATGTTATGAAAATGGGGCGTAATGTCATACCGTAGATATAATGTAAATAAAATAAAATAAAATAGCCATTTATTCTACTACCAAAATATCATTAAATTACATTACAAAATATATTATTCGATTACACAATATGCACATTATTGCACATTTCAATAAATCAAACTTCAAATTAGTTTAAGTAAATAAATCGATCGCTATAAGTCGCCTCATCGGCGTAGGCCTCCCCTAATTTGTTCCACGTATTTCTGTTTCGAGCCTTTCTCATCCAGTCTATACCTATCCTTTGTAAAAATATGTCTCTACCATGATTCGCGATTTTGCATAATAAAACACTTTATTTACCGGGTTTAATCGCGTTTTATTCATGATTTTTAAACGAATTGAGCTTTCGCCAACTTTACAGTTGGGATTTTCAAGGTTGCCTGAGATGTAATTTGTCTATTTTAACATTCTAAAAAGTTACTGTAAACTACCGCCTCATAATTATTAGCCGCTCTATAGTCTGCGTACACTGGAACGTTTTGTTACAAATATCATTAGAATTTATGAGTTCGAAGATGAGCCGGATCGGAGTTAATAGGGGGTCGTGAGGTCTCAGTTCGGAGCGAACTTCTAGTTATTACGAAGCCAAGCCAAGCATTTGAACATGTCGGTAACCCCCCAGCGAGGTGGTATCGGCAGGAGACATCCTGCAGCCGGCGCTGCTCCCGCGGCTGCACCCGGCGCTGTTCGTGCTGTACGCGCTACACAACAAGCGGGAGGACGACCTCTACTGGCGACGGCTGCTCAAGTGGAACAAGCAGCCGGATATCACGCTCATGGCCATGCTGGGTATTGATCAGTGAGTACTTGACAACCCAGCTACAGCGGGATGTACTGCAGCCTATATATCATACACCTGGATTTATCCAGGTGTATAGGGGTTTAAGGATTAATCCATTTATCTATCTATGGAGAGCGTTGATGTTCTTATATAATTTAAGAATCTCTAGTCCTACCTTGTACAAACATGGTTCTTAAAAATGGTACACTAGTAGCCCCGTTAACTTTGCAGGTAAGGCAACATCTCCAGAACTAATCTATCATGCTTATGATATAGCGTCCCTCTCATCTTTCGGTGTCAGATACAGAGACCGATGTACCGTCAGATGCTCAGTAGAGAGCCGTCTGGGAAAGTTATAGACGGGCCAAAAGTGTTTGGTTCTCTTGAAGAAAAATCCAGGGAATACCTCATGCCCAGGTGACACTACCTGATTATCCAGACAAGCGATATGATGGCGTCTTAACCTAACCTAAGCCAGTAAGGCAGTAAGACGCCATCATCATCATCTCAGACTATATCCGTCCACTGCTGAACGTCCTCCCCCATACGACGCCTCAAACAGCGATCGCGAGCTACCTCCAACGACTCCCCGAGATCGCTACAATGTCGTCAGTCCATCGAGTAGGTGGTCTCCCAACACTCCATTTCGCTTAACATCGTGGTCGATACTCGAGGACTTTTACCCCCTAACGGTTAAGATGACTAAGACGTCACGGGAGCCTAGTTAGTAATTTCCAAAAACTATTTTACAGAAAGTTCTGGATCGGCTACAACCCTGGAGTATCCCCAGCGTCCCCCATAAAGGAGCAGCTGTTCCAAGAGGCGGTGGAGACGCTTCAGCAGCTCAAGACCACCTTCTCACCTATTGAGAAGCTGCTCGTCATCAGGAGCACCTTCCAGAAGATGACCAGCGCTGTGCAGCAGGAGTTAGGTAGGTATTTGTGGTATTTATTTATTTCAAAAACAACTACAGCTATTTTACAGGATCCCCCAATGCAATAGTGTAGGTAAAAAGAAATAGAGTAGGAATTGAAGTCAAAATGTAATGAAGATTTTGTGGAGATCTTTATCATATTTTCGTGTGCATTAATAACATCGCTCATACGGTGAAGGAAAACATCGTGAGGAATAGTTTAGTTAGCTCCAGCCGTATTGACCAGTTCTTTCCTCTGGGTATGGCTGACTAGGCTGGGAGGGTGGTATAGGTGCTGGGTAAGCCTACTCCACCTGAAAATGTCCTTGGCACTACAGCGCCATAAAATAGCATGGATTAAAAAGTTGCTTGCGCTGTGTAAATCACCTAAATTTAGATGAAAAGGCCAACTATTGACCGAACGAGCAAAGCGAGTGAGGTCCAGTGTAGACGGGCCTGGCGCTTGTATCTTTGTAACTTTGTATTTTTGTATGTTTGTTCGACGATAACTTGAGTATCGTAGCTCCGATCTGCATGAATTTGGTATGCGCGTAGTTTAGGTCAATAGAATTCATTTGTTCGAAGATGAGCCGGATCGGTAGGGGGGTTGGGGAGATAGGGGGTCGTGAGGTCTCAGTTCGGGGCGAACTGCTAGTTATTATTATTATGATATTTCCGTATTGACCCCCAGGAGAGAACTACCTGTGGAGTATGGACGAGCTGTTCCCAGTATTCCACTTCGTGGTGGTACGTGCCCGCATCCTGCAGCTCGGCTCCGAGATACACTTCGTGGAGGACTTCCTGGACCACGGCATGCAGAACGGCGAGCGCGGACTTATGTTCACTACGCTCAAGGTGACTCTACTTCCACTCGGTGGCACGCACGTCCTGCAGCTATCTACATATTGAATTTCATCAAAATCGGTTCGGTAGTTTTCGTGTAAAAGACCAAACAAACCTCGACACTAAATTGTACAATAATAATAATTCCTTCGACTCGTGGTTTCGCGACAGAAAAAAAACCGCGTGTTGAAATCATGTTTAATGAATGGTCCAATTATTATAAGGCTGAGTTTTTTTGGCAGGAACGCGTTGAAGAGATATGTTGCTAAATTTTCATTTTTTATTAATCAATTCAGTTTCGTGAAGGTGTACAAGCGTAATAAAAATGGAAATCGGTGCAAAACATGGACTTAAGCGTTGTCTCCAAAGCGTCATTGTAAAGAGCCACCATTTACAATGACTTCCTTGACTTGACTTTTACTACGACGACTTCACTGTTATGATGCAAATTGCAAATTACTTGCAAAAATTAATAATACTTGACATTTACTACTTTCCAAATAGTCATAATCGGTTCAAAACCGATAAGAAATAATAATAATTATAAGGCTACGTACGGAGAATGCAATGGAAACCTTTTTTTTAATGCACCTACACCGCTAATAATATACCTAAATGTATTTTTATTTTCAGGCCTGCTACTTCCAAATACTTCAAGAGAAGATGTCGTTCAACTCGTAATGAACTGATAACATAAACATTCTTTGGAAGACAGAAATGCCACAGTACATAGAAAGGCTGGAACCTAGGGCACAGCAGTACGGAAACTACTTACAAATGGTCGGAAACGGACGAGACCTTTAAGATTAGATTAGATTAACTCTTTATTGTACAAAATTAAAACAAACAAAATAAAAATGACAAAATAAACAAATACATTAAAAATTACAATATAACCATTTAAGTGACATATAAACTATAAACTAATTTTTATTATTAATATACTTAAAACTATGTAAAAAAGGTTTCCGCGTCATCACCAGCGTGTGTGCAGTTTCCATACTGCTCCCTCTATGTACTGTGGTAATACGCAGCTGTATATTACACGACCAAATAGTCAAAACGACAAGGTAAGAATTCGCGATTAAATCAGCACCCATATTATCTATCCAGTGGACGGTCTGACAACAGTGGGTAATGACAGACACTATACAGTACATTGCTGTTTTGAGATAATCACCGGTAATACCGCGTTACTTCAAAGCAGCAATGTACTGCAAAGTGCCTGTCAATATCCACTGTTGCCCGACATCCAATGGATAGATAATACAAGCGCAGACTAGTTTTAATAAACGATTCTTAAGTTGATATTCTATAGAACTCAACTTAAGAATCGTCCTTATGTTTTGACAACTAATGGTCGAATACAGAAATGATACTCAAAATTTGAGTTTTACTTAAACAATTAAGCAGCTCTCAAACAAAAAATCCCCATATAATTAAAATTTTAGAAGTCGCTCAATTATTTAAGTACCCCTCAAATTTTAAGTGGCGTGGTCGTGTAATATACGGACTCCATTGTATTATCAAAACTTGTCTAGTATTTTATATAATAAATAACTAATTGATCTCTTTTGCAATACTAAAGGTGCGTTATATATACGTGTAGCTTGCAATAATTTGCTTTATATATTGTTATTTAAATGTCATGGCGAGATACGAACCGGCTACCTTTACACAAAAACAAAGCGTCTGCAGTGTTGCCAATTTAGCTGATTTGCCGCCAGATCTAGCGAATTGGGGTAGGAAGAAAACGGTCGAAAATGAGTTACAGTAGATTATTTAGCGGCATAATGGTTCATGGTTCAATGTGGATCTTTCCAAAAACCCATTCATATCGTATGCCCATATTACATAAAAAACACACCCTCAATATAAGCGGTCAGTCACTACAAAGCATGTTTCTAATATAAATTTGACGAAATTTAAAAATTGTTGTTAACAACACTATTCTTAATAAAAACAGTTTATTCATCGGGTTTAATCGCGTTTTATTCATGGTTTTTTGAGCTAGCTAGGGATAAAAATAATTATAATTTAAATTGAAAACTATTACAATAACTCTATAGTCTGCGTACACTGGAAGGTTTTGTTACAAATAATTATGAGGCGGTAGTTTACTGTTACTTTTTAAAAGTGTTGAAATAGACAAATTACATCTCAGTCAACCTTGAAAAAGCCAACTGTAAAGTTGGCGAAAGCTCGGTTCGTTTAAAACCATGAATAATACGCGATTAAACCCGATGAATAAACTGTTTTTATTAAGAATAGTGTTGTTAACAACAGTTTTTAAATTTTGTCAATAAATAATATATAATATTATTTATTGACGATAAATAAAGTGTTTTACTATGCAAAATCGCGAAAACCATAGAAGAAATTAACACAATTCTTCTGAAAAACCTAAAGTTTTTCTTAATTTCAACATAGATCTATTGGTCACTTTAAGCCTACGAGGAATAAATAGAATGGAGATCTAACTTCCCTATTAAATTCGATAAAAACATGTTCCACGGTCACGCAGCAGCAGATGCACACACTGACATGCTCCGTACAGTATTACGTATGATCGACCTTTGGATCGACCAATGGCGGACGATCTTTTGTGACAGACTGGCGGTCGAATCATCATTCTAGGCCCCGCAACCACCGTTTGCGTGGAACATTTTTTCAAAGGATTGCTACTTTTATATATTCGAGTACGTTGCTTTAAGCTATGACAACTGTCTTGAATTCAAACCCCATTTGAAACAAAAAAAATCTAAGTATTGGGAGCCAAAATTGTCATTAACAAATTCCTAATAGGAGGTTCGTATCTCGACGAGGCATTTTATTTGCATAAAAGTTAATAAAGTGTTAGTGATAAAATGATATTATTATATATTGGAAAGTATTGAAAAAGTAAGGAAGAAATTGTACATTTTTTTAAATTCAATTTTAACCCAGTAGGGGAAGGCAAAAGGCAGTGATGCCCATACAGCCACGACTTTTATTGTTTTATTAATTTCTGAGATTTAATTTGTTATGGATTGTAGTAATGAGATTAGCCTCTTTCTGTTAGCTTTAATAAATAAGGCCGTTTCTGCTAAGCGTTTATTTATAATGAAATAATTACTTAGGTTGTTGTTTACAGAAATATAGACTAATCGTGTAAAAAAAGATCAAACTACCAACGTAATATAGGTACATTTAACCAACCCAAATTATGAAATATTCACTTTATTAAGAGCATAGATGGGCAGTTCTTTGAAGTTGTTCTTATTTTAAATACATACAAACAAAGAAAAAAAAATAGAAAAAAAAATCTGAATTGATTTTCCTTGAATCAATTGAAATTGATTTTTTTATATTGATTTATTTACATTTTACCGGGTCTTGATCGCGTATCATTATTTATTTTCTTACCTCGACGTTTCGATCATGTCTTTGATCAAAGTCAAAGTCCGTTTTTTTTGTATTTAATTGGATGTGTTGATCTCTTTAATTACGTCGAATGTTCTTACAACTATGACTCTACTGTGGCTTCGGAACGCGCCCTCCGATGAGAAGAAGCCACAAGAAACTCATGGGGTTTTTTTGTGATCATGTTTTTCGTTAAAATACATTTTTTTTTACATTTTATTACAATGATCATAATATGATTCACATATTTATGGCTATACAAGATGTAACGGGCAAGCCCTTTTAAGCCGAAAAGGGGTTGTTCTATACGTCTAGGCGAACAACTTTTGTTCTACGACTTTTGAAAATTCGAAGTACGTTTCGAAAATTTTAAGTGTAAAGTTTACTTGAAAATCAGCTGTTTCTTAGAGTTCTAGGTCATTGACCTTATGGTATCCTTTAATTTAGTGTGGTCTACTACAATCAAACCTTCAATTACCTTTATTTTCAAAAGCAGCTGTTTTTTCAGGGAAACATAACCTTAAAATTTTCAAAAAAAAAGTTCGAATTTTCAAAAATCGTAGAACAAAAGTTGTTCGCCTAGACGTCTAGAACAACCACCTTTCGGCTTAAAAGGGCTTGCCCGTTACATCTTGTATAGTGGAACCGGAGCAATATTCTACTATGTTACAATGATTTTGGCCGCGAGGGGACTGACCAACCAAGACCCCTCGAGACCAACATCATTGTAACACAATCAGTTAACAAATCGTGCGAATTTAAATAGTTTATGTTATGATATTGATTTGTTACATAGAAATATGTCCATGAATGAAACACTATGTTTTTGACAGTTTTTATTTGTAATTACAAACATTTAATTCTGAAGTCAAATAATATGTAACATTAAGGGCGACTTGCATAACACTATTTAAAAACATATTTAACCAAATAAATCAATTTAAAAATAATTTATGGAAAATCGAACATTGGACTCTATTTCATTAAGTGGACGATTGATAAATGTTGCCACACTGTTACATATTTTAAATACGATTAACAGCTTAAACATGTTTAGGAACCGTTATGCAAACCGGCCTTAGGCATGCATATTTTTTTTGTTTTAACTATATGTTAATGCTTTTTTTACAATTTGAATTATTATGAAATACACCTATATTACTGAATTAGCACCTTAGTTACTGCGACATCGTATGCCTAGTATAGAACCGATTTCTAATGTAATTTGAGATATGATTAGTCAGTTTTAAACAAAAAAATAAATATTTGATTTATTACACGAAAGCGCTGCCCGTCTACGCTCCTTAATAATATAAATATATTTTTTATACTACAAACAGTACAAATATAATAACACTGTAGTTAAGTTAGATGAACCTTTTCGTAATTTGTTTTTTATTGCTCAAAGTATTTCTACTAGAGGTATTTTTAAGGGAAAATACATGTTCAAAAATTCACTCGCAGCGAGATTTGAACTCGCATCTCTTGCTCAGTACCCAAGCGTCTTAACGAACTGGGGAATTTGCATGGTCTAGGTTCAAACCTCGCCGCGAGTGAATTTTTTAAGATGTATTATTATTCGTAAGGTTTTCGCGATTTTGCATAATAAAACACAATATACAAGATGTAACGGGCAAGCCCTTTTAAGCCGAAAGGTGGTTGTTCTAGACGTCTAGGCGAACAACTTTTGTTCTACGACTTTTGAAAATTCGAACTTTTTTTTTGAAAATTTTGAGGTTATGTTACACTGAAAAAACAGCTGCTTTTGAAAATAAAGGTAATTGAAGGTTTGATTGTAGTAGACCACACTAAATTAAAGGACAACATAAGGTCAATGACCTAGAACTCTAAGAAACAGCTGATCTTCAAGTAAACTTTACACTTAAAATTTTCGAAAAGTACTTCGAATTTTCAAAAGTCGTAGAACAAAAGTTGTTCGCCTAGACGTATAGAACAACCCCTTTTCGGCTTAAAAGGGCTTGCCCGTTACATCTTGTATACCGGGAACAGTCAACCTTGAAAAAGCCAACGTAAAGTTGGCGAAAGCTCGGTCCTTTAAAAATAATGACGTTATTCAATTAAAACGCGAATAAACCTCGGTATATATTGTGTTTTGTTATGTATTTTTTCCTTAAAAATATTTCTAGTAGACGAACCTTTGTAACCCAACGTCGATGCTGTCTATGATTTAGTGCCAAATAATCGCTTTAACAATAAAAAACTTATTTATTTTATTGCATAGCAAGTACCTTATGTTGAATTATGTATAACTTGGCTATATCATTGTTCATAAATTATATATAACTAGGTAGTAAATAAAATATATATATTATTATGATAGTTAATTTACGATCACAGAGCAAGAAAAATATACCATTTTTTTCTTATATTTTAGGCATTGTTATTCTGTCTGTAAAAAAACGCAAAAGTTATTCAATGAAATTTCTTCTATTACAATTAACTTACTTAAATTACCCCAACGTTTCGGCTTTAGGGTTACATTTTTTATTCACAATACAATATTCACGGGTTACATTGGCCGTGGTCGCGAGCAGTCTGCTTGTTCAAATAGACCCATAGTGCTAATAATCATATTAGACAGAAGTCGTGTAATTAAAAAAGTGAAATTCCTTCTACTTCGTGACCGCATCTTAAATCAATTATGAAAATACGATAAGTATACAAGGTGTAACAGGATACCCATTATGGCCGAAAGGGGGTTGTTCAAGATGTTTAGACGAACAACTTTTGTTCTACAACTTTTGGAAATTCGAAGTTGTTTTCGAAAAAATTAAGTTTAAAACTTACATGAAAATCAGCTGTTTCTTAGAGTTAGAGGTCATTGATCTAAAGTTGCCCTTTCATTTAGTTTGGTCTACTACAATCAAAACTTAGATTGAGTTTATTTTCAAAAACAGCTGTTATTTTCCTAAAAGGGTTAGAATTTCCAACAAAAGTTGTTCGCCTAGGCGTCTAGAATAACCCTCTTTCGACTTGAATGGGTACCTCGTTAAACCTTGTATTAGCGAAGCCCTAAATCATTCCTTAAGCTTTAATATCTCGGTTATAAACATTATACTGTACTATGCTTGTAAGTAATCATCATGGTCAGGATTTGAACCTGCCGCCCCTACAGATACGTTGGAATAAATAAATTCTGTGACCAACACACAGCGCCATCTAGCCCCGTGGTAAGCTGTTTAAACTCATGGTAGATGTGTTACGGTGACGGTGTATTAACAAAAGAAATACAAATATAAGTAGTATATCCGTTGTCTAGTCACCGTAACACACGCTTAGCAGCTTACCATGGGGCCAGATGGCGCTGTGTGTTCGTCACATGATTTATTTATTTGTTATAAATCATTTTTTATATTAAAGTAATAAGCTTAAGTCTATAGTTTCTTATGAGATACATTTCCCAAAAAAAAAACATCGTAATCGGATAATTTTAAGAAGAGAAAAATATATGTTCCTTACCCTCGCCCTCATTGTATGGAGAATAAAGCATCGACTTGCCCATCTTTTCCCAAAGCTTTTTAGTACAAATTCTAAATTATTGTTAACTAGATTTTTATTTTGGCCTTCCTATTTAGATTAATTCGTTTAAACTATGTCTGTCTGTGTGTTAAATCGTGAATGAATGAATGCAATTAAATACCATATCACTAATATAAAATGTTGAAAAATTTATATCTTTGTCCTTAATGTAGGTATGTACCTTATATTGAAGTGTGCGTTTAATATGTTAAAAAAATATGGAATGAAAACATTTAATAAAGTTCGCAGAAAAAAACCCAAATCTTTTACTTATTTACTAGGGAAGAGATGTGAAAATAATGCTACTAATATTATAAATGTGAAAGTGTGTGTTTAGATGTTTGTGACTCAAACACGCAAAAACCACAGAACCGATTGCAATGGAACTTGGAATATAAGTAGTTGGATACCAGGAATAACACATAGGCTACATTTTATCCCAAAATTTCCGCGGGAATGGGACTTACGCGGGTGGAACCGCGGGGCGCAGCTAGTATGTACATATAATTCATCCTGTTATTCTAATCTTTCGTATCCCTACCATGAGTTACTACTTAGATACGTGCACTATTTTTTATTTCTTATCATATTATTCATATTTGTAAACCGATTATGGCCATTAGGAAATTAGCCAGTGTCAAGTATTATTAATATATTATGCAAGTTATTTGCATCGAAACAGTCAAGTCGTCATAGTTAAAGTAAAGTCTAGGGAATCATTTGAAAACACGGCGGCCATTCACAAACGTTCTTCACGGAGCTTTGGAGACAACACTAAGTCAAGTGTTTTGCACCGAATTTTACTTTCATTCCACTTGTACACCTTCACGAAACTAAATTGATTAATATGCCCCCGAAATTAAACGATTTGCACGTATTTGAAGTTTGAACTAGGTTTCACAAAAATGAAAATTTAGCACCACATCTCCTCAACGAGTTCACGCCAAAACACCTACGTGCACTATAACGTTGACAGTTCCAACAACATTACCGTGGTTTGACCTTGTGAACAGCGTGCCCGCTCCGCCTGTTCCCTGCCACACCCACACCAGTCGCGACTAGCCGGCCGCGGCCGCGCTAGCTGTTGCAAACATGCCCAAACTGGGACCCTACCGCGTAACTCCCGTCGAGTTCAACTCGACGTCGTTTTGGGAATACAATGCTGTCAATAAGGAGGTTAAAAAAGCTACCGCGCAAGGAGCGAGCACAAATTGTCGACGTTAAACCCATAGACAATTTCTGCTCGCTTCTTGCGCGGTAGCTTTTTTTCAACTCAGTTATCGAGAGCATCGTATTCCCAAACCGATGACGTCGAGTTAAACTCGACGGGAGTTACGCGGTAGGGTTCCAGTATTCGTTACTGTACATGTATAAATTTATCAACTTGTGATAGATTACACCCATACCTCATATTAACTGAGTTTTTATGGGCAGTTTACAGTGCTTTGACGTAATGGGGTAAAACACTTGTGGCCCGATTCTGTAAAAACATAGCATGCGACAAGCAGGCGGTATGCATGAGCATTGCAGAAGTCGATTTGTTGCAGGAGTAAAAATAATAGCTATTCTATAATTTCTTTAAATACTAAATGGCTGAGGAACAAAGGGAGCTATTTAAATAATTAAGTAGCCCTTAATTTTGAAGGCTACTTAACTAATTAAGTAGTAATTAAGTAAAATAACTTTTACAGAATACGAAATAACGTACATCTCCTGCACGTTCGTCTGCATTCCGCCGGCATTTCGCATGCTATCGCATCCTTACCGAATCGAGCCCCTGTGATTACCTCAAAGCAACAATGTACTGCATAGTGCTTATGAAACTGAGTTATCAACTAAATAGATAACAAGGGTGCTGTTACGATTTAAATTTTAATCTCACGTATCTAAATCTAAAAAGAAAAGCCAATAATTTATTAGGGCTATTTATTTCATTCCTATAAAATAACATACCAAATGTCTCTTTTGTACAACATTATATCAAAAATGTACACCATTATATAAATTTCGTCACTTGTAAAATGTTAACTAGCTACTTCACGTGGTTTTACACTCAATGGCTATTTTATTTCACATCATAATATTATAATTATAGTCCTCTCACTTGCCTATTGATAGGTTATAAAGATTGCGCAGGTTCCTACATCATAGGAGCCTATTTCTTTCAAACACATCTCATTTTATTGCAAAGTTTAAATAGTTTATCATAATTATCACAAATTATAGATCTCTAGATGCTATGACGCGAGCAATTTTCATGTGTTTCGCAATAAAACTGCTCGTGTACGAGCATTGTAAGGGAATGAGGGAGTTTCAATTTTAATTTAGTTCCGAATCGCTTCGTAGATGGCGTTGAGGTCCATACGAGGTAGAAAGACAAGTGTAATATTACAATTTAAATATTTTTGATCACACAAAAATTGCATTGATTCAAAATAATGTCAAGGCAGAACCATTGATGATTGAGGCGATGACATTGCAAAAGAATATTGCAAATGTTGTCATCAAAAAATAAAAAAGAACTTTCTCAATCGGTCAAGCCACCTTCGAGTAATCGTGAACAAACATAAAAAAAAACATACGCGCCGTTGACAACCTCTTCCTTTTTTGAAGTCGGTTAAAAACAAACAAACAAAAAGAAATATAGACTCGTAAATCTTTTTCCTTACAAGATACAAACAAAACCTATTTTTACTGCTCACAGACAATTCAATTTTCGAACTTACTACACCGTGCTGCCATCTACCGAGCCACAATGGAACGTAATCGCTAACTTCCCTCATTACTCTAACAATCCAATATTACCTGTCATACTTAATCTTACATCAATACGAAATAGACCCCATCAAGCGATTTGAACGCGCCACCAATTCCTGTACAAAATATTATCTACAATGCATTCCTTTATCTGAATTTCTTGACCGTATAAAAAATAATATTGCACTCGCACTGATACATAATTGCTTTTTTTTACAAAGAGAAGCTGGAAGCTTTTTCAATGACTTGTTTCATGATTCGATTAGGTACATAGAATGAAAATTTATAATTAAATTGGTAAAAAACATTTCAACAAACCATTGCGACCACTAAGACTTGATTTTCCTTTTAGCTTTTTTAGACTGGCGTTTTATATGAGTGTTTAAAAGTGCGTATAAGCGATATATCCGAAAACGTAATTGGTATACATAAGAAAACTATAGAGCGCTGGTATGCAAGTATGAACTGTAGGCACCGGTATGAACAGTCAAAAATGACAAAAACGATGTCATCAGTCACCTAGGGTTACGGGAATTGACTGTTTCTCTCGTTAGAATTTATTCTAGTAATAATTATGGTGAAATGTTCAGTGTCGCGGTGTAAAAATGATTCGCGGATCACTATTCAACCTCAACATTTGAATATCTATGTATGGAGCATCTGCTTACACTTTGCGCAGTAGGCAAATACCCATAGGCGCGCTCTATAGTTTGCTTATGTATACTCTAAGGTCTCAACCCTATCTATAGATATGGCATTAGAAGGAAGACAGTTGTTAACAGCCACTGCGGTAAGGATACCGCAAAAAAGGTTATATTACTAGATTTAGAATGCTCACGTAGAACTAAAAAGTGTTAAAAGTCGATAAATGTTTATTAAAACGTCAAAAGCATCATTGAGATAGCGTTAGCCAAGGAAGTATTAGTAACTAACTAAACTGAGCATAATAAAACACAATATTAATATAATTAATAATAAAGTTTACTCGCGTAAGTTAGCGAAAGCTCGGTCTTTAGTAATAATGCCCTGTAAATATTGTGTTTTATTAAGCAAAATCGCGAAAACTTTAGACAAAATTAAACTGAGCATGCTGTCCCTTTCTAATAATATTAAGAAAGAGACAGAACACAACACTTTTTACTTCTACAAGAGCATTCTAGATGTATTAATATTACTTCTTTGGCTACCGCTAACTCAATGATGCTTTTGACGTTTCAATCATCATTCATCGACTTCATGTGAGCGCCCGAATTTCTATGATAGACGTGTCAATATTCTCAGCACTGCAGCAGCTTTTTATGCGCAAAAGCAATATGAAATATGTTTGAGATATCGCTTCTAGTACTAGTAAGTAATAATAAATCTGTATGAAAATGTAGCGTTTCGTTTAGCCAAAAATACACGCAAAAAAACGGTAGTCTCGAAGCTCTCTTACAATAAAGTTATTTTGTGAAAATTAACTGTTCTAACCACAGTCGCAATGGTTTGTGATCTTTACATAATGAAACAAGCCAAATTTTAGTACAAATAAGCTCATAAGATCCTCTATAAAAGGAAGTATTTTTTTATATATTACAGAAGCCTCGACGATTATATTTGAAAGGCGGATTTTAGGTTTGAAATGAGGCCTAGGTTACCTACATTGAAGCTAGAACGGAGTTTCTTCTATGGTTTTCGCGATTTTGCATAATAAAACACTTTATTTACCGGGTTAAAACGCGTTTTATTTATGATTTTTTAACGAACGATGATTTGATGATGATTTTTTAAAGTTGGCGATAGCTCGGTTCGTTAAAAAATCATGAATAAAACGCGTTTTAACCCGGTAAATAAAGTTTTTTATTAGAACAGAGTTCATAAAGTTAGCTAGAACTATAGCTGGACAAGATGTAATAGTGTATGCAATACCTTCTTACTTATCCCCTTAGCAAAAGAATGAAAACATAAATACCCTTCATGAAGTCCACCTATATCAAAATGTCCACTGTGTCAAAAAGTCCACAGTATCTAAACGTCCATAAGAAGTTACTAGAAACACCTTTGAAGTTGTATAATATTTAGGGGATAATTGTTATTCCTGTATTAGAATTGTCCAAAATTTAATTTTAATATCTCAACAATTGGGTTTTAATTGCAGTTGTAGTTCAGTAGCAATCAAAATGCAATTTTAAATGAAATTTTAGGCGAAATAGTGATACTACATTACATCCAGTTGTTTATGAATAAGTTCTTCCGTTCTAGCGACCAATAGCGCAGGGTTTATTAATAAGTAATGTAGAGCAAAGAGCACAACCTTACAATTAAATTCAAATAAAATTAAACGACTTTGTTCTGTTAACCGGCACGCTAATGTATTTGTACTTTGTTTACAAAAGTAAGGGCTATTTATACGGATTATACATATTTAGATAATCGCTACGGTAGAAACTTAAGCTGTTTTCAAAAAAGGCGAATTTTTTACCGTATTTTTCAACCAATGGTATTAAATTCGTATACGAAAGTTCACGGATCCTCATGCTTGTTCTCGCTTGATGTGAATGTGCGTAAGCGAGACAGCGCACCCATTAATTAGACTTTAGGAATAGGTTTCCTGACGGTTTAAAAATACCACTCCAGATTTACAGTAGATCTTTATGACCCCTCTGAACATAGGCGCGAGTTCGAAACCAACTTCAGTCGAGTACAGTTTATGAGTGCGTAATACGCTCACACTACTGTGCACTAACGCAGGGCATAACAAGATGCGTCCGAGGATCAAAATTAACATTCTGCGCACGCGCACCTAATTGGACCAATATTCAGAGAAATCAAAGTTTTAACGCGCACTATACCAAAAGTAACAATTTCTTTAAAGATAAATTGGATGCTATGCAGTACAACCTTTTGCATTTTTTTATTGTCCAAATTCGCCTTAGTTTGAACAGAGCTAAGCACCGCGTCGCAGTTTGAGAAGATCCTAAAACCTATATAAAACCAAGCTCGTACAAACAATATAAAAACATTTAATTAAATTTATTGCGATTCTATCACTTTGAAAGCAGATAAGTTTTTATAATATGCAAGGACACACGGTGTGATTATGTCCATTGATTAAACTTTAAAAAAATACTACAAAATAGAAAAGACGTTTTTAAAAAAAACCAAAAATAAAATAAAATTTATTAAAGAGAAGTAAAACAATTGGTTTTTTTTTTTTTTTTCGAATATGCGATGCTGATTCAATTTTCGACTTATTTTTCAGTTTGAAAAGCGTTGATTTTCGAAACGTCGAGCTTAAAAGCGCTTTTTTTCGATATAAGACTTTAAAAGGTCTCCAAGTTACGAGTACTGACGCGATCGAAACCAAAAAATGAATTGAATTTCATAATAATATGTTTTTGTCAAGTGTATTTAGATAAATACAACATTTATTTTATTTAAAAACGCATCAAACTTGTAGCTAGATGAAGGTTCCCACTAATTTGAAGTTTAATAACAGGCATAACCACACAATCAAAAACAATCGCTAAACAGAAAATGTTAAGTAAACAATTTCATTCATCAAAACATTAGGTACAATATAATTACAAAAAAAATATCAATCGTTTTTGTTCCTTTTTAATTATTGCATGCAACTATAATTAAATTTAAATAAAATATAACAATTATTTTTTTATTAAGTTAAATAACATTTTATTGGACGATATCAAAAAAAAAACTATAGTTGTATAATATAATAATTATGAATTATATTTCACAGGGAGAGTCGTATCTAAGTCTAATTGCCTGTATTTATCAAAACGAACACCATTTCTATACGAAATCGTAACTATTCAAAGACTTTGAAATACTAACATAGACGGAACTCTGACAAACGCGTAAGGCCGGATCGCCAGAGGCATAAAAAATACAGTTTGAACTTTGACAAAACAATAAAAAAGTTCTTTACAGATGGAACCACTGTTAAGTGTTCCACTCTACACTATACAGTTTGTAAAAAAAATACAACTTTTGTTAAACGACTTTTAAATCATAACTTTTTTTTTTTTCAAAGTTATATCTGAGTAGATATTTTCGAGCGAAAAGAAGCTGTTTATTTTATAGTTAGAAGTCATTAACCTTAAGTATCATTGTCAAATTACGCAGAAATCAATAGAACAAAACAAGGAGTAATTGCAAAGGTCATAGAGTATTTGGAAATCTAAATTTGCAAAAAAATCCCCAGCTAATGAATTTCCATTTGCAAAATAATCCCAGCTATATATTATATTGTTTAAGATTCGTCTATTTTTGTTTTGTTCCTACGTCTACAGAATTTGCCGATAGAAAGGAACAAACAACAGTAGCGCCCTCTGAACTAAGCAAAAGTCACTTTAAAACCGAAATTAAAAATGGAATAGTATTTTGATGAATACAGGCACGAAATTAAGTTACAATTTAAAAAAAAAACACGTCAATGAAACAACGAAATTATACTTAAATCTAGAGAAATCAACGTATATATTAATATTTAACTTACTACTGCTAAAGCTTATTCATATGTGTGTGTTAATGCTTACATGTAAATGCTGTCTACAGTGGGGTTGTGTGGGTGAGGTCACGTGGTGTACACTTGTAAGGAAAAATTTATTATTGTACACTATTATAAAACTATTTTACACTATTGTTATATAGGATGTTACATTTTTGTCACTTGACAGGTACCTTCTAGGTAAGCATGCTTCATCGTCGACCTCATCCTCGCTTCCCATCAGGTGAGATGAGGTCAAATGCTGGCCTATTACGTATAAAAAAAAAACTTGAAACCTGCAGCAGAACTCAAACTAGCCTAACCCCAGAAAAATGTAAGCTTTTGACGGTTTCCTTTAGTAGGCAGGGTTGTTTTAAAACTGTCATTAAAATTGGAAATTTGGAAGTGTATTCTTTATGTAAGCAGCAGATAAGAATAGGTTTTTGAAATCTCCACTGAATCCAGATCCAATTCGAAAAACCTTTCAAATCCGCAATTTTACTGGAACACAGCTTGTGATCCATATAATTATTTTACAATACATTTTCAAGTGCCATGAAAAATAGGAACATCCTGTATAACTTTTAAAACTAAGTATTTATACAGGCAGCTTTAAAATTGCGGGAAGAGTTATTTTTTAACATAAAATTAACTTCGACAAGTGAACACCACGTGATTATTTGGAAGGTGCCATCGATCTATAGGAAAATATATTACTATTTCTCTATAATATAACATATCATCGTAAACTATGTATATTACATACTAACTCTAACCTGAGTATGTTAGGAAATTAAAATGAAGATGTCGTATTTTCACCTATACCTTTTTTTTTAAGAAAAAAAAAACTCTTATTTACATCAAAACGTTAGTGGCATTAAATACAAACTAATAATCTTTATTATAAACGTGACTTGGCTGGCTGAAAACTAATCCCCTTACTTATAAGCGCTGGTTAACAACAGCATAACTATGTATCGTTTGTCTTTTACTGTGACATGAAGTTTTAAAGTTGACAGACAGAGACAAACGACACGTAACTTGGTCATCTGTTAATCATCGTTTATAAGTAAGGGGGTAAATCGCGATCGTCTTTCGTTTCTGTTTCGGTCGTCTATTGATTTTTTTTTTCTCTCGATCATCTTTTGTTTCAGAATCGATCATTCATTGTTTTAGATTTAATAGTGGAATACAAATTCCTAAAGTACACATTTAAGGAATTGCGATCGTTTTTGTTTTTTGTTTTTCTCTTGATCGTCTTTTGTTTCCGTTTCGATAATTTTTGTCTATGTGTCGATCGTACTTTGTTTTGGATTTGATATCTGAATAGGTGCAAAAGTGAGCTAATCAGACCGCGCGCTGTGTCCGCTTGGTAGACCTTAGATTTATGAATAATTATAATGATCCACTAAGTAACGTTTATAAGTAAAGACGTATTAATTTGCTAAGCAATTTTTAGTATTCATACTTTATAAAAGACCCAATCTCAAGTACCTATGTTCGAATGTGCGTGAAAAGTGCTACATGTTATTCACAGTCATCAGAGTTATTTCTCGCTTATTTACTTTTATTTTTTATCGTTTAACTAATACTGAAAGCACCATTTCATAATTACCTAATTTTAAACGACTTATTTTAAGTTTTTATATCAATTTTGAATTTCGGATTATTTTCGTTCGTTTATTTTTCTTCTTCATGTGAGTGAAGTTAGACGGAAAAGAGAGATGAGAAAAGTAAAAATTAAACAACATTACCAGATACTTTTTAGATTCTGACAAAAAAATTCGACGCTCGAAAGGTAAAAAAATTACCTAAGCGAGCGAATGGCAAAAAAAAAGATTTAAAAAAAAAAAAAAACAATTATTTCGATTAAATCGCGTCGCGTTGATTAAACTTTCTGTGATGGATGAATGTGAGATGATGATTGTTATAGCAAAGTTAAATTAAAATCGGCTGAGCGTTTAACTCACAGACAGACAAGTAGCTTTAAATATATAATACTTGTTTAGCAAAGAAAAACAATGTCTACCTACAATTATTTTCTTATATTTCTTTTATAAGTAACTAAAATTTTAGAGAAAAAAAAATAAGTGATATGTGGTGTTTAGAAGTTACGAAAACTAATTTTGATAAAATTGTTCCTACTTCGAGATAATGCTTCTCTATGTAAGTGATATTTTAAACCCGGTCGGGACTTACGCGGAGGTGAAAACCGGGGGCTCTATTAGTCGTTTATTAAAACTATTTTATTAATGTGTATAATGGCATCAAACACTAATCTAGGTTTAATACTGAGCTGATTTTTTACACAATATTTTAATTGATTTCTCTCGATTCCACCCGATTAAACTGCTGTATGATATACTTATTACCCAATAGACATTTTTGCGTTAAAGCGCTGCAGAAGTTATTTTGTGGCAGCAAAATAGCAGTAATGAAGTTACGATTTAAGGCATGGTTGTTTAAGCTAAAAATATAATTTTATAAAACGGGAATTTAACGTGATATATTTCAGTTTTTTCTAATGTTTTCGCGATTTTGCACTGCCATAAAACATTATATTCACCGGGTTTAACTCGCGTTTTATTTATTAACAACGTTTTTAGTCAGCTTTATCAAGAGACTCATTGATAAAGCGGACTGTAAAGTTAGCAATGTAACGCTGGTATAGTATTGTAAAAATGCCGTTAATAAGTAAAACGCGAGTTAAACCCGGTAAATATTGTATTTTTATGATATATTTTTTCTTAAACGGATGTCGATATTTCGCCAGTAAAACATGAACCAACAAACATGGTAAATATCCCGTTTTTAATCATATTTGTAGTAATTAAGTAATTATTGCTGTTGCTAAAAGTCATACACAATATTTTACGCCGTAGTTCTAAATAAGCTGTAATTTACGCCAAAATGTCTATTGGGTAGTATGATTTCTGTTGTTTGGCATCGGCCTATAATATTAACGATTTTAATTTAATTTTAGTTAAAATAAGCGCATTTCGCAATTTTTACGTGGGTACCGTATTTCAATGTTTTTTTTTCATTCAATTTATCCTTTTTTTAATTACATGGAGTAGTGGGGCCTTTATTTATATTAAATCTGCAATTATTTGAAAACATACCTAACAGTAACTAACCTATTCATCTAAGAACTAACGTATTAGTTTCCTTATAGCATTTTCTCAATTAAATCATATAAAATGCCTGAAACCATATGTTCATTAAAACAATAAATAAAAACTATGACACTCTGATGTGTTTGACTTATTATTGTCATCAATGGATATTATGTTTCAAAAAAGAATGGAGACTGAAAAATACATTTATTTAAGTAAAAGTGGGCAATATTGGAGGAAATACGAATTTGAATTAAATAGCGTTTAGGTATTTTACACCCAAGGGGGCAAAATGTTTGTAACCTTTTTCAAATTTTAATTTCATTGCTTAAGTTTAAAAGTCCTGAACAAATAAAGAATCATAAAATAAAAGAGTTGTCGAATTTGTTACGCTATAATATAACAGGAAGTAAGTTTGCGGGACTGTTTTGAAAAATAGTAGGTATTGAGCATTATTTTTACCTTAAGAGCGAATCCTACCACCGCTGTTTCCATACGAATATATTACATTAATTACATCTACATTTGTATGTAAACACTGCTGATAGGATACCCTCTTAAGACTGATATTACACTATTAATTGTCAATAAAAATTGCAAAAAAATAACTATACAAGACAAACAATCAAAGATATATTGACAAAATGATTTAAACTATTAACAATAAATGATTATTTATACACAAAAACTTTATAAAAATGGCACAAAATATCAAAAGAAATCTCTTGGTAAACAGATACAAAATTAACTGTGTAATATCAGCCGAATCTATTAAAAAATGTGATCTCATTAAAGTCAATTTTTCATTTGATTTAAATAAAAATAATTTTTGTATATAGACCCTAAATCATTAGCGCCTGGATATCTTAAAAATATCAAATAATCGTATAATTCAAAAATACTATACATAAATAAATACATTAATCATTAGGTATTTAATTTATCCTTAGTTTAACATTAGTGTAAGTTACCGAACGCAATTTCGTTATTATAAAAAATCTATTTACACTTTTCGCTACAAATGGTAATTAATAGTTATACCAGTCGAATTATTTAGAATTCGTGATTATGTTAGGAGTCTATAAGGTTCATTTTACGTTATCAAGGATCGTAGATACAGGGTTATTGTGGATTTAATATAGCGTCGATCGGGCGAGTAGAAAATACCAATAACCCAGTATGCAGAATAATATAAGTCAGTAATTCTCAATTAATGGTCCGGGCAACTCTAAGGGTACAAAAGGTAGATTATATCTATTAGGTTAAGATAGCTGACACTATGGTTCTTGCTTTGCTTGTTTATGATGAGTTGATGACATGGGGAGTGGGGGGTCTAGAGTGTATTAAACGTAACGAATTTAAAAAATGCATGTATCGTTTTACGTAGTAATTACAATGCCACCCCGTCCCTTCCCTCTTCATAGTAAAATTGAGCAAAGTATTAAACTTGAACAGAGGTCAATATTTAGTTAAAAACAAATGTAAATAAAACCCTTTCATAGTTAACTATAACCTACCACAAGACAGGATAAAACGAAAAGATTGAAAAAAGGCTACCAAAAGCAGCACTTTTTCTTTTTATTTTAATGTAAAGTGTAGGGCTTGGTGATCGTAAATTCTTTCTTGAAAAGGTACACGGGGACCACGAATTGAGAACCACTGAACCATTATTGAAATGAATCAATTCCGGTATGAAAAAACAAGGTATCCTAACTTATACGTATTTGATCCCAAGCACGATATAAAACATTCAATCACAAATCGGCGAAGACATTCAAAACCACAACAAAACAGAACACCATTATAACTCAACTCTTTTATTGAATATCGTTCTATTTTGTTGCTTTAAATGTCTTTGCAGATCGGGTTAGTCCAAAACATTCTTGCAAGCTCAACGGAGGGTACAAATTGTAAAATATAGGATGATTTAAAACTGATGGGTAATAGCTTGTTTAGGCATTTTTTTGCCATTTAAATATATGGAAAAAAAATAATTACTATAATACTACGTAATTTAACTTTTACATTAGGCTTCAACAAATCTAATATTTTGCTATGGCAATGTCAAACAATCTGACTTTGTGGGTTAGCAATGTCGAATAATTTCTTAAAGTATCAGATTTCAAATGACCCATGACATAAAAATGCTTAAAAAACTACTAGCCATCATTAAAAAACCCATCCTAAACTAACAAGAAATAAACTACAAAAAAGAAGATCCGAAAAGGAAGATACTAGTTTAAAAACAAAAAAAAATAGTATGTCACAATAATCATACGTTCCACTTACGCGCTAAGAGATACCTAAACTTGAATATAGGTAAAAATAACGTCCTTACGAACCAGAAGGCAAAATTGGCACTTACTAGCAACGCCTTACGTACCGGGTGCTATGTGAACGGTAGCGGCGAGCTCTGTGTGGGGTTGTAGGGGTGGTTGGAGTTCCGCAACACCGTGTACACCGACTCCACCGCGCTCAGCTTCTCGAAGAACGGGATCAGGTCGAGGAGTTCGGAGTCTGTCATGTCGTCGAACCATGACGCCACCGGTACCTGGAGTACAGAGAGCATCGGTCATGAATAATCATCATCATCTCAGCCCATATTATCCGTCCACTGCTGAACAAAGGCCTCCCCCAATGAGGGAATGAATGGGTAATGAATAATGAAGGAGGGCAATACATTTGTTTAGAATCAGAGCTTCTTTTTTTTCGGGTTTGCACTTGGACCAAAACTGCAGCAACGGCTACTACTTTGTCTGTAATGCGCAGCAGCTAAAAGAACACAAAGGGCATACCGAAAAATGCGCCATTATTTGGGTAGCCCTTCCATAGTCACACTGAATGCTCTGACCGCAAAAATAGCACCTTGCCATGACTTTCTTAAAGCAGCCAATCTGGATGATTCGGAGGCGGTTGGCTACTGCAAGTCGCTTCCAGCAGGCAGGAATTCCGAAAGTGTTATGAAGCCCAGTGGGGGAAACCTCTGGATCCCATCATCTCCAAGGTCCCAACACAAACGTAAGTCCATCTTTAAAAGTGTACGTAAGATAACTTACAGCATTATCTGGATGGAATATGTAAGAGGCGGGCGAGTTGTCGACGATGACGACGCGCCGCAAGTCGCGTCCGAGACTGTTGAGGTCCTTGACGTAGTTCCCGCGGTGGAACACGCAGCTGTCGCGGAACAACCGAGCGCGGAATACGCCCCATCTGGACATACATACCATGCAACACACATTACAACTGGATAGTGGTTAAGAAGCTATATATCTGTACGTACAAGCCTTGATCGTAATGATTCCATTGATAGCATTTAGGATGCAGAGGATTTCTAGTGAGGAAGTGACATTAGCCTTTCGTTGGTGTGAAAACATACTAAAAAGATCTCATCTGCTAAGTTCATAAGAGGATTTTTCCGAATGGATCAACGCACAGCCTGCTCAAAAACTCTCAGCTCTGATAGCAGAGAGCACAAATTCGGAGAGTTCTTTGTATGATGTAGGCCGCCGAAAAGAAAGGGTTTTTTGGAAATTCTCAAATTCCCTTGGGATCAAATCTCAAAAGAGAAATGCATCATTAAAAATCCACTCGTGACAAGATTGGAACCCGTGCACCTCGCTAGCAGGGCGAGTCCGACAACCATTAGGTCACACGGGAACTCACGTGACACGGTGAATTAATGATTATGCACATTATGTCGAGTTTTAAACATAAGAAATTTTTAATAACTACGTAGATGGGACTTTGCCATCTATCCCTGTCTATATCCAAAATTCATCAAAAATTTCTGCGTTTTTGGTCTTCCAGTCAGCTTAAAAAATAACGAACAGAATTACTTTCGCATTAATGATATATGTAAGTATATATTACCTGTCTAACAAATCAGCGACGGGATCGGCGTACTTGGCCAAGGATGCCGTGAACAGCACACACTCGTAGAGCTCTCCACAGCGTCTCAGGAACTCGTCGACATGCGGCCTCTTTAGCACGTAGACTTGGTGCACCGCGCCGTCTATCTCGACAGGTACCACGAAGTCGGCGTTGTTTATTGGCTGGAAGAAACGTGTTTTGCTATTAGTTGAGCGTTGAGAGGTAAATTTAGGGTTTGTGGGTTGTCTGTAAGTATGTATCCTAGCATTCCTCACTTACATCACAATAGACCTAACTCGAATGTCTACTTCGCACTGACTAGTCATAATGCGACTTCGACCCTCCTGTACGCAATAGATTCTGAGTTCAAAGACTAATATTGGCCTGACAGTCGAAACATCGGTAGCCATGTGTAGGCTAGAAGGACAGTACAAAATTTTTTAGACCCTGTAGCCCTTATTAAAAGACTGGACAGTATGAGCAAATGAAGTTCTCTGGTTGGGTGGGTTGGCCGCGGTAGGTTACCACTCACTAGCCTAATCCGCAGACCTATGGAGCAACTATAGAGGACGGGTTAGATCTTGTTAAGTGTGCTACCTCTTAGACCATATTTTCATCACTTACCATCAGGTGAGATCGCAAATAAAAAGCTCATCTATCGTGTATACGAAAATGACGCAGAAGTAAAAATAATTTCTTTTTGAACAATGGATCCATTAGAACTAGGATAATTTGAGTTAGAGCGTGAATATAATGTTACCAACTTTTGTCCCTAAAACCTTTCCGAAGGTCGAAGCTGAGTGCGAAATACTTAGGTATTCGGTTTTCACATTATTGGATTTCTTTTGAGAATTCTTGGTATTGTCTATTCTACGGTCGAATAGCGTGTCAATGTGATCGATCCATCAATTTAGTAGTAACTTAGGGGTCACTTATTTACGAAGTTCACTATTTATTTACAGTTCATTAAGTTATAAATGTCCCTAGGTTTAAGCCAACGGTAACCGCCAACTCAACTTGCAATTGTAATGATGTTGAAGCGATATATATTTTTTTGTGTTTTTTGTTTGGCTTTGTCCGCTTAGGGGAAAGAGGCTTGCTTAGCTTCTAGACTACAGAGGCTAGCGAATCACGAAGCGAGTCGCCTAACGAGTAATTAAGCAACTGGCTAAAAGGAACATATTCGCACCGAGCGCTTATCGCCTAGCTAGTCGCTTGGCGTGCATCGAAATAAACATACAGGGGCTCGACCGCGCAAGCTTCGTCGGGTTACACTCGACGTCGCTGTCAGCTACGTCAGCTGTCATTGAATGCGGCAGCTCAAGGGACGTGTCGCATTGAACTCGACGGCAAATGTACTGAGCATCGTCGCCATCAAACGCATGCAAAACAACGCAATGGTTCTAGCCGCGCAGGTTTTTTCTTTGCGCAGTGTGTATCCCAAAGCGACGTCGAGTTTAACCTGACGGAGCTTGCGCGGTCGAGCCCCAGGTTAGTTTTATGTCACGAAGCGCGAAGCAAAGCCACTAGGCTCTAGGCACGCCATACTGTCCCACTCCTGGGCAAAGGTCTCCCACAACATCTTTCCAAGCATTCCGCATCCTTCGCAAGCATAATAAAATTAAATTTCCACACCAGAATCGGGGCTAAAGACAAAGACTCCGCACAATACACCATCAAAATTTACCACAAATTATAAATTTACGTTATATGTGGTAAGAAGTCACAAATGAATAAAAAAGTGCGTCACTACCGCTGTAACCACAGTTCAACAGTGAGTGATAGGTACGTCACATCCGAGACTATAAACCCCGAATACATGCAGTTACAAGATACATAAACAGTTAGAAACACTTGTATTTTTAGACTAAAGCAGTTTAGAAGACGCTAATTTGTTACAGCTATTAATAACACTTTGAACCATAATTTTTACGTAACACTATTAGATACGTTATACAGCGCCAAGTTAACAGTTATGAAGCTGAAATGAAACTCATTTTTCGGTTTGATAGCGTTTCTTTTATTGACCGAACGAGCGAAGCGAGTGTGGTCTAGTATGGACTGGCTTGGCCCTTGTATATTTGTATGTTTGTTTGACGATAACTTAAGTGTCGTAGCCCCAATTTTGGTATGCGCGTAGTTTAGGTCAATAGAATTTATGAGTTCGAAGATGAGCCGGATCGTTTAGGGGGTTGGGTAGATAGGGGGGTCGTGAGGTCTCAGTTCGGGGCGAACTCCTAGTTATAATAAGGCACCCTGAGGTTTCTGAGCCATTTCAGATCTTCTACGTCTCATCTAGTGTGTTAGAGTTGTCAGGTCGCCCTAAAGCCTCTAACTTGACCTAACGACTGCTATCAGAGATAACAACCGGGACCAACAGTAACTGCTTAACGTGCCTTCCGAAGCACGGAGGAGCTCGAAATAATGTTTGTTTGTCACATAAATTTTCGGTCACCCATCGATCCAAGTAATGACGGATAGGTGAGCAAAAATTTGATGATTTAATATAATAAATAAAATCCCTTTTCAGATAAGGAGTCTGAAAAGGCTCTGAAACAGGAACGGCATTGCAACAATGCTGAAAATAAAAAAAAGCAACGCGATTAAAACCGGAAAATGATTACCGATTAAATTCAACATCACGAAAACAGAAGGAAAATCTAGTAATGAAGTTGTTTTAGGAGTAGCGCAGAACTCTGTAGGTTTTTTTAGGGTTCTGCACATAAAGGCTAAAAACGCGACACATTTACTAAGACTTTACTGTCCGTCTTTCTGTCACCACACTAGAGTGTATCTCTTGACTTCTGATAGACAGTTCAAAATTTCATTGTATGTCTATTTTAGGGGTAGACTAATTAAAGCAGCATTTGGAAATTTAAAATCGGTGCCCGTACCACCAGTTTTCAAATTTGAATACTCCCAAGCATAGAACCATTTCTTAATTGAGAAATTAATCTTATCTATCATGTTTTCGTGAGTTATAAAACTACTTAATGTCCTGAACCTTATGAAAACAATTTACCTTTTGACCTAAAGTGGAAGTGGCTTAACTCTGACCCCATTAACGAAGTTCGCTTATGACAGCGCTGAGCCTAAAGTATAAATCAATAGTAGGTAAAGACATATTGAAATTTCTAAATGAAATAAATTTATACAATAAAATAAAGTATATAAAGTACATAATATTTAAAAAAAACATGAATTAATTGCCGATTTCAAAGATATTTAACAAAACATTTGTGAAACACGTGTTTTTCATAATTATATTTTCTATTGTATTTTTTCCAAATCACACTGGTAATAGTTGGATGTATTGGTTAAAGAGCGTTCTTTAGTAAATCCTCAATAGCCTGTAAAGTTTTAACCTTTAACTTTCAGTCTAGTTATACTATAGTAATTATAAAATAAATAAAATAAAATAAAAAGCCTTTTATTTCTTGCAATTTAAAACAATAATATTTTACAGAGTTTAACATTTTTTTTTTTTTTTTTTTAGTTCTTGTTATTTGTTGGTATTTCATAATTATGCAAGAACCCCTCTCTTGTGAAGGTGAAGGCCTCCTCTAAAGAAGTCCATTTGTCTCTATCTTGGGCTATTTGTGTCCAGCAGGGGCCAGCCACTTTGATTATTTCGTCTGCCCATCGCGTATAGGGTCTGCCCCTGAGA
Organism: Idaea dimidiata; assembly: GCA_949358125.1. Taxonomy (NCBI): domain Eukaryota; kingdom Metazoa; phylum Arthropoda; class Insecta; order Lepidoptera; family Geometridae; genus Idaea; species Idaea dimidiata. The sequence goes on from OX442337.1 coordinate 14,258,152, forward strand.
CGCTTACCGTTTGGACCCTTCCACTTTGTCACCCTGCTGGTCCATCTGTCGTCCTTTAGCCTTGCTACGTGCCCCGCCCACGCCCATTTTTGTTTTTTTGCGAAGCTTAGAACATCTTTGGCTTTGGTGGTTTCCCTGATTTTTGTATGGCGAATTTTCTGAATTTTTCTAATATTTAGCATGCTCCGTTCTATTCCACGCTGGCAGGAGGTGATTTTTGTATTTATTTTGGAAGTATACTTCCACGTTTGGCATGCATAGGTCAGGCATGGTAGGAGGCATGACACCATAACTTTTGTTTTAATATTTATGGGCATGTTGCTTTTAAATATTTCGCGTAAGGACCAGTACTTGTTCCAGGTATTTTGTACTCTTCGTTCTACTTCTAATTCATTGTTTTCTCTGTCGAATCCAGTTTGTTTTCCAAAATAGATGTATTTATCTGTATATTTTAATGCCTAATTCTCTATCGATACTCTTTTCTTTATGCTGTTTGTCGAAACCACTGTTTTGGAAAGATTCATTTCCAGTCCTACCTGTTTGCTAGCTGCATTTAATGAATCAATCATAGTTTGAAGTTGGTTGCTAGATTCTGAAAAGAGTACCAAGTCATCTGCGAAGCGAAGGTGACTTAAATATTTGCCGTTAATGTTTAGCCCTGTTTTTTCCCATTTTAATCTTTTTATTATTGACTCTAGAATGGAAATAAACAATTTTGGGGAGAGTGGGTCTCCTTGTTTCACCCCTCTTTTGATGGGAAATATAGGACCAGTCGATTCTAGTCTCAATTTAGATGTGCTATCTTTGTAAATATTTTTGATGATGTCTATGTACTCTTGTTCAACTTCCTGATCATGTAGGGCAGTCCATATGCTTGTAGTATGCATATAGTAATTATAAGTGTCCCTAACTGTTTGCTCGCAGTTGTTTGCTAGAAAGGCCTTTCCCATTATAACCGTACCATGTTTCTATGTCAAATGACCCATATAACTTGATTCGTATGTAAATAATGGACTGGCGTCGATCGAAATGTCAATAACAGTTCTATTTTAGTATAGAATCGTGAACTGAGAAATAATTACGATAGTTTTACTGGAGACAGTCACGCACGAATGTACAGGTACAGAATAGCGTGCTAAATCTTAGACTTTAGACCATACCTCAGTTTTTATGATCTTTATATGATTCCTTTAAATAATTATTTACTTCATTAGCCTACTCGCACCTGGTGATCTTGAATGGATGTGCGGGTTAAGCTACGCTCGGTTCGGTTATTAATTGGGTTGTTGACCGATAATTTGCAAAAAAAATAAAAAAAACTCTCGAATTCCTTTTTGCTTCGGAAGGCGGTCGTTAGGTCAAGTTAGAGGTTTTAAGGCGACCTGAAAACTAACACTAGACCACTACAAGAAAATAAATATAACTAAGTATTGTTATTCTTAATCCTTTAATTGTGTAATACATGTAGTCATGGAAATAAAAACATCGACGATTAACCTATAAACTTTTCGAAAATCGTAATTATTTTGTAAAATAGCTATGTTTGTTAAATAAAGTAGTAATTAGTAATTACCGACATTTACGATTACACGATTATGCAATTACCTGCAAAACAAATAACAGGCAATGCAAACAAACCAATTAAATGGCTGCTAAATACCACACAACATTTTTTCGTTAATTATCTCCACCCGACAGCTTAAAAATATCTACATAAATTATCCTGTCTAGAAAATGATGAACGCGCCTTAACACAGTCAATGGGGAATTTTCTTAAAATTGAGGCTAATCCGAAATCATGTCACACATCATAAAGAGTTCCTTGGTGGTATTTTAAGATTTTAAAGCACCTTTTTAGATAAAAAAAATAGTTAACCCTATAATTAATAAATTATGTGGACTTTAATCAAATACTTACAAATTAATACATTTGAATGCGACGATAAACAAATTGCTAAAATAACAATATCACAAAAGTTCAAAATTGAATAGAATCATAAGATTAGTGAGTTTAGTGAGATTAGTGTTTTCATACATTATAAAAAGACACTACCCAAAAAAGTCTGTTAATTAAAAAAATAAATGAAAAAAAAACAAAGGTGTTTCTTTTTGTTTTTATTGCTCAAGGCATTTTAAACTTAGAAATATTTTTAGCAAGGAACTATATAATCTCGCTGCAAGTGAATTTTTGAAGATGAATTTTTCCTTTAAAATATTTCTAAGGAAATATATATCCAAAAAATCCCTAAGACGAACCTGCGTCCTTTCGCTAACCAGGCGACAGCTCTAACCAGTGATTCCTGTGTAGCTCAGTGGTTAGAGCAGTCGCCTGGTTAGCGAAAGGACGCAGGTTCGAATCCTGTCATGGGGATTTTCTGGAAATATATCCTTGCTAAAAATATTTCTAAGTAAAAAAAAAGTTGATCAATAAATGGCAGATTGGTTATACCCAAGAAGTGCTGGCTTGATATCCGTCGTAAACGCGGAACAACGTTCGGGTGATGATGATGAATTAATGACCATAAATGGAGCTTTCGCTTACAGCATAGGTTTTGAAGACAGCTACTGTAGTAATCGCCAATATAGAAAATTTCCTATTACACAAAATAAGCATGTTGAAATAAAATTCGGTCGAGATTGTGTTACGAAAAAGACAAGAATGGAATGTGTATCGTGGCTCAGATTCCGAATATTACAAAAGAAAAACTTGTGTAATGAAAACCATCGAGTAACAGTATAACAATAATTAGTTACATTGCCGTCTGACCGTCAGTTTACTTGTAAAAAGTTCAGTTCTCTGTGTTGATAAACATGATACAAGTTGATGATTCAGTGTACAGGTATGTCCGTTAACACGTGGAGCGTACTGTCCATTAGCGAATACCTATAATTTATGCTTAACGCGAGTTGGATGTACTTTTACACCTCTATAGGACGCTTTACTTATATGCTGTACTAGCTGCGCCCCGCGGTTTCACTGACGTAAGTTCCGTTTTCGCGAGAATATCGGGATAAAAATACAGTAGAGCGAACAGATCGGAATGAATACTATATATTAAGGCGGCGATAGATGATAATCATCGGTCCTTGTCCGATTGCATATAAATGAGCGAGATGGAATTGCATGAAAAAGTCTACGATTTCTCGTAAAATCAATAATTAACGAAGATTAAAATAATATCTTTATAAAATGAAGGGGTTCTAGGTATTGTATTTTCTAATATTATGATGCCTATAAGAAAATATAGCGGTTAAGGATTTAAAAGAAAAATTGATTTATTTTGTAAAACAGGGGTAACTTTGCCTGTATAATAGTGGTTTTTAACCGACTTCAAAAAAGGAGGAGGTTCTCAATTCGTCGCGTATTTTTTTTTTTTTTTTTTTTTAAAGTTATTTTTTATTGTTTTTGAAATGTAGGGGACACTTCTTGTATCATGTACAATAACATCAAACATTGTTTAAAGATCTATTTGATACCGGTTATGAAGAAAACTATTCAATCAGAAGGGATTTCACATGAGTCGCGTCCTTAAGTACAAATATACTAATAAAAACATATTTATAATACTTTTATTTAAGGCGGCGATAGATGATAATCAACGGTGCTTGTCCGATTGCATATAAATGAGCGAGATGGAATTGCGTAAAAAAATCTACAATTTCTCGTAAAATCAATAATTAACAAAGATTAAAATAATATTTTTATAAAATGCGATGAAGGGGTTCTAGGTATTGTATTTTCTAATATTATGATGCCTATAAGAAAATATAGCGGTTAAGGATTTAGAAGAAAAATTGATTCATTTTGTAAAACAGGGGTAACTTTGCCTGTATAATAGTGGTATTTAAAGTTATTTTTTATTGTTTTTGAAATGAAGGGGACACTTCTTGTATCATGTACAATAACATAATACATTGTTTAAAGATCTATTTGATACCGGTTAAGAATAAAACCATTCCATCGGATGGGATTTCACATGAGTCGCGTCCTTAAACTTTGGTAATACTAAGTGTAATAAATAAATTACAATCAGTGTGGTGTTTAATATTTTGATCAAATATACCATAAAATAACATTTTAGACTAATCTTTTTACGAATATGAATAACAACAGTGTTCACACAGTGTTCAGTAAAGCGATCGTTCGGTTGATCGACATTCGGATAATCGACGTCCTATTGTAGTTGTAAAGTTGTTAATCTACGTCTTCAACTATTTGCATACCGAGTTTCACCGCAATCGGTTCAGTTGTTTTGCGTCAAAGAGTAACCGACATACTTGTTTACATACACACAAACTTTCACATTTATAATATTAGTAGGGCTTGAAAGTTTGTCTGCAAATAAGTGATAGTAATGCAAATTTTATTCTCGGTATTCCCACAGGATTAGGACTTACGCAGGTAAAACCGGGAGTTGCTGCTAGTATGTTATATATATGTCATTAATATAGTACATGTAGGGAACCCTTTCTGAAGAAATCCTTTTAATAATAATGAAAATGGTATCAAACTATGTCACGTGGTTTAGTAATGAAAATTGGACCAACCTATGTCACGTGGTTTAGCGGATAAACAGACAAGACACAACAAAAGCGTCTTTACATTTTACTATTGGTACAAATAAAGATACAGTTAGTGAATCATATGAAAAATAACAAAGGCAAATTGAACACCATGATAGAACCTCGGGTCGTTATAAAGCGGCAGTAAAAGCGGCTCTAAAGAAATTATAGCTGTAATTCTCATAGAATCATTAACCTCCTTCCAGTCCACAAAGTATCAGATATAGCCCACTTTAGGGCCCACAATAGGTACACGTGTACTTGAGTGAAACTCACTGCTTTAACAAATTAGTCACACTACCGCAATTAAGAATTCTACTAATAATGATGCGAAAGTTTTTTCTTTTGTGGTTTTTCTCAAACAGGTAAGAATTAAAAAAAACTATTTATTTACCGGGTTTAATCGCGTTTTATGATGATTATGATTTTTTAACGAACAGAGCTTTCGTCGTGAAGTGTTTTATTATGCAAAATCGCAAAAACCATAGAAGAAAATAGGTAAGAATTATTTACCTGATTTATCGAAATCAGTTACATGGCTTTCTAACATCTCACTTTCGTTGATGAATGGAGGATGCCCAAAATTGGACCATGTCATTGGTCTATGCGTTTGTCTAAATAGTTCAAGTAGAAATTGTTGTCCTACGATCAAATTATAAGCTAACTATCACGCGTAATCCCTTGGGAATATTCCAAGTCTCCAGCCAACATACCATGATTTTAGAGTTAATTCACAACATTCACATTTATAACATTAGTAGACTTTCGTGCATGTTTTTTTCACGTATTTTTTTCGCGAGATGACAATAAAACAATTAAAATGGATTTATCCTTCGGCTTGGCAGTTCGAGCGTCAAAAGGAGGAGCTGCCGGAAGACCGGTGTTGTGGTTTCTTTTGGAACCACAACAAGGCAGATCCTCGTTGACAGAAGACACACGACTCCTTGGACGTTTTTAATTGGACTATGTTTATGTTTTTGTTATTATCCCTTGTTTTTTTTTTTGGAAATTGTTGTTTTTTTATTTTTTTATTTTGAGTCTTTGGTGTTTTTCTGTGTTTATTGCCAATAAAAGTTTTCTAATCTATTCTATTTATTTTATTAATTTCAATATTGATTATGATAACACAAATAATAGCAAATCGTTTATAGCCACCAGTTGGTCAGTCAAACACTTATAACAACAAAATTTGCTAGTCATAAGCAGAAGGGCCATGTTCAAACAAAATTGCTATTGTTCTTTACTTTCGGTATATTTGATCCTTATATTTTTTTGGATTGAGACCGCAAGGCGTTACTTACATTAACATAATAGATGTACAATTTAAACTTGATATGTCATTACCCCAACTTATTAAGCAGAAAGGTGAGAACTTTGCATGACAGAAGGCACTTAAGTTTACTTAGTAAAACTAAGTTACACGAAATTTATTTTTAGAAAGAAAAATGTGAGGGTTGTAAAATGTTACTTTGGCCTTCAGGTACCTAATTACAGAGAATGTATAAGAATTATTGTAATGCTAATTTACCTATATGTATACCTAGTGACGTCATTCTGACAAGTGACCTACACACCAATACACCATAGTTCTTGTTATGTTAATTTCTATAATTTTATTTATGCTAATTTTTGTAAAAAGGTTTGAATTGAACACCATTCTGCTAATATTTTTTTGGATTTCCGCAATTTATTTCGTATAAAAGCTTTTGCTACCAGTTTCAAAGAAAGACATTAGAATAATGTTTTTTTCTTTAACGCTTTTTGTCTTTGAAAAATGTAAGTAAAGAAAATTATCGCAAAGAAACCAGCGCCAGTGTCTCAAATTCACGTAAAATAGCAATATAAAGAAAACCCCAAACCAAAAAATGTAACATCCACATTTGTTTCCACACGCGTATTTTCTATGTAGTGGTAAATAACATACTTTCATAAGCACTATGCAGTACATTGCTGCTTTGCTTATAATCACTGGTAATTGCCACGTCACATAAAAGCAGCAATGTACTGAATAGTGGCTATGAAATTTAGCTATCCATTAGATAGATAAACGGGCAGAACAAGAAACCAAATTTTTGTTTGAAAATTGACCAAATTTCTTTTAATCTCTTTGATCTATAAATGAACAGTATTTCAGATCGAATTACTTATCAAAGGCAAACAGCCGTTACGTCAAAACTTTGTCTAAGAAAGAGCTTATATCTCTTTTATCAAAAAAGTTTGGGTCGAATCGAAACCGCTAGCAAATTGCGAAAATTGATTCCCAATCGCGACGAGCGACGCGACGAGGTCGGAACCTTGACACGCGGTAAAATACAATAGAATCTAATATAATAAATGGCCACACATACTTATCTGATGACAGTACGCCATTGATTTATCTTTAGCCGACTGCAAAAAGAAGGGTTTATGAAGGTTAGGTTTATATTTCTATTAATTATCAATCAGTCAATCATTTATTTCATAAATATAGCTGTACAGTACAGATTTTAGTGTTAAAAATTATACGTATTTGAACTCTATATTTGGCCTGTTTCGCATATGAAATTATAAAGTTTTATCTGAAAATAAATGTCGATTATACATTACTCACTGGAAAAAAACTATTAATAGTCATGAAAATATCAAAATAAAATAAATTAATTCTTTACTATCCTATACTTACTATAATATTATAAATGTGAAAGTGTGTGTGTTTGGATGTTTGTTACTCAATCACGCAAAAACTTTAGAACGGATTGCAATGAAACTTAGAATTTAAGTAGTTGTATACCGGGTATAACACATAGGCTACATTTTATCCCGATTTCACGCGAGATATTTTTTTTGTTAACCCACTAATTCGCTAAAAACAATCCCCTTGCCCGAAAATACTTTTCAAAAATTCGTACCCAACAGGACTTGAACCTGCATCTCTAGGGATCCGTTCAATTGCCTTTTCATATTATTCAATTAAGTGTAGGTAATAGTTTAAAATAAATCAAAAAGATTTATCGGTATAGTTATATTTTTGTAAGTAATTTTTAAGTAGTAATTTAATTGTATTTTTCCAACGTTTTTATACTCTTGCTTTTCTTGTTTGTCGGTCCTGGCGGACTCTTGCAACTTCAATTTGAGGCACTTCCCGACTAGCTAGCGGGCTGAAACTTTGTGAATAGTTCAGAACCAGATGACAATGCAACTTAATTATGTAAGTTATTTCATTTTTATAAGGTAAGTATTTTATAATCATTTTTTTCTTCAATACCTTTCTGGAACGCAAAACTTCAAAATAAAGACAAGAGTCGAGCGACAAACCCGTACCGGCTTGCTGCACGAGCAACAAGGAAACGTTCTGAATGACAACCGAAATAGACGGCGTAGGTATTCTCAAAGAAGTTATATATAACTAGAATGTTCACGTAGAACTAAAGTGTTACGCTACATTGAGCATGCTGTCCCTTTCTAATAACACTATTGGAAAGAGACAGAACGCTACATTACTTTTGATTCCGATATTCCAACGGGATCTGGACTTACGCGAGTGAACCGCAGGACGTAGCTAGTATACTATAATATATAGATAAATAGTATCTACGTAAAATTCTTGCATGTATTTATAAACGTGGTTGTGACTTAGTCTTAAACTGTTCATTCATAAGTCAACGGTCTGCACTACAGGTTTATCACTACCGTTTTATCACAAACAACACGTTTTTTGTCGCCAAAATAACAACCTATTTTAGCAGTCTCATTATGTTTTACATAGTAAAAGAAACTATGGTATAAATTAACACACAGAAAGCTAATTAAACCGTTATTTAGTACCTGCTTTGGTAAGAGGACGCCCTATGATTTGACGGGAAGAAAAATGTTTTAGCAAACATAATTTCGCTATAGGGTTTTCTTGTCGACATATCAGCATATTGTCACCAAAGAATAATTATCATAAAAATACTTTTAGGATTTAGAAAATGACTAGCTGCGCCCCGCGGTTTTACCCGCGTAAGTCCCGTTCCCGCGGGATTATTGGGATAAAAAGTAGCCTATGTGTTATTCCCGGTATCCAGCTACCTATATTCCAAATTACATCGCAATCGGTCCAGTAGTTTTTGCATGAAAGAGTAACAAAGTCACATCATACATACCTACATGCAAACTTTCGCGTTTATAATATTATTCTTTATTTGTTGATAAGAAAAAAGATTTTTTTTATTTCTAAATGCCAATTAATTATGAGAAACTACTAGTTAAAATTGTAAAAATAATGATTTTTAAAAGTCGCAGAATAAAAGTCGTGCGTTTATTAAGAAGTACAGAAGCCCTTTAACACTGGATGCTTGCTTATTTCCTATCATAGGTACCATTTATACAAGGTAGAGGGAGTATATTATTATTTACGCCGGGCTCCTGGAGATCCGAACTGTATATACCCTGTACCCTTACCACTGTTTAAAGGTTAAACGATTCAATTGTACATAGAAATCACTATTCGCCCGCCATTGTTTGAAAGGGATTCAAACCGGAAAATCGCTCGGATGATGATGATGATAGATAGCACCAATTATAATCGTATTTTTTCATTCCCGCCAAATCACAGGGACATCCTCATAACACACACCGGCCAATAGATAAAATCTAAAATGAACGAAGGCAAAATTAAGCCGTAGGTTAGCGTAACACCCACGCACGCCCGTGTGTCTCAAATGGGCGAATAAAATGCCACAGTCGACGTAGGTATGGGGAACTTCATAAATCTATTTGCGTGTGACAAAGTTCTTTATGGGCCCATTGGGTCGGTTTATAAATAGCTTGGATTGAAACTCGGTTTGTTGGTTTAAGTACTTAATTGAAATAAAGTTTACGTGTTTGATTAGTAAAATCGTCATTTTATTACAGAGTATGTCACGCAATTTTAAACGCGTCAGACTCGATTCTGTTGCAATATCGGGTTAAATTTAGTTTTTTTTTAAAGTTGTAAAAGTTGTTTGCATAGAGGTCTAGAACAACCCACTTTCGGCTTAAATGGTCGTCGTCGGACCACCCTGTATACATAATATAATAGTTTTAATTTTCGGCAAGGTAGTTTTTGCGTGGAGAGGTAATAAATATATTGGGTCTGTTCAGGCATTAATACTCCTAACAATTTGATTCTTTGTGCAGCATTGCATTTAAAAGGAAGACCAGGTTCATAATCCCAGAGTGTAATAAAAATTTAATTACGCCAATTTACGGGTAATCATCGGTCTTGATGTCATTATAATAAGTCAGTTATCAACACGCAAACAAACAAGGTAGTTTTTGCGTGTAACAGCCTGATTTCTGCGTGTAAACACCCGAGGCGTTTGATCAAGTTGAACTCAGCAATGAGCTCTGTAAATTACACTTTTTAAATATTACACCATTTTAATTTATTTGTTTTTTAAATACGATTCGAGTTTTCGTTGCGACAATTTTATTAAATTTTAACGTTGCAGCTTTGTTACAACAGCCGTGATTGCAAATCGCGAGTACGCGCGTTTATAAGTACTTTCATGATAATATGAGCTCGAAATTGCATTCTCAAAAGTTCCCTTTTTATAATAAAGGTACTAGGTACAGACTTTATTAAAAAAAAACTTAAAAAATTCCTTATGATTACTACGCAACAAGTTTGTGTTTCTTTTTTAATATATGCCTATATAAACTTTCCTTTTTACTTTTTTAGGGTCCCGGTTAGAAACAGGATTCTTTACTAATATAACGTGCGGAAATAAACTTGTTAGAAAACTATTTACCTCAATATCCTAACCAACAAACAGTCTACCAAAACCTACATTTATTCAAATTAAACATAACATTTTATGTATCAACTAGCTGCGCCCGCGGTTTCACCCGCGTAAGTCCCGATCCCGCGGGATTATCGGGATAAAAAATAGCCTATGTGTTATTAAAGGTTTCCAGCTACCTACATTCCAAGTTTCATGGTAATTGGTTCAGCGGTTTTTACGTGATTGAGTAACAAACACACATACTCACAAACTATCAGCTTTAAAATATCAATAGGATAGGATAGGATTTATCTTACGCAGCAAAATTGTAGTAATTAAAAAAAACTAGCAATTGCAACTGGCAAATTCATAAAACTGCCAATTAAATAGGTACCACAGCTTTAAAGCGTAGAAAATAATCGTTTGAAACTGGTTCGATTAGGTCTAAACTGCGGTTTACTCGACATGTATCGAATTAATTACTAGCTGCGCCCTGCCGTTTTACTTGTGTAAGATCACAATAATCTATATCTATAGACTAATATTTTAAAGAGGAAATATTTTGTTTGTTTGTTATAAATAGGCTCCAAAACCACTAAACCGATTTAGAAAATTCTTTCACCAATAGAAAGCTACAGTATCGAGCAGTAACATAAGACTTTTGATCCAGTATTTCCACGGGAATGGGATTTACATAGATGAAACCGCGGGACGCAACTGGTTTATTCTATAAAATGCTTTGTCCTGACTGACTGAAGGAATAATGCACAACCTAATCCGCTAATAGTAGATAGTTGGAGTATGTTCTTTTTATTATGATGTAGGCATCCGATAAGAAAGGATTTTGCAAAATTCTTAAGAGATCGGGACTTACGCGAGTGTAATCGTAGGACACAGCTAGTCTATCCTACTAATATTATAAAGCTAAAAGTTTGTGTGTATGCGTGTTTGTTACTAAATCACGTAAAAACGGTAAATGCGCGAAATGGCAATATGGTGAGATAGTAAAACGTTAAAAGCGCATAATGGTTAAACATCACATTAATAATAGGGCAAGATGGTAAAAGCGCTTTTACCATTCTGGTCTTTGAGCAATGTGATATTACTAATATGCGCTTTTGACGTTATGCTCTCTTATCATTTTGCTCCTTTACTATTTTGCGACCACTTTACTATTTTGCTGTTTTACCGTTCCGCGCCGGGTATCCGCTAAGAAATTCCCGCAAGATTTTTTAGAAATACCCGCACGGGATCGGGATCCTAAAAACGAATTATAAGGGTTAAATCTAGAAAAGGTGACACACACACTAACCTTCCGTGTTTAAATATCGAGTAGGATGAAGTACTTTTTCCCAACACTTGAAGGGTTTCTAACTCTAGCCGTGTGGAATGCGTTATACGATATTCAATTTTACATTTAATGAGACAGATATTTCGAGCAGCTGGGAGAATTTAATACTGACAGTGTCCCGCTGTTTCACCCCACTTAAGGACGCGACTCATGTGAAATCCCATCCGATGGAATGGTTTTATTCATAACCGGTATCAAATAGATCTTTAAACAATGTATTATGTTATTGTACATGATACAAGAAGTGTCCCCTTCATTTCAAAAACAATAAAAAATAACTTTAAATACCACTATTATACAGGCAAAGTTACCCCTGTTTTACAAAATAAATCAATTTTTCTTCTAAATCCTTAACCGCTATATTTTCTTATAGGCATCATAAAATCATAATATTAGAAAATACAATACCTAGAACCCCTTCATCGCATTTTTTCAAAATATTATTTTAATCTTCGTTAATTATTGATTTTACGAGAAATTGTAGATTTTTCACGCAATTCCATCTCGCTCATTTATATGCAATAGGACAAGGACCGTTGCTTATCATCTATCGCCGCCTTAAGTGTACCTATTTGACGATCGATTGATGCGTAATCTTTACAAATATTATAACCGCGAAAGTTTGTATGTTTGCGTATGAGACTTTGTTACTCTTTCACGCAAAAACTACTGAACCGAACATAGGTAGCTGGGAACCTGGAATAACACATAGAATACTTTTTATACCGAAATTCCCGCGGGAACGGGACTTACGCTGGTAAAACCGCGGGGCGCAGCTAGTTCTCTATAAAATAAAAAGCTTTTTTCCATCCCTTAACATTATAAAGTCAGAAGAATCAGCGAATCTTAATGGGTGCGAAAAGAGGTTTTTTATGACCCTCGTTGTATAGCGCTTAAACTCGCACGTCAAATAGTCCTCTTGTTGTTCATTCATCTTAAGTACCAATTTCGGAAAAACATGAGTATAAGAAGTAAAAGCCACCAAACTACTAGTCAGTCGCAAGTTTAAAAGCAGTTCTTTCAGCTACAGAAAAAAACAATGTGTATTTTGTTTTTCTTTGATACTGGCTTTATAACTCGTCTGAATAAGAAGTACGCGCGGTAACTTTACGTTTCTAAAACAACAGTCGAAGTAGCACACGCGTTCTGGGGACACGCTCCAATTCGAGAACTGAAACGGCTCCTGTGCCGAACAAAGGGGAGTCTCAACTTAGACAGGAGACCGTGAAGTTGATATGTAACACAATTGGTTTCATTATAGTTTATTGGTATAATGATACTGACATAAATACAGCTTTGAGATAACTGTAGGTATAATTTCTTCTATGGTTTTCGCGATATTGCATAATAAAACACTTAATTTACCGGGTTTAATCGCGTTTTATCCAACTCGCCAACTTTTCAGTTGGCTTTTGTTCTTTGACAACCTTGAAAAAGTCAACTGTAAAGTTGGCTAAACGTTAAAAATCATAAATAAAACGCGATTAAACCCGGTAAATTAAGGTTTTGATTAGCTGTAGGTATTTGGAGTAGAATGACTTCAACTTAAAAAAGTTAAATCCTAACAAATTATCAGGAATCGAATCAGTATCGGCCACGCAAGATTATTAGCGGCATATGTGTATAACAACAAATAATGTTTTTCATATATTTTAAAGTGTTTCCTACACTCCCCCAACCCCCGACTTCCCACACTCGGATTCCCAGAGGTGCAGGTTCAAGTCCTGTCTGTCGGGTGCAAAGTTTTTGGAAAGCATTTCTTTAAGTACAATAAATGATGTGCTAAAATAAATATGTGTTAATAAAGATGCTTCGAAATACTGAGACATTTAGTTGTCTACAGACCTGGTAAAAAGCTCTTAAAAGCACGGCGTCGTATGCATATCGCAGTCACATTTTTATGGACAAGTTTAGAATCTGCACCGACGCAACATTTTGTCAGTGGGTATGTCGAATCATTATTTATTTATTTTTAACTCGGATTTAACAGTCAATATTGTATAGTGTAATCAATTTTACACTTACGTAAACTTTGAACTTAGACCAAACTAAATCTGTATTTTGTAAGCTTCACTTTCACATGTTTGCTATTTGTTCTATATATTTCACGCCTCAATCCTGTGGTAACCTACGCTCGCCTACGTTTTATCTTCCTTCACCTGTAAACGTTAGCTCTACTGGCTTTGATCCCCGAAATAGGCCAATTTTGTCAGGAAATCCGGATGCCCTTGTAAAGTTAATCTCTAGATAAATACGTAGGGAATGTAAGTATATGAACGGAAACTGATGGCGACGACGGTTTCAAAAGATGATGTATTTCATTTATTTTACCCGGCTGCAAGGAAAGCCTCTTTGTAAAGTCAATTCTTACAGATCTATTGGTGATACTGTTTTTAGAATTCCGTAACGTATAAAACGTTAAAAAGGAACCCTTTTAACATTACTACCTTGTCCGTCTATCTGTCTGGTAATCAATAGAGCAGCGGAAATGTTAACAACGCAATTAAAACAGCTAATTATAGATTGTAAACAAAATCGACACCTGATGTAAAGTTATCTAATTTGCCTATAACGAGGTGATGTCTGCAGTCGTGAATGGATGAAGGTCTGAGGCCTTATGTTTGCTTATTCGTCGGTTGCGTAGGCGCACCTATCTATAAAACCGATTGCGCCCTTGATCTTAAATATTTTTCTCATGACATCAGTCAATTTTGGGTTAGACGTTGTGTAGAGTAAGATTATTGTTTTATTTCGCGCATTTTTTTGTTCATTCAAATTTTTTTTTGCTTATGAATCAAAGACTCACGATCTATGTTTCAGTTACATTTTCGCGCCTAAACAGCTTAACCCATTTTGGCAAATTTTGGTATAGGTAGAGCTAGAGATAGATGGGACCTTGGAGAAGGTCATAGGTTACTTTAGATCCTGATATTCCGGCGGAATCGAGACTAGTTAACACAGGTAAAACCGGCAGAACGCAGCTAGTACCTATCTTATAAACTAATTCACTTCATTGCATTTTAGTTCCTTCTCTATACGCATGTGAAAATCTGAAGCTTATATAGAATAGAAATCATTTAAAAACAACAAACACACAAAAGAACACCAAAAATACAAAAGAAAAAATAAATAATTCATATTACTTTCGATTAAAAAAAAACAAGGGAAAAAAAAGAACAAAAACATAGTCCAAATAAAAATGTCCAAGGGGCCGTGTGTCTGCTGCCAACAAGGATCTGCCTCGGCATATTATTATACTAGCTGCGCCCCGCGGTTTCACCCGCGTAAGTCCCTTTCTCGCGGGAAAATTGGGATAAAAAGTAGCCTATGTATGTTATTCCAGGTCTCCAGCTACCTATATTCCAAGTTTCATCGCAATCGATTCAGTAGTTTTTGCGTGAAAGAGTAACACACTCACATACATGCATACATACTTTCGCGTTTATAATATTAAGTAAGATTGCATAACTGGCCGTTATTTTCTACTAGGTATTTCACGGAAATGTGAAACATATACATTTTAGGCGTGTTTGCTACAATTATATTCAACCTTAAAATCGCAATAATACACCGCTATATTAGTAAAATAGTGAATTCCGCTAACTATCCGATTTCCTAATGAATGCACTTCCACAAGGTTATCGCAATTTCAAAATAGTGAGTGTGATAACTAGATAAGAGATAAATAATCTCCAATGTTGGGACAATCATGATAACATTATGATATAGTTTATAAAGTACCATTACTATATAGGTTTTTATTTTATTTATATTATTATATATCAGCGTGAATCTCAACAGTAGAAATATTTAGATTTACACCCACATTTCTTGGAATTATTCTTAAAACATATTTTTCGAAAATCAGTAGAGGAGTTCCGGAGCCTTAATATATTTAAAAGAAAAGTTAAAGTAATCTTTTTTCTTTGTATCATTTTATGAATACGAGAAGAACAAAATTAATTAACAAGGGTTATATATGGGTGGCTGGGTCCTGCTGTTTTTTTTTGTTTAACCCGCGTAAGTCCCGATCCCGTTTGAAATTCGTAAAATCCTTTTTTATCTTATGCCTACATTAAAAAAAGAACAACTGCAGTCACCGGAAAATAACAAGAGTAAGTTTATAAATTTCCTGGATTACTTTTAAACTTTCGTAGGATTCTAAACGAGAGATAAATTGTAATATTACACGACTACATTTTCGCAAATTTATACGAAACTTTATAATTTTTCTAGGAAATTTATAAATTTACGCGTCTTATTACTTTACGATGACATATAGATAGACGTACAATCAATCAATACAATTCTTTATTTCTAATCGCCACTTAACAGTATATTTAAAGTATATTTATATCTAGTGTTAGAAACATCGAACTACTAGGTAAGCAATGGTCAATCATCGCAAATAATAATAATAATAATAATAAATAAATCCTGTGACGAACACACAGCGCCATCTAGCCCCTTGGTAAGCTGCTAAGCTTGTGTTACGGTGACTAGACAACGGATATACCTACCACTTATATTTATTTTTCTTTTGTAAATACATACATATTATACATAGAAATACGCCCAGACCAGATACAAATATTTATTTTAAGCATAAATATTTGCACGCAGCGGGAAACGAACCCGCAACTTTCTGTATTGCAGCCAAGCGTTCGCCCGACGCGCCACAGAGGTCGTCAAATACACTCACGAAAAATGATTGTTTCTTTTTTATTAATCCTTTGGGACAAAGACCGCTTTGACTGAAATCGTAGCCGTGAAGCTAATTTATTATTAGTGAACACGAAGTTGAAGGAAACAATTCAGAAAATAAAACCGTGAATTTCGAGTTACTAAATTGCCACATAGGGATTAAGTTACTTTTTAAGCCGATATTCCGACAGATTCGGGACGTGAGGTCTCAGTTCGGGGCGAACTCCTAGTTTAAGTTAATATTCATCATCGTCAGCCTGTTGCAGTTCACAGCTGGACAAAGGTCTCTCCAATTACACGCCACCTAAGATACCTAGATCTAATTTCGGCTTTTTTCTTTAAATTTCGCATCTAGATTGTAAATATTCCCTTAGGATGAAATAACTAGGCGCTGTTAGTCTATCAGTAATTCAATACTTTACGTTAAAACTCTCACTTTGTTCTGAAGGTACATACCTAGTTAAGTTACGGCGAACCTGCTGACCTACTGCCGGTTTATTAATAACTTGAGGCCTAAAGTTATTGAATATTTCACTAATTTCACTCATAAATTCGAAAGTCACCATCTTTGTCTGATCTTTGTTACATCTTCACACAAAACTAATCGGTTCGGAACGTTCCGTACCCATAGGGTAAAAACGGAACCCTATTACTAAGACTTCGATGTCCGTCCGTCCGTCTGTCTATCACAAGGCTGTGTATCTCGAGAACCGTGATAGTTAGAGAGTTGAAACTTTCACAGATGATGTATTTCTGTTGCCGCTATAACAACAAGTACTAAAAACAAAAATCTTACTAATGTTATAAACGCGAAAGTTTGTATGTATGTAAGTATGTATGTATGTGAGTTTATTACTCTTTCACGCAAAAACTACTGCATCGATTGCGATAAGACTTGGAATATAGGTAGCTGGAGACCTGGAATAACACATAGGCTACTTTATATCCCGATATTCCCGCGGGAACGGGACTCACGCGGGTCAAACCGCGGGGCGCAGCTAGTTAATAAATATTTAAGGGGCCTCCCATACAACAAACGTGTATTTTTTTGCCGTTTTTTTTTAAATAATGCTAAGGAACCCTTCGTGCACTAGTCTCACTCGCACTTGGCCGGGTTTTTTTCAATCCGGCTACGGCGAAGCCAAAAGGAAGGGTAATGTTTTTGGCCGTCTATTTTGTATGTTCCACCGTAGCACCTAAACTACTAAGCCGATTTTAATAAATGCGGAGTCAATAAACTCGTAATAATGGCCTGGGTACAATATTAAATATAATTAAATTATATTACTATTACAATAACTCTATAGTCTGCGTACACTGGGACGTTTTGTTACAAATAATTATGAGGCGGTATTTTACAGTAACTTTTTAGAATGGTAAAATAGACGAATTACATCTGAATCGAACGAACCCAGGCGACCCTGCCAACCTTGAAAAACCCAACTGTAGAGTTGGCGAAAGCTCGGTCCTTTAAAAATCATGAATAAAACGCGATTAAAACCGGTAAATAAAGTGTTTTATTATGCAAAATCGCGAAAACCATAAAGAAAAAAAGATAAATAAATTTCTTTGTTTTTCGTTTCGAGCCTATACCTAAATGGTTTGAATTCTGTAGGTAAGTAGTTATATATTTATTTTTATCCCGATATTCCCAAGAGTTACAGATTTATTCGGGGCGAACACGTAGCAAATTATACATTATAATAAAATCAATACATTTTGTATACGACCTTTGATATTTTGCAGCTAATGTGAACTCGATAGAGTAGCGGAAGTGGTGACATTTCGTGTTGCGGTCTCAGGGGGCCTATTTTGGGGCCAATCTCAATCGGAGATATCTGTGAGTGTATTTTTACACGACTACGGCAAAACAACGGTTATAACTTTAACGACATCGTGTATGTATTTATGTTTGCTTGCAAATTATGTAAAGGTTTGGAAAAAAAAATCAAAAGCCAAAGCAGTAATGTTTTCGCGCTGTAATGGCTTTAAAAAAGTTAACAAATATGTAACAGAATGAGAATAATTGATATAAGTATTTTGTTCTATTTAGTCCTCTGACAATGCCCCAATACAGCAGCAACTAAATTACTAATTTAATGTTAACTTTTGATTATTTTGCCCTAATATTAATGATTTTATTTAGTTTCTTTTGACGTGACCAACTGTTCTCAGTGTTCAATAATACTATTATTGTGATGATCTTATGGTCTTAATAAATGAATACGAGTATATATATATATAACAAGAAGAAAATAATTGAAATAAGTATCTTGTACGTATGTTGTAAAAATTCCAAACTAAAAACATAACCCTTTCTTGGCAGTCTTGTAAAAAACCAGGCCTATTGGCCTCTATTCGCTTTTGTCGAAGAAAAATGTCTGACATACAACATTTCAAATTTACTTAGAAACCGTAAAAAAACAATCGAAAGAGCGTTTTCCTATATACGAAACTCTAGCGTACCGCAGTTTCATCAACGGAGTTTCAAGATTTAACCGATGCCGTGAGAATTTAGTCCTTTCTTAGAACACCTAAGTGACATGACATGACCTACACATACCCCCAAATTTCATGGCCCTAGGACCAGCGATTAGGGCCCCTCGTAGTTCAGTCAGTCAATCAATCAGTCAGGACTGTGAATTTTATATGTAAGTAAAGATGGAATAGACCCCTCGTTGCATATATTTGCATGCACTAAGCCTGTAGTAGGTACCAAACCAACATAATCGCATCAAACCAAGCTGAATCACACTGCCCGACCAAGCTCCCGTTCAAACAACAGTGTCAATTAATATCAATCCAATTTAATTACTCATCCACTGTGAGAACCGTAATAAAAACAATTTAAGGAAAATGGACGAACAGTGCGCGGAGAATTTAAAACAAAGATACTTTACAGGGCAGAATTAGATAAGGCCGCCTGTTATGCCACATTAGATTTACGTTTTTCTTTATAATATTTGTTTAATTTTACATTTCGGTACAGTAATGCATTTTAGATAGATATCTTTAAAAAATAGTTTTCTATAGGTGTTTAGCTCCAAAACAATGCTACTTTTCGGTTTATATCTGGACAATTTAATAATACATTTGAATGTATGAGTAAGGCACCTTAAAATGTATTATTTAATTGCATGCATACATACATACACACTTTCGCGTTTTTAATTTTAGTAATATATGGAGGTGTTTACTTCTATGTATCTTTGTTACCTTTTGTACCTCTTTAGGCTTTAAATAAGTTGTTTCACTATATCTGTTTGATTTTAAAATCACTGTAAAACTAAAACCTAGCCTTTCAAGGTTCAATATAGTGTCTTCTATTACTTCTAGCAGCGCCCCGCGGACTCGTGTAAGGCCCGTGAGAATATCGGGATAAAGGCTATCTAGATACCGAGTTTCGTCGCAATCGGTTCTGCAATTACGCCTTGAACGAGCAACAAACACACACATATAAAATTAAAGTTAAAGTTTTAACTGTGTGTTTCCGCAATTAGCCCTACTATTGGGCCTTTGTGCGTGATTTTAAGCCGTGTGTTTCCTCACGATGTTTTCCTTCATCGTAAGACCGATGTTAATAGCGCACATATTTTTTTCTTAAAGAAAAAGACATCGGTGCGCGGCCGGGATTTGAAACCACGGCCTTCGGAATGAAAATCGGGGTATCTACCACTAAACCAACACCCACATATATACAAACAAGCAAACTTTCACTTTGTAATATTAGTAGGATTTTATTAAATACTTCCGAAACTTGTATTTTTAAATTAATATTATAATTTTATTATCCTCATATTTTTAATCTGTTTTATTTACTTTTTTAGTTGAAATTTGTGTTACTTGAGAAATTGGAATTGGAATTTTTGTAGATTGTATTTATAAAACTAAATCAAAATAGTTTTTTTGTTTATTCTATAAGTGTTTTCGTACTATAAAAAAATCTAATTTTAATATAACAGGCTTCTCTGGAGATCTGTAGCTGTGCTAGCTAATTTGATATTTGTGTGTCATCGTAAAAACAAGTCTAAATCATGTTAGTCGGTCCTGTTTCATTCATTTCTGTATAATTTTATAGATCTAACTAATTATTTTATCATTTGTATAATTTTGTCATACCAATTTGTGCCTTCGCCTAGTGATATTATCCATTGATTCATGTGAATGTCATAAATTAGTATATTTATTAGATACGTAGTTGGCTAATAAGTGAAGATACACAGAGCCTTAACCGCTAGTATTTGACATTTGAAATTTTATACAGAGGTTCCAATGCATCATAATTTATTCGACTTTGTTCTGAGTGACTAATTGATCAACGCTCACCCTAAACCACTGATGGTACAAAGCTGAAATTTGGAGTGAGCAGATGAAACTGTTATAATAAGGTTATGGTTATGCATGAAGCATATAAAATATAATAAAATTACATTAATTTCTTCCTACGTTGAACATTTCACTAAAGATACAGTAACCAAAATTGGTAGAGTCAAGTGGGGGACATGCAACCCCGGGATAAATGCGGTGGTCATCAAGTCACCGGAAATCAAACAATAGTTTTATTAATAAAACACTTTATTTACCAGGTTTAATTGCGTTTTATTCATGATTTTTAAACGAACTAAGCTTTCAACCTTGAATACGTCAATTGTAAAGTTGGCGAAAGCTCGGTTCGTTTAAAAATTATGAATAAAACGCGATTAAACCTAGTAAATAAAGTGTTTTATTATGCAAAATCGTGAAAACCATAGGAGAAATAGTTTTATTGATAAAATCACCATCTAGTCACAATATAGATAAATACCTCCCATTATGATTAACGATTTTTTTTAACTATGATTGCTAATTTTAGGTAAATTGTTGACATTTGCCCCGGGGTCGCATTTCCCCCACTTGACTATACAGTAGTTTCAGAGTATATTTCAGTAGTAACATAGGGGGCTCATGGGTTAGTGGTTCTAGCAGGTCTTGTTCAATTGTGTTAGTTAAGCAACGCCTGCCGCGGTGTTTACTTCGATGGGTGACAGATTAATGTGTGAGACAAAAACCGTTTTGTCGAGCCCCTCTGTCCTTTGGAAGGTATGTTAAGAGTTGATCCAAGTGTTACAATATAAGCAAGCTGAAAACTAACACCGCTTGGCCACACTACAATCATGAATATGAAAGATTGTTTTAAATGGTCACTCTTTATAGCACCCATTTAATAAAAACAACCTAATAGAATCAATTCACAACACAAAACTAATTTAATTATCAGTTGAAAATGTCATAAACATCGACCATAAAAAGTGATGACAAGTTTTTATCATCAGTAAATATTATGAAGAGCACTCTTTTAGATAAATTCATTTAGATTATACAATATTATTGTTTCATTTGGCCTAATGACCAGTGAGAGCCATTAACCTAGTCTCCATTTCAATACAGAACTGTTTTAAACAGATCAAAGTGGTTTTTTTAGTTAGGTACCGTAGTTTTACCCATGTAAAACCTCATTTTACATTGGTTTATTTAGAACTAGTAGAGGCCATAGTAATCAGTGCTGAAGCTGAATGTTCAGAAAAATATCTCAAGTGTTAATCCAGAACTCTAGCGGCCTATATTCCAAGTTTCATCGCAGTCGGTTCAGTAGTGTTTATATGTAAGACGGACAAACATTCGTTTAAAACCCTTTCCTGTTTATAATATTACTGTTAATTGTGTAGAAAGAGCCATACATAATTATGTCCTTTCATTATTGGTTGCGGGTTCGATTTCCATCGAGAACAAATATTTCTGCTAAACATAAATGTTTGTTTCTGGTTCTGGGTGTATTGTATATGTATAATATGTATGTATTTACAAAAGAAAAAGTATAATATGTAGTATATCCGTTGCCTAGTATCCATAGTACAAGCGTTGTGCTTAGTTTGAGGCTAGACAGCGTTGTGTGTAATGTCGTAATAAAAACAGTCATAATGCGCCAACAGTACACTTTTATAGAAAACCAACTATCTAAATATCTATCAAGTTTAACTGCAGATATATCTACTACAAATATCTTGCTTTAGCACATAGTAGATATTGCAGTAGATGTAAAACAAAGCTACAATGAATGAAATATTCGTAACTGTGGCCTTTGAAGCAAGTAAGTATTGTAAACAAACAATTGACATTTGTACCTAACTCTTATGTAATTCAAAATTTGATAAGAAATACATTAGGTATTATCATTTTGGTTTGGTTTAAATTCTATTTACTTAGTTTGAACATTCTAAACAGATGTTTATTTCATTGACGTTGGTTGCTTGTTTATACCTTGTTTTGAGGATTTACTGGACAGTAATGGTGTGTATCAATATGTGTATGGGTTATATTTATAACTGAAAATGTGGTCCGTAGTAGGTTACAAAGCCACACAATAGTGTATTGGAAACCAATAAGAATGAACCACTCAGCAATGTCAATAAACAATAAGCTACAACTTTGCAAGGACGTAAAACATATTGATGACATCCGACCAATGTGTTCACTGCAAACAGAGGTTGTGACACAATATAAATAGCACATCTTTAGTTTACATACCTTGAATGAACTGTGCACTAGAGTCTCGTCAAGGTCGATGACCATACACTTTTTATGCATGTCCTGGTGTCTGACTGGGGGTAATAGTGGTCTGGGAGCATGGTCTGACATAACCAGGAGCGGTGGGGAGGCTCGGCCGTCGATGCTGCTAGTGCCGTTCCCCGGAGGGCCCTTTCCGCGCCCGCCGCGCCAGCAACATAACAACGACCGCAGGAACCCACCGCTCCCGCCAGACTTTTTGGTCCCGAGCGGAGTCGACCCCGACACCGGAGTACCGTCCCCATCACTGTTCTGCCCGCCACCCGACGACCCTAAAACACGAAATCCAAGTCAACACACGCGGATATCCTCAGGTAAAGGGATTGGCGTAGAAAGACAGCCTCTCAAGGTTGCACTCCGAATGTTATCGCGTCCACACGTCCTAATTGTTTACCTCACTTGCAACACCACACTCACACCCGAAATGGTACGACATCGACGGTCCGTTATCTGGTAATTCGGAGAGGATCACGGTAAGCAAATATTTACGTGTCGTGAGGCGGTAACACTATACGCTCTAATTTGATGGTAACAGGTGTAATTCAGTTGGGATTTACCTCTGTCGGATCCATAATTGTTTAATTGTTCGTCATCCCGTGACACTTGAGTTATAATGGACGAAGCGTCCATTTAAACATTTGTTTTTGTTCCTAACACAAATGGCAACAGCGGTTTTATAAAATTTTAACACCATAAAACTATTTTTTATCTCCTTTCTATCTTACAAAATGGCAGGCTCTTGGCGAATGCCAACTTCAGTTTTAGCCAACATGCTGGTAACAAAAAACACATAAACTACTATCTCGTTTTGATCACTTCTAAAATAATAAGAGTAAAAGAAAGAGACGTACTTTGTTATTTTTAATTTGTAAGGTTGTCGTTCCTGGAGAGACTATTAGTTTTCATGCAATGTAAAACTACAAAAGTGTTCTTTTGATAAAAACAAATTTTAGTTTAAAACTAACGAAAGCGACTGGTTTAAAGGATTCTGAAGAAAGCAAAAAATAGGATATTGCGAATAAATAAATATAACTGAATAATATGAAAATAAGAACATAGTTGTCAGATGTTCAAGCATAGCAAACATAGTTTTCAGATGTTCAAGCATGATTTTTGAACACATAAAAAAAACTATAAGTAGTGATTGAAAAAATAAAATAAATATTCGATTCTATGTTTAGAGAATTGTTAAGCTTTGAAATATCAAAGTAATACAAAAAAAATCTAACTATTTATTAGATTTTTCTATATTGATCAAACCAGTACGGCAAAGCATTTATGACACAGTTTCTATTGTTCGTGGTTTATTAGCAAAAATATAAATGATTAAAATCTTGCTAGACCCACCAGTGTGAAGTTAAATACGAGTTGGAGAAAAGACCGACAGGCAACACTATTTTATCTGTCAAATATGAAAAAAAAAAAAAAGAGAAAAAAAACTCCAACGGGAGATCGAGAATGCTGCGTCAAGAGCAAATTCAGTAGAAATTCTTTCAAAATCTGCGAAATTTTTGCAAATAGAATTAGTTATTGTGAATAAAAGTGATCGTTAGTTGCGCCTGCTAGATTGCGCTCAAGAAATACGCTTTAAAATGTCGACCCGTGACTCAGGACCCATCCCAAACAGGTGGCTGAAGTGCCCTCGCATGGCCACGGGACTATTTGCTGACAAATTCTTCGGTTTCAAGACTCCGCTTGGTCCTCAGTTCAACGACAAGGTGCCCGAGGCTAATCGATTCACACCATCAATGCTCTTCAATTATGTAAAACAGAAAAAAGTGAGTGTATTGCCTTTTTTAAATAACATTTAGTTGATTATCAGCTGATTTTTGTTGTTGTTAAACTGATAATATCGTAGCTATTTGCTTCTTTCGTTAGCATACAATAGTAACGTAATGTGTTTTTGCTTAATTAATGAAATTACATATGCATTTTTTAAATTATTATAACTGCTTGAAATAAGAAATTAAGTTGAGTTTTCACAAGAGTCCTATCGATTAGCTTGTTTACAAGTCTATAAATGCATTCCACCTCTTTACACACAGTACTTAAATATCTAGTAGTCTACAAATTTTGGGCAAGCTCCAAGTAAGTTCATTGTTAGAGTACCTAACAAACAATGTAAATAAATAAATCAATTCATCTAAACTATGCTTTACACCTATTACGCCACCTACAATTGCATACACTTAAATACATTTAATATATTCTACGTCCAGATTAAACTAGGCCTTTGGATCGACCTGACAAACACAAGCAGGTTCTACAACAAGCAAGATGTAGAAGATAATGACTGCAAGTATGTGAAGATGCAGTGTAGAGGGCACGGAGAAACACCCTCTTTGGAACAAACAAGGTGTTTATTATTTTTTAACTTTCAATCATTTCAAGGGAAAAAACCCCTTTGCATATTCATAACTGTAAGTGAACCTAGTTCTGGATTAACGTGCCCAGTGAGATTTATGTCATATTAAAAATTTGTCACTAAATCTCACCGGCGAGAATAACCCCACTGAACTGAATGTGAGAAATGTCTCTTATGTATTAAATAAATTGAATTGAGTCAAAAAAGGTTAATAATCAATCAAAGTAATAATATTATTTTTAAAGAAAACATATATCCACAAAAACACAGTGCTCTGTCTACGTCAGGCGGGATTCGAACTAACGCATTGTGTAATGCGTTGGTTCAAATCCGAATGTTCAATTGGTTCGAATCTTAAGCACTTACAATTAAAATATAATTGAAGTTATATGAAGTTTATAGCAGCAACAAAAAATCACAATTTGGGAATTGTTTTACTGTGTAGCTATTGTGATTCATGAGATACAACCTGGTAACAGACAGATAATGGAGTCTATAAAATGGCTTACTTTTTTTGCAGAGAATTTATCCACATAGTAACAAAGTTTCAAAGTCAGAATCCATTAGAAAAGATAGGGGTACACTGTACACATGGCTTCAATAGGACGGGCTTTCTGCTGGTGTCATACATGGTGGATCAGCTGGACTGCAGTGTGGAGGCAGCTTTAAATATGTTTGCTCAAGTTCGGTAAGTTTATACCTAACCACCGTTTCACCTGCATAAATTATAGCCTGTGTTACTTCTCAATAATGTAACTTTCTATTGGTGAAAGGATTTTCGAATTGGTCCAGTGTTTCAGAGTCTATTTCTAAAAGCAAACAAATAAATCTTTCCGCTCTATAATATTAGTTTTTTTTTTTCTGTGATTCTTTGCAATCAGTCCTTGGACTATAAGCAGGTGCGTTCTGTGTGTTGATGTCGTGCGAGCGAGATCTCCATCGAGGCTCTCCGCTCATAGTGTGGGAGTCAGTTGTCTGTCAACTCCAGTATATTTTTGCGTTTTAGACGCGGGTTGTATAGTCTATTCATCAACTGCCGAGTTAAACTATTTGGGTGGTTAGCTAGCCGGTCTTGGTATCTCCTCGTAGCTTTTCCTATTTCCGCTTTCACAGTTGCCATGGCTAGGTGTTCGTGGATTTCCGAGTTTTTTATGAACCATGGAGTGTTGGCTATTGTTTTTAATATTTTATTTTGTTGTCGTTGCAGGATGGCAATATTTGTATCACTGGCAGTGCCCCACAGTTGCATGCCATAGGTCCAGATAGACATAATATTAGAATAGATAGTGGTCTTGATCTAGTGGTAGATACCCCAAGTTTCATTTCGAAGGTCGAGGTTTCGAACCCCGGCCACACACCAATGTCTTTTTCTTTAAGAAAAAAATTATGTGTGCTTTTAACATCACTCTTATGGTGAAGAAAAAAAACATCGAGAGCCCAGTCATAGGGCTAATCGCGGAAAACACACAGTTAAAACTTTTAACTTTGGAATAGACTAGTATAGTTTGTAGGTAGGTATTGATTGCTTGGAATAGTTCACCTTTAGATGATAAAGCTGGTCACTGTGCCACACTACCTTTAAGTATCTTTCTTTGTAATATTTATGCTCCCTTCAATGCACATGCCACCTCTAAACTTAATATCTGTACAGGTTGCTTTCACTAGTCTTCTTTGGCCACACTGACCTAACGTGAATGTTTATATTGTGTGTAATTAATTTGTTATTTCCAGACCAACAGGCATATACAAACAGGATTACATTCAAGAGCTGTACAAACGTTACGACGAAGTTGACTACGTGCCCGCGGCGCCGCCGAGACCCGACTGGTGTATAGGTAAGCAATGTTTATTATCATTTTTTAAACTTACACAATTTCCGTTCATTATTACCAAGTCATTATTACCAGTCTTCCCGGGACCACGGCCGGTGTAATCCGTTTGCCGAAACGTCGGGGTAATTTTAAATTTATTTACTAAATTTAAAATAATTTAGTTGATATAACGCGATCTAGACCCGAAAATTTAATATTTAATAATAATGTTTATTATCTACAAATAAACAAGGAAAATTATATAAGAAACTGGTCAAATGCAAATTTCTTTTTTCCAGAAGAGGAAGAAGACGAACAGGATTTCGATGATGATGATGACGATAAACCAAGCAACAGTTCTCAGTCACAACCTGGACAGAATAATTCAGGGTAGGTTTGGTTTTGCTGGCCATTTTCCATCCCCATTTTAATAATTTTGAGCAACAATAGACTCAATGATAATGAATTTAAGGCTTATGTTTCCACATTATAAAGTTTTCTGTAACTTGTAAAGTTTTAAACATTTTTTGCAACATTCCGTAAATTATTGTTACAAATAAGTTATAATTTACTCTACATTTCAACATCATTACAATTGCTAAAATGAAACCATGACTGGCAACTAGAAATCGTAATTTTATTGACTCAAAAATGTATTAAAAACGTTATTCAACAAAATTGGAAGTTGAAAATTGACTGGAAATATATTGTAATGAAATTTTAAATTGTTACTTTCAGCCGCAAACACAAAAAAGGTAGGCGAGAAACAACCCATAAAAAGGCTACATTCATGCCTGGAGTGACCGGTGTGGAACCATTCAACACACAGCCCCGACTCAGCGAGGTACAGAAGAAGGCACAAAGCTACTGCGGCTGGGAGTCCACCGGTTTCCCAGGGTCACAGCCTGTCAGCATGGATATGAACAACTTGAGGAAACTGCATGAGAAGCCTTATAGGGTGTCGTGGAAAGCTGATGGGGTTAGGTAAGCAGTTTGGTTGGGTATGGAACACAATTGATGTAAACGAGAACCCTTTTAATAAGACTTATTCGCTTTCCGCTATCTGCCTGTCTGTTATTAGCAACTGTATCTCATAAACCGTAATTGCATGTCTTTGAATTTTACATATATAGAAAGATAAGTATTTTTGAACACTATCTGAATAGATAGTAATGACAATATGGTCTAAGATGTAGAACGCTCATACGAAGTAGGAAGACGGCAGTAGAACAAGTTCCGACCTGACTTCCTCACTAATTTCTTTAGTCTCCAGTCTCCATTTTAGTAAAATGATGTAAACTGTCCACAGATATATGATGTTGATAGACGGCGAGGGAGAGGTCTATATGATAGACAGAGACAACTGCGTGTTCAAAGTGATCGGTTTACAGTTCCTGTACAGTCGGGATCTTAGCAGACATCTCAAGGACACGCTGCTAGATGGGGTAAGTTTATTTAGCATCCTTATATGGTACCTAAGCTTACTTAGGAACTTGATGGGGTACGTATATTTTGTAACTTTTTAAGATAACTTTTGTTTCGCCAACTTGATGGGGTACAAAGCAACTTGATGGGGTAAGCTTATTTAGCAAATTGATGCTTAAGGTTATTTAGCAACTAGCTGCGCCCTTCGGTTTCCACGCGTAAGTCCCGAACGCGTGTAAAATATCTGTACCTAATCAAAACTACCCATGGTTTTAGATAAAGGTTTTAGATACCTTCAAATGTATTAAGTTTCATCAAAATCGGTTCAGTAGTTCCAGATATTATCTGCTACAACATCTATCCAAACTCTATCTCTGTATCATAATATTTGTGTAAACTTTGTATGTACCTATATTTAAGTGGAAACCCATTTTAGGTCATTGTGTACTAATTGCTTTAGGGAGACCTTTGCACCTGGAATGATAAGGGTTGTTTAAATAAATTATGAATTAAAATAATTGATTACCTTACTCATATCCTTATTTGACACTATCTGAACTATTTAACTACATGTTCTAAAAATGTCTAACAACAATGCTAAAACATTTATGACACATTTTTGTTATTATACGTGCCCCGCTATCTGATTCTGTAACTCTGTTGTTAAAAAAATCTCTTTTTAAAAAAAATATTTCTTATCGGTTTTACCGTATTGAAAGTAGCCAGTGTCAAGTATTATTAATATTTGTAGTTTGCGTCAAAACAGTCAAGTCGTCGTAGTAAAAGTCAAGTCAAAGAAATCATTGTAAATGGTGGCTATTTACAATGACGGTTCAACAACACTACATTCCAAGTTTGCACTCTCATTACACTTGTAGACCTTCACGAAACTGGATTGATTAATATGCCTCCGAAATTAAACAATTTGTTTACACGTATTTGAACTAGGTTTCACGAAACTGAAAATTTAGCAATACATTTCCTTAACCCGTTCCCGCTAAAAACCTTTTTATAACTAGTAGTTCGCCCCGAACTGAGACCTCACGACCCCCTTTCTCCCCAACCCCCCCACCGATCTTCGAACTCGTAAATTCTATTGACCTAAACTACGCGCATACCAAAATTCATGAAGATCGGAGCTACGATACTCAAATTATCGTCGAACAAACATACAAAGATACAAGCGCCAGGCCCGTCGGCCTGGCGCTTGTATCTTTGTATGTTACAGTTGTATGTATGTTTGTATGTTACAGTTGTATGTTACACTGGACCTCACTCGCTTCGCTCGTTCGGTCAATAATCCACTTTTTTCTTCTTCAGGAAATGGTGATAGACAAAGTAGATGGTAAAGAAATACCCAGATATCTTTGTTACGATATCATACACTTTGGAGGTCAAGACGTTAGCAAACTAGAGTTCTATCCGAAACGGCTTAGTTATATTGAAAACGAAATCGTTAATCCTAGGTGAGTTTTTCAATGTTATCAAGTTATATGGAAATGGGTTTAGTAGCCCACCTTTCTGGGCAACCTGGCTGCGACGCAGAAGGTTGCGGGTTCGGTTCCCGCCGGGAGCAAGTATCTATGCTTAAAAATAAGTATTTATTTCTGGTCTGGGTCTCTATGATATGTTTGGATTTACATAAGTAAAATAAATACATACTCACTTTAGTAGCTTACCATGGGGCTAGATAGCGTTGTGTAATATTCTCAGATTTTTTAATCTGGGTGAGATTGCTACATCTTAGACTTCGTCACTATCGTCTATTGAGATAGTCAAACCAGTTTGTGGAAACTTTTGAGTCTTCTAGTGGATGAAGAGTGAAACCGCGTAGGCTAGTGAGTTACACCATGCGTATTTAGCTTAAGTCTGTTGAAAGGATACTGGAAATAATCAATAGTTAAAAAAAAGTATATTATGTAGTATATCCGTTGCCTAGTACCCATAGTACAAACCTAGTGCTTAGTTTGGGGATAGATTGCGCTGTGTGTAATGTCGTGCAATATTTATTTATTTAATTGCCTTGCCATTTGGATAGGGGATCAGTTAAGCAAGCTACATAGCTTTAACTATAAAGTCAAACTGTTTGGTTAAAACGTAAGTGTGTAGCCTAAACTAAAAACTGTTAGTACAGTTAAAATGACAATTTAATCGAAATATCATTAGATAAAACTGCACAGTTGAATTTAAAGGTCTGCAGCCTGCATTTGTCTGGTGAAGTCGATGTCATCAATATTCAGTAGCTCATTTGCCATTTGGGCGGGGTGATCCGTTAGTTAACATGTTTATCTTTTGCCATTAGGGTGGGATGATCCATTAGTTAATATGTTTATCTTTTGCCATTTGGGTGAGATGATCCGTTTTTTTTTGCAATTGCGGCGGGGTGATCCGTGAGTTTGTCTTTTGCCATTTGGGCGGGATAATTCCGTTACTGAACATGTTTATCTTTTGCCATTTGGGCGGGGTGATCCGTGAGTTTGTCTTTTGCTATTTAGGCGAGGTGATCCGTTAGTTAGCATGTACAGTATATCTTTTGCCATTTGGGCGGCATGATTTCGTTAGTTAATATGTTTATCTTTTGCCATTTGGGCGGGCTACTCCGTGAATTGGCATCTATATCTATATTTTGCCAATTAGGCGGGGTGATCGTTAGTTAGCATGTATATGTCCTGATATATTAATATGTAGAAGGAATTTGCCTTTTAAGATATTTCTATTAAGTATATGTTTTGCTTACCAGACACCGCGCGATGAGTAAAGGTATAATCCATAAGGAGATGGAACCGTTCAGCATACGACTGAAACAGTTCTGGGAGCCGACCATGGCGCGACAGTTGCTGGGAGAGAAGTTTGCTAAGACCTTGTCACACGAACCTGACGGACTTATATTCCAACCTTCGAAGGAGGTAAGATAATTCATTATTGCATTACATAGGGTGTATTTCTATGTGTGATATGTATGTATTTACGAAAGAAAAATAAATATAAGTAGTAAATCTATTGTCTAGTCAGCGTAACACAAGCTTAGCAGCTTTCCATGGGGCTAGATGGCGCCGTGTGTTGGTCACAGACATTTATTTATTAATTGCAATACTCGTACTGTACTGTATACTCGTAGATATTGATATTATACAAGGTGTAACGAATATGCCCTTTTAAGCCGAAAGGGGGTTGTTCTAGACGTCTAGGCGAACAACTTTTGTTTTACGACTTTTGGAAATTCAAAGTACTTTTCGAAAATTTTAAGTGTAAAGTTTACTTGAAAATCAGTTGTTTCTGAGAGTTCGGGGTCATTGAAGTTATGTTGTCCTTTCATTTAGTTTGATGTTTCCCAATCTTGAAAACTTCAATTACCTTTATTTTCAAAAGCAGCTGTTGATTCAGTGAAACATAATAACTATTTTCAAAAGTTGTACAACAAAAGGTGTTCGCCTAGACGTCTAGAACAACCCCCTTTCAGATTAAAAGAGCATACCTGTTACAAATTGTATACTTATTTAGCGATACAAAGGGCGACTTGCACAAAACCATTTAAAAATATATTTAACTAAATCAATTTTAAAATAATTTATGGGAAATGGAACATTGGACTCTATTGCATTAAGTGGACGGTTGATAATATGTTGCCACACATGGACAGTTCTTGAAATTCTGACAGACTTTAAACACGTTTAACAACTTAAACACGTTTAGGAACCGTTATGCAAGCCGGCCTAAAAGGGTTTCTTTAGCCGTAAAAAGGCAGTTTCCATACTGATAGCCTCCCTGTTCTAGCGGTACGTGGCGGGAACATGCGAGGATGTGTTAAAGTGGAAACCCGGCAACATGAATAGCGTCGACTTCCAGCTGAAGATTGTCACCGAGGGTGGACAGGGGTAAGTTTTATTATTCGTGAAGTACAATATTTGTTAAAGGGGTGATAGATGTGCGAGTAAGTACGACGACCTTTTTCGCCTGTGTGTCATCTGTGGATAAAATAAGATAAGTAAATAATTTTTAAATGAGTAAGGTCTGATTGTTCATTCCACGGATAAAAATTATCTGTCGAATAAGTTCGAACCCAACCAAATTTTAAAGCCTTCAAATTTTGATCTTCTATATTTAGATTTGTAGTTTTTAGCTTTAGCTTTTACGCAAAAACTACTGAACCGATCGCGATGAAACTTGGAATATAAGTAGCTGGATACCGGGAATAACACATAGGCATACACCTGATATTCCCGCGGGAACGGGACTTACGCTGGTAAAACCGCGTGGCGAAGCTAGTAATAAATAAGTTCTTAGTTGTAATCTTATATATAAAAATGAATCCCTATTTCGCGTGGTCACAGCATCACGCCTGAACGGCTGGACCGATTTCGATAATCAGGAGAAGGTTCCTTTGAAAAAAAAAACAACTGAATATCGGTTCTTACGCGGGTGACACTGCGGGGCGCAGCTAGTCAAAATTAAAAAAAAATGTGCAAACGTTGCTCCTATTAATAAACGCTCATTATTCCCCCCCCCCCCCCCCCTTCCCCCCCCAGTATCCTCCCCCGCAAGGTGGGCCAGCTGTACGTGGGTCAGATGTCGACACCGTTCGCCGCGATGCGCGTCACTAAGGAAATAAAAAACCTCCACAACAAGATCATCGAGTGCACGTACGACAACAAGCAGTGGGTCTTCATGAGGGAACGAACGGACAAGTCCTACCCTAATAGTTACAATACTGCTATGGGTATGTATACTGTGTTCGTTTTTAATGACAACTAGCTGCGCGAGTTTTGGCAGGAACGCGTCGAGGAGATGTGTTGCTAAATTGTCAGTTTTGTGAAACCTAGTTCAAATGCGTGCAAATTGTTTAATTTCGGGGGCATATTAATCAATTTAGTTTCGTGAAAGTGTACGTACGAGTGCAATGAAAGTGAAAGTCGGTGCAGAACATGGACTTTAGCGTTGTCTCCAAAGCTCCGTGAACAATCTTTGTAAATGGCCGCCGTTTTAACAAACGATTCCCTAGACTTGACTTTAACTACGACGACTTGACTGTTTCGATGCAAATAACTTGCATAATATATATATACTTGACACTGGCTAATTTCCAAATGACCATAATCGGTTCACAACCGATAAGAAATAAATAAACTAGCTGCGCATTAGCCCCCTTACTTATAAACGCTAATTAATGCGCTGTATAACTTTGCATCTTTTTCTTTTACTGTCACATGAAATTTCAAAGTTGACAGAAAGAGACAAACGTCACATAACTTAGACATGTGTAAATAATATTTTATAAGTAACGGAGTAGATTTATCAAAATCAGTTCAGCATTTTTTCTCTCATAAGAATGTGTAAATATAGGTAATCTCTGTTCGTACTTCCAAATATGTATGTACCTAATGTTTGTTAAGGTAGAATTCACTCAAGTAATAATTTCCCATGTTTATTTCATATTTCATTTTCCAGCGGTATGCGACAGTATAAAGGACCCGGTAACTAAAGAAATACTCCTCGACTACATCGACCAACATAGGTTCCACGATGACACCGATATAATGCCGCCGCCGAAACGCGTCTGCCGATAATTTAGGTCAATTGTTAGGTCTTATTACAAAACACAGTCTTACGGCCGATTACTGAAACTACCTGAAATTTGTGGGGGCTATTTCAACGATTAAACTGATAGAAATTACTTCTGTTTTTACACGACTGCCTAAAGAATAGTTATGTTTCTGCGACGGAAGATCGAAATGAAACACATTTTTGTGTTTTAATCGTGAAATTTGGGGGGGAGGGGGGGCTATTTCAACGATTAAACTGATAGAATTTTCTTCTGTTTTTACACGACTGCCCAAGGAAGTGTTATGTTTTTGCGATGTCAGACTGAAATGAAACTCATTTATGGGTTTTAATCGCGTTCTGTTTATTTGCGAGCGGAGCGGACCCAATTAATGAAAAAGCCTAAAATAGTCTTATGACAATGAAAACGATCGTTGGATGTTAAACTGGCACATTAATGGGTCCGTCCCGTTCGCAGTGGAAAGCAGGCATTAGAAGAGGAGATCTGTAAAGGACTTGAAACGTCGGGCATTGTGACAATTCTAAAAATAATAAACACAATGCGATTAAAACCGAAAAATAGGTTTATTAAGCACATATTAAAGCCAAGAATTTACCTGTTTTTTTTTCCTTTAACATTCCTTGGCTACAACGCACAAGCTCGCGGGTTCGATTCCTGCCGTGGACAAGTATCTATGCTGATAAAAAATGGTTAATCCTCAATTGAACTTGTTTCCCACTTTTTTGTCTACTTTACGGTAGCTTTCAGTAAATAGTTGAACCCTCGTTTAAACCAGGTTTTAAAGATTAGGCTTTGTTTTGTAATAATTAAGTATTAGTTAATACCAACTTAGTTTTATTATAGTTTCGTTTGTAGAAGAGTGAGATATGTGTACACCTGTACAGGGTTATTGGCTGTTGTGTGTAAATCGTTCGACTGATGAATTATTGTTTTTGAAACAGTATTTCCTAAGTGCGGTGAACACTTTTAGTAATAATGTTTTTATTAATTATTTTTCTGGGGTTGGACTTACGAAATATTATAAAAATTCAGTTCTTTCGACTTCTTTTTATATTTCTTTTTTATAACTATACGTTTAGTATGAATTCCTTATTATTTTCGTTGTCCTATATCTTTCATATAATTACTTTCTGATTATTTTAAGTTATACACTATGCTACTACTCAATAGTATAACATTTTATTGGTGAAAGAATTATTGAAATCGGTACAGTAGTTTCGAAACCTAAAACAAACAAATACATTTACCATCTTTATAATATTAGTATAGATGTTTGTACCTATGTATTTACAAAATAAAAATAAATATAAGTATTTATATCAGTTGTCTAGTCACCGTAACACAAGCTTAGTAGCTTACCCCGGGGCTAGATGGCGCTGTGTAATGTTCACAGACATTCTTATTTATTTATTTATTAAACCACCAGCCGCAAAGTTTGCATATGAGCCAATAACCCAAAAGATTGAAGTTAAGTATAAAACTTTGTCATCAAGTACTCAATTAGTACCTATCGATTTTAAGTTATGTGATGTCTGATGTATTGATTAATAATGAATTTCTATTTATATACTTATGTTTCTTTCGGTTGATTTTATATTCAGTTGATTTCCCTGAAATGTTAAAATTATGTTCCGCTTTATTACAAATCGAAAATTTTAGTGTAAACCCAGTTTAGCTTCAGGACGGAGATTCTGGCGCCGCCGCCGTGAGATTGATGTCATACATAACAGAGATATGTCGAAAAAAACATGGCTTTTTTTTGTTTTGTATGAACATCAGCCATAATATGTTTTTAGCAAAGAAGTTATATGACTTAGACTAGAACTAGAATTCTGACGTAGAACTAAAAAGTGGGCCGCTTCAATGTAGCATTGTCTCTTTCTAATAGTGTAATTAGAAAGGGACAGCGTGCTCAATGCATCGTTCTGTCGCTTTCTAATAGCGTTATTAGAAACGGACAGCAAACTCAAATGTAGCGGAACACTTTTTAGTTCAACATGAGCATTCTCGACAACCTCTGTGGCGCGTCAGGCGAACGCTTGGCTGTAATACAGAAGGTTGCGGGTTCGATTCCTGCTGGGTGCAAATATTTTTGTTTAAAATAAATATTTGTATCTGGTCTGGGTATATTTCTATGTATAATATGTATGTATTTACAAAACAAATATAAATATATGTAGTATATCCGTTGTCGAGTCACCGTAACACAAGCTTAGCAGCTTACCACGGGGCTAGATGGCGCTGTGTGTTGGTCACAGAATTTATTTATATTTATTTATTTATTCTAGTTTAGTATTATAATTTCTTTGGTTTTTAGACATATATTTAAAATGACATAAAACTTACGGCACGAGAATCTCAGCGCTCGCGCAGTTTAGACTTCTATAGTCGAGATATATGTTAAAACTAGCTGCACCCCGTGAATTTACCTGCGTAGCTCTCGTAGAATACTTTTTATCTAGAGTGGGAATACCGGGATAAAAAGTTTCGTATGTCCCGATACTCCCGCGTGGTCGGGACTTACCCGAGTGAAACCGCTGGGCGCAGGTAGTAATCTATGTTTTACATTTAGATTCCTTTTGTAACAACCCGGTCTATGTATGTATACGGCGTTTCAAAGAACAAACGCATTTACTATACAATTTGTAACGGGTAAGCCCTTTTAATCCGAAAGGGGGTTGTTCTAGACGTCTAGGCGAACACCTTTTGTTTTACGACTTTTGAAAATACGAACCTTTTTTAAATTTTGAAATTTTGTTTCACTGATAAATAAAACAGCTGCTTTTGAAAATAAAGGTAATTGAAGTTTTGATTGTAAAACATCGAACTAAATGAAAGAACAACATAAGGTCAATGACCTCGAATTCTCAGAAACAGCTGATTTTCAAGTAAATTTTACACTTAAAATTTTCGAAAAGTACTTGTTAGTAAGTTGTTCGCCTAGACGTCTAGAACAACCCCTTTTCGGCTTAAAAGGGCATACCCGTTACACCTTGTATTAGTTAGTAAAGCGTAATACAGTCTGACTGACTTATGTATCTTTTTAGTCCATCAATTTAACAGCTGGTCTACACTATTTAGACTGATTTAGAAATCGAAGCGTTTCTATTTTACTTCGTAAATGAACGCCCATTTTTTATTTTCTAATATAAATCATATTTTTGTTATCAAAACGTATAAAATCGATGTACGGTAAGATGAAATGGAATAAAGAACTTTGTTTCTTTTGATTAAAGTTGTAGTTATTTTAGCAATTATACACGATAGCTGCGCCCCGAGGTTTCACCCGCGTAATTACCGTTCGCGGGAATATCGGGATAAAATGTTATTCCTGGTATCCAACTACTTATATTCCAAGTTTCATCGCAATCGGTTCTGTAGTTTTTGCGTGATTGAGTAACAAACATCAAACACACTTTCACATTTATAATATTAGTAGGATTCCCAGTCTCGACAAAGCAGGTTAGTTATAAAAGTAAAATCAAATTATTTCCATAGAATGCTTGTACAATACAAAGTTACATGATCACTTGGATACGTCTTAAATCTAAAGATTTTAGTGTGACTTCGGAACGCGCCCTCCGATGCGAAGAAGCCACAAGAAACTTATGCGGTTTTTGTTTGTGATCATACCATAGTAAGATCTATTATGTAAATTGTGGTTATAGCAACACAGCATTGCATCTACATATTATAATTAAAATCAACAAATATTTGTCTTCAAAAAAATTTAATACTTACTAAATAACAATTTGTAATTATATCATAACAACAAATAATATTAAAAATAGATATAAGCAATATACAGGGTGAACCATTTTGATGGGATTTCAGGAGGATATCTTCACACATCCGGTTACAGAAGGCTTTCGGTAGACCAGAAATATGTTTGAATAAATAAATAATTCCTGTGACGAACACACAGCGCCATCTAGCCCCATGGTAAGCTGCTAAGCTTGTGTTACGGTGACTAGACAACGGATATACTACTTATAATTATTTTTCTTTTGTAAATACATACATATTATACATAGAAATACGCCCAGACCAAATACAAATATTTATTTTAAGCATAAATATTTGCACCCAGCGGGAATCGAACCCGCAACCTTCTGTATTGCAGCCAAGCGTCCGCCCGACGCGCCACAGAGGTCGTCAAAATGTAGTAAACTTGTGCTTTTGTTAACCAAAAGCTTTCTAAAAATAATTTAAGGAAAATCTAAGTATAACCTATGGTTTAGGCTTAGACTAAGTCTAAGCATGAACTACAGTTTAGGCTTAGGCTGAAATGTATAGTCTGACTTAAGACAATTTTTGGTATTTATATGTATAAAGCAATCTTCGCAACTATCCAAAGTTTTTGCTTAGTGAGGTCAAAGTTTTTCAAATTTAGAATGTAAACCACTTAAAAATAATGACCCAAACTTCTCTGTTATGACTATGAAGTTCTTTTTATTTTATTCGTATATTACAATATGAATTTCGACTATAAATTCCAATTCAAAGTTTATGCTTAGTTTTTGCTAAACTCAGTCTGAGCAAAGTCAAAGTACGCCCGACAGATTTCAGCCTTAGACTCAGTCTTGTAATAAGGAACATGTTCTTTAAAAGTTACAAATCACAAGAGCCAACATACTGCCGGAAATTCTCATCTTCGACTTTCAACTAAGTCTAAGCATAAACTTAAGCTTAGGCTTAGTTTTGTAATAATGCACTAAGTTACAAATTACAAGTGCCAACAGTAACATACTGCCACCTATTCTCATCGTCGACTTTCAAACATTTGATCTTGTTTTCCTTCGTGAGTTTAGTCAAGTGATGGTTGACATTATAAGCTGCGGCAGGCCACAAATGTTCTGGAGTCTCCACATATATCAACTTGACGAGGTCCATTTCGTTGAGTTGTTTGGTCGCGTTGTTCTTTAACGCTTCCAGTATTTGTTTTTCGCGTTCGTTCCGATGACTTATGTAGAATTGGATTTTTGTTAACGGGTCCTGGAAGTTAACATAATTATGTTGTTAAATTTTAGCCTTATTAATATATAAGGAGGATAATAAGGAGTAGGGTCGGAGTATGTTTGTCACTTTTTGTTTTTGTGCGTCAAATTTGATAATTCCTGTCACGGAAAAAGACAAAGCACGTTCTTACTACTCTGACCTTACTCCACGTTTATTATTAAACCCCCTATGGCTTTAGTACTCAATACAAACATAATAAATACGAATTTTACCCGCGGTTGTCCCGATGCCGCACCGTCGGGATAAAACCGAGCCCATGTTACTCCCAAAGATGCCATCTATCTTCATATTAAATTCCATCAAAGTCGGTCCAGTGGCTTTAGAGATCACACAAACATACATGTTTCCAACATTACTTCTTTACAATATTAGTAGGTATTGATTGGAAAACCTTACCTCAACTACATTTCCATGCCCTGGATAAATAACATTTGGTTTCAATTCCAATATCCGCTGCAGACTCTTCATGTAATTGTATAAATCTTCAAACACCGCCGTCCCTTCACCCAGTATACAATCTCCACTAAACAGGATGTTTTCTTCCAGTAAACTCAGTACTACATGGTCTGTGGTATGACCTGGGAGGTAAAATCTATGTTATACATTTCTTTAAATAAGTCCAAAGGAATTTTTAAACAACTCTCAGACATCCTCATATTAGCCTTTATATTAATAGGATCACAGTAGGATTCTCACCTGGTGTATGGTGTATTTTGACAGTAGCATCTTCTACTGTGATTTCTTGTCCATCTATAAGCCACTGGGTGGGTATTGATTTTGGTATCTCTACATCGGGAGCATCATCAGGGTCTCTTCTGTGTTTCCATACTTTTGGCTGTTCTACATAAATAAGACACCGTCAGTTGTAAGAATGAAAGTGATTTATGGTGGGCATTGAAAATGTTTTGAAATTATATATGGTAAATAAAAAAGGTTAAAGGTTTCATTAGATGTTTGCTGTACTGACAGCTGAATACAGAAAATTTGAGGGGTACTTAATAGTCACCTTCACAAAGTCTATCATTTTAAATTGAAATTAGTATGGGAACTTTTGAGTGTGAGAGCTGCTTATTCAAATTTCAACTAGTGTTTTTGTATTAAGCCTCATAAATTGGGATATTATTGTATATGATTTTAAGATGCTTATTTCCTCGCAATATTTTCCTACATTGTTAGTATTTTTTTCTTAAAGAAAATGAAATTGATGCCCCATGGGTCAGGAAATTGTATGGTTGGTTATAATACTCACTAGCTATACTTCCATAGATATTCTCCACACCTCCAACATGATCGTGGTGCCAGTGTGTGACCACAATATGCTCGATATTGACCTGTTCTGAATGTACCACTTCTGCTAGATGCTTCTGGTAGTCAGTTACATCCTTGTCTCCTGTATCTAGAAGGATACGGCTGGGAATGAAAAAAAACAACATACTAAGTTTACCAGTTCCTGAGAAAATTGCCAGTGACAATGATGGACAAGCAAGTGATCTTATAAGGGTTCCTTTGAGGTATGTATTCCTAATACTAGGAGTTATAAAAAACAGTTGTTTAACTGACATCATGAACAACTTCGAGGTGCAAAAGCTTCACTGGAAACAGGTGCTATATAAGTAGGTAAGAAAGGTAATATATCTGAGAGACTACCTACAGTAGTGTTTTCATGAATTGTGTTTCCCGCCATGTGTGTTCGTTCAGTTCTTGAATCATATTTGCACCTGAACAAACTAGGCGAAATTGACTAACTACTATTTATTTAGGGTTTTCAAATTGTGTGTAGGTAAATATGTAATAAGTAACCGAAAAGGTGGCTACACCAATGAAGTATTCCATACACAGAGCGTTAAGAAGATACTTTTCAATATTACGTGTCCACTGTGGGTTATTCACTTACTTCTTCCCAGTCCCAATTAGATAAGTATTTGTGCCCTGTAATGTCATAGGTCCTGGATTACATCCCAGAATCCTGATCACACGGCTGGAGAGTCTAGTCACTGCTGGTATTACGGCTGCCATCGTCACAGTTAGTAAAAATAATCTACCTAATGTTTTAATGATTCCAAAGTTCACTTTGCTGATAAATAATTTTGGACGATCCTGTGTGTAGTGTATGCGCCCCGGCCGAGCGGAGGCAGTCGCACGCACACTGCGGACGAGGGCGGACGCGTGCTGGACGTATACACTCACAGTCAATCTAAACTGATATTAAAGTGTTTTATTTAGTTATCTATTCCAGTAAACGCTACAAATGGCGACGAGGATAAATTAAGTAAAAGAAAAAACAAAATCGGTTGAAAAAAAATAGGGAGAACAATGCATGAAGACTGTTGTTCACTATCATACGTAGTAGGCAGTGCCGTTAAACTGTAAGTAACAATAACAAGTATTTCGAAATTTCGACTACTACATTGACTATGTACTTCCTGGAAATAACCAGCTGCTATTCTATCATGTTGTACATAGAACTAAAGACAGCAAATAATGTCTGGTTATAGCGTAAAATAAAGTACCTAAACCGCTTATTTAAGAAGAAAAACGGCTAAATGATATATAAATAAGTAAGTACCTAACTGCCACATTGATGTAAGCAGCACCTTCAGTGCATAAATAGGTGCCAAGTCATGCACCTACTTTGTTCCCAAAATACCATGTGACTGAAATAGGTACCAGATTACTATTATGAATGAAACGCTAAAGGTACGAAATTAAAAGCATTTTGTTGAAAAAAAAAAAGGGTAAGAATGATGCATGTTGACGTATCTCAAAATACTACCTATCATTAAATTCGACGTAAAAGTTACATTTCCATTAAAATACGAGGGCCGCGGAATTTTGTTATGCTGTGCAGCCTCGATACAATAAATCGGAAGGGAATATTTGTAAATATTCGTCATTTCAAGTAATTAGTTAAACTCAGGTACTTATGTAATATTAAAGTAAGGTTGGTTTAAGATTTGTTATACCTAAATAGTTTCTGCGACTGATAGATAAGGAACACTTATAAGTTTCTCAATTGAATTCAATCATAAACAATAGTAACGAGCGGCAGGGTTAGGTACCTACCTAATAACTTTCCATGAAACAACAAAAACGTGTCCAAACCTGTCGCGACATGAATGACATACTATGTGATTATAAAACCACTGCGGCAGGTCGGTCGAAGATCCGACTGCTATGCTTTAGGTTGAGGGTTCAATTCCCGTAAGGTGCCAAAATGTATACTTAAAAATAAATAAATAGTTTATTTCATAGCGAAACGGTACATCAGCGCAATTAAGGTTGGGACTACCTTTTAGGTATAAAAACACCTGTGTCAAGTTAACCCGCTCTTTATAACTTGAATACCTAATACTAATACTACGAAATATAGAGATTTGTTGTATCAGGGTTGCACTGTATTCTGAAAATAAGGCCATGTAAGTAAAAGTGGGCCGTAGTGTGGACATGATTATAAGCCATTTCCAGTGGTCATATTTAAACCAATCCAAAGCATTACGGTACGTTATTACGTTTCGTTATAATAAAGCATTAAGCTTTTAATCTGAATTAAAAGAACGTACTTAATCATTTTATTCTGTCAAAGAAATAATTATGGTCACCAGAGTACCATGCATATCACACACAACGACCATGCACTGAAAAATAGTGCGTGGGAAATGTAAAAATATGGCCATGCTGTTTATATGCTCTTTTAAGGGGCACGCAAGTATTTACAAATGGAAATGTAAAAATATAGTCATGCTGTTTTATAATAATATGCTCTTAAGGGGCACGCAAGTATTTACAATTGTAAGTACCAACGGCTATGCAGTCAAAGAGCTGAAGCCATGCTTCCAAATGCTTGTAATAAGCACGCGAGTATTTACAATTGTAAGTACCAAAGGCTATGCAGTCAAAGAGCTGAAGCCATGATTCCAAATGCTTGTAATAAGCACGCAAGTATTTAAAATTGTAAGTACCAAAGGCTATGCAGTCAAAGAGCTGAAGCCATGATTCCAAATGCTTTTAATAAGCACGCAAGTATTTAAAATGGTAAGTACCAAAGGCTATGCAGTCAAAGAGCTGAAGCCATGATTCCAAATGCTTGTAATAAGCACGCAAGTATTTAAAATTGTAAGTACCAAAGGCTATGCAGTCAAAGAGCTGAAGCCATGATTCCAAATGCTTGTAATAAGCACGCAAGTATTTAAAATGGTAAGTACCAAAGGCTATGCAGTCAAAGAGCTGAAGCCATGCTTCCAAATGCTTGTAATAAGCACGCAAGTATTTACAATTGTAAGTATCAAAGGCTATGCAGTCAAAGAGCTGAAGCCATGCTTCCAAATGCTTGTAATAAGCACGCAAGTATTTACAAATGTAAGTACCAAGGGCTATGCAGTCATAGAACTGTTACAAAAATGTAAAAAGCCATGCTTCCAAATGCTCGTAATAAGCACGCAGTACATAGTTACAAAATATTGTGTTACGGGTTTCAAACGAAACAACGTCGTTCAACAATAATAATAATGAACAGATATCGCGTAAGAAAAGAAAAAATAAAGAAAAAGTGAGGCGGTTCCAAATGTTCGTATTTGGTCATTTATCATTTGGCTTCGAATTAACTCAGATTTATCAGAGTTGCTAACGTACTAATTTGAATTAAAAAAATATTATTCCTAGACTTCAATAACAATAATTTTATTGTCCTTTGATTTGTAGGGAAATTTTACCCACCTACCAAGTGAGCCAATGTATCAATGGACGTGGTTCTAAATTATCTGCTTGCACCTTGTTTGTGCGTTGAAAATCAACTACCTCTGTTCCTACCTATTTATGTATACTTAAGGCGGAGGATTGATAAACAGAAACTTTATGCTGACTTACTATGAGTAGCTAGCTCGAGTACGATCATCTCGTGCCT
Organism: Idaea dimidiata; assembly: GCA_949358125.1. Taxonomy (NCBI): domain Eukaryota; kingdom Metazoa; phylum Arthropoda; class Insecta; order Lepidoptera; family Geometridae; genus Idaea; species Idaea dimidiata. The sequence continues at coordinate 14,302,179 of OX442337.1, forward strand.
CGATTAATATTAATTAATTGAATTGTTAATTGGAAAAAAAAAACTGTACCGATTTGAAGTACAGATTACAACTAGTAATAAATACAGGAACGGCGAATGCTTAAATATATCCCGTTTCGTGGTGAATTGGAAAACTGTTTTAAAGAGTTGTTGTAACTAATCGAGTAAACAAAATGAAGAAAGGAAACGGATATATAAATAAAAACCGAAGTATGGGTTTAGTAATGTTGGTTTCGATTCGTCCACTTAAGCAGGAAAAGATACGGGAGAAGTGATGGCGTTACAGAGGTAACAGAGTGGGCAGAGACCCATCTGATATTTCAATAATGTAAATAATTATACACATATACATCATTTACTTACGTTGTATATTACGTTACGATACATCACTAAAACAAACCTTTCTTTTATTACGCGTAGATTGAGACAATATTTATAACAAGTCATAATATTATTCTGCATCTAACTATGTATGTCATAATTATGATTGCTTAGCTACCTATTAAAAGATAAAACGTGTTTACTTCCAATGAATAATTCCATCGATTGAAATAAAATGTAGATATACCCAAAAAACTGGGAACACATAGACAACCGAATATTTGAAATAATGTAATGTCTCGTTGTAGGAATGCTACGTTCTGCTGTTCATTAACCTACAGTAAACTAAACCTGAAATTGTTATATACTTTAGAAATTATAAAAAATCGGTTCTGCTGTCAAATTAAATAGACAAAGAATTTCAGCCAAAACAAAATATATATATAAGTACTAAACTTTTAGATTAATGTACATAGATGGATGTGAATCTTCTTCAATCTTCTTCTAGATGTATGTTGATATACCTATGTACAAAGAAACGAAAACATAATTACTTTATAAATGCGCCACTATCCGGGCGGCTATTCTCCTTCTGTCTCTGATGGAGACTAGTCTAGATTAATAAATATCCCCTTGATTTGATTTGACTCATGAGATGTGTGTAGCTAGGGTAGTCGTTTTAAATGCTGAATAATCATGGTCTAAATTAACTTTATGTAGAATACATGATCAAGGCATTAACGAAACTTGTAAAGCTAAAGTTACTTGTAAGATTATTACATCTTGTCAAGTTGAATATCATTTACATACCCCAAAATAATAAAAGTTTCCAAAGTTGCAGATGTTGCCAAAGCTGTAAATGTTGCCAAGTTCTAGTGTTACAAATGATGCTAAAATTAAAAAAAAAAAAAAAAAAAAAAAAAAAAAATTGCAGAAGTCGCAAAAGTAAACAATCACGCTAAGGTTGCCTAAAATGCCAACGTTGTTATAGCAAGAAGAGAATAGTGCTATAATGAGAATAGGATAAAACCACATTTTGGACAACTAATAAGTTTGATATTAATAATAAATAAATGTTTATTTAAACACAAGAGTTTACAAAGCTTATACATACAATAGGTAGGTACAACACAAATTAATTATATGAAAAACAAATACAAAGAAACGGCATTGATGGTTGGCAATAATATTTAGTAACCATAAAACATTGGCGGGATCCCAACCAGCCAAAGGTGGGACGTTACAGACCCCTGGCAGGATGTCTTGTTGACAGGTGTCAATCTGACATTAGCTTTTCTATAGAACGTTGGAACCGACTAACTCGAACGGCAACAACGACAAAGGCAACCGAAAAAAGTCATAAATATGGGAAAGAAAGAAAAACCCCGGAACACAACATTAAATTTACTTTTCAGCCAAGTAGAAGAGTTCAACCGGGCTCCACAATTGCATACTTACCTACTAAGTTTTCCCAAATATTTGATTGAGTCGCTTGTAGATTTGCTTATTTCTTCTATTGAAATTACATAGACAAACACGTCAAAAGTATTGCAAAGGCAGTAAGCTTTAGACCCGTACAAGCGACTATGGACTTATATGTTGGTGAGCAAAGTATGAAATGGTGTAGCCGAACACACCTATAACATAGAAAGAGTTAAAAGAACTCTAGGCAGCGGAGATTTATAGAGAAGTGAACGAGCCGTTTCCATGTGTCCGATGATTCGTGTATTCAAGGATGACAGAAAAATGTAGAATAAAAAATATTAAACACTGATGTGGAAGATTATAACATGTTAATGAAAGAAAAAGAGAAGGAACATAGAGAGAAGAAAAAAAAAAGAGCAGTTCTAGATCAGAATTATCAGTATTAGAGTATTAGCCAAGCACATTATCTATGACGATGAGGAAACAAATGAATACCAAACGTTAACTCTAAGTACTCTAACTCACACACAGTGACGCCAGGTCCTGCCTGATGACGATTTGTTATACGCTGTGATGAAACGGGCAAAGAGCATCATTGTGACGGAGTTCATTTAAAGATGCTTATTTAAAGCAGCTATATTATTATTCAAGGTATTTACCTACTTACAAAATGTAGATTCAATTTGGTTTAAGTTTGGCGTACACACATTACTTATGAATTATATTAAATTGATTGTAGAATCATATAATATTAGGAGATTGTAATGATGACCGCAATTAAATGTAAAAACTTTATATATTACAATATTGACTTGATAACCCCATGAGTTTCTTGTGTCTTCTTCTCATAGGAGGTCGCGTTCCGAAGACACGATAGTTTGCAAAATATGTATATTGATTTTGTTCTTAATTTCTTTTAAATAAAGAAGGGATGTAGTGTATGCGCCCCGGCCGAGCGGAGGCAGTCGCACGCACACTGCGGACGAGGGCGGACGCGTGCTGGACGTATACACTCACAGTCAATCTAAACTGATATTAAAGTGTTTTATTTAGTTATCTATTCCAGTAAACGCTACACTGTGTTTTTAATCTTTGGGTAATTTTTTTGTAGAAAATGTATTGTTTTACTGCTTGTAATAGGTACAATTTTATTAATTTTATTATTATTTTATCAATTTTATTCAGAATTAGAAAGAGAAATGTTTCCGTAATTAATTTGAATTGAAAAAAAAACATCACACAATTCAATAACTAAAATAAAATCAACACGTACGTAGTGAAACGAAAAATGGATTGAATCGATCGATCGATATCGATAGTATAAAAGTCTCCTTACATTCTTGACATTAATAAGTGGAAACGGTTTGTGCAGTTGGATGGATCCTACTCGGGCGGAACCAATTTCACAAACATCATAAAATCGGGTCAGCCGTCTCTTGAATGATTAGATTTCGAACCAACACAACTTTGTTTTAAAAGTGGATTCTCCATTGAAGATTCGTTTTATTAGATGGAAAGTAACAAAATCATAACATAAATTATTAAGTGTAGCAGCGCCTCGCAGTTTCACCCGTATACGTCACGATTTCATAAGAATATCGGGAAAAAAAGCAATCTGTGTGTTAATCCAGATCTACGGTTAACAGGGTACTAAGTCGGTTCTGTGGTTTTTAAGGAGTAACAAGCATACTCGTTTACCTAAAAAGTTTTACCTTTAGTAGGATAACGATTTAATCGATAAAATAAAATTGTATCATTTTCCATCTCTTCAAAGTTTGACGTGAGCGCTCCATTCTACGCATGTTAGAATAACTTTCAGTGACAATTTAAGCCTAAAATGTAGCTATAAATCATTTTCCCTAAATTTATGGTATTACTTTAACTAACAGGCAAGAGTTACAATGTTCAGAAAAATGAAAATAACAAATTAAGTGATATGTAGTTGACCGAAAGAGCGAAGCGAGTGAGGTCCAGTGTAGACGAACCTGGCGCTTGTGTCTTTGAATGTCTGTATGTTTGTTCGACGATAACTTGAGTATCGTAGCTCCGATCTTCATGAATTTTAGTATGCACGTAGTTTAGGTCAATAGAATTTATGAAGATGAGCCGGATCGGGGGTTGGGGAGATAGGGGGTCGTGAGGTCTCAGCTCGGGGCGAACTACTAGTTTCCTTGAAATTACTATAAGTGTTTAGGTAAAAGTTTCACGGGTAATGGCAGCTCTTTTGAGCAAGTTTGACAATTTGAAGTTTTGACATGTACGAAAAAACAAGTCTGTCAACGTCTTAATACTTGAAATCGCTCACAGTTCGATTTCGAGAAAAAATGGCTGGTGCGCTAACGCGAACAATAAACGGCGTTAAATCGCATTACGGTAATTAAAATAGAAATTAGGCTCTATATTTACCATACAAAACCCTTTCAATTGCAAACTGTATCGTAAGGAAGAGTTACAGTGTTCATAGTGATTTGTTATTGTCAGCTGCGTAGCGCGGAGCTTACATAATTTTGACACCTGTTTTAGGGGTGCTGGGGCCTTTGGTCTCTTCTTGCAATGTCCCAGTGCGGTATCAACAGACGGACGCCCCGACAAAGACCTCGTTCGGCAATTTGGCAGACCAGGACAGAATTTTCACCAACTTATATGGCCGGCATGACTGGAGATTGAAGGGAGCTATGTGCCGTGGTGATTGGTACAGAACTAAGGATATCCTGGAAAAAAGCAACGAATGGATCGTCGGTGAGTACTTACTACTAAAGAATACTATGGAGAGATCCATAGAAAACCATGAAATTGGTACTATTTAACTACACTAAAACGAGCGCCACAAAATAAGCCAAGTATATTATGAGTTACTACTGGGCTTCGAAAATTAAATTGAAATAAAATTCCTACTAAGAGTTCCAATTTTATTTTTAAGTCATCATAACACTTAAACTTAGGCAAGCCAAACATTGAATAATCATCGTATAAACTAATATTTCAGGTGAACTGAAGACTTCAGGTCTCCGAGGGCGAGGTGGAGCTGGTTTCCCAACTGGTATGAAATGGTCCTTCATGAACAAACCCTCTGATGGCCGTCCCAAGTATCTCGTAGTCAATGCGGACGAGGGAGAGCCCGGGACATGCAAAGATCGTGAGATCATGCGTCATGATCCCCACAAGCTGATTGAGGGATGCCTCGTTGCGGGGAAGGCTATGGGTGCTATTGCTGCATACATTTATATTAGAGGAGAGTTTTATAATGAAGCTAGCAACTTGCAGGTTGCTATTGCTGAGGTTAGTATGGGTTGAAATGAAAAACCCTTATCAAATATTAAAAATTGACTAGCGAATACTATGTGAACTATGTGACTAGTGAATATATTCACTTAAAGTGAATACTATGTGTCACTATTGTATTAGTGAAATTCAACAAAAATCCAACATATATGGAATGAAAGAATTCCTTTGAAATAAAGTTCCACACAAACGTTGCGGGGCCTAGAATGATGATTCAACCTCCAGTCTGTCACTAAAGGTCATCCACCATCGGTCAATCCCAAGGTTGATCATATGGAATAGAATAGAATATGTACAAGCACACGGCAACAAATACAATACAGAACAAAACAAAAAAACCATATGCAAACCCTAAAAGGGCCGGCCTCAGCAAAAAGCTGTAGCCGGTAGACATACTACTTAGCTACAGCGCTGGTCTTCCGGCCAGGACCAAGTGCAGCGATGTAGAAGGCACCGCTGCCCCCCCCTCTCGACAACAGCAAAACATTACACAATATAATACATGTATAATGAATATTAATATAAATACTTTAAATAAACTACAAACAAATTAATTGTTTACATATATAAATAAATTCAAGATATTCATATAATATGTGTTACTATTATTTTATTACAAATAGCAGAGATATGTTAAGAATAGACTGAATACTGTATGGAACATGTCAGTGGGTGCATCTGCTACCATGTGACCAAGACACATGTTTTTTTTAGAATTTAAAATAGCGAGCCTCAGGAGCCCAGGATTCTTGAAAACCCCAAATTACTTGGGGTTGGCACAGTAGTCAGTCATTCATCAAATACCTACTGCAAATTGATTTGGATTTTTTTAATGGTCGGCCGCTGTGACAACGCTAAAAGGGTCTTAATAGTTTATCCGCCACCGTATGAGGAGAATTTAAGGTTTCCTAGTCTTCCGTAGAGCCCTTAGTCGCCTTTTGGAACACCCATGGAAAGAGATTTCCATATTGTAAGTAACATGTGAAACCAAAAGTTATTAATTTCCTTTTCAGGCATATCAAGCAGGTCTGATAGGGCGTAACGCGTGCGGTTCCGGCTACGATTTCGACGTGTACGTTCACCGCGGGGCCGGCGCGTACATCTGCGGCGAGGAGACCGCCCTGATCGAGTCCATCGAAGGCAAGCAGGGCAAGCCGCGTCTGAAGCCCCCATTCCCCGCTGATGTCGGCCTCTTCGGGTGTCCCACCACGGTCAATAATGTTGAGACTATTGCTGTTTCTCCAGTAAGTAATATAATAATATTTGAAAAAAATTGGACAAACCTACTCCACCTAAAATGTGCACTACTACACCTTACAAAGCATGGATGAAGTTGCAAGCACTATATAAAATCATCTTAAAATTAGATGAAAAAGGCCAATAATTACTGTTTGAAACCTTAGTAGTATTATATTATAAGTGTGAAAGTTTGTCTATAAGTAAGTTAAATGTGTTGAAGTTTGAAACTTGGTATGCATGTATATACTGGAGACCCAAATGGACAGTGAAACTGCAAGCCGCAACTAGTAGTTACCTAAATATGATCTTTCCTCTGTATTTCCTCCATCTGAATGCCTCTTCCAGACAATCTGCCGTCGCGGCGGCGCCTGGTTCGCATCGTTCGGCCGTCCTCGCAACTCGGGCACCAAACTGTTCAACATATCGGGGCACGTCAACACTCCGTGCACGGTGGAGGAGGAGATGAGCATTCCGCTGAAGGAGCTGATAGAGAGACACGCGGGCGGCGTCACCGGCGGTTGGGATAACTTGCTGGCTATCATACCTGGAGGGTCTTCCACTCCGCTTATACCTAAAAAGTAAGTTAGGTTAGGTACCTGTTCTTTGGTTAGAGTTCAATGCACTCGCAGTTTCATTGGCTTTGGAAAGCCTGGAGATCTAAATAACTGGTTTTTAATAAAAACTTTAGTGCGGACTCCAGCTTCTACAATATTCTATGATACAATAAACAATGATATATATTAAACTACTTCTATATTAAACTTAACTTTTTATTGTGGGAAACTAATAAATAACAATAAGTATTGTATTGTAAAAAGTTCACTTTGTGAAAGTCCACCTAGTGATATAATTATTTTATTCCCGATTAACATCAAAAATATAAAAAGACTAAATTTTTATGTTTTCCCAATTCAAAGCAATCTTATGTTCTTCTTCATGCTCCCATCTATCTCGTTACCAAAAATTCAACAAAATCGGTGCAGCAGTTTAGGCGTGAAAACGTAACGGTAGTGAACGGATAAGCTTCAAAGTGACACCACGTAAATAGGGCGCGATGATTAAAATTGTGCCGCGACACGAATCTGTCACTTCGGTTGTACTCGGATCGGGTCATTCAAAGAACCAATCACGGAGAACAGCGTATTGCCGCCGTCCTCGTTGTCAACACACTATTGGTGAAAATATAAACAAAGGTCCAATTGCTTAGCTAGTAGCGTGGTGTGTAGTTCATGTATGCATACTTCGTATTTGAGTAAGTTTTGGCGCTATTACCTGAGGTGAGTTAGTATGGAAAAACTTCTTCCATGCTTATCCGTTCACTGCGTAACAGACATACAGATAGAAGCGTTTATAGAAGGAGTTTTGGCGGGACTGTGTTGAGGAGATGTGTTGCTAAATTTTCATTTTTGTGAAACTTAGTTCAAATGCGTGTAAATTGTTTAATTTCAGGGGTATATTAATCAATTTAGTTTCGTGCAGGTGAACAAGTGTAAATAAAAGTGAAAATCGGTGCAAAACATGCATTTAAGCTTAGTGTTGTCTCCAAAGCTCTGTGAACAAACATTGTAAAAAATGGCCCCCTTTTTACAATGATTCCTTCGACTTGACTTTAACTATGACGACTTGACTGTTTCGTTCAATGCAAATAACCTGCAAATATTGATAATACTTGACACTGGTAAATGTCCGAACGGAAAAGCGATTTTAAAGAAGAAGAAGAAGCGTTTATAGTATAAGCATTTAAATTGGACAATTCCTATCTCTCCAGGGTATGTGAAACCGTACTAATGGACTTCGACGGTCTGGTAGCAGCTCAAACCTCGCTGGGCACAGCGGCTATCATCGTGATGGACAAGTCCACAGACATAGTGAAGGCCATCGCCCGTCTCATCATGTTCTACAAGCACGAGTCGTGCGGACAATGCACGCCGTGCCGCGAGGGCGTGTCGTGGATGAACAAGATTATGTACAGGTAATTATGTTCCCCGGGATATTGGGCCCAGCTATGATGTCTTATATGTCGTCGCGTTGTCGATCAGCTAAAAAAAAAATTAAATACACACCAAATAATTAAAAAAAAACTTACAAAAATTTTTTTTTTTAATAGTCTGTGGTTTTTAAAAGTAGTCGGGGTTTTTAAAGTTTTTTATTTAAAATTTACTTTATTATTGAACGATAAAAGGACGACATAGCATCAACAAACGAGCATGGTAGCGCGGATTATTAATTAATTGTGACAATATTTTTTTTCGCTTAGTGGTGTGGCTCACCTAGTGTTAGGAGTTTTGATCGCCCTTAGACGGGACGACATCTGTGGCGCAAAGGGCGAAGCTCGGATTGCAATGCAGAAGGTTGCGAGTTCGATTTCCGCCGGGTACAAATATTTTCTGCTGCCCATAAATGTTTGTTTCTGGTTCTGGGTGTTTTCTATGTATAATAGTATAGTATTTACAACAAAAAAAAACTAATTTGTAGTATATCCGTTGTCTAGTACCCATGGTACAAGCCTATTGCTTAGTTTGGGGCTAGATAGCGCTGTGTGTAATGTCGTGCAATATTTATTTATTTAACATGCCCTTCGAAGCATGGAGGAGCTCAAGAAAAAGACTTACACAAATTATCGTTCACCCGTCCAAGTAATGATTGCTCCAACCATTTAAGATCAGCTAATGCAGCTAGCTGCATTAGCTGATCTTAAATGGTTGTGCTCATTGACCTAGGTCAATGAGCTTTTCAAAAATTGATAGTTGAGATGGGTTTTCGAATAATGGGGAGAAAGAAAAATGATAACTATAATTCAATTCAATTCAAATCAGATTTTATTCAAATCAGATATCAAATATCCATTGATTTGTTAGTAATAAATTATGGTTTGGTTTAATTTTTCATAAAATATAATTAAACATTTAAACAAAAAATTACTTAGTCAAAATCAAATTACAATTTATACAATGTTAGTAATTACTTATAGCTATGTTAGTAACAAGAATTATAGTAATTAGAAACACAGGTATCAGAAGACGGAGGGGCTTAGGTTTCACTCAGTATAATTTGTAATCTTTGTTTGTTACAGATTCGTCGATGGTAACGCTTCACCAAAGGAAATTGATATGCTGTGGGAAATCTCGAAACAAATTGAAGGTATGTGTTTTTAATTAATTACATGTCTCTTTTTGTTTTTATTCCTCAATGCATTTTAATCTTAGAAATTTTTGGAAATATATTTCCTTGCTAAAAATATTTCTAAGTTTAAAATGCCTTGAGCAATAAAAACAAAAAGAAATATTAGATTGGAATGTAAGTGCATCTGATGTTGGGTATGTTTACTGTAAAAGTGAACCACCTGAGTCAGTCGATAAAGCTGCAAAGCTTGACCGGCAGATGACGCTGAAACCAAGCCTTAGTTGTTAAAACAATTAGCAAGGAGAGATATATGGCCGAGAAATTATATCATGACACGTGATTCCTGTGTAGCTCAGTGGTTAGAGCAGTCGCCTGGTTAGCGAAAGGACGCAGGTTCGAATCCTGTCATTGGGATTTTTTGGAAATATATTTCTGTGTTAAAAATATTTCTTGTCTTTAAAACATCTGTTTTTAGGGTTTCGTAGTCAAAAAGAAAACCTAAAGTCGTTTTTTAATTATGGAACTAGTGTCGCGAAAGTTATAGTCATCTTTGCAAAAAAAATGCGTAGTACCTGCGATTGTTTAATAAAACTAGTTCAAGTAAACTGCTGCGCGACTTTTTTGTGAAGTTGACTATAACTTTTGCGACACTGCTTTCGTAGTGAAAACACAGCTTTATAGTTTTACTGCCATTTTATTTTATGCAATCAATGAAGACGCATTTTTATTTTTTAAGATTTCTTAGTCAACTATAAGACACGCTTATAATAATATTATTGTCATGTTCATCTGTCAGTTCGCGGCCTAGTTCAGAGACTATAACTTTACATGAATAATATTGATCATGCCGACAAAGTTACATATTTAAAAAAAAAGTTTTATACATTTTTAGGGTATCTCTTTAACTTAAAAAGTAATGTTTTCGCGATTTTGCATAATAAAACACAATATTTACTGGGATTTACTCGCGTTTTATTCATTAACGTCATTATTTTTAAACGACCGAGTTCTTTTTTAAGGTCGACTTGTTGAATAAAACGCGAGTAAAACCTATATAAATATTGTGTAAATTTTGTGTTTGTGTGGTAAGGTAATGGTAATAAGGGGAGGTAATTTTATTGCATATCATTTAGACGGCCTCTGTGGCGCGTCGGGCGAACGTCTGGCTGCAATGCACAAGGCTGCGGGTTCGATTCCCGCCGAATGCAAATATTTATGCTTGAAAATAAATATTTGTATCTGGTCTGGGCGTCTTTCTATGTATAATATGTATGTATTTCCAAAAAAAAAGTATAATAATGTAGTGTATCCGTTGTCTAGTACCCAAGTACAAGCCTAGTGCTTAGTTTGGGGCTGGATTGCGCTGTGTGTAATGTCGTGCAATATCTGTTTCCAAACACCTAGCTAGGTTTGTACTATGGGTAGTTTGTGGTGTGTAACACGGTACAATATTCCCCCTCAGGGCACACGATCTGCGCGCTGGGCGACGGCGCGGCGTGGCCGGTGCAGGGCCTCATCCGACACTTCCGGCCCGAACTGGAGCGTCGCATGGAGGAGTATGCGCGAGCGCACGGCCCTAGCCGCGCCGAGCGACTCTACTAGTGTACAGCTACTCTACTAGTGTAGAGCTACTCTACTAGTGTAGAGCTACTCTACTAGTGTAGAGCTACTCTATGTAGGGCTACTCTACTAGTGTAGAGCTACTCTACTAGTGTATAGCGACTCTACTAGTGTAGAGCTACTCTACTAGTGTATAGCGACTCTACTAGTGTAGAGCTACTCTACTAGTATGACCAGGAGGGTTGTAGTCAATACAATGTAGGGATAGCTTGCGAAATGTACGGAATTTTCTTGATTTACTTCGCTTTTCTTAGGGTTTTGTCGACTGTTTCTCAATTTACGATTTTAAACTTACATGGTTGTTTTCACTACTAAAATTACTTAGTAACGGGGTATTTACCATGGTATAAACACAATGTTTATATACCCTTAGTTTAGCGTTGTCTTAGTTTAGCGCAAATCTCGCGTGAACCGTCATTGTAAAGAGCCACCATTTACAATGACTCTTACACGACGACTTGACTGTTTTGATGCAAATGACTTGCAAAAATAAATTTGACACTGGCTACTTTCCAAATGGCCATAATCAGTTCATAACCGATAAGAAATAAAAACGAACGTCGTTGTAAATATGTTTTTATATGATAGGTAGGTAGATTTTTAACGCTCCTACACACTTAGGTATAGAGCGGCTTTTATGTCCGGCAGCCCCGCCCCGGCCTGTTATATAAACTTTACATACTGTCATATCTTTTTTATTAAATAGATCAGTGTTTAATTTTATAATGATTTTTTGTAGGTAGGTAATTAGAAAATTTAGTGCATTGTTTTCGAGTGTCAATAACTTTTGGATTAATGTTTCCAAACCGAAATTAAATAACAATAATCCCAAAAATAAAATGAAAATCCCAATAATAAATTATACAGAAATCGCTTCTTTTGCGTTTTTATAAAGACATTTGAGTTAAAGTACCTTTGTTGGCTTAATAAATTGTGGGTAATTTCCTATATATTTTTAATCAAATTTACTTTATATTTTTAAAAACTTTGCGACGGTAACATTACAAATAGCCGGTGCCATTTTTAGCTAATCGATCTGTACCGTGTTATCAGAAGTGGGATTTATCATACAATGACTGGGAATTACCATAATCAACAGTATTTTGCTAAAATGCTAACTCATCCTTTGAAGTATTTTCATGATAATACCAGTTTTTATCTATTTACTTTGTTTTTGGGAATTACATGTAGCAATCTAGCAATGTATTTGCATTATTAATAGATGGATGATGTAACTGCAATCCATAAATGACTATGGAAAAGTCCCTGATAAAACGGGATTTTTAAAGGCACCTCCTACCTATAAAAAGAAAGAATACTTCTTCAAAAATTCACTTGCGGCGAAGTTTTTGTAAATGTAGTAGTAGGTAGATATGCCTAGTGCATTATAAATCAAATTTCATTAAATCATATTTAAGTACATAAACAATCGTTTTTTTTTTGTTATAAATAGTTCATTGTGGTTAACCTATCACTTGTTATCGTAAATAAATAAGCAAATAAATATCTCCCCACATCTAGTAGGTAAATTAACACAAAAATCGTAAATTCCGTACATTTCGCAATATGTCGCAATGTTGTGAAATCATGTGATCTTACGGCGTAGTACAATGTTCCGGTATAATTACGCGTTCATTGTAAATAATTTATTTGTAATAAACTTAATTAACGTTTGTATTTGAGTTTTATTTACCTACTGATATGATCATCACCATGATCCGAACGATGTTCCTGATCGCATCCTCGGGAGCCCTATTAGCGGTTTTTACGTGATTGAGTAACAAACACACATACTCACAAACTTTCAGCTTTATAATATTAGTAGGATTTCCATCTTTATAAAACTTAGTTTTTTTCTTCTATAAGTAGGTACTTAATCGTAATTTGGATGAAACGAGGCCAATCATTATGGATTTTTTTATAATAAACAAATATTAAGTATAAAAATGATAAACAAAAGAAGTTCGCATTACAAAATTTAAATTTTGAATAAGTATACATGTACCTATGTTTCATAAAAAATACATAATAGAAAAAAAAACTCTCTTTATTGCAACTTTTAAAAATCGTCGAAGAAGTTTGTATTTCATAATGGCTGGCCTTGAAAGTTTCAAGAAAAATTAAAAGAAAATGATTTGTTTTTAATTTTTGTTCATTTTTGCCTTGTTCATCCAGCCAGTAAGTTTTATCGTGTAGGAGTATATATAAAGGCGAACTTAAATCCATAATAATATAGGCATAGTCGACGGCTTCGCACTACGAACTATGAACCTAATTTTAATTATTGTATGCCTGTAGTGGGTAAGTGATTGTATCCAAATTATCTATGTTAATCACATAAACAATAAAAATTCTTGATTCTAGGAGTAATAGTGTTCCGTGGCATCGCATCTCATTTTTTTTTCAATATGTTATTTGACGACGAATCTTACTTAGGTTTGGATAGAGGAGACCTAAATAAACAGAAAAAATTCCATTACCTACATGATGTCCTAAAGTGACTCGTTTCGGAGATATGAGCCTATGAAGTTCTAAAATGAAACTTTTAAAAAGTTAAAATAGGTATCTAGGTTTCATCGTGCGACGGCATATTGAAAAAAAAGAAACCACAAGCAAAATAAAAAATCCTATTTTTTTCAAAGGGAAATATTTTTTGCCCATATCTTTCTTTCTTCATTTTAAAAAGAAATCTATAGAATAGAAAATGTGACACACATGTAGGTGAATACTTATTTAAAAAAAAGTGCAAAAAAAAAAAAACAATTGGAAATTAATACCTCTTCTCTTTCTAACAAATAGGTACCGTAAACGCGGGTTACTTTAGCTACTTTTTTCTATAATTTTTAGAAATCATTTTGTAGTATGTTTCTCCAGAGACTTTTTACTAACCTAATGCTTTTATTTGTTGGACAAGGATGATATCTAACCATTTATAATATTTTTTCTCACAAAAGTAGGCTTACACACATTTTTTTTCTTTTGTAAAGTTTGAGCCAAAGTTGTTCTTTGAGGAAGGTTACTTTGGCTTTGAAAATTTCATGGCCAAAAAACTGTACTTAAGCTAGTATTGAGCTAATGAAAGGCCTACATAGGGATAGAAAATAAACCCACAAATAATAAGACGTAAAAAAACTTTAGGCTGATTATACGATGAAACCGATTATACGCATCGCATGCATCTCAACCGAATCCCGAAAATGAGGATCCTAGAGCAACATTAACACGCCATTTCACCGAAGACCTGCCAGAAGTCAGTATTGACGAAATCGAGATCGCTCTTAGACAGCTCAAAAATGGAAAAGCCCCTGGAGAGGATGGCGTTACCACAGAGCTGGTGAAAGCAGGAGGTAAACCCGTACTGAGGGAGCTCCAGAAGCTATTTAACGCTGTCCTGTTCGAAGGGAGAACTCCAGAGGCGTGGAGTAGGAGTGTGGTCGTCCTGTTCTTCAAAAAGGGAGACAAGACCCTGCTAAAAAACTATCGACCCATATCCCTTCTAAGCCACGTCTATAAGCTGTTCTCTAGAGTGATCACGAACCGTCTTGCGCGAAGACTCGACGAATTCCAACCACCGGAGCAGGCTGGGTTTCGGAGCGGATATGGCACCATAGACCACATCCACACAGTGCGGCAGATTATACAGAAGACCGAAGAGTATAATCAGCCCCTGTGTCTAGCATTTGTGGACTATGAAAAAGCCTTTGACTCGGTTGAAATCTGGTCTGTTCTGGAGTCCCTGCAGCGCTGCCAAGTAGATTGGCGATACATCCAAGTGATGAGATGTCTTTACGATTCCGCCACCATGTCCGTCCAAGTACAGAATCAGCAAACAAGCCCCATACCGTTGCATCGAGGAGTGAGACAAGGGGATGTTATTTCCCCGAAATTGTTCACAAATGCAATGGAGGATATGTTTAAGACGCTGAACTGGAAAGGACGTGGCATTAATATTAATGGCGAGTATATCTCTCACTTGCGATTTGCAGATGATATCGTCATTATGGCAGAAACGCTGCAGGACCTACAACGGATGCTGAATGACCTGGCTGACTCTTCTGTACGCATTGGCCTACGGATGAACATGGACAAAACCAAGGTCATGTTCAACGAACATGTTCTACCGGAACCTATTGCGATACGCGGCGCCGTTCTCGAAGTTGTTCAAAAATATGTTTACCTAGGGCAAACATTGCAGTTAGGAAAAAACAACTTTGAGGGCGAGGTGAACAGGAGAATACAGTTGGGTTGGGCAGCATTTGGGAAGCTACGTCGAGTTTTTACATCGTCAATCCCACAGTGCCTAAAGACGAAAGTCTTTAATCAGTGCGTTCTACCCGTCATGACATACGGAGCCGAAACGTGGACACTAACGGCACGGTTGGTCCACAAATTCAAAGTCGCTCAGCGGGCTATGGAACGAGCTATGCTCGGCGTTTCTCTGAGGGATCGTATCAGAAATGATCCGTCAGAAAACCAAAGTCTTCGACATAGCTCACCGGATTAGCAAGCTGAAGTGGCAGTGGGCTGGCCATATTAGCCGTAGAACCGACAACCGTTGGGGTAAACGAGTTCTAGAGTGGAGACCGCGTCTCGGCAAACGTAGTGTAGGACGTCCTCAGGCACGTTGGAGCGACGATTTGCGCAAGACGGCTGGCACAAACTGGATGCGAGAAGCCGAAAATAGATCTAGGTGGCGTGCAATTGGAGAGGCCTATGTCCAGCAGTGGACTGCAACGGGCTGATGATGAAAAAAACTTTATTTTTTTAAACAAAACTTCAACTGAAACTTCAATTTTCTAAAGAACAACTCTTAAAATTTACTTAAATCTTTAAACAATCACTTATTGCAAATATTAGTCTTATTACCTATTTACTTTACCAGTTTTCAAATGAGAATCATCATTAAAATCTGCATATTGCAAAAGAATCAGTCTTATTTGTCTTTGTTGTTATTAATAAAAAGAAAATTTTAAAAAAGAATAAACTAGATGACCACTTTTAGCCATCTAATTCAGGAATAGAAAAACATCCTTTTTTTCCAATCTGGGGATGCCTATTTTACAGACTTTATGGTCCCAGTTATACAGTTGTTCATCTTTAAGTAGGGGCCAGCGCCAGAATGATTTTCCTCTCTTCATACAGCTCACTAGAGCCCCTTCTTCACTTAAACTTAAAATCTGACCAGGATATGTTTTCGTCATGTCATGGCTTTAGTTAGATCTCACCACGGTCAGACATTCTTCTAATTTTTCTTGGGTATAATCGACATAGCGACTACCCGGCTTACGGCGGTACTTCGACGGCATTGGAATAGCTGAAAAAAATAAAATTTTGTTGAAAATAGAACGATATTATATAATTGGGCAACTTTAGCTCAACAGTCAAAGTTACCCGAAAGGACGAGGTAATGTAACCCCACACTTAATTTTCAGCATTTCAGTTTCAAAACTTACAATACAACAATGTAATTTAGACTAAAATACTCCTAAATATATTTCTGACCCTTACAAATACAATAGTAAAAGAAACTTACCTTAAACTCACAATTATTGAATAAAGTTTGCAACACAAATTTTGCACACGATCACTAAGGTTTGGAAAAAGTTCATCTGACAATTCAAATAGCTTGATGAAGTCGCCCAACCAATGAGAAACAAGGTACTGCTGATGCCATCTATCTTTTCCAAGTCAAACTAAATAGTTATCTGTCATAGTTACGAAGAGGCGGGAATTAAAATCTTTTTTTCGTTTTGAGCTAAAGTAACCTTCTAAAGTTAAAGTAACCCGCGTTTACGGTACCCAACAATAGTTTAGTAAGACTGAAAAAAATAAAGTATAGTAGAGCAGGTGCACCTATTTTGAAAATCCAGGTAGATTTCTATTTTCAATAGCGTAGACTGACTTCGTCAAATCATGAAACCATCTTTGTTAGATCTCATTCATTGAATTTTAGTTCACTAACGTGGTGTTTTTTATTGTTATGAAAATTTTAGAGTCTTTGATATCAATAGATTTTATTTGCATTCAATCGCTAAGAATCTAACGGAAAAAAATAACTTATATTTTCATCTTCACTAGATGCACCCCATTATTTCTAAGTCAGGGAATATCGAATAAAAAAACGCAAGTTTTAAACTCGATGTAGACTCCTTTTCACAAAAGAAGTCCCGTGGTAATAAACAGAACTAAAGTTAGTTCTTCAAAATATCCTTCCTATGTATTTTTTAGCTACCTAATCATTTTCATTCAAACACGAACTTCATTATTTCATTTTAAAAATAGCTAAAACTTACATTAATAAAAAAAATACACTTTGAGTACATTCTGCCCCGAGTCTCGCACGCCGTGTTTAGGGGACTTCTTTTGTGAAAAGGAGTCTAACTAGTTTTATAGTAAGCAATCGATAAGTTCGTATAAACGATAAGCAGTAAAAGTCAAAAGCATTTCGCTAGGCGTTTTTTACCTTTAAAATAGGTACCTCTTAGATCATATTTTGTGTGATCTAAGGGATATCCTTCAAAATACAATTCGTAATAAGTACACAAAAAACTCCCTGGTAAAAAGAACCTTGTTAGACCACAGTAGCGACTAGGTATTTTTTTTCAAACGTCGTCATTCGGCGGCGCCTGCGCATGTAGTAAACCAAACCGGCTTTGCAACTTGCAAATTGTTATTATTAACACTGTGTTACATGTTACCTATGTTTTGTTACATTTCGTTCAAACATCAATTTATTCTGTTTTATTTATTATTTACTAACTGTTACCCGCGACTTCGCATGTGTAAAAATACTTGATAGCCGATTTTTTAGAATAAAAACTGGGCTGCGTGCGTGGTTCCACAGCGTATTTTTGGGGATCGGGATGAAAGGTAGCCTTGGCCTTCTCCAAAGTCCTATCTTATCCTTATCATCATCAGCCTGTTGCAGTCCACTGCTGGACATAAATAAATAAATAAATCCTGTGACGAACACACAGCGCCATCTAGCCCCGTGGTAAGCTGCTAAGCTTGTGTTACGGTGACTAGACAACGTATATACTACTTACATTTATTTTTCTTTTGTAAATACATACATATTATACATAGAAATACGCCCAGACCAGATACAAATATTTATTTTAAGCATGAATATTTGCACCCAGCGGGAATCGAACCCGCAACCTTTTGTATTGCAGCCAAGCGTTCGCCCAACGCGCCACAGAGGTCGTCCACATAGGCCTCTCCAATTGCACGCCACCTAGAAAAGAAAGTCCTATCTCAATCGATACAATAAACAAACATCAAAATCGGCCTGCGGTGGCTGCGTGCGTGGTTTCACCCCGTAATTCGGGGTCGGGATTAAAGGTAGCCTATGTCCTTTCCTAAGATTCCATCTATTTCTCTATACCAAAATACATCAAAATCGTTTCAGCGGTTTAGACGTGATGGTGTAACAGACAGACAGACAGAGTTACTTTCGCATTTATAATATTAGTATGGAAGTAAGGATAAGGATCGATTTTTGAGGAATTCCATATTGCGTCAAAGTTTACGTGTGTGTATGTGGTTACTAACCATAAATACTGAATACAATCATTATCATAGTAACCTACAGAATCTAAGACCAAAATTCGATATTCCCTGCGAAACTTGGGCGCGCTAACCAACTGCACCAAGTCAGCTGTAAGAGAGGGTTAAATATAAGGATCGCTGTATTCATTAAAATATATTATAGGTAAGTTATTTTTTTAATTCATATCTCAAAGCTAAAAATGAGACCCCCGCAGAATATGTATTATGATGACTGTTAAGTAACTATACTGCGTTTTTAATTGAAGAACACGATTTGACACTTCTTTTGATAGAAAAAATGTCAAAGCCAAGGAAAGAAAACGTCAGATTAAAGTCTGAAATTTAAAAAACGTACCATAGTGGATAACTCAGTTTTAGAGACACTAATCACTATGCAGTACATTGCTGGTTTGTCGTAACGTAGTATTCACCAGTGCAGTGATTACTGCAATGCAGCAATGTACTTCATAGTGCATACAAAAACAGCGTGGAAGTAGAATTATGTGATTTTCTAATGGTGATAGTGTGGGTGGTACAGTACCTTGTCAGAAAAACCAAGCATGCATCACATTTTATACGGGCCTCGGTGTTTAAGCTACACTTGTGAAATCCCAGAAATTGAAAGGCTTTTCCACTTAAAATTAGGTTAAAAACCTACATGTTAACTTTTCAAAAAACTGAATCACGATTTCAACTGAATTTGTCATTGATATCTCATGTATGTTCCCCATGATTAGCTTACCTTGTCAAGATCAATATTTCTGACTCATATAATAGATAAGGTTTTATCAATAAAGCTTAATATTTAATATAATTTCATTGTAGCTAAGTACGTAGTTTGAATTATCTAAAGATGTGTCATCGACAAACGATTAGTGGGGTATGAAGCAGAGGTCGTAGGTTCATTCCTCACCTGGGGAAATACCTACTTTTGTGAATCTGTTTAATTGCAGGTGTCAAAGTAATTTGACACTACGATTTCTAGCCCTAGATGAGCGTGTTACATCTTAGATCACATCGTCGTTACTTATCTTATATGTTTTATACTAAAGTTTGTCATTATTTCTAAGTGTAATCCTTCGTTCTTAAGAAAAACTTATAAATTTCTTGTTTTTTTAATGCTCAAGGCATATTTAAACTTAGAAATATTAACGCAAGGAGATACATTTTCAAAAATTTCCCATGACGGGATTCTAACCTGTGCCCCTCGATATCCAGGCGAGTGCTCTAACCACTGAGCTACACGGAATCAAGTGACATGTTTTTTTTATTTTTTGTAATTAATTAATTAATTTTCTCCCTGATAATTGTTTACCAATTGAGGCTTGGTTTCAGCGCCATCTACCAGTAAATTCTGTAGTATCCTGTCATGGGAATTTTTTGAAAATATATTTATAAAAACTTAAATGAACTCCGTTACTTATAATTATATTTATATTATATTTAATGTCTGTCAACTTTGAAACTTCATGTGACAGTGAAAGACAAACGATGCACAGTTATGCAGCGCATTAATTCGCGTTTATAAGTAAAGGGGTTAATGAATAAATGTTTTCAAAAATCTGCAATCAGATCACAGCTGAATTCGAACCGGCGACTACTGATAATGCAAACCAGCGAGCGTGCGTGTTGGACCACTTCGCCACGACATACATAAATAATGTTATTGATTTCGTGGCAAAGTGGTCTAACGTGCTGTAGTCGAGTACCTGCCTACTTCAAGCCAAAATTAAGCAAGCTTTTTACCCACGGTCCATATACAAAAAGGACAGGCCTTTATAGGTTTTTGATATTGCTACGTAGTAAGGCCATAACAAGCAGCTTTGCTATTAACCTGTATATTATTATAAAAATAAAAAAGAGGACGGAATTTGTCACGTATTGTTTCATAGAGTAATCTGAATACAACATCTCAACTGATCTGCTCTGTGTTCTTATCTACCTACATTTCTTTAGGATATGGGGATATTTAAAATCAAATCACAATATAAATTTTTAAATTAAGTATTTTATTTATTCCCGCTATCATTCTTTCTTTTTTTATATTCCTTAATGATACCTTAGCGCTATTTACAGTTGTATAAATAAAGTAGTAATATTATTTTACATTCTACTATTGTACACGCTTTCAGAACAAAATGAAAGACTTGACTACGATCAACTAAGCTCTTCATAACTCTCGATTAGTTTACGCACAAAATTGATGCAAAAATGTAATTTTTTCGAACTAATTCGTACAAAATTAAGATACTTTACTTAGATTATTTCGAATTAAATTTCGATCTATTTGCAATTTTTTGTAGAAACCCAGACAATTTGAGAACTTTTCAGTCCGCCATAGTCACTGGTAACAAAATAAATGCGTCTAAATCAGTTTTTACAATGAATATTAATATTTTTACACTCAAAATTGTGATAAACATGTTAAGATAAACGAAGAGCTCTGACAAAAAAACGTTTATTTGTAAATGAAACAACTGATTTGTAACAAAAAAAATCGTACTTGGTAACAAAACTGATTGATTTCAAAACAATTGATTTCAAACTTAAATAAATACAACACCAAGTACCGAAATGGTAAATAATTTAGTTGGTGAACTGGGGGCAGTTGTAATAATAAGGTAATTGTTATTATAGTTCGTTTACAAAGCAAACGGACTAAATTGAAATGTCAATTGTACGATAAACATTAAAAATCCTTTGGAATATGTCAGCTTAGTCCATTTGCAATAATTTATCGAAAAGGTTTTCAACTAAATGACTATAGTTCCAATTAGTATCTAGCTCCGAATCACTTGATAGATGGCGTTATCCAAATGAGGCATTTATCCAAATTCATTGTTGCAATGACTCATTTTCTTGATAGTCACAAATTTTTCTTCGTAATCAAAATACCATCTGGATATAGAATTTTTTTGTGTTATTCTTTGCTTTAAAAACCAACATCGAAGTGAGTAGAACTATTTTATTTAAAGAATACTGTATCGAAAATTAAATTATTTTCTCTACACGCTAATAAACTCGTAGACAGCAGCTTATTATAAAGCAGTGTCTACTGTAGAAGTTATTAGGGGATAGGTACATAGTTACTTTTACCCCATAATTACAACTTCCCCTAAACCTTAGGAAGAGGTGCCGACTTACACTCAACAATAAATTAATTACATTTTTAAATTAAATAATGGCACAGACCAAATTCTACGACCATTCTGGGTACATGGTGCGTTACAGAAAACATTTTTTTAAACAAATAACAATTTTGATTTATCAATTTCAAATAATCACAAAATATAATTTAACCGAATAATAAAATCAATATAAATCTATGATGGAAGCAAGTAAATGTTTGTGTCGCAAACACGCATACATTGCGTACGCGCAACTACACACATATGACACGGTCACGTTATCTGTGCACCTGACTCGCATCGAAATCATTCAATATTGTCGTATTTTATTTAAAAACTTCCTAAGCACCAGATGCACAGATACCGCAACCGAGTTGTAGATAATGGCAATCAAGTAATCGCTAATTTTACATCGGTGGAGATCACAATAACACGATACCATATAACACTTCATATAAATACAAAATATACAATAATAGGTAATTTACCTAAATTAATAGCAACTTCAATGCAATATAACCCTATATTGATGTGAAATTGATATGATATAAATTACGTCTAGTGAAGTCTAACAACGTAGTAGTTTGTTTGGAACGCGTGAAGACGCGGATACGGATATCTATTCCCATTTTAGAGTCTACACCACACTACTTGCGGAGTTTACGAACTAGAGAAACGCTTTGGGCAACTGATTTTGGCTAATTATTAGACAACGTCTAATAGAAAACTTTTCTGATGCTTACTGAGAAACTAAAGCAAATTTTAAAGGCCCTACGATCGCTATAAGCAGCGTTAAGATATACAAAACCCCACTTTCAAAAGTTAAACACGTTACTTAATTATCATAGCCCCGTAGTGTCTATTATCCCTTTAGATTCTAAGTAGGGTAAGCTCTTGACCAAAATATTTTCTTAGGCGACACTTCGCTTTAAAGACGGAGTAACTCTGCGAGTAGTGTAATGAAGGCATAAGATCACAAAAAGCCATATCAGTCTCACTTATTCTGTCATTATGAACGTTACGACTATACCACAGCACTAGCCCGAACAATCGTACGGACTAACTAACTTTTATAAATTAATTTTGAACGGCGACGCGCGGACCAGCCGCTTTACCGTCCTCTAAACATAAACCCGGTAACTTAGGCCGGAATAACTTAAGATGAAGGTAGATGACTCCTGGGAAGTCGTAGTGTTAGAAGCTTAGAATGTTGGTTGTGGGGGTCAGTAGAGACAGTCGGATTGTAGGTCTATGTCGGGTACTAGACGGTCGTGGGAAGCGTGCGCACGCGGCGCTAGCTCGCAGCGAGGATCGCGAGCTAACCACGGGTGACGTAGGACATCTCGCGCCGACAGACGTTCGCTCGCTTCACGCCGCAAAAGTGACCTGATCAAACACTTGCCACGAGACGACAAACACTCCGGCACCACGAAGTATCCCCGCGAAATCTTCGCAAACAGCGACGCGTGCTCAGAGTCGTTGAACGGATACCTGAAACAATACAAAATGACACTCGTTAGACAAAAAATTGCACTAATGAATCTAAAACGTAGCAGAAGGCCCTTATCGCTTTTTAACAATAAGGTAGATCGTTAAATCGAAGCCGGATAGAAACCCGCATTGTTTTTTGTAAAGCTCGGCTCCAATTAACGATTCGAGTGTCGTTTTGGCCGGGGCAGATGCGCAAAACAAAAACTCAGGTACGATAGATGGAACCCTTCCGGCGACAGGTGAAACGCGTTGATTGTGCCCGAATCCCGGTCCTAATACTTGGAATATAAATTACGGGTGCGGGGGCAAGAAAAAGGTAGAAAACAAAGGATCGCAAACGGCAGGTGCGTGCGGGGAGGAGCAACGTCTTCGCCACATGACCGCGGCGCGGCATCGCGGCACCTGCCTCGAAGATTTCACGAACACACATTTATAATGTGGGTGATATAATTGTTGGACGTCCGTTGGCGCGTAACGGCCGACAGGTGATCATCCCCCAACGCCTCACGTCGCCAACGGTCGTCCTGCGTTACCCTTGTGATCTCTAAAAACGGTAAATCCCACGCTTTTGCAACTAAGACGCCCCCGCCACCCTTACGTTTACGCACTATGAACATTGGCCCACATAAATTAGGAGTACGATAAGGGTTGATAAAGATACACACCTTCCGACGAGCATGGTGTAGAGTATGACTCCGAGGGACCACATATCGGCTGCCCGCCCCGAGTACGTCCGGTGTGCCCGTAGGATCTCCGGCGACACGTATGCAGGGCATCCTTTCTTATCCTGAAGAAGATCTTCCTCCGGATCGTCAAGTACTACAGCGTCTTCTAATGACTCCAATTTTAACGTCGTCCTGTAACAAAGGAAACAAGCCATTAATATAGATTCGACATATATTCGCCTTGGGGCTCAGACGATATTTTTCTGGAGATAAAGGAAACTATATAACTCTACTAAGCTTAGTATTAAGTTAACAAAAAAAAAAGGAGATAGGAGCAACATATGAGTGGTGATCAGTCCCAGTACCTATTGCAAATCTACTGACCTGAGGCCTGTCCCGAGAACCCTCTGTAGTATGTTTGAGATAAGGAGACCCTATGATGGAAGCAATACGGAAGAAGAGAGGGTAATTAACCCGACATATTGTCAGGTCGTTCGCATTTGACGTGCACTGACCGGTGACCCATATAAATCGCGATCGTCCGGCTATTTATTGCACACACATCGAGTATTTCGTTCCCTTTGTGCACAAAGGTTTGTCGGTAAACATTAACGATGCGTGCTCGGTAATTATCGGGGATATGAAACATCAAATATTGAACGAGGACGGGTTCAGATGAATATTGCAGTGTTCGGCGAGGTCGGTCGCGTTTCTCTGCATGTATGGTACACATATTGTCATGTAAATAATTACATAGCGAGCATAAAGCTGTAGCTGTGACGCAATGGGTTTTGTTTCGTCATGTGGCGGGCTTTAGGCGCACCGTGTGCGACCTCGGGTTTCACAGAGCGGCCGCATCGTTTCGAAATGCATTAAATGCAGACTTGGAAATAGTACACCGGCCTCCAGTCTGATTGAATGCAAACTAAAGCTGGAATAGCGGTAAACGAGACTCTCGCGTCTTGCCACCGACCGCTACATCGCACCGCTTGCAATTGTTTATTTATCTACTTGCACAATTTCTTGGTGTAGTCCACTAGGTAACTGAACAAAAACGTATGAAGATTAAGGCGAGACAGGTGCGCGTTAGGCGTCTTCGTCCTCCCCGACGATATGCGATTACCGAGGTGCATTAAACGCACGCTATATTTTTAGCTCAGTTAATAATAGCCCCTTTCATTCCTTAGGGGCGAAGCTAAGGAATTACTCCTGAAGCAGACGAGCTTCCCGATTTATTTATACCAGACAAACCAAATCAATTAATAGTCTATTTTAAAACATTTCGTTGTAATTTCGTTTTAATATTTCGTCACAAAATTGTAACATTATAATGTGAAGAAACATGTAAGTTTCGATTACTCGTGTGTATTCCGAAAGCTGAAGGCAATAAATATCAAGTTTGTTCAAAGCGTGCAGTTACAAAACCGCTAGTTGCGGTCTCTACTGTTTGACAAATAGTCTGCGAACGCAACAACCCTATTACTGATGCTGTACTCGCACCGTTTATAAGATCAAAGTACGTAATAGAGAACTGCAGAGATTTCAATACTAGATCGGAGCAATAGATAGGTATTTGTTACTATCACAGTTGCTGTGAACGAGTCGTGTCGTAGTAATATGGAGCGGTTGGCTCCTGCTAAAGGTTACTCTCGTTAAGTCTGTCGCAACTACTTGTCGGTTATCATCAAGTGAAATATATTTTGACGACGACGTAATGAAACAGCGAGCGAATTAGTTGCCGTTGTATTAAGATCTCGGGTAACTAATGAAAAGCTATTGTGAAGAGCTGAAAGAAGACACGGTGCCGGTCACGATAGTGTGGCGATGCACGTGCGGCCGGACGCGGCTAATCGGCGTGGTGTGTAGCAATGCCATGATCCACTGTGGGAAACTAGTTGACGAAACGCGTGACGTCACCGTGCACGCCTGCACTCACAACCTTTTTTGTAATTCATCAGTG
The DNA here is from genome assembly GCA_949358125.1 of Idaea dimidiata. Classification (NCBI taxonomy): domain Eukaryota; kingdom Metazoa; phylum Arthropoda; class Insecta; order Lepidoptera; family Geometridae; genus Idaea; species Idaea dimidiata. The sequence continues at coordinate 14,327,984 of OX442337.1, forward strand.
AGCGGAGCCTGGAGGGCGTCCTCGTATCCGTTTAGGTCTCTCGACTGCGCAACTGATCCTAATTAAATCCCTACAACGGCAAGGCTAAAGTGCGATGTCTGCAGTTGCAATCGATTCGAATTTCGCAACGTGTAAATAAGTTATACGGTGTCGTAACGCGGTCGGAAGGTTGGCCGGATTTCCGAGCGTGTTCCGAGCGGTGGCCTCCAAGGATTCTCGCGGTCTCTTGTTTGGACAACGTATGCTGAGGCGAGCGGGCATGGCCGCTCACGCAGCTTGCTCGCTCGGAGTAAACTAGCCGATTATGCAACAACACGTTATGCCCAGCTTGCACCCTCCCCCGAGCATCGTCATCGTCAGCATCCGTGGTCAGCATCCATCTTTCGCCCAGTACAGTACTGCAATCGTGACGTAGGTACCATCGACTTAACACAATCTATTACTAAATTTACTCACGTTTACAACTTCGCAACTATGTTAACGAAATATTATTTGGTTAAAATTTAATGTTTGTAAACGTATAACGATCACCTTCACATTTCTTGGTCAAGTTTGAGCTGTGCATCATTAAATTACTTTTATAGCACTCAATAAAGATTTTAGTGGCAGGCTTCTAAAGTGAAATGGTCATTACTTTGCAATAGAGTAAAGACTCTGGCTCTGTAAAGTGATAGAGTTATCGGGTCGTGTGGGAGATCGCCCACAATTAGCGGGATGCGCCCGCGCCGACAGTTTCGCAACTGCCGCCATTGCTCAACTCAACCCTGACAGTTTCGTAACGAACAATGGCAGTGATCGCCACACAGATGCATCACACATGCAGCTACTTCCTGCTCGAGTTTATACATAGCTGCCGCATGACCGGCGCTTGTGCAATACCTAGGAAACGCTTAACTCACTCAACTGGCTTTGTATGCATGAACATGTTCAAGGTGTCATTCGCAAATATTGCAAAAGTTCCGATTTTATCAACTGCATCGACATTGTTCAGATTTAGAATAAATGCGATATCGATATATCGGCGATATTGGAATGGAAGGCAGCGACTAGCGGGAACATCGAGTGTTAGTCATAGGTTTTCGTAACGCGCATTGTAGGGACATGTGGTGTCGCAAGCGGCTGCCAGTTACCACATCGCGTCGCGGAGATGCCGTCGGGATAGGTTGGGAAACCATCCCGGCCATACTCAATTATATGCCGGTTATTATTGTGCAACATCGGTCGCCGGATGTTTTGTGTAACTTGATTGATAACGAGCTTTTGAAGCCAACACTGAATAATGCAACGAATTCCTTATCAATTTTTTCACATACTTCGGTCTTGTTGACTGATCTGAATGCGAATTTCGCAGAAGTCAAACAGACCTGCGACGGGTCGTCTCATCACCGCGTGACAACTGTGTACACATTATACACCTTACAATTTAGGTCTCAAAACCGCACAGGCAACGACACAGTTTGCTTTATCGGAGTAGCGATAACGTAAGTCGAACTAAGTTTTGAAACCGAGCACTGGGCCGCTTGCGAAAACGCTAATGTGAACATCGGTTGCAAAATTGTTTTAGTTTTTAATCGAATGCAGCGACAATGACAGAGAGCGGAGGGCGGGCGGATAAGAGTGTCACAGGCGTAGATGGTGGCTGGACGGTTGCATTGCATGTATCGTCGTCGCACGCAGCAAGATCACATAGCGCAACGCAACCGAAGTACGGGCCGTATTTGGCAGGCGGGCGGCGTTCGCGTTCTGGTGTCACAATGGCGTGGATTATGAGTTGCGTTGCGATATGGCATGTTGCAAGTCCGGGCGGCGGTCCAAGCGCCGCTGCCGAAATAATCCCATGTTGCAACGTGCGGAGTGAGGACTGCGGAACGGGCGCTACTCCAGAGCCCGTTACGCAAAACCAACTATCGCACGCAATTGGCCAATTGCACACTCACTGTGGGTACAACTCGGGCGTACTCGTGCGACAGTACCGTACCGTTTACCGTTCGCTGAATTATCTATTCCATCATCGTTGTGTAACCCATGAATGAGATAAAGAAAGCCGGATTGCGTGCGCGAAAATACTGAATATCTGTAATCCGGCTCGATTCGTTGCAATTACATCGTTAAACGGGCATCATGTATAAAATCCGGTGAACGTTCGACTTTCTAACACGAGGTCGGTGTACTCGCTGTTGAATGTCGCAACAATTTCTCCGAGGCTCGCGAACGAAGAAAGCGCGACCCCAGCAATGTTTTGCAATCGCCGCCGCACCTCGCCTCCGTATCACCGGCACAGTGTGCCGCTTACAATAGGGAAAGAGCACGATAGAAAGTGTACGTCGGCGGTGTGAGAGCAATCTAGTAAACTGTATTCGCAACCCACAAGACATCACTTGCGACAGCTGTGCTAACTAGATTCCTGCGGAGTCCTGCGTGCAGCCACAGACTTGAACCGCTACATAACAGTAGTGCTGTGAGCAGCGGTGGGCCCACTGTTGCGTAAGTGATGATAGTGCGCGCGAGCGTGTCACACCCGTGAAACACTTCCGTTCATTGACTCCTTCCAGATATAACTGCGGTCGCCGTTTCGAAATACGATTGCCGATCGTCATAGAACACGTGTGGGGAGGACACTGCAACGACATTAACGAGACGTGTCTACTAATTACCTGAGCGAGCCTACTGCACATATTTCTGGGTCATTAAATAGTTCGCTTCGAATAATACGGCGCGACGACGCGGCGACGTATCGTCGAAAACTTTGTGGGTTGCCAAATGTTGCAATTATTCACGTAATCGTAGATACGTGTAGTTAGGAATTCTGTCAAGCAGGATATTATACGAGGAATCGGCAGGTAACCAGCTCACTGACACGTATCACAACCCGTTGTTACGTTTTAAACCGAGTTTTCCACGTGTTGGGAAATTCTGGTAAAAAGTCGAAGCTCCCACACGGACGAGTAATAATCGTCATTACGCTGGGTAAAAACAAATTGTGTAATCGTGTGACAGTCGCAATGAATACAGCTTTCTCGTTAACGATGACACGCAACGGTGTAAAAAACGATATTTAGCACGAGATCATTGTTTGAATAGCTGAGACTTGGATGTGGGAGTGATACGACTGTAGGACGCCGAACACCTGGTGACAGGTGTAGGTACCTCCGCGGAGGTTGCCATAATGACGATCTCCATAATAGGCAGCTGTATGACGTTTGTCGCTCGACAGATGCAGTCCAGATCGTCCGATAAAATAAAAGAGTAAATCCACATCCGTACATGGCGGCAGTTTCCGCCGCTGCGCGAACGCAGCCGGAATCGACGATTGTTTTGCTCTGCAATCGTTTCCTTTTTATTGTTGTATAGGAAATGCTAAAGGTGCGATCGAAACGTTTGGTTTTTAAATTGTCTCGTTTGAACAACATATCTTAATGTGCAAAATTCAATGAACAGAATTAGAAACAAATAACGAAAGCTACCTACCTATGTCAGTCGGTGGAGTGGCGACAGAGCTTGCTACACTATATTGCAGCGAGGCTACAGGTCTTAGCGTTGCAAACGGTTGGTTAACAAGCGCTCTTACTTAGTGCCAGAACTGGCAGACCTCGAAGACTAGCGCGAAATAAGGCTTTGTTCCCGACTGTAGCGCTTAACTAAGCCTTTACGTTTGGCAAGAGAACATTTGCAAAACGGTTAACGCAATATATTAAACCTTAGTCCTTACGGACCGTTTCATAACCGACTTTGCACAATATTTGAAACAAGCGGACGTTTGTGAACTAAACCGAGGCATAACTAAATAGGACTTTAGAGGTAAATAGGCTATTTGTATGGAAAGATAAGAAGTTTAGATACGTTATTAATCTCGACAACTAAATGGACATATTTGATCAATTGTCGTTCGTAAATACACAGATTTCTTATTCTGTAAGCATAATACATTTCATCATCATACCACAATTATTTTCAAGACATAAGAGCAATACCACAATACCATAGAGTACTTAAATAATATGCAAGTAAAGGTATAGGATTGAATGACGCAGGATGGTTTCGAAAACGAGAAATAAGCGATGTTGCGATTCGCCTTGTGAAATACATTTACTTGGTGATTGCAGAAATATACGCGTGGGACGTCAAATAGGATTAATCTTAGACGTATTACGGGTTACGTGATTTGGTGATATTCCTATGGGGATCTTGAAATCGTAGAATGTGAAGAATTCCCGCTCTAAATTATTAAGATGATCCATTAATTCAAAACACTACATTATTTGACAGCGAACAATCAAGGTACCAATAATATTGCACCACTTAACATACTTGCTTGTATCAGGGTCACGTGACAGTTCCCTTATCAAGTTATCACCATTTCACTTTATCTTATCAACTAAATATAGCCAAAGATTTTTCACCACAATTTTGTTTATTTACTTGAATCTACGATGGTGATACGTTAAGCAAATATTTTGTAACTTAATGACAACTATTTGTACAAGTTGTGTAATCTTGTTTAAACTTATGGTTCTTGCGAAAATGTTACATTTACTAAAGCAAATGAAGATGGAATAGCTGTTGCATAGCATAGTAACTATTGTTAATAGAATTTCTATGTTACGTCACGGAATTTCGTGTATTTTTCTGTAGTTGAGAGCGAGAATGCGATCATAATCAACGCTATCGATGCAGGAACAATACACTCAATGGCTCAGGGGTTCGAACAAAGCACATTGCTTTCATAAGCGATATCGATAAACCGAGCCAATGCTTTTATTTCCCACCCGATGCAATATGCCAAGGTTTTGCCGACCAAGTACCGCCACGTCGTTCTATAAACCTAAGCATACACCCAGCATGTATGCGGAACTACATCAAGTAAATTACTTACCACAAGTTTAGAACAATAACGTAAACAATACTCAGGTAGTACTAGCATCGACCGTGCCTTCGTAATTATTGTAGATTTTACCAGAAGTTTGTAAATAAACAAGATCTGGATAAACAACAAAACAGGAAAACGAGTTTGAACCGTTAATCCGGCTGAAAACACGGCGTAAACATCGACTAATGAGACCAGTCGAAAACAAGTTCCTTCCACGCAGATTTCACGGAAAAAAGTAAAGTACTTACAGAAGTCGATATGTGATACTTGCAATTGTTTGTAATCGGTATCATAAAGGTTGTGTGTCGTTTACCACGAAGAATTTCAAATACCGAACGATTGTGTGAAACGAGGACGTGAATCGAATTAAGTACTAGTGGTATAATCGTGTTGATAAATAAACAGAGCTAGGATTCGCGGACAATGCCCTTCGTGCTTTCACCATTACTGCGTAATGTTGCCATGCCATGCCATGGTACACTGGTGAATGTAGCCCATGAACCGACACCACCGGTACTTTCTCACAGATAGCTACTACTGTCAAGTACCGTTCGGCTAGCGAAATTGCGAGCATACTAGGCCGATGAAAGTAACCGATTGTTCTGAAACCGAAGAGGAAATCAGGAGCGGGAGGCGACTAATCGAATTAGATTATGATCTCATATCTCTGAGGTTGTTAACCAACGAAACTGGTTAAAGTGTTGAGAGTCCAAACACCTTTTTACTACAAGTCTAAACAGTGCGTAGTACGATGAGATCATAAAAGGATCAATGCTCTATCATCTCACATACCAAAGAAATGACCAACAACATTTTAAGGAGCCTTTGGGCGGACATTAACCTCGAGACATTTTTTTCTAACGCAATGATGTAACTTTGAAAGTGCGGAAATGGCGATTCCGCAGAACAGTCGAGACACAAAATTACCCGGCGTTTATTATATCATTTCTGGCATCTCTCGCGGATGCAATGCGGGGCGGGGAGAGGTCAGTGAACTTGCGAAACTCACCTGTCAAAACATAGCTGAGGGGGACCGAATAACAGACGGCATAACATGCTGTGATGTAAGCGAAGAAAGTGCGTTTATTAAAACTCATATTTCGTACGAAGCCAACAACGAAATTAAAGAGAAACAATGAGGCTTTTGAAATTGTAACGCGATTGGAAATTCAAATGAATGGGAGGCAAGTCCGACCGTCGCGTTGCACAACTAGCGAGCTGCCAACGGAAGAGAGTGCGCCCGAAACGGCACATTGCGGTGATGCAATAAAGAAAGTGCGGAACTGAAGTAGGTTTTCTAACGCGGTGAACGTACTCCGGCCATTAGCATTGTATGATTCGCGTTCGCAGGCTGTGCTGGGTGAGGGCGACGACCTCGCGACACCTCCGATACATTCGCGTTTGCTAACATTATAATAAGTCATGATATAACACGTAAAAAACCACCGGGAGAGCGCGATTACGAACGACCCACCGACGACCGTCCGATGCAACATCGATGTTTCATCGCAACTCAACGCAACATTACTGTATTGGAGCCAGCAATGAGTTAGGTAACGAATGTTGTCACACTTGTTTGATGCAATTACCCACCGAATCGACGTAAAACACCCGACTACTTGAAAAATAACTATGCACGAACTTACGTTACACATTTTAGCTACTCTACTAGTGCAAGTTAAGCGCATAATGCATTACGAAAACCAGAATAGCAGATGCTTTAATAACCGGTTCGCAAACTGGAACCTGGACAACACGGCTGAAATTAAATATAGCCTAGGCAAGCAGCTTTGTTTAATAACCTAAACATCGAATGTCTTGAGTCTTATCCGATAGAAGTGCCTATATGGCCAAAATATGTAATAATAGTGGTTATACGTGAGGCGTGAGTGAGTGGAGTAGGCTGAGGCTGAGAGCTGCGCGGGCGCCGCTTTGTGGTGCGGGGAGCCGCGGTGACAATGAATGGCAAAGCACCGTTGTACTTGACCCAGTATTCCGGCCGTCACGGGCCGCCGGTGCAGCTTCGATTGATGCCATGCGTCACACAACAATCATATCTCCACTGTTTCTCATATTTTAACTATAATTAACTTGGAGATTTTTACGATAACTTCGACATTGGCGTACTAACCTACTTGGCTACGAGCCTCGTACTCTACGTCAATCGGAAAAATATGAAACGCCCAAAAATGTGTAGTACCTCATCGGTATCGCCTTGATGATGTCACTGAGCCTTCACGTGTCACAATATAGTTCTAGTTGAATCATTACGGCTAACATTTATCTCGACACGTTTAGGACCTACTGAATACAAACATATAAACGCGTGTGTCGAAACGTGTACAATGTATCTCGCAACACAAGCGTTTTCCGATACACATTTGTCGGGTAAGTTAGCTAGTAGATATCTAGGTATAAATGTTAATGGAGTATATGTGCCATTGCGCAAGGTCGGCAGCGCACCTGCGCCCGCGCCGCGCCGGTCACTGCAGCGACCGTTGCAGCTCCCACGACATAGTTTGTTATTCATGAATTATTAATTAACTTAATAAAGGGCCAATCGTGGTATTCGGTGTCTTCTATATGCACCTGCTAATCGAGTCGACCTGTGTTTTTATTATTGATAGATTACTAGTCATTTTGTTGTTAAATGTATAAAAAGCATCCATGAAACATAGGTGTCGAGGCGACGCGTCCGGTGCGGCGCGGGCGCACGGCAAGCAAGCGCACTCGTAATCATCCAAGTGGGTTAAGGTTCCATCAAGGATTTATTGCGCCAAGTCTCCGCTCCAAAACGCCGAACGTTCGTTACTATGAGCTAACTACAAGCCGCCGGTTCCGCTGCATTTGCCCATTAACTACAATCTTTTGTAATTATTTTTCAAATTTTTTTTCCACTATCCACCCTCAATAAGTGGCGACAACTTGTCTGCCAATTGCTGGATGATGAATAAGATGTACAGAAATACAAAGCATTAAACATCCACCTGCCAGATACAGTAACGCGTATGAGACAAAGGGAGATTGGACATCTTTTGTTTAATTAGTGCCCGGGCTAACAAAAGTAACTCGATCGTTAGGGGCGTCCCTTTGTGTAGGTAGACTGTAGACACTTCGAGCGTAACTACTACAATAATGAAAATGTCCTTTGAGAAGCTATTGTAACTAGAAGTGGGCACAATTGAACGTCAAACAAACAGGTTAATACGTTTCAAAACGATCCAGATGTATTACAAAAATTTCAAAAGCGGTAAAACAGTAATGTTTAGCAACAACATGGTCCGCTCTTTCGTAACCCTTATGGTAGCGTCCGGACCATTCGATTAATTATTGTTCCTACATTGTTATAATCTTTTTGTTTTATTTATTCAATATTTTCATATTGCATTGCATTCTCCAAAGTGCTCTTCAATTTGTATACATTTTGAAACCACTTAGAATCGCATTAAGCAAATTGTTGCGAAGGGTGTTCGTTATACGAAAATTAGAAAACATTAATTATTAGGAATGTTGTCATGTTTCGATTTTTGCAATTAAAATTACACCTTGTAGATTATGTAAACATTCGACCTCGACAAATACTGACGGATTTGTTCATTAGAACCGGTAAAGCAACTTGGAAATTGAGCAAATCCTAGATCATCGTAAATCGGCACGTAGATATAGGTAGATAAAGTTTCGCTATATTGGTTTAGGATTCTCAGGGACAGAATGTGTGATTGAAATGAATAGGTTTGATGGATGGGTGTAGTGTAGTATATAGTATATTTCAATTCAGCATACGGCAGAGCAGAAGGTTACAATAGTAGGAGTAGAATGCGAGCGGGTGCGCAAACGGCTATATACGGATGGCAGATGTGCTCACCTTCATTGTCCCAACAACAAAGGCAGGTAGAAAGAAGTCTAAAAGATCGAACGCCATGTGCTACGTGTCATTTTTTTCGTGATATGCGTTTTACGTAAAAATCAAAAAAAGTTTAATCTGACCGAACAGATGGCCGAGCACATGTCCCACACAAAAAATATAAATGCCTCCAAGATAAAACCAACATCACGTCTGATTTAATATAATGTATTCGAATATTTCAATGCAATTACAAATTTTGTAACGCAAATAAGTACCAACGCTTTGTTCTCAACGCGTAACTACTAAATTAATTACAATGGTTTCCCTTTGTTACAAAAGAGAGAAACGAATCCCAGTTTTCGGAATTAATAACGGCAGCAGAATCAATAATTTGATCGCGTAATATCCTGCGATTGTATTAAATACAGCTTCACAGATTTCTATATTGATTTTCGAGAGGAATTGAGAACGGAGGGACCTTCGAACGAGGGGTTAAGGCGATCTAAAGATGTTAAAACAAAAGTCGAAGCTATGAAAAGGCTAACAGAGGGGACTCTGAAAGAAATAAAGAAAGGAACGTTCGAAAAAACGGCAAATATTGACCTCGTGGCAGATGTCGAAACTCAAACTTCGAACTGACTGTAGGTAAGTGCATTTGAATAAACATTGCCTCTAGATAGTAACCACGTATTGTTGACCTTACACTGTATGTATCGAATATCGAGTGTGTGTATGCTATGCTATGCACCCAGATAGAGTTGTCATCAGGTGGCCAAGCAATGTGGTCTTATGAAAATGTTTCTGTTAAGGTGTTGCGACAGAAAATGTTGCTTTAAAATTTAAAACCATTTCTGTTAGCTTCTGTAAATAAGTACAGAAATATAACCAGCCATGTTAATGTCAAACAAAACGAGTAATTCTTAAAGTAACTGCTAGTTTGTTCTCGGGTGGTGGTTATTAGATTTTGCAATTCTAATTTCCTTTATGGCATTTAATTCATTTCTCGAGGTAACTTTTGCTATTTCGTCTTTGTATGAAATTTTACGATTTTTCTCGTGTCATGAAGTCTCGAGCGAAAACCCATTTGACGTTTATAGCTCGTTGAGATATTGTACGAGTACTCGAATACCAACAACGAACGGCGGCCGGATGCTATTACTCTAAAATAAATGTACTCTACGTATGGATGTTCGTCGCTATTAACTCCTGGTATTCTTGGCTTACATACAATTTATTACACAGACTTATATCTGACTTGTATATCGTTCAAAAACGTATCAATACATTTTGATGGAGTCAAATAGAAAAGGACCCTGTCTCTGCTCTTGTTGAGAATGATTTGCGATGACAGGTTTCTAGGGAATTAATCCAGCTTATTGTCAAACGCGAATCTTGAACACGTGCGTTTCGCAGGTAAACTCCTCGCATGTGCAATCTATTGTTCGATAGAAGATGTTTTTCTTCTGGATTTATAAAGATTCATTCTTGCACAATAGTCGGTGCATTTCTATCGGGACCCATCATCAATTCGGCAAACAGTCGACCGAATTATAAATCATGCGTAGGAGACGACAACAAAGGGCTTATTTGTTTACTGGAACATCTGGACGAGACGAAGGCTTTAGAATTGGCAAGTTCAGTCAACAAAAACTGGTATTGTAACGTCGCTCAGGTAATTGTTAGAAGATTAACCCGATACGGACTATGACAATGCATTCTGAACACCTTGACTTTTTTTCCGAAATTCTGAATGAATTGTGTCAGGGCACATAGTTTTATGTAGTCAATGGTTGTCGGCATCGTATATTGCGGCATTGGTGACCTTAAAACTGGTTATCTGTAAGCGATAAGCTTGCTGTGACCTTTAATAATTCTGATTAGAGATTTTAATATACGAGTCCAGTCCAATGACCGTCAAGATCTGGTGCAACGGTGTTGGTTCCCATAGCTCTTATAATTTTTTATGAGGGGAAACATACCGTACCAGTTGTTTCTCAAGCACTCTTCACTACCGGATGTAACGGGACCGGAAACTGAATAAAATAGACTGCAAAATTTATAAAGCAGATGGCCGACATCGTATCAAATGGGATAAATGAAATACGGTTAATAGCAAAAAAATATATGAAATTTGCAACTGGCAACATGTTAAAGTAATTTAAGATAATTATCGCGGCGGCGTAGTTTGTGAAGAACATAATGAGGCGGTAAAATTGAATAAAGCCAAGACAAGTCAAGACTGTATCTTGGCAGGTAGGTATTTAGTGTTATTTCTCAAATATGTTAACACTTGAAGCTATACAATGAACAGTGACAATATTTATTCTTGTCAATGATAAGATTGTGTTAAAATAGAAATTAGCCACGTCCTTATTTGTTTTAACAATATCACAAATCGTGATTGAGTCGTCACTATTATTGCCTTACAGGCATGAAGGAAAAAATATTGTTTTCAACGAGGAAAATCCTAGAAAATGTCATTAAATTATATGTAGTGTACAAACAATGACTTCGATTAAATGTTTCTTTCTTACATTACACTAAGTAAAACTTGATTTGTGGACCAATGAAATGAAAGTTGTCATTAGATAAAAATTTAAATTGCTAATTATATAAGAAACGTGATAATAAGGTGAAATGAAAGTTAATTATAAGCAGATTTCTCATTGTTCAGTCACGTTTGTGTCTACGATTCGATTATTTACCTACATTTTAAACGAAATAATACAATAATAAACGAGATTTTTTCTGTTTATCGTTAAATTTAAATTTGGAACCGGTGCCTGTGTTGGTTCCTGGTCGATCACGAAGGCGGAAGACGCGGCGCTTGCGCAACTGACATTGAACCGAGGCGGTCTTCGATTCGAGGCCGTCCCGCGCCGGATTCTTATTTTAAATAGTTTAACGATAATTTAATCACCAATGTTATCTACTGAGTGGCTAGTAAGTACTCGTAATTCAGAGATTATTTTCCTACGTTTTTCCTCGTTGTCATTCGAAATCGTAATATTTACAAAGGGTAGCTAGCTAGTAGCTCCTCGTAATCATAACAGGAAAATCGACAGATTAACTTCGTAAACATTTCTCATTTTCTGACAAAAGCGATTCTCAGTAACAGGATGTTACTAAATAACAAACCGAGGAAGCCGTTCATGCGATGTTAACTACGTCACGTGTACAGCTGATAAGTTGGAAAACATGATGAAAACGAACCCGTAAGACTCGTCAGATTCTTTTTCAATGAATGTATCGAACTACGTCATAAGCAAGAACCCGCAAATGTAAGTGCTAATTTCAACAGACAGCCAAAGTCACCTTCGTGTCGTTCACCAGCCTGAAGGTGAATAGTGTCAGTTATTATGAACACGGCTTCTCTGATACCTACTTGAAACAATGTTTCATGACTTACTAGTGATCCGGCCCGGTTTCTCTAGTACCACATTAGTTAAAGAAATATAAGTACCTTCAAAAAATCTATAAAAATTACAAGGAAAATGAAATCGTTTGACAATCCGGTGTGAGGTTTAGAAGAAGAAACAGACAGACGAAAACAGTTTTTTATTATAGTTTAGAGATAAAACAATATTATATTGATAGACGTCAATACACGTAAAAAACCGCAAGGGTGTTGTGTTGTTTTGCGTGCAGAGCGAGCGCGCGTGGTGTTGTGGTGCATCGTATGTCGCAAGCATTCGCTGGCGGGCTTGGCCGTGCCCGCGGTCCGTCCTTGGCCGTGCGTCTACTATCGATACCAACCGGCCGCCCGCGACCATGCGTAACCACTTCCGTCTACGTTACGTTATATCACGTACCATAGCAATCCTAAAATTCCAACAATCAATATTTCTAACTAAGAGTTGAGAAAATGCGTCACTCATCCAGAGGTAATTTTCCCTAGTGACGTCAGAGCGCCGCGACGTAGCCTTGCTCGTTACGAGGTCACGTGATACGCACCCCCCCCGCACCTTACACCCTCGCGTGGGCGAACTACGTCAAAGTATTTACCGAATAACAGAGTGGGCGATCACGTTTTTCAGATTCTAATAAAACAAACATTTTCTTAACAGAGTATTACTGAAAGAACTTTATAGGTACTTAAAGTTACAGAGTTGTTTACAAAATAATAATGTAAATCCTCGTTTCTCAATGGTTGACGTAGTACCAGATAGAATAAGGTAGTCTAGTGGGTCAACAGTTTGAGCTATTTAGGACCGAATGAAAAACAAATTGGGAACTATATTACACAAACGGAACAAATAAAGGCGGAGAACGAAAAATTGTTCGAGAAATAAAATGTTAAACGTGTTTTTTTTAATAGTTAGCAACAAAATCATAGGTAAGTAGGTAGGACATATTGTATGATCATAATATGTATAAACAATTACATCAGACAGGCACAAAATGCGAGCTAACTGCGCAAAATGGAGAGAAAATCTTAGCGAACACAGATTGACTGTTTCAAAACAACTAACTAGTATAGGTATAATGTGTGCTAATGACGGCATTATGATATTCTCGTACGATATCATATGCTTCGATGAGTTCACTTGTCAATAGAGATCAACAGCAGGGCATCGATGACACGACCGGAGCACGCAAACTATTCACACTATCTACGCATTATCTATTTCTTCCATGATATTCCATTTCAAATGACATCATTCGTGTCCGTATCATGTTCTTAAACATATCACACAATGCGCTGTTTTCATGATTCGATTTGCCATATAATGCAGTAAGTACTCGCCAGGAAATTATTCTCTGGTACGGGCCTCAGCGGACCCGCGAAACTGTTCCTACCACGGACTGTTCGTATTTGAGCCATGTTGCAAAGAAATTTGCCCTTGATAAGAATCTCCCATTCGGAACGTTCCCGACTCTTGGTTTGTGTGTGGAGATGTCGGGAAGGAAGACAGGGTAGATGACCTTTTAAGAGCTAGTCGTGAACTAAATAAGGCCTGTATAGCAGAGCTCAAATACAGGAGCCATATTCGCTGCTCTATAATCTTAAATTAAAAATTACGTAACAACAAGACATGATAAAGTGTATTGTTTGTCGTATGCTGTTACACAATAGGTGACCGCGAAGTGAGGTCGGATAAGTTCTCATATTTATTGTACGTATTCTTCAATCTCGAAGTCGAACGAGCTGCGAGGTCGAACCGAAAACAGTACCGTTTCGCAACGCCACGCAACACGTTTCAATGTCACTGCGAGCGGACCCGATACCGGCGCGGCCGCGCTCCGAACGCTCACGAACATGTCCATTCAATTATCTCGTATACAATACATATACCGAATGATATGCATTATTCAAATCGTTTAATACTGTTCTAATGTTATTTTAAAACTCGAGGTTTTTTAGTAATGCTCAATGTCGAGCCCACAACCGTAAAATATCTCTTTAGCATTTCGCTAATCGTCAAAGCAATTGCAACAGTGACGTTTACTCTTAATAACTTTAATTAAATCTCAATGCTTTGACATTGGCCGTTGTTGCCTCATATCATAAAATGCTCGAATGTCAATATTGAGTGCCTCTGTGTATGCTATATTCGTGTTATTTTGGCGGATTTGTGTTGGTTTTGTAATAACTGCACCGCGGGCTGCGCTTGCGTCATTTCCTTTAGCTGACCGTGAACCGGGTTACGTCAGCGCACATATTTCGGAAACAAAATGTCTATTTGGTGCTCAAATCATAGAGCATTCTATATGATCAATAAAACGCCAGAATATTCCGGTTTCGAAATAATAGTCATGAACTAAACGATTAGAAATAATGAATAAAAACGCGATAAAACCGGATAAATAAAGTGTTTTATTATGCAAAATCGCGAAAACCATAGAAGAAATTAAACGATTAGTGTTTTAAACGTGTTAACAAATTTATAGAAGGGAATTTTGTTGAATGTTGAATGATGTCATACGTATCCGCGTTCTCATTATTCTTAATAATATTGATTTTCATTGTCAGTTATTTAATACGCCGTAATCCAAATTCCTCGGGAAATTTAAGAAATGTTCTTAGAAAGAGTAGTTTCAGGGCGATACGTGATAACGTGTTGAAATGAGTCAGTAAAACGAGGGCACGACACATAAAGACACTGATGTCGAGGTCAACGTGTCTAAAATTCATTATACGCATTGATACAGGAAGTCAACAGGAAATAGTGTCCACGATTTGAATGCTGACTATTGCAGAGACCATTGTTTAGAGTTTAAAGACATTACGCTACGTTGGAATTGCTACTACCACGTATCAGTATCTTCACAAACAAAAATGATGCAAAAAATGGGACAGGTTTCAAGCGGTGCACTTCAAGCGACGCGACGTGATGTGACGCACGCTTGGTATAGGTTTAATCGTAATTCTGGCCACTCGCAGACCGGTTCCTGTTTATTTTCTCTTAGGTCGCGAGTTGAGACGTCAAGTAAGCTCGCAGAATGAAATCACAAAACATGCCGGTAAGTGTACACTTCGCTCGATACTATTTCCATTGCCAAGGTTATCCTCCCACGGCTTTGAAACGTCTATCCAGAGATACGTTGGCGTCGGAGCCTTATATATTCTAAGGACTACTACCTTTTATTATATTTACGTGACACCCCCGCAATGAGAATATTTTGCGCACAGTATTCACATAAATAGGTAGAACAGAACTCGCCGAGAATGGGACACGAAATTGCTTACGCCTCCGTTTGCGGTTTAAATAAACGAAGCGTTGTTTTATTTTTATTTGTGCCTGATGTCGAATCATAAAATGGGAATGCTACACGCAATCCGCCCACGTTTCAAATGTACACAAAATGTCTAGACCTATATTATGTGTGCTATGTACGTGAGTTCACGTCTTATTGAGGATTCGCTAAATTAACTGTCGTCTGCGGGGGATATATCGAAAGTTGTTGAACTTTGGAACGAAACAGGAAAACGGAGACAAGGGAGACGAGTATCTCGGAAGATTTAAGAGTCGCCACGGTGACTTGGCGGTCACTCGCCTGTAACGTTAAACCTCGCTACCATGTTACCTATATTTATCTCTTCGACGAAATCTTGATATTTCGCTTTCTCTGGCTTGCCATACCATGCATCTTATATTGGGAACTTGTTTCTTTTGTCTTCATAAATATGCATCGCAGCGAGGCTGTTGTTTTAATGGCGACTACTTTTCTTGTTTTATTTTTCAGTGCACGATGTGTAAATGAACTTGAATAATTAATAAACACGGCGTTACTATGTGGTAGCTGTCGGTTGTTCCACGATAAGGTAGCTAATCGACGTGATATTTTAGACTTTTATTTCTTTTACCTCTCTTTTTAACAAGACGTATCTAAGTGCATGATGGGGAGTTATATTTGGAAAACATTAGAACATTTGTTGGGTATACTTAGACATTAGGGTGCGACCGTACGACGACGCTATTGGGGTTGGCGACCCATAATTTCCTATGATTCATCCCCGAGCCCTCGCGACAGCCCTCCGTGTTTCTACATCCCTCTCAGTTGACGTCATCAAATGCACACGATGCACACTCATTCTTTCTTATAATAGAATTCATCACCGTGCCTACAGCGTGATTCATGATTCATGGTACATTGTGTTCTGAAAGTTTATTATCCAAACTAAGAAATGTAGACACATCATATAGAATTTTAAATTCTTCAGCCATTGTGCGGGCATGTACTCAACTAGTGATATCAGAGGAACTCTATTTAAGTAATTCGATTTAAATTAGTAGCTACTGAATGGGTTCAATGGACTCGTTGGTTTCGGCTGGATAAATAACACCGATAAGCGACCTGGGTACTATTTGGTAATGAAGTGAACGTTTTGTAGAATAGGTAGGTATTCCTTTATAGGATGATCTAAGCCGATGTAATTACATCATCGTAACGACAACTGTGTTTACGGATGGAAGAATTTCGTCGGTCAGCGACCTTCGCGACACGGATGCACCCGAGGATACCATTGGCGTCGCTTCCGAAACGACCTATCTGAGTCGCAGTGTGCAGGTTTTATATTTAAATCAATAAAAACGCAGGGATAAAATCCTTTGCTCGATTTTATGTAGTTGCCATGGGAGAAAAACTTATTACAGCTCGAGTGGAACAATGTAAACGCTAAATGGGATTCAGTCGTGTGGCGGTCAGTGATTTCGAGTCGGGATTCCGTTCCCGGTGAGCGGTCATGTGCGACGCCACAGTCTTGAGGGTGCAGTTTCAAGGCGTCTGATCCCTGTTTAATTGCCGGCACGTGCATATTTTTTGCTCGTAGGGCACCGCACCATGTTCACCGGAGTAGAGGGTCGCGTGCGCTCGGGCAACTGTGAAACGTTTTTGCACCTATTCCTGTACGTGCGTTATGGTCCAGACCTTAGTGAGAAGGTCAAAGCAGTTCATATCGCTCGCCGTATACGCTCGCTCAGGGGTCACGACTGCTGTGTGACTCACTCGGTGATATCATGACATGACACCACCGCTTTATTTTCCACGAGCTCGGAGAAGGTTGTCAGTATTTAAACATGTAGGAATTAAAAGCTGTTCAGTTACCGTCCAAGGTGGTTATGCGGAAAGTCGAAATACCTTTTCCGCTGTACCCAATGCTAAGTCAATATAATTTGCATCATACTTGACATTGAACGATGACATTTGTGTTTGCCAAATCAGTCATGTAGAGTCTCGCTACAAGGTCCCAGGTTAATAAGTCATCTGTTATGTGATTTTTTGCATACGTTTGAGCTTGTGTAAATGGTTGCATTGTATGTAATGTAGACTGCATGTAGATGATGTGGGCAAACGGAGCGTGTCACAACACAAGGCGTTCGTATCGGCGGATAAGTGCGGGGTTACGCAAATCCGCAGATATGTCGGCGAGTGCGGGCCGGCGCGGGCGCAGGCGCGCCGCACCGCTTGCACAAGGTTTCGCAGACCTTTGTTTTACGCAACCGGATCGATTTAATAGCTAGTCGTGCGTTTTCTCAGCTGTGCACTCAATATTAAAAATTAACGACAACGTTGATATTGTGACATTGCAGAATTCGCATTAGGTATCTATAAGAAAATGTATAAAAGTATCAAAGCACAACATCGGCCGGAAGGAAGACCGGATACATTATCTGCCTGCAGACAGATTTATTTTTTTGCAATACAAACACACCCACCCATTATCCTTACTGCAATACTTTTATTCAATTTACTATGAATTTAGTTTCATTGTATATCGGCCAATAAAGCAAACGTACCCATTGAAGTAGAGGTGATATTTGCACGAGAGCAATGCACTAGCATCCGCGTCCGGTAGCCGCATCCGGTCTTTTAGCAGACAGCCAAAAAAGGTGCGAACGTACGATATTTATAGTCGTGACGAATGCTTGCGTCCTCGTCAATCCATTTATTTCCAGAGGGAGGCGTAGGCGATGCGACGTGAATGCGAAAGTATTTCACTTTAGTTCGAGTGAGAGAGAGTTTGTAGGTAGATCTACCTACTTTTAATGGAACAAGTCATCGATGTTAAATCGTTACCATACTTATCATAATATACTCGTTATATGGCATAGAACAGGGTCTCACGCGAATAAGAAAGCGGTAAAGTACATAAGCATCTCGTGGTTGGTGCGCGCGCGCTACGCGGCTTGGTCTCGCGACATTGGCACACTTGTGCGCGACCTCAGCACGCTACTCGCGATCGAGGCCGCGAATAACGCCCCAAAACAAGCGCCCGCGCCGGCAACAGAACCAAGCCGCTCTGCGCTTGAATTCCGGCACGCCTGATTCACACACGCCACGTTGCCATTTGCATATCACATCTAACAGCTACGCCCTCGCAGCATCGCATCGTGCCCAATTCGTGCCAACAACGCAAAAACTGACAAACCTAATGGAACATTTACATCATAAACCCAACCCAAAGAAAACAATATAAGTAGGTCCTGAATGCACCTAAAGTGATAAAACTGATGTACAACAGCCTTATTATTACCAAGAGTTCAGTGTTATGCAAATGCATGGCTGTAATGTGGCGCGTGTTGCACCACGGAGCTGTAGCAATTTCGTTTCAAAACGTTTTCAAAATACTCAACGTGTAGGCGCGGGGCATGAGTCGACCGCACTGCCGAGATATCGGCGACCAGCCTGAGGCGTGGTGTCAAGTTGCGTGCCGTTTCTGAAACAATTAAGGTCGGTCGCGTGACGACTGAACTCCGCGTGGCCGCACCGCTTGAATATAAATAAGTAGCGAACAGGGTATCTTAGAGATTGTTTTGGAGGCAGGTATGCGACGCGACGGCGTCTGCCGGGAGTCGGCCCGAGAGGCGAGCGTCTATCGCGGACCGATTTGGCACATCCGCACCGGAACGCCACTGCCTAGTATATATACTGTTTGATGCCGTAAATATCACAGCGCCATGCCACATTGATTCACGAATATGAAAATACCATTCAAGAGCTTGTCTGACCAGTCAACGAATGCCTGCTAGAGCGGTTCTGCAAAAACATCGAACGTATCTAATTGTATTTCAAAGGGTCGGTTATTGTTTGCAAAACGCACGATAATTCGATCCGGCTTCTGGACACCGTGTTACGCAAAAACCCGTAGCTCAGTTACCTGGAGTCTTCAGGTTTATAATATTATTTTGGCAGCGTGTAGGCGGGATGGGTCTAAACAATGCTTCAAAGGACAAAAATTTGTACCTGAGCTTGTTTATAAAGGACGTGTAACCAAGACCGTAGTATCTCGGTTAGCTACGCTTTGTGGGCTCCAAATTGTCTGATAGATAAGTTACAAGATTTGTTCTTCCTTCCTTTTGAGGAAAATCGGCGAAACAAATTGCATTTTTTAAATTTAAGTGAATGTATTTCCGGTTAGCCGATCCTGTTCGGCCAAAATCAAAATTGAAAACTTATTATTTTAACAATAGTAGTTTGTGTTCAAACATCCGGCTTAAATGTCTTCGATACGTGAGCAATTTATTTTCGCTTGTTTGTGCTGTATTTCAACGTGATAAATCAAGGTAAAACATTTTTTGTTCTGGCTTGTTATGGTATCGGAACTACATTTTGGTGATGTTTCCGGCGTGATGTATTATAACTAGCGAGGAGGTGCACGCTACCTGCGTCGCCGGCCTCGTTTTATTCCCCCAAGGCTTATAGCCCCGGATATTTCACCCGAGATTTCTCTTGATATCTGTTTCATTCAACACTAAACTCTGATTTGATACATACTGACGGATGCAGAGAAAGTTGAATATTTAAACAACCTAAATCAAAGCGTCTTTTGACATCTGAATAGCAACGGCAATTCAACCCAGAATCTCTGTCCCACATAATATAGGCCTTCCTCAATTAAAATTTTATAAAATCACTTCATTTAAGATGCTCAAAGGCGGTATTGATTTGATTTTCATATCAAAGGATTATGAAAAAATGTAAGCGGGTGTTAAGAAAATTCTACTTCAAAGCGTCAAAGAGTCGGGAATCAATATTCAAGTTGGTGTTTAAGTTTACATTTGCAACGAGACGACGGGCGGCGGATGGGAATCGCGAGCTGATCGCAGCGTCTCGGCGGGTGACTTGAATTTATAATCGGGGGGTGCGATCGGTGAGAATAGCGTTTGCTGGGCGGGCACTTGATCATATTGCACCTTCTCTCAACCCATTCTCACGCATGCAAAGAACAGCTGCTCAAGTGACCAACCGCAACATGTGCACGACTATTAGAAAACATTAGGGCTCTGCGAGATCAGCTGCTTGCTTATGTAAATACGTTTGACCATCTGAATAATCACCGGACGTTAGTCGAACTGATATCCTTTGGGAATGACATGGGACGCGGTCATTAATTTGAACACGGATTGTTTGACATCTGGCTACCTGCGCCTGACCTACCTATAGGAAGGTCCGTTATCAAAGTACCAGGCAAAAACATGTTTCCGTTTCGACATCGGCAAATGGCTATATGGATTTTGGAAACGCATCTGCAATATCCACGCTAAATACGGACAGACGAAACAAAAAAAGCCTAAAATATTGCACGCCATGACGTTGCCATAGGCCGTTAGTAATGCACCGTGAAAAACTGTAGTTTTGCAGTTTAGAATGAAATTGAAACAGTGAAACTTTATGCCTGGTTTGATAAGTTTGTACGAGTATAATATTTAAATGCAAAACATTCGAGCTTTCACAGGCAACTTCGGCAAAGGTTCCTCAAGTCTGGGCATACTCTCTACCATAAAGTAAAGGGTAAAAGCAAAAGTTTTTACATTTGAGGCATAGCCGTGGCTTCCCGTTCCGCATCGTGAACCGACGCTTTTGACAACACTCGCTTTGATGATGCTTCACTGAAAAGGGTATTAAATTTTACCTCCCTTGTCTGTCCGTCCACACAACATAAAGCGAATTGAATTAATATTGTTGCGTAAAAGTAAAAAAATCTCCATTTGTGACATTTTCGGATGCTATGATATTAATTTACCTATAAAATCGATATTATTTTCGCGACGAAAGGGTAAAATTAAGATTCAAGACGTGAATGTCAACTGGGACGCAAGTCAAAGGTCGAAACAACCATTAAATTGAACCCCAAAGTTAGTGGGTGGAGTGGAGGCAAAAATATATTATTGTCTCCACGGGGACTCAAGGATAATCTAATACATAAAGCGGTTGTTGCCGCGACTGTGGGAGGACTCATCAGACAGAATTCATTCACAAAGAAATGAGAAGTTATATTACTAATGAGCTTTTTTTTCAGCTATTGTTGACTTCATCACGTTTGGTTCAAGATTAAATCTGTTTTGAGAAAAAAAAAGAAGCTTAATAAATAAACGAAAATTAATTCTTGGACCATAAAGGGGTTGAAGATGAGATACGGGCAGGTGAATAAAGGAATGAATTTGAAAACCTTGAGGAATGTGGTCGTTACGATGCGTGTTAAGGGGTGCATAAGTAATGAAATTATTTGTGATTACAGGTTCCTTATGGTGCGATCACCTGATCGGATGAGGGTAGTGCAGGTACCCGCATATGAGGGTTGAAAGGTAATGGATGAGTTGGCCGGTTTTGCGGTGCGCAGAACCGTAGATCCTTGACCCGATTGTGGAGCGCGTAATGTACGCAGCAATGACACCGCTCGCCTTGAGCTGCTAGCATTGCCGGAGATATTCGCAACAATAGAGGCCAGATAACGTTTCAAAAGTTCGACAATTTACAGTGGTCCCTATATTCGTAACGTTGTTTGTTTACCTAGGCTTAGGTAATTTACATTCTTATTAGGTCCGACTCATTTCTAAATAGTTATGTGTGACAAAGTCATTATCATAATGATTAATGACTTGGCGCCAATTGAGGAAATCACCTAACCATTTAAGTCTTATCTTTGTCATAGTGTCCTACTTGACTACATTTGAATGCTCGTAATGAACTTGATAAGGCGGCTGACTCACGAAGGAAACGTCTCGATACTCAACTAAAAAGCATTTCCGCTTCCTTTTTCTTTTCAAATTCAATTTCTCACGACCATCAGAGAGCGCAGTAATAAAAAATGTCGAGGATACAAACGATCGATCAATCCGATCTTCGAAACTATGAAAGAGATATCATATTTTAATACAATAGCACCGTCAGATATTTCAGAAGCAATAAACACAAGCCAGACGGATACACGGCTGACTGATCACCGCTACAATGAGAGAAAATGTTGGTTATTTAAAACAAAGATCTAAAGTCTAAAGACTTACCGTTGTGGATCGGCAAAGACGAATTTCTTGAGTTTTAGATCCCGTAACACAATCCCTTGTTCGTGACACGCGGCTACTGTTTCAGCTACTTGTCTGAACAGTCTTCTAGCTTCGTGTTCCCTTAGCCGTTTCCTCGCTCTCACATACGAGTGGAGGTCGGAATGAGACCGGGGGAATATTAAATACACTCTTTTGTCTCCGACTAGTACTTCGTGGATGGGATTGACGTGGGGGTGGCCATCGAGACGATAGTGCGCTTGTAATAAACTGCTGCAATCTCGTGACACAACCTGTGGACAACAAGAGACCCGATGTAAACGTATCCCTTGCAAAGTAACTTTAAAAGAACCCGACTCAATTATGCATTGTTAAACACGTCGGCACCTACCTTTTGGGGTCGAAGTAACAGAGTTCCTATCAGTATTGACCTACTTTTCGATTGCGTGACATGTCAAAATGTTAACAATTACTATTGTTTCTGTTGTTGCTTAGTAAAACGAACGGTTAAATAAGTACATGCCGACTTAAATTGGGAGGTTTTCAAGTAATTTATTGCGGGAGCTGCTGTGCCTAGATATGGTTGGGAAGGGTGCTCCTAATTCAAAGAGGTCGCAATTCAAAAGGGTTTAGTCTAATGTGAATAATAAGGTTGAATTGAAACATTTTAGCGTGCGATAGAACTGTGCGGATTGACCCTTCTTATGTGCGACAAATGGAAATGCTTCTAATGGGTTTTTGGTGGCAGTTTGTTATAACTGCCAAGAAACTGACCAAGAATTATTGATAGGCAACAAGCACTATTACCGCTATAGACATCGTGGTATTTGGACCAAGTCAAACAGTTATTTTTTTCGTTGATTGCCAGCATCGTACACTTCCGAATGGGAACAAAATGTCAACGACTCTGCAGACAACGATTCCGGTCGATTTACCTATGAATCATTAACGAATTTCGTGCGTGATTCAAACAATTTCTTTCTGGACGATTATTGTTATAATTTTAGAATGCTATTTTTGCAAACTCATCGCAGACTGGATGACGCGGTTTAATATACAAATATACACGGTGGAAGGGCTTTGTGCTAAAATAATATCTGACCTATTTGAGCCTTGCGAAAGCACCGCAAAGCGATAAGAATTAGCAATATTGACAAAACATTTTATAATATTTGGCATCGTCAATATTTTCAGGAGCTAACCTAAGTAGGTTAGTTAACGTAAAGTTACGTTATCAATATTTATATAATCATTGTGTATCTAGGCGTTGCAAAATGTTAGTGCCCGCATCGTACGGTTAGACTAGATATTTTGACTTTGATATGTAAAATTCCACTGCAAAACAAATATTGCAGTTGATTGAAATGCATCATAGATAGAGGGATGCGAAGCGACCACACGTTAAGTACTGCTGTATGTGGGTAGATATTTAACGGTCGGGTCGATTGTTTGTACCTAGATTGATTGTTGAAGAGCTCGGTAGTCATTCGACGAAGTATTCCATCTCCACAGAGCTACTTGTACTTGAGTAAGTATCAATGAAGCGCGTACGTACTACGTACATCACCGGTTATGTTGGCAGTTATCAGGGTGATAGTAGTGTTGTGTCGGCAACGAGAAGCGTGATCATCGACCGTTCATTCTACGATCGCGGTGCGGTCTAGTGGGGGAACGAAGGAGGGGAGGCCCCTAGCCTCGGTTTGACTTGACATTCGACGATCGGTACAACACACGTTATCAACTCGCCTATTACACAATGTCAATGAGAAGGTCACTTGTATTTTCGGTGCTAGTCGATGCGTCCACGTGTGATCATGATACGGGTTCTTCAATAATATGGTTATTTAATGTCTTGTCTTGTATACCTATTTGGGTTTTGATTTTCGATATTTCTGTATCAATATTTGTTTCTAAGGTGTGGTGTATGAATGTTGCGATGTCGGCAATAGTGCCGTGTTGTAAATACGCTCAGTTCGTTTAGCAACGATAACGTTGCCACACTTCAACCTTGCCAAGTTCTCACGAGGGAAGTGTCTGTCTATTCTACTATGCCTTGACAATACCCGTACCGTATGCCTACGCCTTTGTTACACGTGTGTTTAGTATCCTTAAAGTCGACAACTCAATATTTTTAGTTAACATTAGGTGTGACTTTTCAATCCTTCAAATTTGAACTAGCTAGAGTAGCCACTAGCCAGTCCCACGACCTTTTACCGGTTAAATCATTATAAGTCATGCAAACAACGTTTTCGAAAATACATTTAGATTTATACCTGGTTGCCGTGTTTAGTGTATTTTAATGTACAAATGACGCATGTTAAACTTTGAAATTTTTAGTCGAAGACTTTGAAAATATTGATAAATAGACTCTGACAAACAGTGTCAAAATTAAGGAGCTTGAACGCTCAAATTCAAATAAATATGTTGCTCTCGCTTAGACGTCCTAAAACTATAGACTTCAAAATTAAGCCATTATGTTAGTTAGACTGCAAAGTTAGTTAAACTGCAGTTATTGTTAAATACGAGTAATATTGGTTGCGAAATTCGACACATGACATTGTAAAAACGGCGATGGTTACGGCCTACAAGTGCGATCGAGCAACGCGGGGCCCTGACATATAAAGTATGACATCGGTTTTCAACGAGACGTTAACAAAACAATGCACTTCACTAACTATAAAGAAATAAATACCTACCAAAGAAATTTCACATTGATTATCTATCAGTAATAATTATTTCGAATAGAAAATACTAAATAAGTTTGCGCGAAAGTTAGCTGGGCGCTTTTTATCTTTCTATACAATTTTCAGAAATGGGTTAGTGTCAGAGTTCAGTCTACAACATAGTCTTTTTGCTATTTTGTGTTGTTGTATTTTTGACGTAATATTTTTTGTTTTATAAAGGTACTTCGGTAATTTATTACAATTGTATTTTATTAAATTTTAATTTAATTATAAATTTGAATATTTAATATTTAGGAAGGCCTACCTTTATTGCCAAAAATGTTCATTTGCTATTATCGTTTTTTTTTTTAAATTCCATTATTTGGTTAAGGTAACCTTTCCATGAATTACAGTTAGTTAAAATGACCAATTCATTGAACACTCATAAAAATGAGGAACTTTACTATCCGTCTGAGTCAATCGATGTTTCAACTTTACTCATAAATTGCAACATTTTGAGTCAATTTGAGTAAATGCTCATTGAATACTTTGTGACTAAGCATGGAATATTGCACGAATTTAATTCTATATGTCGTTCTAATAATAACTTGAAGGGGTCACTGCATGTGGGCATTATTGGGGACTGTTTATCTCCACATGGGGTTGAATCCCGTGGGATAATACAGCCCTTTGCTTGTGAATTTGTCATAGGAGGATTCCAAGTTCATCTTTGATTAAGTACGTATAATTTAATGCCTAGATGAATTATTACGTAACCTAAATGAATTTAGAGGTCGCAGTATTATATACGTACCTACATTTGGCTAGGTAGGTAATTTACCCAACTTAAAAACTTATCCATGTGACTTACAGCCGAATACAGAAATGTCATTTAAAATTTGAGAGGTTCCTAAATTATTGAGCAGTTTCTAAATTCAAAATTAGTATGGCAATTTTGGGGTTTGAGAGCTGCTTATTTGTTTAAGTAGTTCTCAAATGTTGAGTAGCGTTTCAGTATTCGGCCGTTAGATAATTATGTAGGTACCTAAGTGTAGCTTAGATACCTACCTAGCTACTACAAAAATACTATTTGTCAATGAAGTTTTTAGGTGTTTATGGCAGAATGCCAATTATTGTAGTTGTCTCTTTTATGAATGAGAATGTTACTTTATTTTTAGGAAAAATATGTGGGTAGAAACCTCACCTACCTACCTTAATAGTTAAAAAAAATAGCAACGCATACCTAGGTTTGAAGACAACGAGTTGGCAAAGTAGTTTTGTTTTTAGAAACACGATCTAGGTACCTAGGTAGGTAGTACTGTAGTAACTATCTAATCAACTGACTTTTAATGTATTCTCATCAAGGATTTCCTTTATAAGTAATTAAGTAGGTATATGTAGCTCGGTAGGTATCATACATTATACAAGTGTTTTATTTTTAGTTAGTCCACCTAGGTAATTTACCTACCTAGACTAGGTAGGTACCAACTCAAGTTTTTTTTCCTGTTACTTAAATCACAGCTAGGACTTCATTTTTTAATTGAATGCAACCATTTGAATCCAAGGAACTGAAACGTCAGATCGTAGTAATGAAATTAAAAAGCGTAGGTAGGAACTGTAGGTTGGTAACTCTAGGTATGTTGCGAAAGTACCTACCTACTATACGAGTGTACATACCTGTATGGAAGAGGGCCAAATATTTATCTAATAATGTGCAATAAGTAGGTACAATTATTGATCTAGCTAGATGACGACCTATCTAACTAAACTTACCTAGGTAGGTACCTAGCTATCGTCTTTTTAGTTGGTACAGCTATACTGAAATACTGAAATACTATACCTACCTAGGTATCTATAGTTCCGGGAGTCAATGCACTATTCACATCTTCAAACTGGCCCAGGCAAGGCACAGACTGGATGAATACCTAGATCTAGCATTCTATAGTCAACCTGCATAACTAGTCTGTACACTCGTCTTAAAAAGTTTATACGAGATGCAACTTCGAAATAAACAGCACGAATTTAAAACTTTCGAGAGAATTTCGCTTGGCAAGTTAAGTAGGTAGGTATTTTGCGTAAGTACTTTGTTTATTGCGAAGGAAATAGCAATAATGACTAGGTACCTACTAACTGTTATCAAGTGATAAGCGATAACATTGATAACCTATTGACAGTTCGATTGCAGATTCGAGTTGGACTAATATGATTGGTTAGACTTTAGACTTACTTTGCATACGTATTCCTCTTGCGTGCGGACGTCGAGACACCGGCAGAGGGAGGACCCTTCGACTTGCTCTAACAGAAGATATTTCTCTGCAACGAGCGCGGCCTGGAACTGGTGTTGAGGAGGCGCCGGGCTCGGTGGAGCCGGCGGGCTACTTGGAGCCGCCGCCAGCCGCTCCGCAAGACCTGGCGACGCGGCACGCTCCTCGACCTTGCTCTCCGTCACCGGCTTCGACGCCCGCGTCCCCCACATCAACGACGGTGATCCTGGCTCCATCACAATACTTATAATTTACACTAAACACACAGTTACACAAACACTTTATCACAACACTACAATTAACCAGGAACTATGACGAGATGGACATGATCTGCAACAAAATAGCCGATTAGACCCTCGGTCTCGCGAAACGCAACCGACTTACAAAATTTCAAAACGATTTTGTAAGGGAAATTACGTACGGACCTTGAATGATTCGCCCGGAGTGGATATCGTACCAAAATTTGACTGTCCGTCGTGGCGATAGCGTAGCTATATCGTGATTGGAATTACCGGGAATATAATATCCTTGTAATTCGAACACTGGAAGACAGGCCAATATTTTGGGCCGGTGTCCGCTCGGGTTGATTATGAAACTAAACGAACACACGACCGCCTCTCACTAACGCCATTGCGAGACTGACGTTCGCTTCGCTGTGAAGCCTCGGCCGGCAACCGATCCAACGTCCAATGTCGACACACCGTCAACTTGCGTAGTACGCGAGTCTACGACATCACTACACTACGTAATAACAACTCTATACCTGTCTCTTTTTATTGTACGACGAATTAGGCTTCGTAAAAAAGATAGACTGCTACCATTCATTTATGTTTGGCAATGGTTTTTAGCAAAATAGCAAAGTGCAAATTACATTATTATTCTGATAAACCTGAAATCTCATGAAATAAATGATCATCATGAGTTCAGCAAATGAATAATACGTTAGGTATGTATTTTATACATAGGTAGATATTTTTTATCAGTTCATATTTATTCATTTGCATAATAAAATAAAAAATAATATTAGGTTTTATTTTTTATTCACTCACAACATTTTTTTAAAAAAATATTTAGGTTTTTTGCTCTCTTGGAGCTATTTTAATGAATATCTTAGTGAACCAAACCAAAGACCAAAACTTTAGTGGGTAGAACCTAAAAAAGATATACCTAGACCCAGCCTAGACCTAAAACTGAAACTTTGCGTCTTTAGAAACATACAAGGTCATTGGCTCATCATTAACATTATATTTTTAAATTTAATGTTATAACATTGTGTTTTTGTGGTACCTACCCAGTACCTACCTTCCCACTAACTCTTGTCAATCTATATTATATATTACCGACTGCATTAATAAACTCCCAAGAACTAGATTTCAATAATACCATGGTACGATGTACGGTACCTAATAGAAATTAGTTTATATAATAAATTGATAAAAAAACTAAAGTTTTGTCTATTGTCAACGTCGTCGTGCTTAAACGAAATTAAGTGCAATGAAAAACAAAAAAATTGCGTAATATTTTAAGGAAATTGTGCAAAACTGTGAAACTTGAAGAACACAAGATATTTTTAATAAAACTAATCTTACACATTCGCTAGGTGTTAAACATTACAAAAATTTTTTGAATTTACAATAAGTGGGTAGGTACATCAATATTAAACATTCAAGTTTAAGTACGCATGCCTATTGCACTCGCTCCTCAGCCCAACCAATCCTGTACTTGATAAGTTAATCAAATAAATAATATGTCATTATAAACAATTAACTAAGTATCACACACATACATCCTTTAATTAAGATAAAGAATTCCGGTTCTCAGTAGTATTGTTAAGCAAACATAAATATTTATTATTATCTAAGCCAGGTGGGAATAGGGTTACCAGCACCCATATTTTCTTTTCAGTGGATGTCTGACAACAGTGGAAAACGACAGGCAATATGCAGTACAGTGCTACTTTGACGTAACGTGGTTATTACCGGGGATCACCTCAAAGCAGCAATGTACTGCATACATAGTGCTTGTCATTTTCCACTGTTATCAGACGTCAACAGATAGATAATATAGGTACGGGTTTGAGGGCTATGTTTTTTTTTTCTAAAACATCAACGTAAGTACTTGAAATTAAAGTCTATCAATGATTATGACCTCCAACAATTTTTAAAAAGAATAAAAGTTGTCTACCTAGACGCTAGACGTCTAAAACAGTCCCCTCAACAGCACAATCAGACACCAATTTCAATACACGTTGAATAGGGCAAGGTTACTTTTAGCTAATGTAATGCTAACGAACTGAAAAATCTACTCATGTTTTTATTGAAACTTCCAAAAATCCGGAGATTTCCCGATAAATCCGAAATTCCAGAATCCGAAGATGAGTCTTTAAATCCGGAGATCTCGGGTCAAATCCGGAGGTCTGTTATCCCAACGTAGGAACCTATCGAACAAGAACAACGCACATTAACAATATTTAATTAGAACAACACTCACCAAAATAAGAAAACAAATCACAAATTAATACCTAATAATTAATATTTGAAAATGTACGAGAGAGATCCTTTACCATCGATGACTGGAAAGTGAATGAGGAATTTAACCCCTTGTCGTCATAATTTTATGGTTCTGTTGCACAACATTTTTATTGTATAGGAAACATAATTGTAACAACAACAACTAGCTAACTCGCGTCGAACGCGGTACGCGGTACGTGAGCTGACCAACTTCTGGAGCCTTATTTTTGAATCGCTCGTTGCACTTCAGGCGATTTAAATAATTCGATATCTGCTGATTATCGTTTGATACCGGACTTCTGCTGCGAGTGGTTAATACCACTCGTTGAGGACGTGCGATTCACGTAGAAAAAAATACAGAAATTGTACGAAAACCAGTAGAAATCGAGGTATTAAAATCGCTTGAAATGCCTCGTTTGGTTTAAAAATAGAGCCCCTGCTCTGTGACGAACAAACGTGACTGGTGACGTAACAAAAGGGTTAAAAAGTTTTCTTAAACACGTGTTTTGGTTTCGGAATATTTTTTCTCGTTGTAAAGAGTTTTTGTGATGTGCAATAATTTTTCTATAGAGCTAAAGTGACGAACGATATTCTTGCGTAAATTTTTATAACCAACACTATAACAAACAAACGTGACTGATGACGTAGTTAGAGGGTTGAAAAGCTTTCTAAAATGCACGTGGCGTTGGTCTCGTAATCATTTTTCTATTTACAAGGATAGATAGTCATGTAACATTATTTGCACACAGGAAACCAGTACAAAACATATAAGTTCCTACCTACCTACGTTAAAGATAAATTAAAAAAAAATCAAAGAAGAAACATATGTATGTCATTCTACTACATTTACGTGTTCTTGTATTCTAGAAGTTATTTTGCGATGAAATTATTGAACTAACATGTCTTCAGGAAAATCAATATCTAAGTACTTTATTATCCGCTTTTATTATTAACAAAACCCTTTGTTTTTTATTTTTATTATTTATTTTACTTGTCCTATCTGTTAATAGGACAAGCAAAATAAATTATTATAATATTATTCAGTTTCATAACATTTCTTATTGTAAAGGAAAATCGCAAATCTTGTGTCATACATAACATAATTTAATAAAGAATAACTACCTCTTCAAACTTTAGCTCTCTACTATCGATATTGATTAAGAAAAAATCATAAAACTATTCACATAATTACGTGACTACCTTAAATAAAATGTTTAAATAAAAAACGTGACCGATGACGAAGTATAAGGGTTGAAAGTTTTCTAAAACACGTGTTTTGATCGTCATAACTATAGGGTTATACATTTCACAATATTTTGAAGAAAACATGTAACAATTCCTGGAATCATTGACGAGTAATGGGTCCCTCCTTTTCGCATAAACTTTTTAATCATAAACACAAAAGGCAAAAACGACTTCCACATAAACTACCTAGTAGAGATTAGGCGCTTCGGCTACACCGCTATGTGAGTTTCTTTTAAAAAAACGCGTTGTGATGTTTTGATTCATGATTGATAAGCCATAAAAATAATATGCCTTAATTTTTATGCGTTTTGATTGTAATGCCATAAAAATATTACGCCATTAATTTTTATGCGTTTTGAATATTATGCCGTACATTTTAGGAGGAAAAGTTTATGCGTTATGTGTTTATTGTTTATATTATGTTTTATGTTTTTTTTTTATATTCTGCATTAAAAAATATGCGTTACGTTTTATGCCTTCTGAGTTTGTGACAAAAAAGTTTATGCTAGACGAAGAGGACTCGACGAGTAAACGTGAAAGATGACGTAGTAAGGTAGAGGGTTGAAACGTATTCTTATCATGTTCACAGTCCCATATACTAATGGTTTAATTAAATCACCCGCACGTTCAATACATTTAATACTTATGTTCATTTTGTTGAATATGAATATGTTTGTATGGCATGTTCATTCGTTTTATTGTAGTTCTATATCTCAATGGCTAATTTCGTTGTTTTTTTGGAAATTATATTCGTAAATCACACATACACACATAAAAGTAAATCAGTGTACAATATAGAGTACACGGACTTGCCAGAACCCATCCGCGTGTACAGGATAGCGTACACTGGACTGTGAACGTGTTAACCACGTTATATTTGTGTCGTAATCATTTTTCAAAGAAACACTTTTTTCGATTTAACCCTACTCCCTCCCCAATCCGTGTAACAATTGCTGGAATCATTTGACGAGTAAACGTGATAGATGACGCGATGTAGTAGGTAACTGGAGGGTTGAAAAGTATTCTGAAACATGACTGGAACACGTTGTATTTGTGGCGTAATGATCTTTGTTACAATTTATTCCTGTAATAGAGTTGTTCAAAATTTCAAAACCAATGACTCAATCAATCGAAAAAAAAATTAAGTTACAAAAGAAATGCATTAGAATTGTAACGAATATATACAAAATACAGATACATGTTAACCTCACTTTATAGAATTAAATATACTTACCCTACCTTGCTTATACATATATGAAACTCTTTGTCAAAAATAATTCATCATTTTTTAATGAATCCAAAGACAAATTCACTGTTTCCCGTAATTTAAGGCATAATGACCAACTAGCCTTACCCAACTCAAACCTGACCATACACTCTTCTGGCCCATATGTAATGTGTATCAAAATATATAATAAAATTCCTGAACACATAAAAAAAGAAAATAGAATAAATAAATTTAAAACATTGTTATATACATACCTTAAAAACAAAGCATACTAAAATTTAGAAAACTTCTTCGAAGACCATTCATATAATAAGAATAGATTTTATTATAAATAGAAATTAAGATTACCTAATTGTACAAAATTGTTGCAGTGCCCTACCGGGTTCATGACGTTATACCTAATTTTAAGACCTAGTCGTTAAGTTAACTGTCATGAAGCAATAAATAAATGATTATGATTATGATTATGATCGATCTAATAGGTAGGTCCTTACTCTTAAATGAAACTCTGTAACTTGCAACTGGACTGCGATCGAAACTTTATTGACTAAAAATTGTATGGAAAATGGTATTCTTACGAAGAAAAGAAAATTATTATAGAATAATCCTTGATGTCTTATAATCGTCGAGAAGTCGCCGCGTTGTCGGTCAGCATAAAAAAAATAAAAACGTCATATAATATATATTTTTTAATCTACTAATTAAGACTATGGTTTAAAAAAAACAATTGTTTTTAAAAGTAGTCGGGGAGAGTTTTTGGCGGGAGATGTGTTACTAAATTTTCATTTTTGTGAAACTTAGTTCAAATTCGTGTAAAATGTTTAATTTTGGGGGTATATTAATCAATTTAGTTTCGTGAAGGTGTACAAGTGTAAATAAAAGTGAAAATCGGTGCAAAACATGGACTTAGTGTTGTCTCCAAAGTTCCGTGAACAAACATTGTAAAAAATGGCCCCCTTTTTACAATGATTCCCTCGACTTGTCTTTTTAACTAAGACGACTTGACTGTTTCGTTCAATGCAAATAACTTGCAAATATTTATACTTAATACTTGACACTAGCAAATGTCTGAAAGGAAAAGCCATTTTAAAGAAGAAGAAGAAAAGTAGTCGGGGTATTTTTTATTTAAAATTCACTTTTTTTTTAGCGACAAAAGGACGACAAAGCTTCGACAAACGATCATAGTAGCGCGAATTGTCAGATGTTATTTAAAAAAACGTAAAAACCGATAAAAAAGATTGACTACAATAATATTTTGGGTAATTTTATTACGGAGTAAACCCCTTTTCTTTACCTACTTTTTTATTGTTAAGTATCAGAGAAAGAGACTCGCATAAAACAAAACGTAAGCACCTGACGTTATGATGAGCAAATGTAATCAATATTAAATCATGCTCCACAATGACTTAACACGATGTGTACAATACGTAATCTATTCATTTACTTACATAGCCACTCTATAATCAACGCAATTATTTTAATTAAATTATTATCATTACTTTGTTCAGTTGTTAAAATCGTACCTACTTTAAAATATTAAAGGATTTTATTGGGTATGATAAATATTTTAAAAATCGAATGTACTGAATGTTCTCCCTATTGTTATAATTCGCTCTACCATGACCTCTTAAAATAAGTCGTCGCTGAGTTGCCGCTATATCGTTCAGCATTTTTTTTAAATTTAGAAACAAATCAAGTTTTTTTTATTTGATCTGTGGTTCATAAAAGTAGTTGGATTTTTTATGTTTTTAGCGACAAAAGGACGACAACGAGAGACGATCATGGTATGGCGGAATATTTTTTTGAATATGCATACTTATTCCTCCTATAGGAAAGGTTTAAATATACTTGTTAATAATAAGTAAGTACAGTAATTTGTTATAATAATTTAGCAGTCCACGTTTTAATATTTTATGCTAAATTGATTACATTTCAACATTTTACATTTGATCCTTGCTGAAAAACACCTACTACGTCCTCGTGCCGTGACGTGACGTAGCGATGACGCAACGACTCGTGTGCTCACCCAGGGCTTAGTTACTTACGTAGGTAGGTTTTGCAATCTACCCACTTTGCCATTTTCCTCATTCCAGTCATTCTTTCAGGCCAGGTTTTACGGTTACCCGTACTGTAATTGCTACATCGGCAGAGGTAAAAATAAAAACATTTACTTACGCGAAAATATTCCTATTCACAAAAATCTCACCGAATCCTCAGAACTAAGTAAATCGCTTCGCTGTTTCCCCAAACCTATAACCTTGGAGTCTTCAAATCCAGAGTGAATAGGTACCTTCTAGGTAAGCATGCTTCATCGTCGACCTCATCCTCGCTATCCAATTCCCATGAGGTGAGATGAGGTCAAATGCTAGCCTATTACGTATAAAAAAAAAAAACAAGTTGAAACCATTATAAGGAAAATGAGGATTATTAACGTGTTAGTGCTACTGCTCCTAAATACATAAAGGATATGGCTGTGTACGTCATTCGTTTACAAATGAAGATAGCCGGACAGGAAGGAAATGTACTAAACGTTATTGTCGTAGACAAATTTTTAAATTCAATAGAACTAATTCGTGGAGCACGATCACGAATCAATCGTTCCCTTTACTGACCCTAGCAACTGTTTATGAATGGTTTAGTTCAACAAACTTATGCCAGTAGTTGGTGATGGCGCTAGCGTCTATGCAATACTGCGAAATAAATATATATTTTTTAAGTTTCAATTTTATTTGACTCTAAAGATAAGACCAGCGATGTATTTCCACGGGTCCTTGTTGACAGTGACTGGTTTTTTGGTGTAAAACTAGCAATGTATTGCACAGACAAGTTGTGCCTTGTTTTGAGGATGATTCAACGATGGGATGCACCAATTCTTTGTTTGTTCCTCCGCATTAGTCAGGGATTCGACGCATTCCTCACCGATTAGTGGTGCAGGGAAATGATTTACATACCTCGGAGGTCTAACGATTTTAGACACGAAGATAATTAAATTACTAGTTAATAACGAACTTTATTAGGCCAAGTGTTGGTCTGTATGAAAACATTGTGTGAATTAAACTTCAAAACTGCAAGCTTAAGTAGCCTACTTTAGCTGACTATAGCTACCTAGCCGGTTAGCCGTTACGAGCCAATAACCCTGTATACAATATGACGTTTATGTATGTATCTATCTATCCTCTATGTTAGTGACGCAACGAATACAAAATTAAATATAACATATAATTATATGGTTATTTTGACGGCCTCTGTGGCGCGTCGGGCGGACGTTCGACTACAATGCAGAAGGCTGCTGGTTCGATTCCCGTCGGGTACAAATGTTTATGCTTAAAAAAAATATTTGTATCTGCTCTGGGTATCTTTCTATGTAGGTACCTATAATATGTATGTATTTAAAAAAAAGGATAATATGTAGTAAGATATCCGTTGTCTGGTACCCATAGTACAAGCCTAGTGCTTAGTTTGGGGCTAGATTGCGCTGTGTGCAAGCAATGTAGTGCAATATTATTACTTATATTATATTGTGCCCCGCGGTTTCACCCGCGTAATTCCCGTTCCCGTTTCAGTTCCCGCGGGATTAAAAGTATTCTATGTCCTTCTCCTGGTTCTAAGCTACCTCCCCACCAATTTTCAGTCAAATCCGTTCAGCCGTTCTTGAGTTATAAATGGTGTAACTAACACGACTTTCTTTTATATAAATACTAGCTGCGCCTCGCGGTTTCACCCGCGTAAGTCCCGTTCCCGTTCCCGTTCCCGCGGGGATTAAAAGTATTCTATGTCCTTCTCCTGGTTCTAAGCTACCTCCCCACCAATTTTCAGCCAAATCGGTTAAGCCGTTCTTGAGTTATAAATGGTGTAACTAACACGACTTTCTTTTATATACAAGATGTAACAGGTAAGCCCTTTTAATCCGAAAGGGGGTTTTGTTTTTTTGTTCTTTTGTTTTGTTCTACGACTTTTGAAAATTTTAAAGTACTTTTCGAAAAATTTAGGTGTAAAGTTTACTTGAAAATCAGCTGTTTCTTAGAGTTCGAGGTCATTGACCTTATGTTGTTCTTTCATTTAGTTTGGTCTACTACAATCAAACCTTCAATTACCTTTATTTTCAAAAACAGCTGTTTTTCCAGTGAAACATAATCTCAAAATTTTCAAAAAAAAAGTTCGAATTTTCAAAAGTCGTAGAACAAAAGGTGTTTGCCTAGACGTCTAGAACAACCCCCTTTCGGATTAAAAGGGCTAACCTGTTACATCTTGTATATAGATAAGAGATATAATATAGATATAGAAGATGATGATTAACATACATTATTTATTTTATGGTAGGTAAATTAAAAGATATTGTATATTAAAGTTTCACGGTCAGGAGCGCGGTATAAACTTTAAAAAGTTTTGTCCTTAAAGTTTTTAGTGTAATAATAGCTTTAAGGAAAATATCAACATAAATGCGTGATAATTAATAAGTCATTAATTATGATACGTAACCAACATTTTTATTTAGAATCTGTTTTCCCTTTCTTTTTAAAAACTAAACAAAAAAATGGAACAAAATAAAAAAAAAAAAATTAGAAAGAAAGGCGAGGTTGTTGAAATGCTTCCAACTTACGTAGTAGGTAATACTTATATAGTAACTATCTGCGCCCGCGGTTTCACCCGCGTAAGTCTCGTTCCCGCAGTAATATCGGAATAAAAAGTAGCCTATGTGTTATATTCCCGGTATCCAGCTACCTATATTCCAAGATTCATCGCAATCGGTCCAGTAGTTTTTACGTGAAAGAGTAACAACCTCACATACATACAACTTTCTCGTTTATAATATTAGTAAGATCTAGTATTTTAACAACCGCACAATGCACAATGGCGCCGCGGGATAAAGTTTCTGACATTGAACTAGAGTTCGATATTTCGTTAAAAACTCTATGTACCTAAGTTGTACTTAGTCACATTGTTAAACTCGTACGTATATTGCAAAAGAGTACCTACCTATCTTTGTATGTTATTATAATTTTCAATAAACCGAATATATCGCAAACTAATAATTAGTACCTATAAATAAAACTTAACTCATATTTACACATTTTCCCGGGTCTTAATCGCGTGATTTTAACCCACGCCAAAATTTGCGTTAAAATCACGCGATTAAGACCCGGGAAAATGTGTAAATATGAGTTCCAATCGTGTTAGTTCAAAACGTTTAAAACTAAACTCATTAGGGGCCACCTCGTGCTAAATTAGAAATCCCTGCCGAGATCATCGAATATTGTTGATTGGTTCATTATGTTACGGAATGTTGTTAAATATTTCTATAATTAGTATGGATTGTAGGTGACATTTTAGTGCAGTTTCCAGACAAATACGACAAAGAGTCTTGAAGCCTACCACATTTTAAAAAAACAGTCAATTTTTGACTTAAATGTGGATAGGCTTTAAAACAATAAGAAGTTTTTGACTTGAAACTACACCAAAATATTCTAAAATATTGCATCAGAAAACAATCATCAATTTTCAATGAATCCGACAGGGATTTTCAGTTTAGCTCGCCTTAAGTAGGTATTAGAAACATTTTAAAGGAAAAATACATCTTCAAAAATTAGCTGCAAGGTTTGAACTCGCGACTCTGGGTCAAAACGAGTTCCCATGCTGCGTTGCTTTAGTCAGTACCCCAGTGACGCAGCAACCATGCGAGTTCCTCAGGGGAACTGACCACGCCCTGACCCAGAGACGCGGGTGAATTTTTGAAGATGTATTCCTTTAAAATATTTCTAGTAATTGTGCTTTGAGCAATAACAATAAATTACGAAATACTGAACTCATTTTTCGATTTTAATCTCAGTGTTTATTATTTTACAAGTCTTTTCTTCAGGATAGACTGACAAGACTGACTTCTAACGTTCCAACATCGCGAACACAAATATTTTTTTTTAATAAAATACTATTACCTGTTTGGAAAGGAGCGAAGTGCAGGTCTATCCCCGGTAGATCTTGTATTAACACTTTTATCAGATCGATAGGTAATAATCAATACTCTCAAGGAGTAAGTACGAGTACCTAGACAATACTGGTAGTACTCATACTTAAATTTGTTATTAATATTAACAATATGAAACCTAGAAACAATACAAGATGTAACAGGCAAGTTCTTTTAATCCGAAAGGGGGTTGTTCCAGACGTCTAGGCGAACACCTTTTGTTCTACGACTTTTATAAATTCGAACTTTTTTTTGAAAATTTTGAGATTATGTTTCACTGAAAAAACAGCTGTTTTTGAAAATAAAGGTAATTGAAGGTTTGATTGTAGTAGACCAAGCTAAATGAAAGGACAACATAAGGTCAATGACCTCGAACTCTAAGAAACAGCTGATCTTCAAGTAAACTTTACATTTAAAATTTTAGAGAAGTACTTCGAATTTCCAAAAGTCATAGAACAAAAGTTGTTCGCCTAGACGTCTAGAACAACCCCCTTTCGGCTTAAAAGGGCTTACCTGTTACATCTTGTATAAGTAATTTGGGAAAATCCCCTTTATCATTACAAAAGTCCCCTTCAGCTTAAACTAAAGATATCTTTACTTGAAGAAGGACTTCAATATTTTATGCGTATTTAGTAGTATTTCTTTCCATACATTGATGTCATCAACATCTTCATTGTATGTAAATACATAAAGATATAATAACGCTTACCTACGTAGATACTAATTAGGTATCTGATACATCCTTTATATTTCTCGATCATTAGTTTGTGACTCAATCACGTTTACGTCGGATTCTTTGTTAGCTAGATTACTCAGTTTTCTTTCCGATTACTGAAATGCAGTCTCATTCAATTGTTTAAGTTTCAGCAGCACTAAGTTCAAGTTAGGAAACGTGATGCAAGATGACAAATTGCAATTTTTAATGTAAAGTTGTGAAATGCAAGTGGATTAATTACTTTGATCATTACAATAGGTCTAACTACTTATTTATTGTGACACACTTGAAGTAGGTTATGTTTAACTTAACTGGCCCACATACAGCATACTATATGTGATTTGAGTGATGGATTATCTATTTTTATATAATGACTAGCTGCGCCCCGCGGTTTCACCCGCGTAAGTCCCGTTCCCGAGGGAATATCGGGATAAAAGCCTATGTGTTAATCCAGGTCCCCAGCTACCTATATTCCAAGTTTCATTGCAATCGGTTCAGTAGTTTTTGTGTGAAAGAGTAACAACCTCACATACATACATACTTACATACAAACTTTCGCGTTTATAATATTAGAAAGATTTGTTGATGGATCAACCACTTACAGGAGAGGGCTGAAATTACCGAAAAGATTTTTTAAAATTCACAAAATATGATGGGGTCGGGACACAGCTAGTGAAATTTATTTACATATTTTTATACTAGCTGCGCCCCGCGGTTTCACCCGCGCAAGCGCAAGTTGCGATCCCGCGTTGTTCTTACACCAACCTATCGCAATGCAAAAATCCACACTTAAACGGTCGCCCATTGAAGTACTGATGATGCCAGGCGCTGCCGCGCCTGTAATCATCAATACTTCCCTGGTCGTCCGTTTAAGTGTGGATTTTTGCATTGCGGTAGGTAGGTGAAGTAAGGCCAAATTTGTTCATGACGATCGATGACGATTGGTGATGATCGATGACAATGGATAACGATGGTTAAAAAACAACAAAATTACGCAATTTCTATTTTTTATCCGGATATCAGGATAAACAACAAAATTACGCAATTTCTATTTTTTATCCGGATATCAGGATAAAAAGTAGCCTATATGTTAATCGAAAGTCTTAAGCTATCTGCATACTAAATTTCATAGAAATCGGTCTAGCCGTTTCCGAGATTAGCGCGCACAAACGCACAGACAAACGGACAAACAGACGAAAAGTTAAACACGGAAATGGGGTCTGTCACGTAAGTACATACCCCTAAAAATAGTTTTTTCAAAATATCTTTCAAAAACAGACACCGCTAAGTTACGATTTTATTTTAAGTATTGATTGATTGATTGTGAGTCAACCATAAAAGATAGACATAATATGCTGTTGCAGGATATTTTTTATTTACTTATTTATTTTTTATTTTATTGCATGTTAAGCTGAACAAATCCGTCATACATAATTTCTGTGTAACTTTAAACCATTCAGGCTGCACACGCGACGGAAGCTTAAAAAATGGAGTAACTTTTCCCGTTTTTGAAACTTTTCTCTTCACTGCTCCGTTCCTATCTATCGTAGCGTGATGAAAAGTGTTCTATAACCTGCCCAGGAGTATAAAGTATAATCGTACCAAGTTTTGTTAAAATCCGTCCAGTAGTTTTTGTTTCTATAACGAATATACAGACAGACAGACAGACAGACAAAAATTTTATTGATTGCATTTTTGGCATCAGTATCGATTACTAATCACCCCCTGATAGTTATTTTGAAAATATATTCAATGTACAGAATTGACCTCTCTACAGATTTATTATAAGTATATAGATTTCTATTTAGTTTTTAAATTGTACCAAATCATTGTTTGTACTGTTTGATGTCATTTTTACAATCTAAATGAGTGCATAAGTTTGCACTTTATATATTTTTAATTATTATTTAAGTGAGGAAGTGTTAAATTCAAGGCTGTACTTAATAAGTGTTATGGAACGGAAAAATAACCGCTGTGACGGTAGCAACTAGGAGTATTTACGCCACCTACTTACAACTATTATGTAGATTCCAATTTAATATTTAAATACATTATAACTTGTTTGTAATAATGATTAGGTGTGTACGACGACCACCTAATAATAATACATTTATTACCGAATTTAATGTGTATATTATGTATACAACTAGTTCCCTAATTGGGTATGTATGTAACATTTTTTAAAAGTTGTGAACATAAAAAAACCATTTAGAGATATTTTAGTAAGATGCTGTATTTTCTTATTTTGAGCTCGAAATAGTAAAAGATTACAAAAAAATATCGAAAAAACCATTGACGAGGATGTGACGTCAGATGGTTGCAGCGACCATTAATATACAACCAGATATAGCACGACCCTATATTTTACGGCATGTTGTTTCAGGTCGTACAATCTGCCCCCCATATTATCTATCCAGTGGACGTCAGACAACGTAGAAATGGACAGGCACTTTGCATTGCATAGCTGCTTTGACTTAGGGTGGTTATTACCGGCGATAATACTTTTTGTACGGGGAGTTAAAAGGAGACCCTGGACTCCAATTAACAGATCGTACATTATCGGGGGTGTGATTTATCTGGCCGTACGATAAATGGTTGTACAATTGTACATTTTGTGATCTTATGACGTCATCAACATAATGTTTCAAAAAATTATATAAAAATAACAACTGATCTAAATTACAAAAGAACGAAATCAGTTTCTTAAAATAACATATTCTTTCATTTAAAAATATAAACAAGATACTTTATTTTCTTACTATACCTACCCAAATTGGGTATGTAAAGGAAAGGGTATGTAAATAAATAAATCCGTAGAAGCCGTACTAACTAGTATAATCAGTTTACTGTTTTTACAAAAATCTTTTTAGATTACCTATTTCATTTACAAATCTTGCTTTTCGATACGATTATGTTACATAAACTGCTCCCCAAATCTACAATAAAATAAGATTTTTTTCGCATTAGAACCGATAGGTAACTTAAATTTATATTTAATTTCAAAGTTCTGCAACCATAATTCGACATCAAAGCAATTCAAAATGACTTAATTTCTATAAACCTGTTAATGAATATTAAAATAAGAGCAAAACCAGGTCTTGTAGACTTGAATTGCAAATGACATTCAATGTAATAATTTGTTAATATTGAATCACGATCCTTTTTACTAAATTCTGATGTGATCATGTGAGCGTGAAAATTCAGCGATATTATTTGAATGCTAGTTAACAGCTGCATAACTATGTATCGTTTGTCTTTTACTGTGACATGAAGTTTCAAGTTGACAGACAGAACAGACGTGACGTCACATAACTTGGTCTTCTGTTTATCATCGTTTATACAAACAAGATGTAACCGGCATGCCCTTTTAAGCCGAAAGGGGGTTGTTCTAGAAATCTAGGCAAACAATTTTTGTTCTACGACTTTTGAAAATTAGAACTTATTTTTTAAAATTTTGAGGTGTTTTTTCAGTGAACCTTAACTGAAAAAACAGCTGCTTTTAAAAATAAACGTAATTGTAGTTTCGATTGTTGTCGACTAAACTAAATGACAGGACAAGATAAGGTCAATGACCTCGAACTCTGAGAAACAGCTGATTTTCAAGTAAACTTAAAACTTAAATTTTTTAAAACTACTGTGAATTTCCAAATGTTGTAGACCAAAAGTTGTTCGCCTAGACGTCTAGAACCCCCTTTCGGCCTAAAAGGGCTTATTCGTTACACCTTGTATGTAAAGGTGTTATTTTATATTTTCTTCTTCTTTAAAATGGCTTTTCCATTCAGACATTTGCCAGTGTCAAGTATCT
This sequence comes from Idaea dimidiata, assembly GCA_949358125.1. Classification (NCBI taxonomy): domain Eukaryota; kingdom Metazoa; phylum Arthropoda; class Insecta; order Lepidoptera; family Geometridae; genus Idaea; species Idaea dimidiata. The sequence continues at coordinate 14,370,817 of OX442337.1, forward strand.
TATCTTGCTTATCTTACTTATATAATATTATAAATCCGAAAGTCTGTTTGTTTGTTTATTTGTTTGTTTGTTCCCTCTTCACGGTCAAACGGCTCGACCGATTTGGATGAAAATTTGCAAAGGGATAGTTTAAATGATGGAGAGTAACATAGGATACTTTTGGTTCCGAAAATCTCGCGGGATCGGGACTTACGCGGGTGATAACTATTTATTGAAAGAAAATTTGCATAGATACTTTAAGTGATGGAGAGTAACATAGGTTACTTTTGATCCCGCAAATCCCGCAGGATACTGACATACAATCTTTTATTTTTTTTATTGTAGGTGTTCGAACAACGCGGGATCGCGACTTGCGCGGGTGAAATCGCGGGGCGCAGCTAGTTATCAATATTTGCAAGTTATTTGCATTGAACGAAACAGTGAAGTCGTCATAGTTAAAGTCAAGTCGAGGGAATCATTGTAAAAAGGGGGCCATTTTTTACAATGTTTGTTCACGGAGCTTTGGAGACAACACTAAGCTAAAGTCCATGTTTTGCACCGATTTTCACTTTTATTTCCACTTGTACACCTTCACGAAACTAAATTGATTAATTGCCCCCGAAATTAAACAATTTACACGCATTTGAACTAAGTTTAACAAAAATGAAAATTTAGCAACACATCTCATAACCGCGTTTCCGCCAAAACTCCTTATTTTATATTGGATTTACTATTTAATTAAAAAAAGGGTTGTTTTTTTTTGTCAAATTTGACAACAATAATTGGGTCAATGTCTAAATATAGACTTCCAATTTAAGCGTTTAAATTCATTTTTTTCTTATGTCTTCAATGCTAGGTAATTGACCGAAGCCATTAAGAGGCTCAGAAACAGAAACCTTTCAAGTTATTTTTAATACAACAGTTAAGTACCACACCGCACGTCTTGGTCTTACTGCATAATATCCTGCAATGCAACAATGCCTATACAATGATTTCGACAATCCTGCCAAACGGCAATGGGTCCTACTGTGTAATTTAGGATTAACTAATCTTATAGGTCGATGTCTGTGCCAATCCAATTGCAAGAAACTCTTGTAGAGTACTACGTTAAATAAATTATTTTACACACCTACTGCTCTACAAAGTTACTTTTTTGACTAAAAATGTCAACGTAGTAGAGTGTGTCATTAGTCTCTAGGGTATAAAGGGCGCATTTAAGCCCTACGGCTAAAAGTAATTTAAAGTTAGAACGTTGGGATTCATGAAGGATGTGGTCAAAGAGGATATAATCACTGAGGCTTTTATCTTTACTTTTAAGTATAATATAATCACGATTTCTGTTCATTGTTATAAATCATGCACAGAAATCGTAATCTGATATTTAATGTCAAAAAATATAATTAGCCCGCCAATTTGTCCCATTGTGGTGAGACTAGACGTTAGTCATTATTAGTAAGACGCGTCAGAGGAGCCGCCTTTGGACATTGTGCGATGCCTTCGAACCGTTTTGACTTCGAGGATATGCCGGATTTAATGTTAAAATTACTTTACGTTGTAATTTTTTTTAATTAAAATTCAAGTCTTCATCTTTGTTATTTAAACTGAGTTAGAACAAGTACCGATAACCCGGTATACCTACAGTTAGCTAGCTATTGTGTTTCTGGCGAAAAAATATTTATTGTAAACATTGATTGTAGGTTTAATGTTTTTTTTTAAATTCTACTAATAGAGTATAGGGTGGTATAGGCCAGCTTAAGCCAGCATTTAGCCACTATTTTGCACTAAGAATGAATTACAAAACTTTGAGGCCAAAGTCACAGGACATAGCTACTTACTATCTTCATAAGATACTAACTTATCTTGACCTAGCTAGACAAGACCTAACTCAGTTTCAAAACATTATTGTGGGTAAGTACTTACCTAAAATCTATCAAAACTAAAACAGGCCAAGATACCAAATAAGAAGTATTGCTCAAATTACGGGCATGCAACTGCAACCTATGTAGTGTAGGTACTTACTTACTCGCAAATATACGGAGACCACTTGAGCTTGTCTTGTGCAATTATTCTTAACTTCTACATTTCTGTAGCGTTCTTTCAGACTCCGAGCTTGAGAAATTGGTTGGAATGGCTGCAGCCAGGATTAGTTTAGTGTCTAAAATATCAGCAAATATATTCATTAACTAGCTGTTGTAGAAATAGTGCATAACCAACTTTTTCGTTAATTACTCGAGTTCTACTTATTGAATTTCGATGTAAAGTTTACCTTGAGGCTCCTCGAAACTAGAACTATCCAATATTGAAAACCAGATTTCAATCGTATTAGTAGTTTTTAATTGTATAAGGAACAAACAGAGAAACAGATAGACGGCCATAATTTTTAAAATTAAAATAACTTTGTTCTACTACTTTTCCCAAGTCCCCTAGACAACTTTTTTTTAAATTAAGTACGCAAACTTTCCTCTCTTTCTATATTATACTTAAGTAGGTATAGACGATAGATGCTTCAGCGTTGTCTCGGAACAGGTTTAGCAATTGCTGGTAATTTTACAAGAAGTTACTATTTCTTCAAAAGCTTTAGCAGAATTTTGCGAAATTTCCAAAATAAAACATATTGTAAGTACTTAGTTTACTGCTTTCGAGAAAAAAAAATAGCACTCGAGAGTACAATGTAGGAGCTGAGGCAAAGCTAAGAGATATCCTGGTTATAGAATAAGTGTCCAGCAGTGGTCAGTGAAAATGGCCGCCGTGTTTACAAATGATTCCCTAGACTTGACTTTAACTATGACGACTTGACTGTTTCGATGCAAATAACTTGCATAATATTATTAATATATTATGCTACTTGCTACATGATGCTTAACACTGGCTAATTTCCTAATGGCCATAATCGGTTCACAACCGATAAGAAATAAAAAAATAAAACCACAGCTGAAATTAAAACAGTAACCTCTGAGATAACTGAACGTGGTTCTCGTGCACTAAGTACTACGTAGGTATGCACCACCAGTTGCCCTTGGCTTCGACAGGACAACTTTTAGGCAAGTACCTACGCAAGGTAAATAAAATGCAACAGAACTGACAGTAACTACCTCATCTTGTGTTACTCGTTTTGCAATCTTGTAGAATTTTGATTTATTTTAGGTCCACATTAACGACTTTAAACCCCAATTAAGTACGCCGCAGCCTCGTTTTTGTATAGATCCCGTGAGAATATCCGGATAACAATTTTTTTAAATAAATAAGCACACAGCGCTAACTGTACCTACTTCACTTTTTAATTGAATGCAACCATTTGACACTTTTTTCTATAGAAAATTTGTCAAATACTTACAAGGAATTTTGTCTAAGGTTTTCGCGATTTTTGTAATATTTACCAGGTTTTATTCGCGTTTTATTCGATAACGTCATTATTTTTAACGATCGAGCTTCCGTCAATTTTACAGTTGGCTTTTTCAAGGTTGACTGAGATATAATTCGTCTATTTTAATTTAACATTTTTAAAAGTTACTGTAAACTACCGCCTCATAATAATTATTTGTATCAAAACGTTCCAGTGTACGAAGATACAATAGGAACCAAAACGTCAGATTATAGTCTGAAATTTAAATAAAATAAACGAAGTATACCGAGTATAACCCCAAATTATTAATTCCTTCGATTTTATTCTTAATCTGTGTGACAAAACATAGTTTTTTTCGAGCTCTTCCTTGCTTTGGAAGGTATGCTTACAGTAATAAAATTGTTCCCGGTTTCTATCTCTATTAGAAATCAGTCGTGAGATCAAGTTAGGCCTTAAAGCGACCTCAAAACTTTAACACTAAGTAAGATCTCTGATAGAAAGCAGTCGTCAGATCAAGTTAGGCCCTAAAGCGACCTCAAAACTTTAAGCCACACCATTACACTATAAGTAGAAGATTTTAATATTTAACTAGCTGCGCCCCGCGGTTTTACCCACCTAAGTCCCGCTCCCGCGGGAATATCGGGATAAAAAGTATGTAGCCTATGTAAAAGTATGTAGCTATCTGTATAAAGAGTTTCATCGCAATTGGTTCGCATTTATAATATTATTGAGATTAGTAGGATTACATAGGCATTAAGTAGGATAAGAATTTTCTAAGAGCTATCTAGAATTAAGTTCGTATTACTGTATAGATAAGTTACTCTAATTACACATATATCATAATTTACATTTCCTTATCTTATAAACAAGTCATTATTATTTGTTTCGCCTCACGTATTCACAAATGAAATGGTCCCGAGTGAAAAAACATTCTAAAAAAATACCTAAAGTACATAATGGTGCTTACCACAATCGTTTTTCAGTTTTTATTGTCCTCTTGTAGCGCGAGAACTTGCTGATAAAATAAATTGTAATAAAAAATCCCTGACTACCCACGAAAACCCACAAATAATAAAAATAAGTATAATGTTTTCTATTTTGAAGTTGTTTTTTTTTATTAGAGGAAGGTATAGGTCATGCAAATAAGTAAACTAGGTAAAGCCCAATATCTACTTAGAATTGTATTTACTTATATTTTACACACTTTAGCGATTGATAAGGCAAAATAGACATGTTTCTTAGTAACATTTCGGTACTTAGGTAGGTATCTGTTTTATTCTGATAAAGTTATCACTAGATGACTAGATCATGACGCAAATAATAATGTATTTGAATAAGTCTTTGTATACCTTTGTGTCTTTGTTACCATATCTATTTTTTTTAAGCTAGAATTTTTGAAACACAATATTCTCGTGTTCGCTTTCGAGAAAAAGCGAAAACCGAAGACATAACTAGATTTTTTGTATTAAAAAATCAAGTTTTACTTTCTTAGCGCAAAAATCCGGGACATCTTCCCGGTAGGTTGAACCAACTTTACCAAGTTAAAGTACCTATTCGACACCGAACGCAAGAAATTCAACTTTCGTCGTCGTTTAATTCGCAGCTATAAGGAAAATGCAAACTAGTGCCAAACATGAACTTTTCTCGGTGCTAGCCAAATCTCGTAAAGAGTTGTTGTATAAATTTAGCCGCCTTTTACTCTGACTCTCTCTTGATTTAACTAATTGTACCTATCTGCATTTATAACTTGCAAAATAGGTATTTTAAAATACTTATATATTTGTATTTGTTTGTTTATTTAAATTGCTCTTAATGTACAAAATTTGTTTCAAAGACATTAAAAAAAAAAAAAAAAACTTATGCTTTACCCTGTCAAATACTAGAATAGGACCCGTGGAAGACACCAATCACTTCTATAATTTGTACGCACTAACTTCACATGACAAAGTTATGCTGCGCCGCGCGCCGGCCACCTACCACGTGCCTACCACCAGAAAAGTCCTCTGATGTTTGGCGTGATGGCCAGTACCTAAGTTGCTAATACATACACATTCAAAAATTAAGTATGGTTTTTACCGTTAATGAGGTACGCATGAGTCATAAGTCATAACAGTTAAAGATTTAGGTTGCGTCGTCGGTTGGTTTTACAGTTCACCAAAGATAACAGAGCGCCTGATTGTTTTAATGATTTTCCTCATTTTTCTGTGATTAGTTACCTATACTGCTTGCTAGATAAGTCTACGCGTGGTCAAAATTGGAACCAATCGCTGTCCGCTAATGTACCTAGGTAAGGAAAGCCTTGGTAAAGCCCCATGTAAAAAACCTATGATTTATTTAAGCGGTGCCGAAAAATAGTACTTACCTAACCCTGTTTCTGAGGTATCGGAAAACCTTACAAACCGACCTTGTGCGCAATAAAACTACCTATAAAATCTCATATAATTTAAAGAACTAGATAAGATTTAATATCATTCTACAAAAGTTTAAAAAATAATACATACATAACCTATCTTCAATATTTTTTGACAAGAAGAAATGCTCAAGTTTCGAATCCCGTCACAGGATTCGAAACTTGAGCAATAAGCTTAGGAAATAATAATGCCCACCTATTATAATATAAGCAAAATATTATACAAGATGTAACAAGTAAGCCCTTTTAATCCGAAAGGGGGTTGTTCTAGACGTTTAGGCGAACAACTTTTGTTCTACGACTTTTGAAAATTCGAAGTACTTTTCGAAAAATTTAGGTGTAAAGTTTACTTGAAAATCAGCTGTTTCTTAGAGTTCGAGCTCATTGACCTTATGTTGTTCTTTCATTTAGTTTGATCTACGACAATCAAACCTTCAATTATCTTTATTTTCAAAAACAGCTGTTTTTCCAGTGAAACATAACCTCAAAATTTTCAAAAAAAAGTTCGAATATTCAAAAGTCGTAGAACAAAAGGTGTTTGCCTAGACGTCTAGAACAACCCCCTTTCGGATTAAAAGGGCTTACCTGTTACATCTTGTATATCACAATGACATCACTTCCTGAAACCGTGCTTTTAAAATACAGTTTCAATTCTAAGCTTAATATTTTTCGAACACGGAAGTGACGTGACGTGACTCATGCGCAGCGATCGTGATGGTTGTGTGTGCGCAATGAGTAATTTCATGAGTTATCTTTGTCAGCAATTTTTGGACTTGATGAGCAATGTGAAATGGTCGAAACTGTATTTTATGAGTCATGGAAATATTTTACACCCTCATTTGTAGATACGTTTCTTTGGATGAGCGTTTTGTTTTTATGCCTAAAATATCTAGATATACTTGTTCACTAAGGCCCTTAGTAAGATTCTACTTTCGCAGTGGTTGTGGCTACACCGACCTACGTATCAAGATTACTTTTACGCATAATCTCCTTCCTCCCTACTCCACACTAGGTGCCTGTGATAAACAATGGATAGTTAGGGAAAGGTGTAAAATTTAGTTCTAGCCACTTTGCAATGCAAATTATGGTCAAGCGCCTAAAGTACGTATTTAGGTATAGTTTACGGTTTATTATCCGTAGAACCGAATTTTACCAATCTATTCTCAATTTGATTTATCGCATAGGCGTTTTAACATTGGAATTCGACGCAATATTATAATTTGGCAACTCTAACGCAACATTTCATAACAGAGAAATTCATAATAAACATTTGATGGCAATGCCAGCTGCTAAGGTCGTTGTTGTATTTGCTGCTGTCTCAGATTTAGGCTCCATCATCAGATCAGTCCACGGTTTTTGTGTCTTGGTAGGTATTTATAATACCTGTGAAAAAGTGATGATAACTGAATTACAGAATAAGTAATATCTTTATTCTTGAGTTGGGGATGCTTGCCTCCGTACTTTGGAGGATTGATTCCTTGATTCGTTAAGTACTACACGAGTTCCTTAGTGATGAAATATGACTAATATGAGTAAGAAATCGCTTGGCTGAAACTCGGAGACGCTCGCGCTGGGCAAAATTATTATATAGTTAATACCGTTAATGTTTTTATTATAGTTATTAGTCATGTTAGTTAGTTAGGTTGTTAGTTATTGTTGTTATATTTTATTCGTAGATATTGTGGAACGGACAGGATAATGAAGTTTCTTTTTGTGTTATCGTAAAATTATTGGTCTCGATTTTTTACTTGGCTGTATGAGTCACGACCCAGTGCCATTTTCTCTGCGTTAAAAATATAATGGATGTCAATGGTCAACTTTTTTTTTCAGTTTACTGTCAACGTCAACGTCAAATGCGGGGTCTTGGCGGAAACTCGTTGAGGAGATGTGGTGCTAAATTTTCATTTTTGTGAAACCTAGTTCATAAGCGTGCAAATTGTTTAATTTCGGGGGCATATTAATCAATTTAGTTTCGTGAAGGTGTACAAGTGGAATGAAAGTGAAAATCGGTGCAAAACATTGACTTAGTGTTGTCTCCAAGGCTCCGTGAAGATTGTTTGTAAATGGCCGCCGTGTTTACAAATGATTCCCTAGACTTGACTTTAACTATGACGACTTGACTGTTTCGATGCAAATAACTTGCATAATATATTAAAATACATGACACTGGCTAATTTCCTAATGGCCATAATCGGTTCACAACCGATAAGAAATAGAATAACGTCAAATGCTAAATGGATTAAAAAGTAGAAATATTGTCTATTACTGCTTCTTGACAATAATGGCGAGCACGTCGAGGTCTGTTTTCGTAAATTATTTTATTTATTATTTGGTTTCCAATGTTGTTTTTTGTATAAGCAGTCAGTTAACTGCAATGATACTTGTTATAAGTAAGTCCTGGTGGATGTTTTGTGGCTTTACTGTGTTGTAACAAAGAATTTTCCATCGAAATTAGTTTCTACTTGTTGATGAGTGTCGAGCTCAGGTAAACCTACTTTCGTTTGTGGTTTTAGAATTGAGGCGAATAAGGTGGTGTGCTATGCTCATCCCGATGCACCACTCATCGAAGATTACAGGGCTGGGGACATGATATGCTCGGAATGCGGTCTCGTCGTCGGCGACAGGTAAACATTTATTTAGCAATATTTGCGAAACAACGCTTTTCATCAGAACTCTGGTACAGAAGTATACTGTGTGGCGTAACAACAACAAAAGTCGCCGAAGAAACGCGTGTGATGCATTCATTTTCTATATTTCGAGGTCACTAAATAATTGAATGTAATTGTGAAACATTGGAAACAGGTATAGGAACATTGATTTGTAAAAGACCACACGTCCCGCGTCGTGGTATTTAATTGAACCAAGGTCACTGCGTGCAGCTAAACAAGCATTGGTGCATCTTTATATACATAATATGTGATTTGTTATGAAAATACCTATAATTACAGACTGGAGATGTCCCAATCTGCTTAAAATGCTTTTTTTTTGTGCCCAAGACACAACTAGCTAAGACCTATCATCCACTATTATATAAACAAACATACTTAAATGTTGTAGGTGAAAAATAAACTAAGTAGTCCTACCATTATGCTTAGTTAATGATAAAATGTTAGTGATAAGTGCTAAGCTCAGTGATAAATAATTACTTATCTGAAGTGTTCATTATTATTAGCCAACAAGGCTCATTTCATTAGAACAAATTTATCTTTTTATCTCTGACCACATCTCTGGTGAGAGATAGATTTCTCTAGCAAACATGCCAAATAAATCCAAATTGGAAGGAAAACCATGAAACAACATTATATATAATTCTACATGCTTGTGTTGTGGAGACCAGGCAACAAATTTGATGTGTAAGTACTTAATTTAGAATGGATGTAATAAAATATCGATACCCAGTAAATAAAGCGTTTTATTATGCAAAATGATGAAAACCATAGAAGAAATTATAACATATCAAGTTACAAAAATAACTTATCAAAGTAAGTTGAAGTTCTCACTTGACAGTGACCCTAAATTGCTGGCAGCATTCCTACTCTGAATGGCAACACTAGGTCTCAATTGTACAAGACATTGGCATTTGAAACATATGGGCCTGTACTCTATTTATACAAAGAAATGAAATTTTCCCTTCTCGGAAGACAAGTTTTTTTCCGTTTATTCGTAGAATTAGAGGAGAGGTCATGGTTTAACTGACTTTCCATTTGACTATAGATGTTTATGGCAACTGTCGGCTAAAACTATTGTGATGTTTCTATATTTGGCTGTGAATGTGTTTATCACGAACAATTTAAAATCGAGAAGTATCCTGTGATGGTTAAAGATTAGTATGTAAGAGACTTTAGGCATCATTTTGATCCATCAGAGTAATAGATGTGTCAAAATACTAAGTTTATTAGATGCGCTTATTTTGATTTATGGCTACAAAAAGCCAGGGCAAAATTAACTAAAATTTGAAGCACGAGCAAGATGTTCTTATGTCATTTTAAGTGAGAGTAAAAAAGACAGCTTTTGAATTTCATTGCTAGAGTCAACCTTGAAAAAGCCAACTGTAAAGTTGGTGAAAGCTCGGTTGTTTTAAAAATCATCACTTTATGCAAAATAGCGAAAACCATCGAAGAAATTATATTTCTCTGTTCCAGAGTAATAGATGTAGGCTCAGAATGGCGTACATTCAGCAACGAGAAATCTGGAGTGGACCCATCTCGTGTTGGTGGTCCAGAGAACCCTCTCCTCTCGGGTGGAGATCTGTCCACCATAATCGGGCCTGGTCGAGGAGACGCCTCATTCGACAGCTTCGGAGTCTCCAAGTATCAGAACAGGAGAAACATTAGCAGCACAGATCGGGCACTGATAAATGCATTCCGGGAAATAAACACAATGGCAGACAGGATAAATCTGCCAAAAACTATTGTAGACAGAGCTAATAATTTGTTCAAACAGGTCAGTGTTCTCTATAATTTCATTATCTATATTTATCTATAAAAAGCCTGACTTGTCCTGACTGACTGATGTATCAACTCACAGCCTAAACTGCTGATAGAAGAGATCTGAAATCTAGACAGTGCGTTCCTTATATGATGTAGGCATCAGAAAAAAAAATTGCCATGGGATTAGGACTTCTGCAGATGAAGCCGCAGGGCCAACCTTGAAATTTTTATCAAAATCGGTAAATCTTACTAATATTATAATCACGAAAGTTTGTATGTATGTATGTATGTGACTTTGTTATCTTTCACGCAATAACTACTGAACCAATTGCTATGAAACTTGGAATAGAGGCAGCTGGAGTCCTGGGATAACACATAGGCTACTTTTTATCCCGATGTTCCCGCGGGAACGGGACTTGCGCGGGTGAAACTGCGGAGCGCAGCTTGTTTAACATAAACTTAAAAAATTCTGAAGACAATGAAAATAAAAACCACGCTTAAACTGCCATAAGACTGGAAATGCAAAGACCAAATGTTTTAAAAACCACTAACCCATTACATTGTAAAACAGGTTGTTTTGCAGCTACGATTAATTAGTTTTAAATGTTATTGTCATTAAATATTTAAGATGTTGTAAATTAATTAGGTAGGTATCTTTCGTTAGATAGATTTTAAATGTGGCCCCCAGTTACCACAGCAGCTTACCACAGGGCTAGATGGCGCTGTGTGTTCGTCACAGGATTTATTTATTATTATTTATTTATTTATATGTATAGATTACTAGCTGCGCCCCGCAGTTTCACCAGCGTAAGTTCCGTTTTCGCGGGAATATCGGGATAAAGTAGCCCATGTGTTATTCCAAGATTCCTGCTACCTATATGCAAGTTTCATCGCTATCAGTTCAGTAGTTTTTTGCGTGATTGAGTAACAAAGTCACATACAGACATACATACAACTTTCGCGTTTATAATATTAGTAAGAAGTAAGTTAGTTTTAGTACTGAACACCTCATTGCAACAAAAAAATAATTAAAAAATAACCCCATGAGTTTCTTGTGTCTTCTTCTCATTGGATCCGAAGACACGATAGTTTACTTGACGTATCTAAAAAATCCTATCCTATCCTGCTAAAATTATAAAGCTGAAAGTTTGTGAGTATGTGTGTATGTATGTATGTGTGTTTATTACTCAATCACGCAAAAACTACTAACCGATTGCGATGAAACTTGGAATATAGGTAGCTGGATACCGCGAATAACACATAGGCTAGTTTTTATCCAGATATTCCCGCGGGGACGGGACTTACGCGGGTGAAACCGCGGGGCGCAGCTAGTATGAAATAAAATATAAGAGAATAAAAATATTTTGAATTTGTATTTCTATTGGTTTCTCAACAAAATGTATAATGAATAATTCCAGGTACATGACGGTAAGAATCTAAAGGGGCGAGCAAACGACGCCATTGCGTCCGCCTGTCTCTATATCGCGTGTAGACAAGAAGGCGTACCGCGGACGTTCAAAGAGATATGCGCGGTCAGCAAGATTAGCAAGAAGGAGATTGGGAGGTGCTTCAAGTTGATTCTGAAGGTGGGTTTAATCATTAATCTTTTTGAGCTTAAAGGACCGTCTCCACGAGCGGGAGAATCCTCAAAAGTCAAAGTCAAAATTATTTATTTCCATAGATATATATGCTTGTAACATACAAAATTACCTACATGATCACTTGGATACGTCTTAAGGTCTAAAGATTTTAAATCGTCATACATAAAACAGATAGCTGTAATTAGAACAGGAGCAATCAATAATCATGTCCATGGATTATTTTCATTAAGATATGACGGCGTATCATAGTACGCCTTTTTACGTTCATAGAGATTGTATAGAAATATACGGCTCGACGATAATATCGCCGCGATTCTAACACTCGTGAAGACGGTTCATAAGTGACAAAATGTTAGGAAGAGGCTTGGTGGAAACGCGTTGAAGAGATGTGTTGCTAAATTTTCATTTTTGTGAAACCTAGTTCAAATGCGTGTATTGTTTTATTTCGGGGGCATATTAATCAATTTAGTTTCGTGAAGGTGTACAAGGGTAGTGAAAGTGAAAATCGGTGCAAACTTTAAAAAAAAGACTTTAGCGTTGTCTCCAAAGCTCCGGCTCAAAGAACAATCATTGTAAAAAATAGCTGCAGTTTTACATTAATCCCCTTGTTTTTACTTTAACTATGACGAAATTACTGTTTCGATGCAAATATAATAATACTTGACACTGGCTAATGTCCAAATGGAATATAGCCATACAAAAGAAGAAGAAGAAGAACTTAATGATCTACAGTCAGTGACCGACAGACAGAGAAAGACAGTGGGGTCTCTTTTTTACCCTTTGATTATGGATCCGTAAAAATCACTCGAAACCATTTTTGAAATACAACAAAGAAAGTCTTTAACTCTAACTGTAATTTATGTAACTTTCAATAATATTGTGTGCTAAATGGTTAGCTTTGATTTAAGATAATTTAAAGTTAAATAAGTATATAACTTTCAATAACCTTATAGTTGTGACCAGTCACACGGGGTTTTTTTTAAAAATACATTTTTAGATTTTAGTGATAATTTACTGATTCCTAAACTAAGACAAGCTTGTATTTTAGGAATCAGTTTTTAATAAAATATGACAAACAATAATTATTATGTACCCATTACTTAAATGTTCAATTATTTGATTACTAACATACAATATAGTATTATTTATTATTTCTTATCGGTTGTGAACCGATTATGGCCATTAGGAAATTAGCCAGTGTCAAGTATTATTAATACATTATGCAAGTTATTTGCATCGAAACAGTCAAGTCGTCATAGTTAAAGTCAAGTCTAGGGAATCATTTGTAAACGCGGCGGCCATTTACAAACAATCTTCACGGAGCCTTGGAGACAACACTAAGTCAATGTTTTGCACCGATTTTCACTTTCATTCCACTTGTACACCTTCACGAAACTAAATTGATTAATATGCCCCCGAAATTAAACAATTTGCACGCATATGAACTAGGTTTCACAAAAATGAAAATTTAGCACCACATCTCCTCAAGGAGTTCCCGCCAAGACTCCCATAGTATTATTTAATGATGACATACATGCAGAGTTATTATTAGGATTAGGAATAATAATTTTGAATTAGGAATCCAAGATGGCCTCCGCCACAAAATGGCGGATAACATTTTTTACGTTTTGTATCTTGCAGGCGTTGGAGACGTCAGTGGACCTGATAACGACGGCAGACTTCATGTCGCGGTTCTGCTCGAACCTCGGGCTGCCCAACTCGGTGCAGCGCGCCGCCACACACATCGCTCGGAAGGCCGGGGAGCTCGACATTGTGTCGGGGCGAAGCCCTATCTCCGTCGCGGCTGCGGCTATCTATATGGCCTCACAGGTGACGTCAACCATCCTATCGACTTTCAGAATCTATCCATATCGACTTTCAGAATCTATCCATATCGACTTTCAGAATCTATCCATATCGACTTTCAGAATATATCTATATCGACTTTCAGAATCTATCCATATCGACTTTCAGAATCTATCCATATCGACTTTCAGAATCTATCCATATCGACTTTCAGAATCTATCCATATCGACTTTCAGAATCTATCCATATCGACTTTCAGAATCCATACATAGTTAAGACACCCTTAGACATAGGAATGTCTATGGGTGTCTTATCTATGTATGTATTAAGTATATGTATGTATTTACAAAAAAAAAGTATAATATGTAGTATATCCGTTGTCTAGTACCCATAGTACAAGCCTAGTGCTTAGTTTGGGGCTAGATAGCGGTGGGTGTAATGTCGTGCGTTATTTATAATATTTATTATTTATTAATATCTATTATTACATTTAAGTTTTTATTAAAAGAAACTAAATACAAAATATATACATCACTACAAAACCTATTTATTTATTATTATTATAACTAAAATAAATAATAAACTAAATACAAAATATTATACATCACTACAAAACCTATTTATTATTATTATTATAACTAAAATAAATAATAAACTAAGTACAAAATATTATACATCACTACAAAACCTATTTATTATTATTATTATAACTGCTCTGTGTAACACGTGTCTTTTTATTTGATACAACAAAGTAACTTTACTTCCCGAAGCGTCATTTAACAAACAAATTGTAACCTTCCAGGCGTCAGAGGACAAACGCAGCCAGAAGGAGATAGGGGACATCGCGGGCGTCGCGGACGTCACGATCCGTCAGTCGTACAAACTGATGTATCCTTTCGCCGCGAAGCTCTTCCCCGACGACTTCAAGTTCGCGACGCCCATCGAGTTCCTGCCGCAGATGTGATGTGGCTGGCGACGCGACGGGTTAGTAATGACCAGTACTTACTACTGGTTGTTTCAGGATGTGTAATTAATGACTTAGCTATAAGTTTAGCTATAATCTTACTTTCTTACTTAGATTATAAACGCGAAAGTTTGTATGTTTGGACGTGACTTTGTTACTCGATCACGCAAAAACTACTGAACTGACTGAAAATAGTCCTGATATACCGCGGGGCGCAGCTTGTGAGCTATATAAGGATTTGTCACTGTGCAGATGTTTTGTGGGCAACTCAGACTTTTGAATGACTATTTTTCTTTAAAAAAAAACTTAAATAATATTTTGGACTGTATGTCCAAGATTAACATACAGACATACATACAGACCAAGATTTTGATACAACAGAACGGGCACCTGTAGTGCAATTGATATGCGCAGGGGAGTTATGGCGGGAATGCGTTGAGGAGATGTGTTGCTAAATTTTCATTTTTGTGAAACTTAGTTAAAATGCGTTTAAATTATTTAATTTCGGGGGCATATTGATCAATTTAGTTTCGTGAAGGTGTATAAGTGTAAATAAAAGTGAAAATCGGTGCAAAACATGGACTTTAGCTTAGTGTTCTCTCCAAAGCTCCGTGAACAAACATTGTAAAAATTTGCCCCCTTTTTACAATGATTCCCTCGACTTGACTTTAACTATGACGACTTGACTGTTTCGTTCAATGCAAATAACCTGCAGATATTGATAATACTTGACACTGGCAAATGTCCGAATGGAAAATGGAAGATATGTGCAGGATACGGAATGCAAGGTTGAAGGTTCAAGACCTGTCAGGTGAAAATTTTTGTACATTTTTTCAATAATCATCGATTTTTCTTCTACGCTTTGAAACGCACATTCACTACAAATGTTATTTAATATAGGGGACATTTACCAAATTTTATTTCTTTTTTAACGGAGCTCGATGACATGGTAAATATTCCTTTACTAAATCATATTTGAAATGATTTTTCTTCACTTTTCGCGATGTTGGATGCTTTTAATAGAAGATTTTAAACTTATTTTTTTATAACCGTAAAAATAAATTTCATTTTATTTGGATACTGGCTTTTCTTCTATTTTACCTGATATTTGATAGTTAATGTCACAGTCAATATTAAAAGCAACTAGATTAGAACATTAATAAAACATGTTTAATTTGATTTAGACATCGATTCTTTCGAGTTGTCCGAAGACACCTGACAGTCTGTGACAAGTCCTAATAAAATGTTTCTTATAGTTGATTCAATTGTTATTTTAACTGAATGATTTAATTACTAAATATTGTTATAATTACGGGCGGTCTGTTAAAACCAAGGGTTTGGTTAACTAACCATTTAATTTTAAATACAATCCAAATCATTACTTTAATTTAGTTTCTATGTCTTTCTATCACAGTCAATTTGTTTGCTCATAACGAACCGTCACAATAGTATTCCCATTTGTCACCACTGGGCGAAATGGATCTCGAAAAGTATTTCCCAGTTGCCACCTCGGAGACACTGAAGTTAGTGACGACTGGTAAATACATATACAGCGTGTTCCGACGATGACCATTTAAGCCGAAAGGGGGTTGTTCTAGACGTCTAGTCGAACAAATTTCGATCTACGACTTTAAAAAAATCTAACTTTTTTTCCGAAATTTTTGAGTTTACATTTCACTTAAAAAATAAAGGTAATAAAGTTTTGATTGTAGTTGTCCAAACTGAATGAAAGAACAAAATAAGGTAAATGACCTCTAACTCTAAGAAACAGCTGATTTTCAAGTAAACTTTATACTTTAAATTTTCGAAAATTACTTCGAATTTTCAACAGTTGTAGAACAAAAGTTGTACGCCTAGACGTCTAGAACAACAGACTTTGGGCTTAAATGGTCATCGTCGGACCACGCTGTATAATAAATAACCCATACATATATTTACAAGTAATAATGAGGGGCCAGAAATAAGATAGTCTAATCAAAAGTATGTCAGATTGATTATGCTACTTTGCTAGTAATTTTTGTATTTATAAAAACCAATAATTGTAATTAAGTATATAATTTTTACAATTAGGTACACGATTTCTGTCTTTTATTATTGTAGAACTACACGTATTAGATTCTGTTGTAGAAATTTTCAAAGACTACGGCCAAGGGTTACACCCTTGCCGAAACGTCGAGGTACGTTTAATACAAAATTACACCAGTTCTTAAAATAATAATTTTTATTTCAATCAAAAATTTCCATGTTTCTTACAGTAGCTTTGTGTTGAGCTTTTTTTCTTAGCAATATCTTATAATTTTCCAAAAAACGTTGCTCGAAATTCTTACGAGTCACTTTATGCTTAGTTTCTATATTGAAAAACTATTCGTTATAGTTACGAAAAGTAGATAGGGCGTAGCATTTTCTACAAGACTCCCTAAAACTGCTTCAAACGGTACGAAATGTTTTTGAAAATAGAAAACCTTTACTTTTGTAAAATTAAAAAAAATGTCTCGCCTTTGTTAATTTCAGTTCAGTTTTTGTCATAGGCTGTCACTTTAACGGCTTTAGCAAAATGTAGTAATATTATTTAGGCCTGATTTTTCATTCCACGGATAAAAGATATCTCTGTCGAATAAGTTCGAACCCAACCAAATTTAAAAGCCTTCAAATTTAGATCTTCTAAATTTAGATTTCTTTTCTCTTTAAATATCATAGTGACGTTTTTTATTCGGTGGTGTTACATTTTATTTGTCAGATTTCTCTATCGAGGGATTTAAAAAATCAGCCCTAAACCATTTTCATTAACGATAATCTGAGGAATGCTTGAAACGTTTTAATTGTAGCTAAATCGATATATCTATTTCTGACATTACTCCCCACCCCAATTAGCCCCCTTATTTATAAACGCTAATTAATGTGCTGCATTACTACGTATCGTTTGTCTTTTACTGTCACATGAAGTTTTCAAGTTGACATACAGAGATAAACGTCACATAACTTAGTCATGTGTAAATAATATTTTATGAATAAACGTGTAGATCACTATGACGGACGATTGCCGGTAACTAAAACGAATAGTTTTCTTAAATATAGAAACTCAGCCCTCGAAAATACATTTTAAATATCTAAAGTAGCTAACATAGGTTTTTTAAAGTAAATTGTGGATTAAAAGTTCCTAATTCCATTTCAGGTAAAAACTAATAGACGAAATTGATTGATTGTGAACACAATTGAAGCTTAGTATAGTTTAGTATTTAGAAGTACTCGTGTATTTACTAGTTTTAAGAATTAAACTTGTATTAATTAATGTGTACAATATAAATGTGTTTATAGTTATAGTTAATTAAAATAGAACTATCCGATAGAAACCAAAATTCGATCGGTTTAGTGGTTTTTTAACTTATAAGTAACTGAGATGCAGAAAAATTAGAAATTCCTAGATTTTTCATCGAAGCTGATATGAAATTCGACTTATTTTTCGGTTTAAACCTCCTATTCACGGGTAGACAGGGTAGTCTACACGTGAATAGGAGGTCTGGAAAGACCTCGAAATGTCTAATACAGAAAAATGCTTATTGTAATAAAAGAAACGTGATTAAAACCGAAAAAATAGTATAATTTTTGTAAATTCTTGTGTTTCTAGGTGACCTAGACTATTTTTTTTTTAATTTTCGCTACAGAATTTTTTGTCATCTCTTCCTTTATTATTAGTACATATTTATAGATAGCGCTACCTAATTAATATAAGAATATTTTTGTGATCTTATGAATAAGGGTTCTTTTTTACCTTTTGAGGTAATGGAACCCTAAAAATAAAAAGAAATATAGGTCATTGATGATGTTCGTATTTCATTGAGTGCTATACTTTAGACCCAAGAAATTATAAAGACCTACTTTATAGTTTCTATGGTTTTCGCGATTTTGCATAATAAAACACTTTATTTACCGGGTTTAATCGCGTCGCGTTGTCAACCTTGAAAAAGTCAACTGTAAAGTTGGCGAAAGCTCGGTCGATTAAATATCACGAATAAAACGCGATTAAACCCGGTAAATAAAGTGTTTTATTAGACACTTTATTATATTGATTTTATTATGAATAGTGTCCTCCTAAAATTATAAAGGTGAACGTTTTTAAGCGTCTTTGTTGCTCCTTCGCTTAACCGCTGAACCGATTGGGATGAAACTCGGTATGGAGGTAGCTAGGAAACTGGAATATCACATAAGTTAGTTTATCCCGATATTCCCGCGAGATCGGGACTTAATTGGCCTTTTCATCTAAATTTAGATGATTTACACAGCGCAAGTAACTTTTTAATCTATGCTATTTTATGGCGCTGTTTGCCCGGGACGTTGTTAGGTAGGCTTGCCCAGCACCTATACCTCCTTCCCAGCCTAGTCAGCCATGCCCAGAGGAAAGAACTGGTCAATACGTCTGGAGCTAACTAAGCCGTGGGTTTCCTCACGATGTTTTCCTTCACCGTATGAGCGATGTTATTAACGCACATTACTATTCAAAAAAAGACATTGGTGCGCGGTAAGCTGGGATTCGAAACCACGACCTTCGGAATGAAAGTCGGGGTATCTACCACTAGACCAACATCGCTGTACACGTGTAAATAACAAAAACAAAACACAAACTTCGAGTTTCTAGCTAAATTTTCTCAAAATTCGTTTCGTGGTTTAGAACAAGTTTAAGTACTCATGTGGTCCAGTGGTATAGTCACTCCGACTGAAACGCAGAGACGAGAGTTCGAGCCTTGCCGCGTATTATTTTTGAAAAAGATATATTATTTCAAGTTACAGCGATTTTGGTTATTAATTATCTAGACATATTAATAATAACAGAACAAAACAACTAAAAGGTTTTCGAATAATCTAGGTTTTTTGTTATGTATTTTTAAGGTTATTATTTAATTTAAGTCTTTTTTTCGATAATTGCATTTGATATTAATTTAGGTTTAGGATTTCTTTCACGCTAGCAATATTGCTTTTTGACAGATTCACAATAACCGTGCACCTGTCATTGAACAAAGCGGTGGGAAACAGGTGCACATTTATCGTGAATGTGTCAAAATGCAATATTGCTAGCAGAATTGCTAAAGCAGCCTTTTTAGGTCTACAGATGATACAAATCTCAACGGATAGTAGAATAGATCAAAAGTTTTGTCAAATTATGTCAAAAAAAATTGTCTGAGGTTTTCGCGATTTTGCATATAACAAAACACATAATTTACTGGGTTTTACTCGCGTTTCATTTAATAACGGCTTTATTACAAAAGTACCGAGCTTTCGCTAACTTTACAGTTAGCTTTTTCAAGGTTGACTGAGATGATGGTTTTTGGGCATCTCAGTCAAACTTGAAAGAGCTAACTGAAAAGTTAGCGAAAGCTTAATGCCGTTATTAAATAAAATGCGAGTAAAACCCAGTAAATATTGTTTTATTTAAAAAAAAAACGTTTTTTTAGTACACGCCCTTCAGGGCAAATTTGTATATATTAATAAAATATAAAATTAAAAACCAGTCAAGAGTAATTTCGTACTCATGTACGACTGTATATGTGGGACTGTAATTGATGACCAGAAATTAAAGACCCTTCTTTTATATGGGTGCTCATTTGAACTAGAGGCCTTGTTGCAGTGGTTTTGTTTTTGTATAGGGAGACTGACTCCCTTACTTATAAAATATTATTTACACATGACTAAGTTATGTGACGTTTGTCTCTGTCTGTCAACTTTGAAACTTCATGTGACAGTAAAAGACAAACGATGCATAGTTATGCAGCGCATTAGCGTTTATAAGTAAGGGGGTTAATGTTTCACTGCGGGACTTAAACCCATGACCTCCCCTTCTCCCACAGGGAGCATTGAATATTGGACAATAGGTAGGGCATATATTTTCTAAAGGCCTAATCTTATAACTGGTTCAAAAGAAGTAAAAAGACGGTAGCCTTATTAATGAACGTGGAGTATACCAGTGGGTCGATTCTGTAAAAACATAGTATGCGACAAGCAGTCGGTATGCATGAGCATTGCAGAAGTCGATTTACAGGAGTCAAAATAATAGCTATTCTATAATTTCTTTAAATACTGATTGACTGATTAACAAGAGGAGTTCTTTAAATAATTAAGTAGCCATTAATTTTGAAGGCTACTTTACTAATTAAGTAGTAATTAAGTAAAATAACATTTACAGAATACCTACGAATTAACGCACATCTTCTGCACGTCGCCTGCAGTTCGCCGGCATTCCGCATGCTATGTTTTACAGAATCGAGCCACTGAGAGAGAGAGACGGATAGACCATCACGTTTTGTTACAGTCTGTCAACTAACCCCCTTATAAATGCACTGCACAACTATGCAACGTTCGTCTTTTACTGAAAGATGAAGTTTCAAAGTTGACAGACAGAGACAAAGTAAACGTCACATAACTTAATCATGTGTAAATAATATATGTTGTAAGTAAGGGAGTAAGACTGAAAGTTCTTGTCAAGAAAAATACAAAGTATCTTCTTACTATTCCGACTTTACTCCATATGTAACGTTTTAAAATGCGGCTTGTACAAAATACTTTGCCCTACCTACTGTCCGTTACTTAAACGAATCGTTATTTATTTTATAGAAACTCAGTCCAATTGTCGTGTAATTTGACAAAATTAAAACAAACTATAAAATCGATTGTTTAAAAGTTATGAATAAAACGCGATTAGACCCGGTAAATAAAGTGTTTTATCTATAAGAACCTAGGAAATACTTGTATATGTACTCCGAATACATAATAACGCCTTTCTGGGGCTCCATAGCCCCGTGATACTGGACATTGTACCTATAAATTATAGTTAAATTAATAATTTAGTTATATAGACACAAATTAAATGTTTACGGTGGTAATTTCTTTTTTTTTATTACTTAAGCCTTAGCGCCACGCGGTTTACCCGCCGCGTATACAGGGTTATGGGATTCCAATTCAATACTGTACGAGGGTGATTCAAAACGAATAACTTTTGTTCCCATAACCCTGTATATAAATATACTAGCTGCGCCCCGCGGTTTCACCCGCGTAAATCCCGTTCCCGCGGGAATTTCGGGATAAAAAGACTAGACCGCTGGTACTAACAGACATGGTATTTGGAGATATTCAGAAACGTCACTTAAAATGTTAGGGGAACTTAAGTAATTCTTCTTCTTTAAAATGGCTTTTCTATTCGGACATTTGCCAGTGTCAAGTATTATCCATATTTGCAAGTTATTTGCATTGAACGAAACAGTCAAGTCGTCATAGTTAAAGTCAAGTTGAGGGAATCATTGTAAAAAGGGGGGCATTTTTTACAATGTTGGTTCACGGAGCTTTGGAGACAACACGTAAGTCCATGTTTTGCACCGATTTTCACTTTCATTCCACTTGTACACCTTTACGAAACTAAATTGATTAACATGTCCCGAAATTAAATTTGCACGTATATGAACTAGGTTTCACAAAAATGAAAATTTAGCACCACATCTCAACGCGTTCTTCAACAAACTCATCAAATAACTTGCAAATATTAATAATTTTGACACTGGCAAATGTCCGAATTTAAAAGCCATATTAAAGAAGAAGAAGTACACACGTTTCAGTGGGACTCATATTTTGAGCAGCTTTTCTGTACGAATACAGAAAAGCTGCGCCGAAGCGTTAGGTATCGAGAATCGAGGGAGTCGCTTAAAGAAAAGTTTAACGAGATAAACATTTTAACGGTCTACTCTCAATATATTTATGAAAACTTATTATATGTGATTTCTTCTATGGTTTTCGCGATTTTGCATGATAAAACATTTTATTTATCCGGTTTTATCGCGTTTTTATTCATTATTTGACCCGAGCCTTTTATTATATGTGCACAAAAATAAAATAAGTTAATTTCACACATACAGCGATGTACGTCCGCCAGTGTAATTTAAGACACAAGGATGAAGTGTCTATACCCTATAGTACCTAGGCTCCGGAAAATAAGCAGGTCGTTCTGTAGCACCAGCGTAATTTATTATAATAAACTATCTAAAGACGTATATGACATGTCCATCACAAGATTCAAAAAATATATTAAACATAAATTGTGTAAAAAGGCGCACTATGATACTTCGTCATACTTATCTTAATTAAAAAAATCCATGGACATAATTTATTGATTGCTGCTGTTCGAATTATAGATAATATATGTATTATGACGATTGTAATTTAACACTTGATCACAAAAAAAACCCCATGAGTTTCTTGTGGCTTCTTCTCATCGGAAGGCGCGTTCCGAAGCCACACTAAAATCAATACACCTAAGACGTAGCCAAATGATCATGTGCATTTAATGTTGTACAAGAATCTAAAGGAAATAAACTATTTTGATTTGATTTGAGAAGGGTTTTTGGAAATTCCCACGAGGTCGTAACTTACTCGGGTGCGGGTGTATCCGCGGATCGCTGCTAGTCTCTAACCCTAGATAAAATATCGGGACAACATTTCCTAGACTCGGTCTAACAAACCAATTTCTATGGAAATTGGCGTTTCGGGACTTCCAAACTTGGTATATATATACTATATAGGTACATATGTCTTTGGATATCTAACGAATGTCCTGTCTATTTTGTACTTACCTACACGTGCCTTTTGGATATTGTGTATACAAGATGTAACGGGCAAGTCCTTTTAATCCGAAAGGGGGTTGTTCTAGACGTCTAGGCGAACACCTTTTGTTCTACTACTTTTGAAAATTGGAACTTTTTTGAAAATTTTGAGATTATGTTTCACTGAAAAAACAGCTGTTTTTGATAATAAAGGTAATAGAAGGTTTGATTGTAGTAGACCAAGCTAAATGAAAGGACAACATAAGGTCAATGACCTCGAACTCTAAGAAATAGCTGATCTTCAAGTAAACTTTACACTTAAAATTTTCGAAAAGTACTTCGAATTTCCAAAAGTCATAGAACAAAAGTTGTTCGCCTTGACGTCTAGAACAACCCCTTTTCGGCTAAAAGGGCTTACCCGTTACATCTTGTATATTACGTTACTTAGGTAATATACAGGGTGATCAATTTCGATGGGCTTTTACAGGGATGTCCTAAACTATAAGAGATAGAGAAAAATGCTGAAAGGAATTGCGTCCCCGATTTCGACAAAACTAAAATGGCATCACTAGAGTTTTGAAGGTTCGATTCCCGGCTAGGGTAATCAATTTTTCAAAAATCTTATGATGCTATTTAAGTATTGTCAAAATCGGGGACGCTACTTCTTTCAGCATTTTTCTCTATCTCTCATAGTTTAGGATATCCCCCTGAAAGCCCATCGAAATGGGTCACCCTGTAAATCTTTATTTTATTATGTTTCTTGATGTGTAGGTAGTTGTGTCCTAGTCAGAAAATACTTATATTTGTTTAAAAAACAGACAAAAAGGGAAAACATAATTTAAGTAGGTACCTACTAATCCTATTAATATTATAAACGTGAAAGTGTGTGTTTGTGTGAAGTGGATGTTTGTTACTCAATCACGTAAAAACTACTGAACCGATTGCGATGAAACTTTGAATAAAAGTAGTGGAATACCGGGAATAACACATAGGCTACTTTTTATACCGATATTCCCGCGGGAACAGGACTTATGCGGGTAAAACCGCGGTGCGCAGCTAGTCTTGAGTACGAGTACGAGTTCTTGAGTGGAGACCGCGTCTCGCCAAACGTAGTGTAGGACGTCCTCAGGCACGTTGGAGCGACGATTTGCGCAAGACGGCTGGCACAAACTGGATGCGAGAAGCCGAAAATAGATCCTGGTGGCGTGCAATTGGAGAGGCCTATGTCCAGCAGTGGACTGCAACAGGCTGATGATGATGATGAAGTTGTACTGAATAATACCTAACAAACTGAATCCTAATTCATATCCGTATCAAAGCCGTCCGATCTTCCAATCCAGTCATATAGGTAGGTAGGTAGGTATGTATCTAAATTGAGACTTATTTGACATGAACGAGCTAAACCTATGGTAACAAGGAACGTAACAAGATTTCACCCGATATTATGGGATTTACTTACAAGAGATACCATAAAAATTGGGGATTCATGACGTGAGCTGACGGAAACGGGTCAGATTTTGTTGGAATTAAATAGGTAACTTGGTATCCTAACGAACTTCACGTAGGTTTCTAATAAATAACCATAGCCTACAATACAAGCTTCTGCTTAGTGTAGAGCCGATTTCTAATGTAATTTAATAAATGTTTAGTAAGATTCATATTAATTTCTTCTATGGTTTTCGCGATTTTGCATAATAAAACTCTTTATTTATCCGGTTTTATCGCGTTTTTATTCATTATTTAATAATAGCAGTATTTAAAAGATTTTTGTCTTAAGTTTTCGCGATTTTACATAAATAAAACACAATATTTACCGGGTTTTACTCGCGTTTTATTTATTAACGGCATTATTACAAAATACCGGGCTTTCGCTAACTTTACAGGCAGGCTGTCAACCTTGAAAAAGCTTACTGTAAAGTTAGCGAAAGCTCGGTACCTACTTTGTAACTGTTATTAAATAAAACGCTAATAAAACCCGGTAAATATTGTATTTCATTTAAAGATTTTTGTGTAATTATCATTATCTAAGAAAAAGATCGAATACACAATAATTGCTATCATTTATAGCACCTAAATTTCATCTTCATTAAAATATACCTTTTCTTATAATCCTAATTAAAATGACAATGCGGTCTAAAGTAAAGCACGTGCACTTGGAAAATGTTTCCGTCCACACGAGGCAAAAGCCCTTCAAAATAAACACACACCTCAGGTACCTACTTCAAATGTCCCATATTTCCTATACCTATTTGTACCTCTTGCAGTCCTAATAAGCAATGACAAAACGATACCTTTAGTGCGGATCTCAGGAACCTTACTTTACCCGGTTATTTAGTGGAATAGAGACGGTAAAAAATAGTAAAAAGTAAACGTTAAAAATATAAAAATCTTAGCTAAGTAACACATTCCAGCGAATTCATTTGCAAATCGCGATCAATTCGTAGCACGGGTTTTCCAGCCTACGCTACGCTACGAATAGAAAAACGAAATCCAAAGCCGAGAAATTCAGTAGCACGCGAGACACCGTTGAGGGCGGACGTGTCGCTCGTTGCTCCAACACTCGCGTATTTACGTTCGGAAGAGATATAATAGAATTTAAAAGTGCCAATGACCTGTTAGATAATGAGATGATCGGCTGATTTTTAATGTAGTAGCGATGTGTGTAAAAGGATGTGAGTGAGGAAAATGTGTGGAGTTTTTGAGCGATGCACGCACGCTGGATTGTGGTTGCTGCTGGGATTGGTCAACGTTGATGGACTTATTGGTAAGGGACTGTTTTTATAGCTACCTTCATTTATAAACCTAGTAGAGTACTTAGTGAAGAGTTTATACCCAGGTTTGGTCTGGTACAGGCCCCGCGTATGCTATAGCGGCTGGACATGCCGTGGATGGAAAATTCAATATTACAAAAAGATTCGCTGTCATGTTCTGTACCTTATATAAGTCTAGGTTGTTAAGGTAATGTATATGTGCCTTTCAGTTCAGATTCTAAAGCAATTTTACAATTCTTGTTGGGTAAGTATGTTCCTATGTAATTTTTATATTATACTGCGATTATTGCGAAACAGCGGCTTTCGAGGTACCTAGTTTTACACATTTTATTTCTTATCGGTTGTGAACCGATTATGGCCATTAGGAAATTAGCCAGTGTCATGTATTCTAATTTATTATGCAAGTTATTTGCATCGAAACAGTCAAGTCGTCATAGTTCAAGTCAAGTCTAGGGAATCATTTGTAAACACGGCGGCCATTTACAAACAATCTTCACGGAGCCTTGGAGACAACACTAAGTCAATGTTTTGCACCGATTTTCACTTTCATTCCACTTGTACACCTTCACGAAACTAAATTGATTAATATGCCCCCGAAATTAAACAATTTGCACGCATATGAACTAGGTTTCACAAAAATGAAAATTTAGCACCACATCTCCTCAAGGAGTTCCCGCCAAGACTCAGGTACCTAGTTAACAATGGTTTTAACCGACCGCCTGCCAAAAAGTATTTTTATGTGATATAATTAGGTCGGCTAAAAAGTCTTTTCGTATTTAGTATGTATAAACTTATAATAAAATATCTTTGGCTATATACCATTTGTATCTGGCTGGTTTTGGTATCATTAAAAAGTTTAAATTTTAAAGAAGACAATTCCAAATTCGAATTAGGAAAATGTGTGATTTTCACTTGTTTATCTTGTTGTTAAAATGAGTGAATCTCATAAAGAAAATCGATACACTTTTATTTTACTCGCTTTGGTCTATTTAAAAAAAAATGAAAATCTATAAATATATATAAATATACATCTATATCTAATAAAATGGCACCTACCCACTTTAGTCAAATGTAAATAAACTTTAACCTTTTGATTTTTATATAAAAAGCGAAGAAACTTCTTAGCCGACCTATTAGACTATCAGATATCTCAGACGAGCTGAGGAACGTTTTTATTTAATAAATTAGTTAAGTACTTTCAGGGCAAAACGAGAAAAATGTATAACTTTTCCGAGTCTTAATTAGCTACAAGCTACAAGTAATCAGTAGAAAAAGTAATCAGCATGATAGTGATACAAAATACAGCGACGCAGTTCACACCTAGTTACTATAGGCATATAGAGGTATACATATAGTTGTTGGTGTCAGATTTAGTCGATCCGTAGCAACAGTCATGATGAAAGCTGAAAGTTACCAATTACTTCACCACAGTACCTACATAACTACCTACCTACCTACCTACCTACCTAATTGATAAGCGATTGACCTGATTTCAGTCGAGGTCAATGGGGACTTGCGTTTAGTTTTCCTAGACAGTTCCGTAAACATATAGTCTTTAGATATTTGATACGCATGACGTTATTAGGTCGAAACTCTAAGTGCCGTGTTGGTCTAATGGTAGATACCCCGACTTTCATCCCGAAGGTCGTGGCTTCGAATCCCGGCTTACCGTGCACCAATGTCTTTTTCCTTGCGGAAAAGTTTTGTGCGTGCGGTGTAGAAAAACATCGTGAGGAAACCCACGGCTTAGTTAGGTCCTGACGTATTGACCAGTTTTTTCCTCTGGGCATGGCTGACAAGGCTGGGAGGGTGGTATAGGTGCTGGGTAAAAGCTACTCCACCTTACATCGTCCCGGGCACTACAGCGCCATTAAATAGCATGGATTAAAAGTTGCTTGCGTTGTATAAATCATCTAAAATTAGATGTAGAGGCCAATTATTATTATTAAGTAGAACGACTTACTCGTTCTCTTAGCAGCCCAATAAAGAATCGGAGGTGTTCTCACAGATGTATAAAGATATTTCGTTAGGAAGGGTCTCGCGATGAACTGTACTCGAAACGAGAAAACAGCAGCAGCACTAATATCCCATCTCTTGCACTAATGCTTAAAACGTTAAGATGTTTGTGTCTTTATCACGCAAAAACTACTGAATTGATTGCAATGAAACTTGTTATGGAGATAGCTGGAGATCTGAATTAACACCCACTACTTTTCAGTAAGACAAGAAAATGAAGACACTGTTTTAAAGGCATCTCCTTACGACGCGCGTACGTCGAAAGTTTGTATGTATGCATGTGACTTTATTACTCTTTCACGCAAAAACTACTGAACCGATTGCGATGAAACTTGTTATGGAGATAGCTGGAGATCTGGATTAACACAGGCTATACTTTTAAGTAAGACAAGAAATTCAAGACACTGTTTTTAAAGGCATCTCCTTACGACGCGTGTACGTCAAAGTTTGTATGGATGTGTGTGACTTTGTAACTCTATCACGCAAAAACTACAGAACCGATTGCGATGAAACTTGGAGTATAGCTGGTCCCGGGATCGGCAACTACGCGGGTGAAACCGCAGGGCGCAGATAGTAGGTATTTATAAATCGTCGTTACGATACAAAGGGGTTTATTGAAATGTTTACTACTCATGATATCCGATAGAGAATAAAATATAATATCCTTAACCAACCCTAATTGAATAAAAAAAAACTAGAATTAAATTCAAAACGCGTCGACATCTTGACTAATCACATCGACACCCCAAAACGAAATTTCAAAATAGCACCTATTGTTATCATCATAGAAAAAATTCGCGGCCATGATTATTTCGTAAAATATTTTATGACAGGAGGTCGTTTAATCCGTCGAGGGGATAAATACGGTTTAATGAATGTGATGGGTAAAGGGGATGTTTTGTGTTTGCAAATTTTAAGGTACAAGTTTGTAGGCAACGACGGTCGACGGCAAGCGGTAGCTGTAGGTGAAATATCGAAGCGAAGTATTTTAACAAAATTAAATTATGTAAAAATAAAATAAAATGATCAACTAAATTGTTCCGTGGCACATTCCGGGGAGTGTGTCACGGAACTGCACCATTTCGTTTCACCATCTCCCTTCTATATACCTACCATCGGACATCCAGGGAAACTGATAAGCGGCACCGGTTCATGGTAGAAGTACGTCACCCGAACCAAGCGTTTCGCATCGTCATTCTTTATTCGTACTGCGAGGGAATGGAATTAGTTGCCTAAGTATGTTTCCCGGATGTCTACAACTTGGGGGTATTCAAGTCACGAGTAAACAGGTATCTCCTAGGTAAGCGTTTAACATCTTAGACCACATCATCGCCTTCCATCAGGTGACATAGTGGTCAAACGCTTACCGGTAATTATAAAAAAAATAATGTATTTTCCATTTATACGAATGTGTCCTGCAGTTGGTGCATGCCGTTGTCTACTAACAATAGCTTAAAATTAGACGATGTTTGTCGGAAAACATAATTTTATTTACGAGTAAGCTTTTCGTTCTTAAATAATAATTATAATATCTATTTTATTCATCTGATATTCTCGGAATTATATGAAACCAACTGCGCCCCGCGGTTTCCCCGCTAAGTCCCGTTCCCGCGGGAATATCGGGATTAAAAGTAGCCTATGTGTTAATCCAGGTCCCCAGCTACCTTTATTCCAAGTTTAATCGCAATCGGTTCAGTAGTTTTTGCTTGAAAGAGTAACAACCTCACATATATACATACAAACTTTCGCGTTTAGAATATTAGTAAGATTACACTTAATCTTCGGTTGTTATAAAAAAAACTACTTTGCTTTAAAATCTCGAAAATAATAGGGGTTAAAGTATGAAATTGCCGTTTTATTGCAATAGGTTCTTTGAATTGACATAGAATCTTCATGGTTTGAGGTTTTCGAATGAAACTTTTTTCAAATGGTTTCTGTGATGTTCTTTTTTTAAAAAATGTGAAACATTTGAATATCGACTTTCAATTGTTTTTGTTATTCAATTTAGACAAGAAAGATGGATACTGCGAAAATTCGAGTGATTTTTGAATACGAGTTCCGACGCGGAACTAACGCGGCAGAAACAGCCCGCAATATCAATGCTGCGTTTGGAGAGGGGTCTACTAATGAACGCACCGTGCGATTTTGGTTTAAACGCTTTCGTGATGGAAATTTCGACTTAAAGAACGAGCCACGAGGAAGACCGCCCACACAGGTGAATAACGATGAATTAAGAGAGATAGTGGAAGCCGATCCTAGTCAAACTACCCAGGAATTAGCGACATGGTTTAACGTTACCTTACCCACTTTATTGACTCACTTGCGTCAAATCAATAAAATAAAAAAATACGAAAAATGGGTGCCTCATGATTTGACTGATCTGCAGAAAGAAACGCGTGTTGAAACTTGTGTTGCCTTGTTGAACCGGTACAGAAATGAAGGAATATTGGATCGAATTGTAACATGTGATGAAAAGTGGATTCTTTATGATAGCCGGAAAAGAAAAATGCAATGGCTGACCCCAGGTCAAATGCCACAACAGTGTCCTAAAGCAAAACTTACCAATAAAAAGGTAATGGTAACTGTTTGGTGGTCTCAGCATGGTGTTATTCACTATAGTTTTCTTCGATCTGGTCAAGCAATTACGGCAGATGTCTATTGTGCCGAACTCCGAACCATGTTGACAAAACTAGCAGTAAAACAGCCCCGACTCATGAATCGATCTTCACCATTATTGCTCCACGACAACGCGAGACCTCACACAGCACGAGAAACCATTTTGACCCTTTAGGAACTGCACTTAGAAACCATTCGTCATCCTCCGTATTCACCAGACCTTGCTCCAACGGACTACCATTTATTCGTGATTTGGACAATTATCTACGTGACAAGAAGTTTTCTTCCCAGGAGGCAGTACAAAATGCTTTCACACAGTTTGTGCAGTCTAGATCGTCGGAGTTCTATCGCAAAGGCATTAATAACCTTCCCATTAGATGGCAGCAATGTATAGATAATAATGGCAACTATTTTGATTAAATAAATTTGTTAAAAATTTAAAAAATTAACAATTAAGATTTTCAGTACAAATCGGAAATTTCATACTTTAACCACTAATATTAGTAAAGCACGTAGGTACCTAAAGCTCCGCTGAAAGTTCAAAAATGTGGAAAAGTGTTAGTCATTTCCCTAAAATGGGGAAGTTAAGGGTATCTTTTTACAGCTGTAATTTTCTTAATGACTTGTCATAAATTGTCATGAAGCGCATTATTATTTTTGCCTCTTACGGCCGTCTGAGCATACTTAACAAAAATACTTTAGTAATAAAAAAAAATCTTGGTCCAACAAGCACAAATGTTGGTATTTTCTTATGATGCATTATGATATAAATGATATCCTTCCTAACATTATAAATGCTAATGTAACTCTGTCTGTCTGTTACAATTTCACGTCTAAACCGCTAAACCTATTTTGATGAATTTTGTTATAGAGATAGATGGGACCTTGGATATTGACATAGGCTACTTTTTATCCCGATTTTCCGCGGGACCCTACCGCGTAACTCCCGTCGAGTTCAACTCGACGTCCATTTGGGAATACGATGATGTCGATAACGGGGTTGAAAAAAACTACCGCGTCAGGAACGAGCAGAAATTGTCGTATTCCCAAAACGACGACGAGTTGAATTCGACCGGAGTTACGCGGTAGGGTCTCTGGTCTCTATTAGAGATTAGAAGGAGAAAGGCCGCCTGACGAAGCTTTGTATGTTAGCCCTAATGGCCGAGTTTCATCCGTTTCAAAGTTAAACTGTTCGGAATTTTACACACCTTTAAAAAAAGATTACTCAAAATTCGAACGTCGGCGTCGTCGTTCGTTTACCCACCATATTGTAAATCTAATAGCATATGGATAAAATCGCAGTGCCCAACTATATATAGCTTGCTATATAATATATATAAATAGCTATACAGCTTTTGCCCGTGGCTTCGCTCGTGTTAAGAAGTATTATTATCTTTGATCCCCTATTTTATCCCCTTGGGGGTAGAATTTATCAAAATCCTTTCTTAGCGGATGCCTACGTCATAACATCTACCTGCATGCCAAATTTCAGCCCGATCCGTCCAGTGGTTTGGGCTGTGCGTTGATAGATCACTATGTCAGTCAGTCAGTCAGTCACCTTTGAGTTATATATTTTTAGATATAGCTGCGGCATAATATACGATATTGACAATTTGATCAACAATACAGAAACATATCGGATAATTCGATCGTATTGGAATTAGGGTCCCAATTATTTGTATCAAAGAGGGTGAGATATGCCACGCATTGTATGCAGCTAGTTGTAGTAGATAGGAACAACGATATACTGAGTTAATTTAGCTCGCATTGTGTTGGTGAGCTTGGGGATGGTCGCGAGTTTACCCGAATTGTAAAGCTTGTTGGAATATCGGGATAAAAAATCGGCTAAGTTGACTCCCAAGGACTGTTAATTTGAATTTGAAAATAATCTTTTAAAATTAAAAAGATGTTGCCCTAAATAAGGAAAAATAACAAAAAAAAAAATCGAACGTATACTTATTGTGAAAATTAATGTTTCTTGGTATGACCCACATAATTATGTCACAAAATCTATGTTTATAAAAGGCTATTTCCTGACTGGTTGAACTAACAACGCTCAGCCTAAACCGCAGATAGTAGAAAACTGAAAGAAAGTGTGTTCTTCTTATCATGGAGGCAATTGATAAGAAGAGTTTTTCGTAATCCCCACGGGATCAAAAATTACGCGGAAGGAACCGCGGGACACAGCTAGTAATTACAATTTAGTTATTCGAGGCAAGTTTTGACGGGAACGCTTTGAGGGGAGTGTTGCTGAATTTTCTATTTTTGTGAAACCTAGTTCAAATGCGTGTAAATTGTTTAATTTCGGGGGCATATTAATCAATTTAGTTTCGTGAAGGTGTAAAAGTGTAATCAAAGTGAAAGTCGGTGAAAAACATGGACTTTAGCGTTGTCTTCAAAACTCCGTGAACAATCTTTGTAAAAAATTGCCACCGTTTTACAATGATTCCCTCGACTCGACTTTGACTATGATGACTTGATTGTTTCGATGCAAATAACTTGCAAATATTAATAATACTTAACACTGGCAAATGTCCAAATAGAAAATATTTAATATGGCAGAAGAAGAAGAAGAAGTTCGAGGCATTAGTGCGACCAGCTGTGGTATCATCTAATTAGCATCCACCGCTACTAGTGGCTAACTTGCAGTACATTGCTGCTCTGACGTAACGTGGTTGTTACCGGTGATTACTTCAAAGCAGCAATGTAGAATACGAAATATGTTTTTTGACAGTAAATAGCAACTAGTAGCAGTGGATACCAATTAGATGATACCACAGCTGAAAACTCTAACACTAGGTGAGCTACGTCACTATACAAAAAGAAGAATACTGTTTACCTACCCCGAAAAATGTAAATACAATTAGCTTATTTATGTTGTTGTTTATATGATTTGATCGAAATAACTTTAATTGATTGCTTCTCATTAACTTTTATTGACAATTATTTTTCTGAAGCTGTCTTTATTGGTTGTAGATTTATGTAAATGTTAACTTTGGTGAGAAATATCACTTGATTGGTCAATTAACGAGTTTATTAGCAGTTATTGGTGTAGAAAAGGGATTTTTATAGCGAGTTTAGAATCTCTAATTAGTAGAATGCTTTTATTAGGAGGTAGAGCTAACTTTGACACGGCATTTATAAACATCAGCGGGCTACATGATTCTTTACCTACTAAACATATACTCCCTTACTTTATAAACTACAAGCTGCGCTCCGCGGTTTCACCCGCGTAAGTCCCTTTCCCGCGAGAATATCGGGATAAAAAGTAGCCTATGTGTTAATCCAGGTCCCCAGCTACCTATATTCCAAGTTTCATCGCAATCGGTTCAGTGGTTTTTGCGTGAAAGAGTAACAACCTCACATACATACATACAAACTTTCACGTTTATAATATTAAGTAAGATTATTTACACACGACTAAGTTATGTGGCGTTTGTCTCTGTCTGTCAACTTTGAAACTTCATGTGACGTGAAATGTTCATGTAAAAGCTTTTATAAGTAAGGGGGTTATTTTATAAACCTGATTAGGTATTTGACTTGATTTTAAAGATAAGGTAGCTAAGGTTGCCTTGCGCTGTTACACTTAGCTTAGTCAGGGCTAACTAACTCCCTTACTTATAAAATAATATTTTCACATGACTAAGTTTTGTGACGTTTGTCCCTGTCTGTCAACTTTGAAACTTCATGTGACAGTAAAAGACAAACGATGCATAGTTATGTAGCGCATTAATTAGCGTTTGTAAGTAAGGGGGTAACTCTTGTGATTGGTTTTGCACTGACACACATGTCAGTCGCAAGTCAACCTAAGCAACCTACCTACCTTAGTTTTAAAATCTGCGTTGCTATGACCATGGATACAGTATGGTACCTAGAAGATACGCCAAGTAACTAACAAAATAAAAACAAAAGAAGCTGTTAGAACCGTCAAACATTTACATTAAAATATCTGTAGTACATCAAAACGAAACGGTATTCGTTACACATCTGGGGTCGAACCTGGGGCTCTATTTTTGTATCACTAGCGCTACTTCGACTGACTTTAAAACCTCCATTTCTACTGATTTTCGTTAGTCTCTGTAAAAAAAAATCTATGAGAATAGCACGACCGCTACGAGTGGTATCAACCACTCGCTGCTAGAGTCCGACATCGAAAGAAAATCAGCATGCAGATATCGAATTGTTTAAATCGCCTAGCGAGTAACGAGCGATTCAAAAGTAAGACTCCTGCTTTCTGCGTGACAGGCAGACGGACAGGTGTACAAAATTCAGTCTGCACGCGACCAAGACCATTGTAACAAGGTTGATACTTCGAGGTAAGAGTTAGGTTCGAGGTTCTATAAAAAGAATAATAAATAATTCGCACTTCCATGATCGTTTGTCGCTCTGCTTTGTCGTCCATGTGTCGCTCAAAAGAAAAACCACAGATAATTAAAAAAAAATAAGTTGGTTGTTTTATTATTTGTGTTTATTTTTAGCTGCACGACAACGCGGCGACTTCAAGTCAACTTATAAGACATCCTGGTCGTGCGGAATAGGTAATCCGCGATTTTATAAATAATAATAAATAAAATAAAATAAAATTCGTTTATTTCAGGCCGTGACCCATAGAAATAGATACAAAAATAATAATAATCACAAAAATTTACATACGATACACAATAATTATACAATACAATACATTCACCTACCTACACATATGGACACAAACAACAATCAATACTAGATAATAAAAATTAAATTCAATAGTTCCTTACAAACGGCTCAACTGGTACATGTCTGCTACAGCAATGCCGCATGTAAGGGCAGTCCAGCCTATCGGCGATCATTGCCAGGATTGCGTTGGAGCTGGCCCGCACTCTGCGTACCCAGGAAGCACTCCGACTGCGCATAGTGGTGTTAAAGCAAGCAGTCCTCGCCTC
Organism: Idaea dimidiata; assembly: GCA_949358125.1. Taxonomy (NCBI): domain Eukaryota; kingdom Metazoa; phylum Arthropoda; class Insecta; order Lepidoptera; family Geometridae; genus Idaea; species Idaea dimidiata. Next base: position 14,406,255 of record OX442337.1, read on the forward strand.
CGCAAACATTCCCGAGGCACTGCAAAATCGGGGCAGCCCCACCACAATCCGGAATGCATTATTATATAGGACTTATAAACAGTAAACATTTACTTACCTATAACTAGGTGTACATAACGTCTTCAAAATTGATTAACAATCTCGTATTATTTTAACACCTATACACAGTAGTAACAAATTTAACAACCCCATACATAAAACTTAAGTAAGGGAGCTCACTACCAAATGATTAATTGTCTACAAACAACTCAAACATCAACTAAAAATACCTAGCCTTTATCCCGATGTAAAAAGTACCAGGAAATTATCCCTAATGACCGTACAATGGAACGTAAATGTCGTTTCATCTCGCTCTTTATATAAATGTTAGAGCGAGAAGAACATAGTTTTAGTGTTTTCTAGCGTACTTGTTCGAATTACGAAATTAATTGAAGTACTGGGTTTTCTCTCGAGATAATGCCACCGTTTGAAGTTCGAAGCATCACTTAATTTTATGGTGACGTGATTTATTTATAACGTTTTATATTATCTTTGATTTATTAATTTGTAGTTAAATAATTATTGAGGGTGTTTGTTTTGTAACTTTGATGTTTCTATTGTGTTGAAATTTCATAATTGTAAGTGGTACCTACCTATTTTTGTCGGTATGTAGCAATCTCACTTAATCTACGTATAGTAAGTACTACTTATTATTTATACTGTGCGTAAAATAAGGAATAGGCATTAGGAAAATCTGCCCTACCATATTTGTTTCTCGTAATTTTTCGTCCTTCTTCTTCTTCTTCTTTAAAAATGGCTTTTCCTTTCGGACATTTGCCACTGTCAAGTATTATCAATATTTGCAGGTTATTTTCATCGAACGAAACAGTCAAGTCGCCATAGTTAAAGTCAAGTCGAGGAAATCATTGTTTGTTCACGGAGGTTAGGAGAAAACACTAAGCTAAAGTCCATGTTTTGCACCGATTTTCACTTTTATTTTCACTTGTACACCATCACGAAACTAAATTGATTAATATGCCCCCGAAATTAAACAATTTACACGCATTTGAACTAAGTTTCACAAAAATGAAAATTTAGCAACACATCTCCTCAACGCATTCCCGCCAAAACTCCATTTTTCGTCCTTTTGTGGGTAAAAACAAAATTAGTAAAAAAAACCCCGTCTACTTTAAAACATCACAACTTATTAAAAAAATGAAGTTGTTTTTTTTTTTATTTTTAATATTTGATGTTTTTTTAAGGCCGATTTAGGTCCTGCAATAGATTATGGTAAGAACCAATAAGTACTAGTACGAGAGGTGATGTCCCAAATATATTCCATGTTGTTTTATCCTAAAATATAAAAACTATTAGGGTTTCTTGTTAAGGACGCGACTCATGTGAAATCCCTTCCGATTGAATAGTTTTCTTCATAACCGGTATCAAATAGATCTTTGAACAATGTTTAATGTTATTGTACATGATACAAGAAGTGTCCCCTTCATTTCAAAAACAATAAAAAATAACTTTAAGTACCACTATAATACAGGCAAAGTTACCCCTGTTTTACAAAATAAATCAATTTTTCTTCTAAATCCTTAACCGCTATATTTTCTTATAGGCATCATAATATTAGAAAATACAATACCTAGAACCTCTCATCGCATTTTATAAAAATATTATTTCAATCTTCGTTAATGATTGATTTTACGAGAAATTGTAGATTTTTTCATGCAATTCCATCAAGCTCATTTATATGCAATCGGACAAGGACCGATAATTATTATCTATCGCCGCCTTATAAGCATTATTGACTTTGCGGTAACGTTACCACAGTGGCTGTTGATAACTATCTTCCTGAGTTTTTTGGCGGGGACGCTTTGAGGAGATGTGTTGCTAAATTTTAATTTTTGTGAAACCTAGTTCAAATGCGTGCAAATTGTTTAATTTCGGTGAAATATAAATCAATTTAGTTTCGTGAAGGTGTACAAGTGAAAAGTGAAAAGTGAAAATCGGTGCAAAACATAGTCTTTAGTGTTGTCTCCAAAGCTCCGTGAAAAATCTTTGTAAATGGCCGCCGTGTTTACAAATGATTCCCTAGACTTGACTTTAACTATGACGAATTGACTGTTTCGATGCAGATAACTTGCATAATATATTAATAATACTTGACACTGGCTAATTTCCTAATAGCCATAATCGGTTCACAACCGATAATTAAAAAAAAACTATCTTCCTTCTAATGCCCTATCAACTGTAAAGATTGAGATCAATGTTCCTATACTACAAATTCGTTCCTTTTATAATCATTATTCCATCTAATTTAATATCCTTTACTATAGCCGGACAGAAGGACCCTTACAGGCTCTAACCAGGGACCTATAGTATAAATTATTTAATAAAACAACCCCTACCTGCCTTCCCTTGGGCATTGTAACCCTTGATACGAGGCCCAGTTTCACTACCCATTCAGTTTTCAATTTAATTAAAGTTTTCATTTTAGTTTTCTAGACGAAACAAACACTCGTATAAACATTTTAAACTCACACGATTTGAACTCATAATTATTTTTCCCGGGTCTTATTCGCATATTAGTATGTTTAGTTCTATTACCTCGACGTTTCGATCATGTTAAAATGATCTTGGTCGCGAGGGGACTGAGAGAATTTAAAAATAATAATAGAATAGAATAGAATAGTATATGTATTTATTAGGACAAGCACACGGCAACAAATACATAACAGAACAAAAAAAAATAATAATAATAAAATAATACCCGAATAAGACCCGGGAAAAATATTTATGAAACACCCGTATGTAAACCATTCCCAAGATAGTTCGGAGACGGGTAAGATCAATTACTAACTAATGAATTGAAAATACATTATTGAGTTTTATAATGGCATGGCGTACCTATATTAATTTATTTTAGTGAAAGTGCACAAATAGTGAAAATGAAAACCAGGTAAAAACATGGACTTATCCGTTGCTTTCACAAAATTTAGTTGTAAAATTGTTAGCCGTCATTTACTTTGGCTCCTTCTACTTGACTTACTTAGAATTGCATTTGAAAACAAAATAAAATATTTGACACTGGCTAAACACCAAATAGCCATAATCCAAAATAATTCTTGTTTAATATTTCTTTTTGTTTTTATTGCTCAAGGTATTTTAAACTTAGAAATATTTTTAGCAAGGAAATATATTTCCAAAAAATCCCCATGACAGGATTCGAACCTGCGTCCTTTCGCTAATCAGGCGACTGCTCTAACCACTGAGCTACACAGGAATCACGTGTCATGTTTTAATTGTTCGGCTATATCTCTCCTTGCTAATTGTTTACCAACTAACTGTGTAGCTCAGTGGTTAGAACAGTCGCCAGGTTAGCGGAAGGACGCAGGTTCGAATCCTGTCATGGGGATTTTTTTGGAAATATATTTTCTTGCTAAAAATATTTTAAAATCTTGTTTAGTTTAAAATAGTGAAAGTAGGTAGGTTCTGAATACAGATTTTGTTATAGAAATTTTATATTTTCACCCAGTTGCATGCTTCAATTATGTCACAGAATACATAATAGTTTTTATCGGAATGTGGAGCTACACTTATGTAATGGAAGTAGAAAATGGAAATAAATGTTTTATGCCGTCATAAAAATTGAGCCTAAATATTAAAGGCATGAAGAAGCTGCCTTCACATCACGAGCTGCCAGCTGAGCAGACACATTAATCGTGACAGTTCATCATTAGGTAGTTTTTTTTGTATTGTTACAATTTTAACTTTATCTAACTAACCTACTAAATTTAATCTATACTAATATTATAAAGCTGAAGAATCTCAGAACCTACGAGTCCGAATTGAAAAATTATTTTTGTGTTTGATAGTCCAATTATCAAGAAAGGTTATAAACTACTTTTGATCCTCATATTCCCACGGGATATGGATTTACGCAGGTCAAACCGCGGGACGCAACTAGCACCTAATATTGTTCCTATAGTCAAATTCAAAGTTATAAACGCGAAAATTTTCAAGATGTTTGTGACATTGTTACTCGTTCACGTAAAAACTATGGAACTAATTGCTATTAAACTTGGAATATAGATAGGTGGAGACGTAGAATAACATATGAGCTATTTTTATCCCGATATTCCGCGGGAACGGGTGAAACCGCTAGGCGCAGCTAGTATCAACATAAATTTTATTTTATAACCACTTCCACATCGGACTACATAAAACTCCTGATGACAAAAAAAGACTATTTTTTCAGTAACAGTTAGTCGACGAACCGTTTACAGCGCACTATAAGACGGGCTTGTCCGTCAAATACAACGGATTGTTGTACTGACGGACCTGTCAATAAAGACGGGACAATGGGCCGCCAAGACTGTTAGCCGGTTAAGTAGTGTAGTCAATATTTAACTGAGAGATTATTTTGGGAATATTTATCAGAATTATAGCTGAGTTTTGTGTGTCTCTTTTGGGAGTAAGTTATTGTATAGGTACCTATGTTTGTTACTTCTTTATCCGAAAACTACTGAACCGATTGCGATGTAACTTGGTATGCAGCTAGAGATAGGATTATCAGCTAAAATATTCCCGCGGGATAGAGACTTATGCAGGGGAAAACGCGGGTCACAGCTAGTTACATATAATGAATTAATAAATGCAATAATGTTTGTAAAGAAAATCATTCTTAATCAAGTTATAACATTATTATTAAATTATGTACTTTATTATAAACACTCAAAAACATAGTTACAATACTTACATAGAACTTATTTAAACAAGTTGCAAGTCTTTGTCACGTTTGTAGATGCGAACTCTGATGTAAAATTACCCTTTAAAAATTACTTACCTACTACCTACATCTTTTCCCCCATTAAAAATGTATAAACAATAAAATCTTCGTGAGTACATAAATCTGCACTCGTTCACGTCTCCACCCTTGTCTAGAGGGTGCCAGCCACCCCCGAGCCTACTGTCTTGTTGTCGTCAATTGATTTCTGGAAGGCGATTCCCTACCTTTTCCGCTAGTTGAATCTTCAATGAGAGTTAGATTGATTGAACTACAGAATGTTTGAAATGAAGTTAAAATGTCACAATCTGTCGTCTACGTGGAATCCGGTAATAGCAAGGTCCAAGTGTCGCGGAAAAACTCCAATCACGTCTTCGGATATTGTCGTGAGTGTGGTGTGTCGCGCCCCTTAGTATTTGTGAAGTGTGACGCGTGTAACAGAAAATGTATATAGTTCGGTTCACACATACTTTAAAAATTTTTTTTATAGTATATACAAGATGGCTTACCCGTTACATCTTGTATATACAAGGCTTAAAATGGCTTACCCGTTACATCTTGTACGTTACTTGTATTGTTACATCTTATCTTTGTTCTACGACTTTTGGAAATTCGAAGTACTTTTCGAAAATTTTAAGTGTAAAGTTTACTTGAAGATCAGCTGTTTCTTAGAGTTCGAGGTCATTGACCTTATGTTGTCCTTTCATTTAGCTTGGTCTACTACAATCAAACCTTCAATTACCTTTATTTTCAAAAACAGCTGTTTTTTTAGTGAAACATAATCTCAAAAATTTCAAAAAAAAAGTTCGAATTTTCAAAAGCCGTAGAACAAAAAGATTAAATTAATTAAATTAAACGGATTAAAAGGACTTGCCCGTTACATCTTGTATATAACCGTTGTTGTTTACTGCGGCGGGTGTCGTCCAGCGTCCTCTTTGAAATGTCGTGATAAGAAAATTAATCATAAAACTCGATTAAGACCTCGTAAAATGTAACTATGTTAACAAATCGAGTGAATGGAAAAAGTATTTAAAAATGTCACAAGTCTAGATAGCATATTATAGCAGCTGTTCAAAAGTAGGTACCTGTGCCATATTACAGTGATTTAAACGATTTGAAAATTATAATTGAGCATTCATAAGCGATAGATGAGCGTAATACCACTATCTCACATGATAAGTAAATTATATGGTATAAAATGTATAAAATGACAGTAGAACAAGATCCTACCTTTATTCACTAGCATTAGAGAGATTAGAATTAGAATGGATTGAATTAGAGAATCGCAAGACAGCATTGATTTCTGCTCAAATATTCGCCAGCAAACGTTTGTCTATTGTTTTTTAAGTGTTCCCAGTTTGGGGTGACAGGTGCTATTGGCGCTATGCTAAAGAGACCTAGAGGGATAGATGTGGTGTTTTTACGTGATTGCCTGCGGCAGAAGTAGGCTTTCATTGTTAGTTAGCCCGAATTGACTGTGGTTATGGGTGCGCTGACTCTTTGTATAGCATTTGTCTCGTGATATAGAAAAGTCACAAAATTAGTGGCTTGGAAAGGAGTTTCGTTATCGCAGAGAGCTGCGATAAAATTTGTGATCCTTGAATTCATGGTTTGTGTAAAAATGTTTTATTAGGTTTCACTCACACTAACATAACATTTACCGGGTTTTACTCGCGTTTTTTATTTCTTAACGGCGTTATTTCTAAAGACCGAGCTTTGGCCGACTTTACAGTCAGCTTTTTCAAAGTTGGTTGAGATGTAATCCGTTTATTTTAACATTCTAAAAAGTTACTGTAAACTACCGCCTCAAAATTATTTGTATTAAAACGTTTCAGTGTACGCAGACTTTAGAGTTATTGTATGTAATGGTTTTTAATTTAAATATAATTATTATTATTTCTAGTTAACTCAAAAAACTGCCATGGCTTCGGAACGCGCCGCCCTTACATGACTGAAGCCACGAAGAAAGTCATGAGGGTTCTCATTGCGCTCGGAAACTTAAACAATTTGATAATATATAACATTTTATCAAATATTCTCACATTTTGCTGTCTGGCGTCGTCCAAGGCAAAGGAATTTCACTCTTTTTAGTCTTCAATGATTTTACCTAATACTGCAAATAGATTTTGCTATAATTATTATTGATCAATGGGACCAAGTTTACTCGCCATCGTCCGGGAAGAACTCCAGGTTCGCTAGTTTAGACTAGGAGTTCGCCCCGAACTGAGACCTCACGACCCGCTATCTCCCCAATCCCTCTACCGGCTCATCTTCGAACTCATAAATTCTATATACCTAATCTACCCGCATACCAAAATTCATGAAGATCGGAGCTACGATACTCAAGTTATCGTCGAACAAACATACAAAGATACAAAGTTACAAGCGCCAGGCAGGTCTACACTGGACCTCACTCGCTACGCTCGTTCGGTCAACTATCCCTAGTGATTTAGTGATACTTTATTCTCTTCAACGTCTACCTAAAAGTAAAAAGCATTCTATTCACTATTCTTTAATCATCTTTACAACTACTTACATAAAAAAAACATAACAAAGGCCGGCTGTCTAATCAAAAAAATTAATGTCCGCTTCACGTAAATCTTGATCCCTTTGCTTGCATAATTCAAAGGTCCGACATTCTCGCACGGAGGGCTTCGAGTATTACTATGGAATAGCAACGGCCCGCAGTTTTACCCGCGTAAGTCCCGATCCCGTAAGAATATTTTCTATTCTACACCATTCTATTTGTTTATCTACTAGTTCGGTCGGATTGCGCTTGCTTGCAACTCGCCCGAGTTACTATGCGTGTTTTAAATGTACCCACATTATTATACTATTATTGTTTTTTTTTTTTTCGTGTTTTGTGTATTAGTTATTTCCAATAACTTATTTTGTATTGAATTCCTACTAAAAATATTTTTGTAATGAATAACTTTACTTGGACTAAAAGTATGGTGCACAATATTCAGTGTCTGGTTACCAAATTGATTAATAAAATTGTTGTAATACGTTTAGTGCCTAGTTCAGAGGTGAGAACCTGGTGATCTATAGTACAGGCTCTTAGGCCTAATTTAGACACCAGACTCTCATAATTACATCTAGATTTTACGATATTTGTTTTATGTACATACCTACAGTGAACTGTTATGTTAACTGTTTTTTTTTGTAATTATGAGGCAAATAAACGAATTATTTATAATATCGGGATCAAAAGTAGCTTATCGATAATGTAGCTTTCTATTGGTGATAAAATTTTCGTAATCGGTCTAGTAGTTTCGGAGTTGTTTCCTTGCAAACAAATAAATCAATCTCTATATATTGTTGTGTTGTGGTATATTAGATATATTACCTCAAGTCAAGCTATGAGTAGATAGGTACCTACCACATTATATAATGTATTCTATGGTACCTACTGGCTTCGTTGCGTATTGTCTGTGGTATTGTTAATGCATGCTTTGGACAATGGATTTCGGTTTCATTATTTAGAAGCCTTCTTAGGGATTTTCAATTATTGTACCTACCATTAGCAGCGCTCTGCGGACCGTTGAAAAATGTATGTATGTATGTAGATATAGGTTACATGTCTGTATGTGACTTTGTTACTCTTTCACGCAAAAACTACGGAACTGATTGCTATGAAACTTGGAATATAGGTAGCTGGAGACCTGTAGACCTAAAAAGGCTGCTTTAGCAATTCTGCTAGCACTATTGCATTTTGACACATTCACGATAAATGTGCACCTGGTTCTCACCGCTTTGTTCTATGACAGGAGCACGGTTATTATTAATCTGTCAAAAAGCAATATTGCTAGCAGAAATGCTATAAGGACCTTTTTAGGTCTACTGGAATAACACATAGGCATTCTTTTAATCCAGATATTCTCGGGGGAACGAGATTTCGGGTGAAACCGCGGATCGCTGCTAGTGATAAATAAGTCAGAATTTGCGTCGATTTCAAAATTATCCGGACTTACAACCCCGGCCCCTAATTAACATTTCAAATCTACATCAACCATCCAGTACGGTGGGCATCGAAAAGGTCTACTAATGCAATTTAACCGTGCACAAAACGGTACGTTTTCCATCTATATTCCCTCTATCACCTACTCTTTCACACCTGCTCCAATAACTAATAGCATCTCTTTCACACAATCGCACCCCTTCAGTCACAGAAAGCTCCGCAGTTGCCATAGCGACCGTCGAAAACAACGATGTTTGTGATGTTTCGCTAATCCATGCACCAGCATTTATTGATCTCTATAGCTTCCACTAATTACTTGGCGTCCCTCCAAGTGTCAGAGGTGTCGGAAATCGGTCGAAGGTCAGGGAAATCTGGTCGTTTAAGAGTAACAGCATTTGCCATGTTTTAACGGAAATTGAACGTTGTCTACAAGTGTTAGAGTGTAATTTGGTTTAATTAAGGAGTTTTGGATTTGGGGATAACAAGCTTAGAAGGACATTACGAAATTCAGAACGGCATATTCAAATACAACAAGAATTCGCAGTTCTTCTCGTTTTAACACTAATTTCTTCTTCTTCTATATGGCTACATTCCATTTGGACATTAGCCAGAGTCAAGTATTATTAATATTTGCAAGTTATTTGCATCGAAACAGTCAAGTCGTCATAGTTAAAGTCAAGTTGAGGGAATCATTGTAAAACGGGGGGCATTTACAATGATTGTTCACGGAGCTTTGGAGACAAAGCTAAAGCCCATTTAATGCATTGGTTTTCACTTTCATTACACTTGTACACTTTCACGAAACTCAATTGATTAATATGCCCCCGAAATTAAATAATTTACACGCATTTGAACTAGGTTTTACAAAAATGAAAAATTCGCAACACATCTCCTCAATGCATTTCCGGAGTTTTTGGCGGGAACGTGGTGAGGAGATGAGGTTGAGACATAATAATAATATACTTATATTATACAGAAGTGACTTAAACCTATAAAACATTATTATTATATATTAATATCAATCCATCATCATTTATTATACACATCAAATGAAAAATACAAACAAATTTAATTTAAAATACAAACTAATTAAATCTAAATACACATAAAATTAAAACAACAAAACAAAAAAAAACTCTTAATACAAATAAATAAATGCAAAACAAATAAAAATTTTAGTTACTTAAACTAAATTGCCTTAGGTACTGCCTTTCGAAAGTTCGTTTTATTTTTAAAAGATTGTGACGTTTTTATTCGGTGTTGTTATATTTTATTGGACAGATAATATATCTATTTATCTACAGATTGAAAAATTACCTAAATCAAACGTAGATACAAATGGGCAACACTGGTGCCGACATGTAAACAGTGGCTCCGCAATATTTATTAAAAAAAAAATAGTTTTACACCGATATAAACGCAAAGAAAGTGAAATTCGTCTTTAAAACTTTTAATTTTATAAACATATCTTTTGCACAAATAATAAAAACATACAAAAATAAACATTTATGACAAAACATATTTCCATTCAAAGTGTACTTCAAATATTAACATTTACAAAAATATTATAACTATTGTAATAATACGGTGCGGTAATAAGTGAAATGAATTGTTAATAAACAATTATTTAATAAAAAACAGTGCCAAATTGAATAATTACAAAAACGGTTAACCGAACATATCATTTGAATAAAATATTGGACTTTGACCTCTCAACAAGACAGTCTTCTACCTACACCAGTGACGCATGTGACTCACAACTAAGGATAACACAATTTCAACATTTGCCTCTGTGATACAACAGTCGAGTGGTTAAGAGACTGGACTTGACTGAGACGCTTGTTCTTCGTATAGACTCTGGTTCGAAACCTAGTGACATTACATCTTTTTGCCGACATTTTTTTTTTTTTTTTTTTCTGCTATATTTATTATTTATATCTGACATTTTTAATTATAATAATTGACATAATTATGGCTGCATCAAGTGAGAATGTTACTCTTAGAAAAAAGATTAAAAAAATTGTTTCATGCAATGACATCTCAAATGTAGATTTAAATACTACTACGAACACCTTGGACAGTACAATGCATAGTTTGCCGGACGCATCTTTTTATGAAAGAAGAGGTAGTTATAGTGAATATCATAGCAGAATAACCACTTTGGAGTCAGAATTGGAAGTTGCGAATCATGAAATTGAAAACCTAAACTCGGAAAACTACTATCTAAAGACAGAGTTAGAGAAATGCAAAAAAACAATAGATCTATACAAAAAAATAGGTGTTGAAACTTATTCTCCTAAAACATGTAAAAACAGAACTCCAAAAACATATAAAAACAAAAAGAGATTAAGCATTGAAACTATCCCAACCACATCAACTGCTCCTGACGTTACGACTGAATTGACAACTGGTCCTTCTTTAGATAATTCAACACTATTAGATACAGTTAATAATTCTAATGAAGGTATTTTGGAAGAAGGCAAGGTACAAAATAAAGAAACTGACATAATATATACAAACAAAATAGATAAACAAACAGAGCTAATAAATACACAATACGACAATAGAGCAGAGGAGCGACCAATTAAGTGCCATAGAAATAAAGTCCTTATATTAGGAGACGAGCAGGGACGAAATCTTAGAACGACATTACAAAAATTACTGGGCGACGACTATATTGTCAAAAGTTTTACTAAACCGGGGGCGAAGTTAGGAGAAATCATAAAATTTTCGGAAAAGGAAACTGAGGACTTCACATTAAAAGACTACATTATTTTGTTAGGCGGAAAACATGATAGTAATCCTTATGACATTCAGAATAAATTGATTGTATGGCTAAATTCAAATTTGCAAACTAATATAATTATTACTGAAGTTCCACATAACAAATACTTAAATGAATGTAAGCTTAATTACTCCATCAAATTTATATGTAGAAGCTATGCCAATGTAAAATACTTGAATATGAATTACTATAAATTTAGGCCTTTACCAAGATACTACACTGTAACTATGTGTCGTTCTCTTCTGAAAGAAATTTTACACATGAAATATAAAAATGACTATATCAATTATGTAAACAGCCAATATTGTAATGTATATAATAATTGTGACAAAGCAACTCAAACATGTAATGATAAAGATATTCAAACTGACAGTAAAAACCTAAGTATTGTAACGGACTCTATTGATAATCAAACAAAATTGAATAAGGATGCAAAAATGAATTTATTTCGTGTATAAATATATTTATGTACTACACCAAAATATAGATGGGTTAATCAGCAAGTCAGACTTGTTGACGGTGTGCTTGGATAATTTAAATGATGAAGGGAAAAATATTGATATTATCTGCGTGACCGAACACAACATGACGCAAAATGATTTAGAATTACTAAAAATTCCTAATTTTAAACTAGTATCTTCGTATTGTAGAAATAACAGATATGGTGGATCATGTATTCTGGTTAGAAATGACCAGATAGCAAGAATACTTCCAAATATAGTTGAGAAATCCATCAATCACGTAGTTGAGTGTTCGGCAATTGAGTTGACACAACACAAAATTAGCGTTATTTGTATTTACAGACCTCCTCGCAGTGATAAAAGAAAAACGCACATACGCACATTCTTAGCTGTTTTAAATAGTATATTAAGAGAATTTTTAAATAAAAATGACACTAAAATCATTATTTGTGGTGACTATAATATAGATTTACTTAAACAAACCCCAGAATCAAAAGATTTAGTAGAAGTTGTCCAAAAATATAATCTAAAGGTAGAATTCAAAGAAGCAACACGATCAAAGAGCATGACTTGTCTTGATAATATAATTCACTCTATTAAAGGTAGTAAAGGCGAAATATTAGAACTGGCAGTGTCTGATCATTCCAGTCAACTACTTAAAGTACCGGTTAAAAAAAGTTGTAGGCTGAAATATTGGTTTACTCACAAAAGGGATTACACACAAGAAAATATTAAAAAATTTAATGAGTGCGTTGCAAAATTAAGTTTTAGTGATATTTATGACTCCGAATATGACTGTGACTTGGCGTTCGATGAATTTCATGACATGTTAATATTATTGCACAATCTTTGTTTCCCTCTAGTAAAAGTGAGAATTTCTTCAAGGAAGAGACCGTCTTGGGTGTCAAGAGGGATAAAAACTTGCTCTAAGAATAAAAGACTTCTATTATGGAGATATAGACTTTCTCCTACATCACACAATAAAATTAATTTTAAAACTTACGCAAAAAGGTATAAAAGAATAATAGAATTAACTAAAAAATCACAAAACAATTATATAATAAATAATGCTGCTAATAAATGTAAAACTACATGGGCAATTATTAATCAAATGAAAGAAAACTATCCAAAGGATTATATTAATGAACTAAACATTAATAACTTGACTATAACTAATCCCGTTGACATTGCTAATTGTTTTAATAATCATTTTCTTGACATTGCTGAATCCAATACAAAAATATTTAATGAATGTAAAATTAAATACAATAAACCTAACTCTTTCTTTCTTTTACCTACTTCACCTAATGAAGTCTTTAAAATAATAGTTGGATTGAAACCTACAAATAGTGTGGGATGGGATGAACTGCCAACTAAGTTAATAAAAAATGTTGCAAGTTATATTGCCCCGGTGTTGAGTTTCTTAATGAATAGGTGTTTTGAACAAGGTATCTTTCCAAATGCACTTAAAAAATCTATTATTCTACCTCTTTTTAAGAAGGGAAATAAGACAGATGTTAATAATTACCGTCCAGTTGCATTGATACCTATCTTATCTAAGATTTTCGAAAAGGCTATTTACAACAGGTTATGTTCTTATTTTGAGTTTCATAATATTCTAGCGCCGGAACAATATGGGTTTAGAAAAAATAAAAACATAAATATGGCTATTTACAATTTTCTATTAAAAGTAATGTTAAGAATGGATAAAAGAAAAACAGCCATTGCCTTATTTATGGATATGTCAAAGGCATTTGATCGTGTTAATCATGCTACTCTTTTGAAGAAATTGTATACATATGGAGTTAGAGGAAATGCTCATGATCTGGTGAATTCATATTTGAGTAATAGAACCCAATATACGCAAATCAGGGCACTATCCAATAAAACAGTAACTGAGGAACTCTACTCTTCAGATAGTAAAAATATGAGGGTAGGGGTGCCTCAAGGTAGTGTGCTGGGTCCATTGCTATTTGTCATATACATTAATGACTTTGTTAATTCCATTCCCCATCCAATGACATTATTTGCTGACGATTGTACAATTTTATTTATGACGGATAATGACAAGAAACATAGCATAGAATTTGACATCAATAACAATTTAAAACAATTAATGGAATGGCTAGAACAAAATGACTTAAAATTAAATTTCGATAAAACTATAATAATGGATTTCAAACAAAGAAATAATATTGACTTAAACATGAATATAAATTACCAGGGGAATAAAATTATTCAAAAACACAATACTAGGTTTTTAGGATTACTAATTGATGACAAGCTTACTTGGAAATTACACATTGATAATGTTACTAAGCGACTTAATAAGTTTTCGTACGCCTTATATAGACTGAATAGAGTTGCAAGTATGCCAGCTTTGTTAACTGCATACCACGGGCATGTTGGGTCTGTGCTGCGTTATGGAGTCTTATTTTGGGCAAACTCCACGGACAAGGAAAAAGCTTTTAAGGCTCAAAAGCGCTGTATCAGAGCAATGTGTGGCTTAAAACGTAGGACTTCTTGTAAGAAGTTTTTCAGAGACATGAATATATTAACGCTTCCCTCGTTATACATTAGCGAAGTGGCTCTTTTTGTCAGAAACAACAGCAATTATTTTGAGACTGAAATTAGTGCAAGACGAGGTGTCTCTTTAAGATACAGGTTAAGTAAAACTCATCTTTTACAGGTAAGTGTTTTTGGTATGGCACCAGTTATATATAACGCAATTCCCAAAGAAATCCGTGCCATCGAAAATTTAAATGAATTCAAGCATACCCTAAATAAGTTCTTGGTGAAAAAAGCATATTATAAAATCAAACAATTTTTAGATAATAAAAATAATCGAAGCAGTACTTGACAATTTGAATAGAATTATCGCTGTATTAAATATAAAATACAATTGACGAATTATTAATATAATGATCCTTTGACAATGTATGTTTATTCTATATTAATGTATTTAATTGTGTATTGTGATTAATATGAAAACAGTTTCAATTGTAAAAGTGAACGGGACATGTTAGTAGCCTACCCTCACTATAAGAATGTGTTTTAAAATTGACTATTATTTCTAAGAACCATGTTTGTATGCCCACGTGGTAGGACTAGAGATTCCCTAATTGTGTTTACTATCAATTTTTACCTAGATCCACAAACAATAAATCATTTCATTTCATCATTTCATTTCATTTCATTTCATTTCAATCATTATCCACGAGTAAAAGTCAATAAAAACAAAATGTATCTACCGGTTATTTATAAATAATGACGTGTTAATGGTCGTGGCGTTAAATAATAATGTTTATGGGTACATGTTTGGTGGATTAAAGTTACATTATTTATGATTTAGTTAGATGCTTTTTTAAATACTGATGGTAAGTCAAATTGACGCAATAAATGTACTTACGAATTTTAATATGACTAGGTATAATATTTCACTCGTTGCACACCTGTACTAAATCAATGGCATGATATACCACCCTGAAATTGATAATTAAATAAAAAAAGAATTTTTTGAATATTAATTTTTCCTTTAAGTTACTTCAAGCAGATATAAACTTTTTAACCGACTTCAAAAAAAGGAGGAGGTTCTCAATTCGTCTGTATGTATAATTTTTTTGTATGTTCACCGATTACTCGAAGACGGCTTGACCGATTAAGATGATTCTTTTTTTAAAGGATAGGTGGGAGCTCCAAAATAGTGCCATAAAAATTTGATATGGATCTGATGAGGGTCTTCGGAGTGATGAACGGAAATGCTCCTCAAAACGCATTAATCAATCCAATTTTTTTCGATTACTCGAAGATGGCTTGACCGATTGAGATGATTCTTTTTTTAATCGAAAGGTGGGAGCTTCGAAATGGTCCCATAAAAATTTGATGAGGATCTGATAAGGATCTTCGAAGTGAGGACCGGGAATGCTCCTCAAAACGCTGTATTTAATTCAATTGTTTATCGATTACACGAAGGTGGCTTGACCGATTGATATAGTTCTTTTTTTAATGAAAAGGTGGAAGCTACGAGGTGGTCCCATAAAAGTTTGGTAAGGATCTGATGAGTATCTTCGGAATGATGGACAGGATAGCATCCCAGAATTCAATAAACTACTCATTTTTGGACTTCTACCAAAAAGAATAGACCCCTAAAGAACTAAGTACAGATTGATGGGGCACCTGAAACCACCTTCTCATCAGCAAACTCCTCAATAATTATAATTATGGTAACAATATTGTTGATTTTGGTAGGTATACTAAAAAGTTTTACTGGTTGGTTCCATATTGTACTTAGTTTGGCTGCCCGACTTCAGATGTTAAAACAGATTAATTGGTCGGTGGCACTGTACCTATGTAGAGGTTATTTTGGTCTTTTTTATCAATTCTTTTTTTGTTTGTTTTTTGAAATTATTTTTTGTTTCTTTTTTGAAGTCGGTTTCTTAATATTTTAATCATTTTTTTTAAAGTAACACGATTGGAACTCATAATTATTTACACATTTTCTCGGGTTTTTTCGAGGGGACCACGAGACCAAGATCATTGCAACATGATCGAAACGTCGAGGTAAGGACAATTAAATAAGTTAAAATCACGCGATCAAAACCCGAGAAAAAGTGTAAATATGATTTCTAGTAAATATGCTTTGAGCAATAAAAACAAATTACGAAAAATAAAAAAAAAGGTTTTTATACTTGACTATTACATACCTACCTCTCGTTAAATAAACATACCTACATTGTGCCTGTAGTTATACTCATAGAAATGTATTCGTAACAAAATTAGAACACAAAAATTTGTCAACGACTACGATCCTTAAACAGTTATTCGAAATGATATTATAAATTGAAGATCTCATTCGATAATCGTTTACAATGTCGTAGACACAACCAAATTATTAATAAATCTCCGTAAAACGACTTCATTAACATACCATTTCAGGGTTTAAACAAACCAATTAATTTAACATAAGAATTTTCGTTTGTTACAGAAATCGTTGAAGAACAAAAATGTCACGACGCCGAATTCCGGCTTACATGCCGAGATCTGGATTCTCACATCGCCATATTAGAAGCATGGTACACCGCCGTAGAAGATACTCAAAAGGATTACAATTACAACACGACCCATGAAGCTTTAAGATTAAAAACTGAAAACGATTCAGAACTGAATCGCGTTTACGTTTATTCTAGTCCAAAACACAATGGTGTTTACGAACCAACAGTACTAAACTCGACGCGTTTCGACAATGTAACTTTTAGTTCGAATGAAACTAACTCTTTGTTATTGAATGATAGTATTTGGTTTGTTAACGAGACTGTGTTGGATGATATGATTTTTGTGAATGTTAGTGGGGCGTGTGGCGGGACTGAGTTCACGAGGAGCTACGCGAGCTGGAGGGAAGGTGATAGGAGGAGGCATACTGTGATGAGGAATTCTTCTATCAATTTGAGAGCTCCACTTAGTTATCGGTGAGTAGAAATGTTAAATTTGTTCTTTTGTGTGTTGTTTTGTCAAATTTGTTCTTTTGTGTGTTGTTTTGTCAAATTTGTTAAAATATTTTATACTAGCTGCGCCCCGCGGTTTCACCCGCGCAAGTCGCGATCCCGCGGGATTTTCGGGATCAAAAGTATCCTATGATACTCTCCATCATTTAAACTATCCCTATGCAAATTTTCATCCATTAATATTATCACCCACGTAAGTCCCGATCCCGCGGGATTTTCGGGATCAAAAGTATCCTATGTTAATCTCTATCACTTAAACTATCACTATGCAAATTTTCATCTAATAAATAGTTATCACCTGCGTAAGTCCCGATCCCGCGGGATCTTCGGGATCAAAAGTATCCTATGTTACTCTCTATCACTTACACTATCCCTATGCAAATTTTCATCTAAGAAATAGTTATCACCTGCGTAGGTCCCGATCCCGCGGGATTTTCGGGATCAAAAGTATCCTATGTTACTCTCCATCGTTTAAACTATCCCTATGCAAATTTTCATCCAAATCGGTCGAGCCGTTTGACCGTGAAGAGGGAACAAACAAACAAACAAACAAACAGATTTTCGGATATAATATTAGTAGGATTTGGGTACTACAGAAAAGTAGAATGTTTACCTCGGGAGCTATTACTATTTGTCGCTTGAGTGAGGTACTTTGAATCCTTCGATTCGCTCAGGATTCTACTTAAGAATCCCTCGGTCTCATTAAAAACGCTTTCGTCGGGAAAATTGTCTTTCCCCCACTAGGTAGGTATACAATCTACTATGTTAGGTAGATTTTATTTCTCTCTGTACCTATTACAAACTGATACACAATTATGTGAATAGAATAAACCAAGTTTTGTTAATAGACTCACGTCTGGCGTCAGTCAACTTATTAATCGAAATACTAAGCTTTCTTTACGACTTTCTCAAAGTTGTAAAACCTTTCTTTTATTTGAAATTACAGTCACGTCATTTCTACTTCTTTAGAACTACAAATTAACTTAAATTTTAAAACTTTTTTTATTAAAGCAGAGCCCTATTTCGAATGGGTCCCTATAATTACGTTGTTTCTAAAAGGCAAACTTTTTTGTGTTATAATAATGGCGTACTTATTATAATTTTTATAATACACGCTATAAATTTTTCTGTGGCTTAATATTGTAAGGTGTGTAATTTAAAATGAGATATGGCCGTATTCTATTACTTTGATGGGCGTTTTTAACCGCTACTGCATTTTAAGTTGTTTTGTATCCTCTTTTATTAACGTATAGAGCATCTCATTCGTGTTTTGTGATTCTTCTATTTCATTACATTTCTTATGTCGGAACTGTTTAATTCAATAAATGACTATATGATTTTTAACCGAATTCAAGGAAAATAAAGTTTCTTCTGTGTTATTTATAATATTATTATAAGCCTAGTGCTTAGTTTGGGGCTAAATTGAGCTGTGTGTAATGTCGTGCAATATTTATTATTATTTATTTCTTTGTAATTCGTCTTTTGTGGTTAGATTTTAGTATCGTTGGCGATGGCTGACTAAAAAAATGTTATTTATTATCGATATTTTGAGGATTCTGTACTCTTTCTTCTTTCTTTTTCTTAGTTATGGCTTTCTGTCAGCAATATAGGACAATTTAGCCAGTTTCTCGTACTAATAGTAACTTCCACTATTATAATTTAATCGTTTGAAATAATTTTCAATGCGTGATTTTTCTCCAACCCCATGGAATATTTGTTTGTTACGTGCTAATTTCTATGTATAATATGTATGTATTTACAAAAGAAATAAATATAAGTAGTATATCCGTTGTCTAGTCACCGTAACACAAGCTTAGCAGCTTAGATGGCGCTGTGTGTTCGTCACAGGATTTATTTATTTATTATTTATTTATAATTTCGTGTTTTTGCACTGGTATTTTTATTTTCACTTAACTCGTTGAACTTCGCGTAACCTAATTGATAACATGCCGCCGAAATTAAACAATTTAAACGCAATAAAACTAAGTTTTACAAAAATAAAAATTCGGGACGACGTGCCACTAATGCTTCAAAAGCAAAAGTACCGATTCTGTACTCAAAGGGTAATAAGAA
Organism: Idaea dimidiata; assembly: GCA_949358125.1. Classification (NCBI taxonomy): domain Eukaryota; kingdom Metazoa; phylum Arthropoda; class Insecta; order Lepidoptera; family Geometridae; genus Idaea; species Idaea dimidiata. Next base: position 14,425,807 of record OX442337.1, read on the forward strand.
AGTGAACCTATTACTGAGACTTCGCTGTCTTTGTTTGTTTGCCTGTCACTAGGCTGTTCCAGTCGCATGAAATGTTCTAGCTAGACAGTTAAAACTTTTATTCAGTGGGTAAAGATTTTATTAACCAATCATTTGAATCACAGTTAAGGATCAGACCTCACATAAAAGTCTATAAAAGTATTAATATTCAGATTAAGTTCGATTGATATAAGTATTGATAAGTTACTTGGAAGTTGGTTCGTATCACGACTTGATCTAATACAAAAAGAGGCATTTTTTTTCCTCATTGGCAGCAGACACACGGCTTCTTGGACATTTCTAATTGGACAACGTATCTACTTATGTTAGTGTTATTGTATTATTCTTTTTCTCAAACATGCTTAGAAATTTGAGCATTATTTTGACAACCTTCTTTTAGATAAATCGAACTTGCTGTACTAGTCACGAAGCGGTCGGCAATAGTTGTATGAAAATCCGAAAATCCATATTCTGTCGTGTTTAGCGGCCAAATAAATTACTATGTAAATTTGTCGTGAAATTTAAAAATGGAACGATCTTCTACTCCCCAAAATGGCGACCAAAGAGGTAACTTATCAAAGGTTTAATTTAAATTTCGAACTGGCTTGCACATAGAAAGCTGTTAGGTGAAAAAAATACTTAAATTTTAAGAATTGTACATTCAATAATTGTGTTTTCAAATAAAAGTTCTGAATTGTACTACTTAAATTAATTTCCGCGCATTATTTGCGAAAAGTACCTACTTGATACAAGCCTTGGCCGCAACTATAGGCTTTGATGAACTTACATTCACATTCTTACATTCTTGCCGGCCGCTGCAGTAATGTACTATTTTTTTCCTTGTTTTTCCTATATAGTGTGTAAAATGTTGTTTTTTTCTTTTGTGTCTTTATTACGCTATTGTTTTCACCGCGCAGGTCATTTCTTTGCGCAGTGGGATTTCGATGCCGATTACGACGGTAGATGCGCGGTAACTCCGCTGGATGAATAAAAAGGAAAAATAACTTATTTCGAACATTAGCTCTCCATATTCTCTGTCAAGAAATACAAGTGAAAGATACGTTAATTCGTTACCGAAAGAAGAAAATGGGCGATGCGGAATCGTACTCGGGTGTGACGTCAACACAGAGCACTCGCGGTGTCAGCACGGTGTCGTCTTCGTTTGTTTTGCGGAGCGTTTTAAATGACGTCACTTGATTGTTAGCGGGTCTCAATATTTTTCGTAAGTTTAAGACGGCGATAGATGATAATTATCGGTCCTTGTCCGATTGCATATAAATGAGCAAGATGGAATTGCATTAACGAAGATTAAAATAATATTTGTTTTTAAATGCGATGAAGAGGTTCTAGGTATTGTATTTTCGAATAATTTGATGTCTATAAGAAAATATAGCGGTTAAGAATTTAGAAGAAAAATTAATTTATTTTGTAAAACAGGGGTAATTTTGCCTGTATAATAGTGGTATTTAAAGTTATTTTTTATTGTTTTTGAAATGAAGGGGACACTTCTTGTATCATGTACAATAACATAATACATTGTTTAAAGATCTATTTGATACCGGTTATGAAGAAAAATATTCAATCGGAAGGGATTTCACATCAGTCGCGTCCTGTAAAATCAAAACTCACAGAGCACGGCATAAGTGGCTGGACAGGGCTTAGATACTGTCAAATAAAACCGGCCGCTTAAGACCGGGATACATACCTTCTGTTGACCTCCAAACTTCATTTTGAAGATGGCAGGCACCCCCTGATGATGAAAATCAAAACGAATAGGTAGGTTTTTTGACAAACAACAAAAACTTGTGTATTACATATTTACACATTTTCCCGGGTCTTAATCGCGTGAAATTCAACTTTTTAAATTTTCCACGCGCGCAATGTTGCACGCGCCTCGAATCTTTTCAACAGAACGCCACTACTATCCAAGGATAGTTCGTGAAGCTGTCGAAATCAAAAAACACGACAATTTCAACCGGGAAAGTGGTTATAGGCTGTCGTCTACGTGGAATCCGGTAATTAAGATTTGCAAGTGTCGCGATAATAATCCGATTAAATCTTCGGATGTGATCTGAAATGATCGAAACGTCGAGTTAAGGAAAATTTAAAAAGTTGTATTTCACGCGATTAATTAAGACCCTGGAAAATGTGTAAATATGAGTTCCAATCGTGTTAGTTTAAAAAGTTTATTAGTGTATTACGTATACTAGTATACATAGTGTATAATACATTCAAGTTTTACTGTAACAAATTTTCAAACGATTTGGCATAGGTACCCATTCACATTCTTCATCCTACCCAGAACCGCTCGTTTGAAAGGTTTATGTTAAAATATCTTGACGCTACCATATCAACACGTCTACAGTAGCTAAAACTGTTCGATCTAACGTTAACAAAAGGTGTCGAAATAGAATTCTCTTGTAGGTATCTCTCTTTATATTGTTTGATTGATCGACTGATGATGTCTATTGAGTTTATTGTTTACTGAACATTGACGCAATTCGCATTTTATTGTTGAAAATTCAAAGGACATTTTTAAGTGACATCTACATTACTAAATTATTGGCACGAGTAGGTATAAGGAAACAGGATGTGTGCAGTGGTATGTATTGGAAAGTCCATTGTAGAAAAGCAGCCTCACAGCTGTAATTACCTACTGGAAGAAACTGTCAAAGTCAGCAAATACCTATTGAAGAAACTTTATCAAAGAGGTATCGGTGTGTCTTTCGCAACTTTTTTTGTGATAGATAATTACTCTACAATGCATTTTGTTTCGTTTGTTTTGTTTCCTTTTGGATATATTTTTAAAGTGTTTCCTGCGCTTGGATGACTACAGTTAAAGAAATATCTTCCTAAAAAAGTTTTTTTTTAAATTTATGTTTTTTTTAACTAAAATGCCTGGAATATGCAAAACGTCGGCCACGAAAGTGTCTATTCACAGCTGCACGTACAGTCGGCAAAAAAGTGGTTACCCACCTATGCTCCTAAGAATTAGAACATTTATTTATTAACTATTTTTTCTTATCAAAGTTTGCTTATTTATTAGTTCCGTTGACAAACAGTTGTATGTATTATGTACGTATATTTAAACTGCATGTGTCACGGTCGGTGGAAGTAGGAAGAACAATGCACTATAAGATCACAGGTTATCGGGCTAATTAGAACGGTACGATAAAAATTAAAATGAAATAAAAAAGTTAAAAGTTGTCAATATATCACGTTTACGGGAATAGATATAGAAAATATAATAGAAATATAGAAAAGGATAGGTGTATAGGCAGTAATCTAATCTAGCTAAGCCAGATTTCAGCTAATTGAAAAAAAAAACAACAAATTATTACGTAAGGTCCAGCAGGGACATACAACAACAATTAAAATGAAATAAAAAAGTTAAAATTATCAATATGTCACGTTTACGGGAATAGATATAAAAATATAATAGAATTAAAGAATAGATATAAAAAAGGATAGGTGTATAGGCAGTAATCTAATCTAGCTAAGCCAGATTTCAGCTAATTGAAGAAAAAAAAACAAATTACTTAAGGTCCCTGCTTTACCTTACGTAATTTGTTTTTTCAATCTCGACTTTGGGAAATTTCGACTATTCTTAATAACCTCTGCATTTTACTTAATCTAAAAAGTGCCACCGAATAGCGCAAAGGCAGTTTCATACATTTCTACATAGATGGCACTGTTTCATAAATTTCTACTCAAGTTATTAAGAATAGTCGCAATTTCCCGTAGTCGAGATTGCGGCGCTGGACCTTATGTTATTGATATTATACTAATAAACATAAAGGTGAAAGTTCGTGTGTAAGTATGTAGGTAAGTGAATAGTGAGTGAGTAAGTAAATAGTGAGTGAGTAAGTATATAAACGAGTATGTTTGTTACTCCTTCATGCAAAAACTATTGAACCGATTGCAATAAAACTTAGTATGCTTATAGCTGGTGTTAATAAAAACCCATTATGCTATACTACATAGGTATTTTACCCCGATATTCCAGTGGGATCGGGACTTATGCGAGTAAAACCGTGTAAATAGGTTTACAATGTATTGAATGATATTGGTCCGGAGCATTTTGTTGTGGTTGGATAAAATTATTATCCTCTATTAGTGTTACCAACATCAAATTAAAATATGTTACAAATTCGAAAGAAACAAACCGAAAAGTTCTAATTTTAATCCGTTGTTTGTTACAAACAGCAATAATTTTCATTGGAACGTGCTCTAAAAGGAAATAGGAGTACCTATAACATTCTATAACGTTCCAAATGGAACGATTTGGTAAACAAATTAAACTATTTTGTACATAAAAACAACTATTTATCGCCTATATCTGTGTTTTCGACCACGACGATTGGATGATGTTTTTTTTTGTTTTATTTTTTAACTTTCTGCAGTATAAATAAAACGTTAGTAACCTAAAGTTTGGAGTTAAAACCATGGCAAAAGTTTTTTTTTTTTGTTTATTTTTTTAAAACTACTTTTATCGTCTTTTGATGTTGTTCTAATGATCTCTTTCAATAATTTAACGTTACTTAATATAACATTTACGCAGAACGTACTTGGATTCGCATGGAATTTATAAATACTTTAAAATCCTAATAACCTCATTAGTAAACGTAGAGTTAGGTCAGAATATTGAGACGAAATAATAAGAATATGCTCTGTCTTTTTTCGTGACAAAAATTTTCAAACTTGACTGACAGAAACAAAAAGTCTTAAAATTATTCCGAACTTATTTCATATTTATTAATAAAATGCTATAAAAGTATATTCGTTTGTCTGACCATCAATACACGCTTAAACCAGTGGTCGTACCTGTCAAGAAAATGAACTAAATTGCAATAAAAAAATCCTTAACATCAATTTTTAGTTTTACACATGTGTGACGGGTTATTAAAAAAAAAAAGAACATTTCGAAAGTGGAATAAACTATGATTGCGTGTAACATAATAGCGGATAGCTCAATACTTCAAAGGTCAACATAAATATGTGACAAACGTACCATTTTGTTTCTAATTAACATAGATAGAATCGAATACGCGTAGTGGAATGTTCGAAGCGAAGTGAAGCTACAAAGTTGCTGGCCATTATAGGTAGGTAGGTACTTTACTTAGTGAGTGGTTTCTAAGTGTCCCTAATAAGTTTGCATCGTCTTCAGTGCTTATTAGTTTTTTTTGGCATTTAGTTATACCCTACGAACACGGAATGTACTATAGGGACTTGATATAATCTATATCTATACTTATAATAAAGAAAGAGAGGACAAAAAGGTTGTACTTGGAAGTAAATTAAAAAAAAAGTGGTCTATGAGACTTCGGAAAAGTAGTATAATAAAATTATATATAATTTTTAAAATGCATGCCTGTCTGTCAACCGACAATTCAATTTCAATTCATTCAATCAATTACATCTTTTTTGTTCCTTATACAATTGAAAACTGCTTATCTGATTGAATCTGGTTCTCAATATCGAATAGTTCTATTTTCGAGGAACGTCGTGGTCCAATTCCATACTTAACATCGAAATCCAATTAGTAAAAACCGATAGTAATGAACGAAAAAGTCTTTCTACGCAGACGATGTAGCGGGTAACAGCTAGTTTTTAAATAAAATACTTCGCTTAATTACGCGAATGAATTAGACAGGTCATCAAAAGGGATTCTGAAATTTAAAATGCACAAGTTAGTAATTCATAGTTTTTATTTGCCGCACGTAGTTACTGATAAGTCGCGACTAAATTGCGTCACTACCTCCATTGCGATTTATCAGCCTTACAAGCCAGCGCGTTGATCTTAAAACTTACATATATTCTTTTTAGGTATTACTTGTTACACCAACATATATAATATTATTAAAATATGAAATATCTAATTTACTAGAAATATTTTAAAGGAAAATTCATCTTCAAAAATTAACTTGCGGTGAGATTTGAACTCGCGTCCTTGGATCAGTACCCCAGTGCCTTAACCGCTCGCTTAATTTTTCAAGTAAAATATGCCTTGAGCAATAAAAAAACAAATTACGAAATATACTTAGCTAATTTAGTTAGAAACTTTATCATATAAATGAAATTAAAAAATGAACCCTCTATGCCCCCCCCACCTAGGGCCACGTGTCGTTTAGGGCAACTAGGGCTAAATTAATAGATCTAGACAGGTCTCTATGAAAGACTAAAAAGAGAAAGGTCGCCTGATGTTGATTTAATTCAAACTCATCTCTGACGGACAAACATCACCAGTATCAAAGTCAAATTATCGGTAACATTACCCACACATCTTAAAAAAAGACGAATTAAAATTCAAACGTCATCGTTAGAATACCCACCATCTAGGTAATCTAAGGCTAAATCTTTATACCATAAATTTGTAAAAAGCTATAAAATTTAAAAATGTATCCAACTATCCAACCATGAATGAGCAAGTAGTCGGGTGTCTACTTAGGCACGTACTATTGGGCAGTCAGTGCGTCTGCTTAAAAGTTTATAAGCCCTTTTAACGAGATTGGTAAAGGTTTAACTTTAAGGGAACAAACTCCGTACAAAGGGTATAAAAACCTACCTGAATTATTCAACATAACAAAATTTCCTGTTAGCTATACAATTTCTTTCTGAATCTCAATTGATTTGAACTTCGAACTAAGTTGAGAATTATGGCTGATTTATACGTGGCCAGTGACATGTCAGTAGGTGGGTACAGTTGGTATTGAAGTACCAACCTAAGAGTACAAAGAGCTCCAATCTAATGAATTTGGGCAAAAGTTATACTGAACTAAGTTATGCCTGGTCAGTAATTGGACCCGGATTAGAATTTGGTGGTCTTTTACGATATGCCCATCGTAAAAGACCACCAGAAGGAGTTTCTTGGGAGGGTTGCTTAGGCGGTGGATTGTTATCATATCACCCACGGGCCTAAGTCGTAATGTCAAGCGGACTAATTCGTGTATCAATACGGAGTTCGGTGCAATAACTAAGGAAGTCGGGTCTAATCTAATGAATTGGGGCAAAAGTTATACTGAACTAAGTTATGCCTGGTCAGTAATTGGACCCAGTTGAAGCCGGCCGGGTTATTGAAACTGGTGGTCGTTGCAATCGGTTTGTGTACCTCCTGGAACAAGGGACTAGCTGACTAGTCCAACATAACATGGGATTATGCCAATTTTGAAAAAAGTTATGGCGATTTTCCCACTAACATTTCTAATCCTGGTTCAATTGAACTGTAATTGAAAACGCGAATTCAAATTTGGTCCGATATGCCCATCGTAAAAGACCACCAGAAGGAGTTTCTTGGGAGGGTTGCTTAGGCGGCGGATTGTTATCATATCACCCACGGGCCTAAGTCGTAATGTCAAGCGGACTCATTCGTGTATCAATACGGAGTTCGGTGCAATCACTAAGGAAGTCGGGTCTGTTTTTGGTGTACTACCCTCTTCAAGATGAGCATACTGCATCTTAGACCATGAGAATATCATCACTTACCTACCATCATGTGCGATAGTCATTAAACGCTCATATTTATACAGTTAATAAAAAAACCAGACCCCATTTGACTTCCCGTTTTCAGTTAGGTACAGTTCAATTGAACCAGGATTAGAAATGTTAGTGGGGAAATCGCCATAACTTTTTTGGAAATTGGTATAATCCCACCATGTTATGTTGGACTAGTCAGCTAGTCCCTTGTTCCAGGAGGTACACAAACCGACTGCAACGACCACCAGTTTCAATAACCCGGCCGGCTCCAACTGGGTCCAGTTACTGACCCCGTGTATACCAGGCATAACTTAGTTCAGTATAACTTTTCAATTCATTAGATTGGAGCTCTTTGTACTCTTCTTATTGATTATTTTATCACTCAGTTTGTTTGAGAAAGGCGAGTGCCTAATATTTTTGTTCCTAAGTATTTTTTACTAGTCTATTGCATCATGAAAGTTTTACTATAGGTTTGTCGGTTCGTATACTTAAGGCCCCATACTCACCTAATGACATGACAGAGATAGGGCTAGCAAATTTCAGACACCTATGTAAAAGAAGGACGTAAGATGCGACTATATACGCAATCAAAAAATAAACAATTTTCTTTCTTTCTTTCTTCTTTCAATATTTTAGTGAGTAAATTCGAACAATTCCTAATAAAAAAGACCCCCAAATTGTACTCGCCAGGGAATATAAATCGGGAAGTACAGGATTAAAAAGTTAAAATTTATAAGCATTTAAAAGTTAGTTCCTTGGACCTATTATAGCGCCTTCTAATCGCCTATTTAAGCTCTAATTGAGGCCAAAATTCAATTAACCAGTCACGATCATCAGCTATATCAGGAGTAATTAACTCCGTCTTTCACCGTATATTCAGATTCTGTTCAATAACGGTAATGGACAAGGATATCGTTAAAATTCGTAAAAACTCCGTCATAAAAGCACATAAAAGCTACATTTGCATAATTGCTGTCCAATGGGTAGAGGGCTCGTGATCTGTATTCTGAATTTTGTTTCGATCGTGACCTATTTGCGTTTATGGCTTGGCTAGGTAGGTTTAAATTATGTGTACCCTTGATAAACGTTGTCTAACGTCCGATTAGATATATCATGTTTTGTTTGTGGTTGGCTGTGAAAGTTCTTATATCGTTTTTGAGCTTACAAAAAGTTTAAATAATAGGTAAGCACACATTCAGAAATAAATAAATATAATTAAATAAATTCTGTGACCAACACACAACGCCATCTAGCCTCGTGGTATGCTGCTAAGCTTGTGTTATGGTGACTAGACAGCGGATATTATACTACTTATATATACTTTTCTTTTGTAAATACATACATTTATACATAGAAAAACACCAAGACCAGGTACAAATATCTATTTTTAAGCATAAATATTTGCACCCAGCGGGAGTCGAGCCCGCAACCTTCTGCATTGCAGCCAAGCGTTCGCCCGACGCGCCACAGAGGTCGTCACGATGATAAAGATAATGATGGTGATGATGATGAAGCTGATGATAATGATGATGTCCTTCGAAGCGTATGTATGTATCCATCAACGTCGAAGCTATTATATTTCTAAATTAAGCGAGCGAATTAAGTTCGCAAAACCAGTTTGGTTTTAAAAGTCCTGTTGCGGAGGTGATAGTGCAAGTTCAAAAAGCAGCATTATAATCTGCCCTATACTATAACTGTACGGTGGCTGATTTGATGGCAGCAAATAGCAAAACCAGAGCCTTGCGGTATGCGGGAAGATCTAACGTGGTCAAAAAAATGCCTTCGACACGATGGAGGAAAATATGTCAAAGGAAATGGCGATGCTGCGGCGACGCGCCCTTAGTTATCAGTGTTCGTATAGCTAGGAAAAACGTGCATTTTACTTTCTCTAAGTACCCCCTACAAAGCAAAGCCGTAAGCGATCCAATTACAGAAGATATGATTAAACAAATGACCGCTTAGTAGAGCCGCCAAACAATTGAATGGAATAGGATTGTTTGTCGTGATGTTCACTTTAGAGACCACACGCACTTCTGTTGCGTTTATTATGGGGTTATCTGGCTGTCAAACTTTAATGATAATTAGTAGAGACGGGCCGACTATGGTTTTGTCGACTAGCCGTAGACCTTAAAAAGGTTCCTTCAGCAATTCTGCTAGCAATATTGCTTTTTAACAGATTCACAATTGTCATAGAACTAAGCCGTGAGAATCAGGTGCACATTTATCGCCTATAAGGAAGCTTTTTAAGTCTACAGATTAGCTGACTAGTCGGTTTTAAAACTGCCGACAAATATGATGATTTGCATTGTCAACTAGAAATTCGTGTTATTCGTCATCAAAACTGCTTACCAAACAATAGTTGAACCGTTTTCGAAATAATAAAATAGGGCTGATACATGTTAAGACATTTATAGTGCGCCCTCGATGTGAGTTTTTTTAAGTTTTTCAACTACCCATGCACTTTCTAACTGCACTACTTCCTGAATAGTCGGCCCATCTATCTATTACTTATAATAAAGGAAGAAAGGACAAAAAATCTCTACTTGAAAGTAAATTAAAAAAAAGTGATCAGGGGACTAAGGATAAGTAGTAGAACAAATTTATATAATTTTTAAAATTCATGTCCGTCTGTCTGTTTTTCTGTCTGTTCCATATACGATTAAAAACTACTAATCCGATTGAAATCTGGTTTTCAATATTGGATAGTTCTATTTTCGAGAAATGTCGAGGTATATTTTGCATCGAAATCCAATTAGTAAAACCCGAGTAATGAACGAATAAGTGCAACCGCTCGAGAACCGCTCGGCCGCCAGCGCACGTGACAACTGACAAACAATTTTTCACTTCCGCGGGTGAAACCGCGGGGCGCAGCTAGTCACTAATAATTAGAGTTTATTAGGTTCGGATGAAGTAAACAGATGGTTGGTTTTAAATCCGTGTCACGTAATAACATTTTATTAGGTTTATAATACTTACCACAATGTCTATGAATGACCAGTGACTGTGCGTAGAGTCCCAGAAATTCTCACTAAGCTTATAATTGGTTGAACTAGGATTTAAATTACAATTTGTATTATTGTACTTACCTACCATGTTAGTATGACATGAATGCACGGTTTATTCCCCCTATTGTTTGGTTCCCTACGCTACTTCGAAACACTATCCAACAATATCCGTGTAAAATTTAAGTCCTCTAACTCGGCTTGTTTTATTGCCGCAGTGAACTTTCAAGTTGTACTAACTACCTCTTACTTCTATAGTCACATGTGTCAAGTAAATGAAAAAAGGTTGCGTGTTTGGAAATGACATTTGTTACGTAAAACGAGCCTTCGGTACTGCGAGCTTCGGTCAAACAATTTTCGGTGAAATGAACCATAGGAGAAATGAACAATCGGGGAAACAACTATTCGGTAAAACAATCTATCTACTTTATTATAGATATTCCCGCGGAAACGGGACTTACGCGGGTAAAACCGCAGGACGCAGCTAGTATTATCATAAATGTGAAAGTGTGTGTGTTTAGATGTTTCAATGTTTGTTACTAAATCACGCAAATACTACTGAACCGATTGCGATGAAACTTGGAATAACACAAAGGCTATTTTATATCCAAATATTCCCGCGTGAACGGGACTTAAGCGGTTGAAACCGCGGGGCGCAGCTATTATTTCATAAGATTTAATACCTGTCTTAAGAAATGATCGGCCATAAAATGTTTTAATAAGATTAAAAGCTTTCAACTGTATGATAGAGATATTGAAATCTCATAAAATATAATAGATCGATTTGTTTAAATGCTTTTATATATATAGTTATTGAGTATAAGTATAGATCGATAGATAAGTATAGATAATTGGTTGCAAAAGTGGCGTAATAATAATATTTTAGCCTCAAAATAATTTACCAAAACCCTCCTTTTACATTGTTGGTTTCAATATAGTAGATAAAAACATACTAACAAACATAATAATTATAATTAACATCCCATTTTCTGTTTGTACGCACACTAATTAATTTAATGAAACTTTCTTCTCGTAATCATCTTCAGAAATATTCAAGTGCCACATGTTATTAATACAAAAGTTATCTAATTTCCTACGGAATAAGGTACAATTTTCAGTGAAGGGTAAGATTATTAAAGGACAAAAGGGAGTAGAATTACATCATCATATTACTTACACAAAAAGTTTGTCTCTTTATCTACTATATTTTTACCAAAGACATGTTACATCTTCGTTCAACAGAACCATTTTGATATTTCAAAGCAAAAACTACCTTAACTTTAGAGCAACAAGATTTAAATTGACCTTTCAAAAGTTGTCAAGTGTGCTCAATCTTCTAGGAGTTCGCTCCTAGAAGATTGAGCACATAATTTTTTTTTAAAGAGCATTTAGATTAATTTAAATTTTGTTCTCTAAGGTTAAGGTATTTTTTGCTTTGAAATATCAAAACGGTTCAGTTGAACCCAGTTGGTTCCAGTCTGTCCTTATCTAACTAACCGACGAACACTAAAGTGAGAAAAGGACAGATTGGGATCTCTCTAACATCAAGCGGGACCGTTTTTTTTTGACTAAGTAAGCTTTCTAGTTAGGTTCCTATCTCTATGATTTTGACCGCGTCTTAAGGGAAAGGATTGATAAACTAAAAACTTATTCTAGTTTACTATGGGTCTAGCTCGAGTTGCGATGCGTCGCGAACGTCTCATAAGCGCCAGAACAGTAGGTATTTCTCGTTTAATATTAGTTTTACCTAATACTAGCTGCGCCCCGCGGTTTCACCCGCATAAGTCCCGTTCTCGAATATCAGGATAAAAAGTAGCCTTTGTGTTATTCCCGGTATCCAGCTACCTATATTCCAAGTTTCATCCAAATCCGTTCAGCCGTTTTTGCTTGATTGAGTAACAAACATCATAATATCCAAACACACACACACTTTCACATTTATAATATTAGTAGGATTATAAACGCGAAACTTTATATGTATGTCTGTATGTGACTTTGTTACTCTTTCACGCAAAAACGACTGAACAAATAGCGATGAATATAGGTAGCTGGATACCGGGAATAACACATAGGCTACTTTCTATCCCGATATTCCGCGGGAACGGGAACGGGACTTACGCGGGTGAAACCGCGGGGCGCAGCTCGTTGAATATAAAAAGAAAACAAACTAGGACTAGTCATTTAGTTTATTTACACACCTACTGCTCTACAAAGTTACTTTATTTGACCAAAAAGGTCAACGTAAAGCGACTCTTTATTCCCTAGGTGCATAAAGTGCACATTATGCACCTTTTTTTTTCATCAGCTAAGGCCGATGTGTGGTTTCGTCATTTTGATGTAACATTGTTAAATTTAATTAATATAAAGCTGTCAATATATTTCATAGACGTAGCATTAATTTATTTTTTTGTTGTTAGTTAAATGCTTATTTTTGTAGCCCTTTTATTGTCACGCAGTAGATGTGTAAAGTGTATCTTGGGCGCTTGAATCCCACGCTTCACTCAGGATTCTAGGTACATAACTCCTTCGCTTCGCTCAGGAGTTAAGTTTTTAACACCCTCGCTTCGCTCAGGAGTTAAGTTTTTAACACCCTCGCTTCGCTCAGGAGTTAAGTTTTTAACACCCTCGCTGCGCTCGGGAGTTAACCCTATAGAGTCCTTCGTACGCTTTTGATTCAATATGACGCCCGCTATATAAGACAGGACTTTAGTACCTCGGTGCATAAACTACTATTAAATCACGAAAAGTTACATCGGGAAATACGAATTCCCATAATGCTGGTCAAAAAACAATTACTTCCAATATTTCGAGTAAAAAACACAAAGCCATTAGGACGTGTGAAACCGCAGCGCGTAGCTAGACTTCCCTAATAACAGTCACGTCTTTTAACATCCATGCCAAGTCCATTGCCGTCTCCGGTTCACGTTCATAAATAAAATCCTCTATTGAACCGTCAATGGTATGATAATACCGCTTTACTGTCTCCATTGTTATTTGATTTATGAGTTAGTAGTAATATGAGATGAAAGGGGCGTTATCTGTTGGTCTTTTGTAATGTTTCTAGTTGAAAGGTTACTTGTGTTATCGTTGGTCAGAATTGTGAAAGTTAGGACATTGGGAGCACTATTGTAGAGGTACCAAATAAAATAGGTAAATGGCGTTGTTGTAATTCGTTTAAAAACAATTCGTCAATAACTATAATTGGTGGCGTGGCCTTACTTTATACAAGGTGTAACGGGTATGCCCTTTTAAGCCGAAAGGGGGTAGTTCTAGACGTCTACGTGAACAACTTTTGTTCTACGACTTTTGAAAATTCGAAGTACTTTTCGAAAAATTTAGGTGTAAAGTTTACTTGAAAATCAGCTGTTTCTGAGAGTTCGAGGTCATTGACCTTATGTTGTCCTTTTATTTAGTTTGATGGTTTACAATCAAAACTTCAATTATCTTTATTTTCAAATTCAGCGGTTTTTTCAGTGAAACATAATCTCAAAATTAAAAAAAAAAAAGTTTGAATTTTCAAAACTCGTAGAACAAAAGTTGTTCACCTAGACGTCTAGAACAACCGCCTTTCGTTTAAAAGGGCATACCCGTTCCACCTTGTATATAAACCCACTCATTGTACCACACTAGTTTAAGTTTGTGTGTTTATATTATTTGTTTAATTTGAGTTTTGGCAGGTGTAGGTACAATAAAGTATTTATTCATTCATTCATTTTCTGGTGGTTTATAAATAACTTCGAGAACGTCAATAATTTTTTAACCTTCACAAACCCGATGCCATTTTTGTGACAGAAAAACATAAAAATAGATTGTGAAATACAGTGTCGAATCGTGTTTTGGTCTAATTTTCCACAGACGGTTTTAGACCTAGTTCTTTGTTGCTGGCAATTTGCTGCTTCACTTATAAAATATATTACTTACACATGACTAAGTTATGAGACGTTTGTCTCTGTCTGTCAACTTTGAAACTTCATGTGACAGTAAAAGACAAACGATGCATAGTTACGCAGCGCATTAATTAGCGTTTATAATTAAGAGGGTTCAATTGTAGTTGTTTCGCCCGCGAATAGATTTTTGTTATTTGAAACTACATAATGCAAAATTACCTACTTTAATTTCAACCGTAGATCAAAATAAAGTTTTCAATTAAATAAATTCGTGTGAAACTAATCAAGTGTACCTATTCTAGGCTGTCATAAATGGTAATGTCACACGCATGAGGTAGGTACTTCAAAGTAACAGTTCTCTCTGCGCATGAGTGCATGCCTTAAACGTATACATTGATTGAGATGATAAAAGCTGTGGGTAAAGGTCACACAACTGTTCAATTAGTGTAGAACTGTTTGTGTTTGTAGTTTCTGCCACGTAAAAAAAAACCATTAATGGTAGATGGGCTTTATCGCCAAAATGTCATGGAATGTCTCATGAATATATAGTTACAAATGATTAACACTGTTGTGATATAATAGAAGTGTAGAGAGCTATTATTGATTAGTTCTTAATGACTAAGTTAATAGATCTATAAAACAAATTAATAAAATTAATGCCGGAAAGGAAAGTCATGCACACTGTCCGCTTTTTTGTCAGGACCGAGGAAGCACAAAAAAAACACTGCTTGAATTTAGATTTGAGTGAGTAATCTGAGATTTGAAATCTTTGCATGGTCAAAACACAACGTCCAATGAGCACTGCTGTCAAAATCCAGAAGAGCAATTAATTACGTAGGTTGCAATTTTGTAACTTTAACAACTACTTAGGTTAACTCACCTAGCTGAACTCAATTAGAGAAGTACTAAGGCAGGTACGGACAAAAATTGTGTAAAACTAGATCGAGTTCTAGAAAATACCTATAAAAATAGGTGCCTAAATATACCTAGCTGGGTAGTTACACGTTTCAAATCTCAATTAACCCGAGACCGTTTATTTCTGTCGTGTCTCGTCTATTTTTCGAAGTCAAAGTGACATTTGTTTTCAAAAACAAGGTAATATATTGTTCACGTTTGTTTCCACTTGGCTTTAGCGTGTAACGTGTTAAAAGTTTATTAATATAAATGTGTAAGTATTCATAATAATTAATGATCCTCAAAGTTCTGTTTTCATAACAAAGTTACAAGAGGTGTCAGATATTTGTCAAAACGTGGTTGAAATTAACATGGTGTTTTAGAATGGTGTTTTAATTTACAGAGATCACTAGTATTTCAGTGATGTGTCATAAGAAAATAAACATTTAGTTTTAGACGCTCCTGCTTGATTTTTCATGGTTACAAAAAGTTTGGTTAAATTTCTTTGAGTTTGAAGCGAGAGCTTAGAGTGTTTTATGTAAATTTTTGAACTATATATATTTTTTTATTACTTATATCTTATCTTACTGATAATATAAACGCAAAAGTTTGTATTTATGTAACATTGTTACTCAATGACGCAAAAACTACTGAACCGATTGCGATAAAACTTAGAATATAGGATTTGTTTATCCCGATATTCTTGCGGGAACAGGAATTACGCGGATGAAACAGCGGGGCGCAGCTGGTAATCAAATAAATCTGTTATTTTCTTTCAATCAATAACGTTTTAGAATAGAAATATCTTATATAAATATTAACTTTATTTGATGAAGGGGAGTTTACCTTCGATTCTCATTTAGGTCTAATCCGGATCCATTTAAATGTAATTTCCTTTTGTGAAGGTTGTTTTCTTTCAATAACCCATTTGGGTTTTCTGAGAGCGCTGGAAATTGGTCTAATCGTTGCTTTCTGTTGTCACGCTATCTACAGCAAGTACCTACTATGAATTTTAGTAATTTTCTACTTTTGGAATTGGTTTTGAAATTGTTGTTTTATTTTCTTTACGCTTATTGTTGTTTTTACAATTAAAATAATATAAAATTACAAAATTAAAATCAAATTAGAACAGACACACAAAAATAACTTAAAATCAAAAGCTTAAAAACTAAACACACTATTTTATTAACTCAGATTTTTTGTTTCTATAGACATTTTTTTAAGTTTTTGCTCGATTGAACTCCCACCGCACCGTACTGTCAAATTATGTACAAACTATAACTCGTATATGTATTCTGTGGCCAAACGCCACAGAATACTGCATAATAGTTGCATATATTATTAACTAGCTGCGCCCCGCGGTTTCACCCGCGTAAGTCCCGTTCCCGTTCCCGTTTCCGCGGGGATTAAAAGTATCCTATGTCCTTCTCCTGGTTCTAAGCTACCTCCCCACCAATTTTCAGACAAATCGATTTAGCCGTTCTTGAGTTATAAATGGTGTAACTAACACGACTTTCTTTTATATATATATACAATTTGTAAGGGGTATGCCCTTTTAATCCGAAAGGGGGTTGTTCTAGACGTCTAGGCGAACAACTTTTGTTCTACGACTTTTGAAAATTCAAACGTTTTTTTTGAAAATTTTGAGATTATGTTTCACTGAAAAAACAGCTGCTTTTGGAAATAAAGGTAATTGAAGTGTTGATTGCAAACCATCAAACTAAATAAAAGGACAACATAAGGCCAATGACCTCGAACTCTCAGAAACAGCTGATTTTCAAGTAAACTTTACACCTTAATTTTTGGAATAGTACTTCGAATTTCCAAAAGTCGTAAAACAAAAGTTGTTCGTCTAGACGTCTAGAACAACCCAAATTGTATATATCTTATACAAGGTGTAACAGGTAAGCCCTTTTAATCCGAAGGGGGGTTGTTCTAGACGTCTAGACGAACAACTTTTGTTCTACGACTTTTTAAAATTCAAATTTTTTTTTTGGAAATTTTGAGATTATTTTTCCCTGAAAAAACAGCTGCTTTTGAAAATAAAGGTAATTGAAATTTTGATTGTAGTAGACCAAACTAAATGAAAGGACAACATAAGGTCAATGACCTCGAATTCTCAGAAACAGCTGATTTTCAAGTAAACTTTACACCTAAATTTTTCAAAAAGTACTTCGAATTTTCAAAAGTCGTAAAACAAAAGTTGTTCGCCTAGACGTCTAGAACAACCCCTTGTCGGATTAAAAGGGCTTACCTGTTACACCTTGTATAAGAAGATATAGATAGATATAGATTACTAATGTCATTGTTGCGTCGTCGGTGCGGTTCGGTCGTCTGTTACGGCAATGCCACATCGATTTTTTTATATATTTGTGTCCAAGTACAGACAGTCATTTCTCTTCTTTTCGCGTAGTAGGTAGGTACGTCACACCAGCTTACCTACCTAGAGTTTGTAGGTCGCCCTAAGCCCTACTAAGGTCTCAAACTTGACCTAGCGCCTGGTATCGGAGACAACCTACATACATACAATCCGCGCTACCATCATCGTTTGTCGTTGCTATGTTGTCCTTTTGTCGTTCAAAAACATAAGGCAAATTTTAAATTAAAAAATACCCCGATTACTTTTAAAAACCTTAGACTTTTTTTTTTTTTTTTTAGTTACCTATTTGATGTGTTTCTAATTTTTTTTAGCTGAACGATGAACTTATGAGACATCGTGGTAGGGCCCATTATTTCTGTTAAAGTATTTGGTAGGTGTGAAATTGATCGCAAATTGTGTGGTTTCAAATATACTCGTACAATACGACTGTTAGCACGAATCAGTTCAATCACGTGTCACCTACTTCGCCGTTTGTGGTCAGTGAGACCACATAATATTACGAGTATGTCGAAATAAGTCAACTTTCCTTGTGAAAGTAAGCGATTATAATGATTGCTTAATACAATAAGGCACTAGGGATTTTATGTAATTAGAAAACATACGTTTCTGAATTAAATGCTCACCTATGACGAATTATTGAGGCTATAGAAAACAATTTCTAATAGTACTCGAAAACTTCCATCGAAATTATTGAAAACATTAAAATCGAAAATTGAGTTTAATTTCGGAACTTGCAATATCAAAAATCTTGCCGTATCAGGTTTCTAACCCATGCCCCTTGCTTAATGGGTGAATGCTGTAACCACTAAGACACACTAGTATAGAACGCATTGAAAAATAAAAATAAGAACCAGCGACGCGAGTTCAAATCCGCCGCAAGTGGATTTTTGAAGATGACTTTTTCCTTTGAAATATTTCTAGTAAATATGCCTTGAGCAATAAAAACAAATTTACGAAATATTTTATAAGAACTATATAAAAAAAAATTCTACTAAAATTCGAATTTAGAAATCACGACTTTTATTTTTGCATAGGAAATAAAACACAATATTTACCGCTTTTTACTTGCGTACATACTAAGCTTTCGCTAACTTTTGCTTTTTCGAGGTTTCAACCTTGAAAAAGCTCAGTACTTTGTAATAATGCTCTCATGAAATAAAAGCGAGTAAAACCAATTAAATATTGTGTTTTATCACGCCTTTTGCTTATCGGTAGTACACCCTGCCACTGGACCACGTGATCTCTCATCTGCTCCCCTAGAACGGCCCTATTATAATTCTAAATCTACTCAACAACATTTGGACGCCTGTAGGCAGAATTTCTGTAACTTTATATTTTTGTAACACCTTATGTATACGAAATTCTTGACCAAATCAATTATCTTTATCTGTATCTTTAAAGACTACTGTGGGATTCAATTGAAGAAACTTGTAAAACACATCCGAACAAAAACCGTAAAAAAAACTAGTTTTTTCTCCTGAAAATAGCAGGCGTCTATTCATACCTATGTTTCAAATGGTATTATTTCGTTCCACTTAGCAAGTGGGCCTTACAATATGTAGGTATATATTAGTAGATATAGAAGCCTTAGGAAACATCATTGTCTAAGTGTGATCAGTATTATCGCCAAACCAGACGATCGAACTCGCACCGCATCGTACCGTCAAATTATGTACAGACTATTTATTGTGTTTCGTAATTTGTTTTTATTGCTCAAGGCATATTTTACTAGAAATATTTTAAAGGAAAAATTCATCTTCTTAAAAGTTCACTTGCGGCGAGATCCAGGGACGCGAATTCAAATCTTGCCGCAAATTAATTTTTCCTCTAAAATTTTTCTAGTAAAATTGGCTTTTGGTAATAAAAAAAATGATTAACGCGAAAGTTGTATGTAGGTATGTATATCTGTAATTGACTTTGTTACCCTTTCACGTAAAAACTACTGGACCGATTGCAATGAAACTTAGAATATAGGTAGCTGAATACCGGGAATAAGACGTAGGCTACTTTTTATCCCGATATTTCCTCGGGAGCAGGATTTCCGCATAAACCGCAGGGTGCAATTAGTACGTCATAATAGTTGTACATTATTTTTAATACTAATGTCAGTAGTGCGATGGTGGTGCGGCGCGGGGGTGCGGTTCGGTCGTCTAGTACTGCTATTTTACAAAAACAATAGTTTCTGAAACTTGTTCATTTCTCATACGATTGAGCACAAACTCTTCTTAAGGCTTCCTTATTGTGAGCAACTCTATAGCAGCGCTATATATAAAGTTTTCTCTTCTCAATTGATAGGCATACCTACCTATTATAATCTCATGTAATGTGTATTACAATGTATAGTACAATATGCTATCTTTTCTTACTAATATTACAAACGCGAAAATTTGCATGTATGTATGTATGTGACTTTGTTACTCTTTTACGCAAAAACTACTGAACCGATTGCGATGAAAGTTTGAATATAGGTAGCTGGAAACCTGGAATAACACAAAGGCTACTTTTTATCCCGATATTTCCTCAGAAACGGGATTCACGCGGGTGCAACCGCGGGAGCGCAGCTAGTCTTCCATATTTATAATATGACTAGCTGCGCCTCGCGGTTTCACCCGTGTAAATCCCGTTCCCGCGGGATTATTGTGATAAAAATGAAGTCACAAAATGGTTCAAAAAATATTCAGTGGTTTTAGCTTGCCGAAGTAGACAACAAACATGTCATTATACCAACGTAGATACTAACATAAAAACTTTTAGACAACTATTAGTAGAAAAATAGTTAAAAATGGAATGTTGAAGACGCCAGTACCCAGCACCTCTCAGCTGTTAAACTTTAATATCGCAGCATTTCGCAAGTTCTTCGCAACTTCTCTCGAACTTGTGTTATGCTCGGCTTCTAATGAAATTCTCACAACTTTTAAACTTTTTAAAGTCTGAAGCAACGAGCTCGAATATTTATGGAAATAGCAATCCTTTGAAAAAATGTTTTACGCAAACGGTGGTTGCGGGGACTAGAACGATGATTCGACCGCCAGTCTGTCACTAAAGATCGTCCGTCATTGGTCGATCCAAAGGTCGATCATACGTAATACTGTACGGAAGTCAGTGTGTGCATCTGCTGCTGTGTGACCGTGGAACATGTTTTTTTTTACAAAAGAAAAAGGTAATAATAGTAATTATTGATTTTGTAAGCAGATCAAATAGAAAGTTTATTTTTCGAATTTAATGGAGATTAGTTAGATCTCCATTGTATTTATTCCTCGTAGTTTATAATTATTATCTCACCTACACGTATGAGGCACACCTTTCTTTTAATGAAGCACTACTTTTGGGGTATTATAATAAATAATAATAAAATGAATATTGCACGACGTTCCCGTCAGCGCTATTTTGCCACAATTAAGCACTAGGCTTGTACTATAGGTGTTAGACAACGGATTTACTACATTTTATACTTTTTTTTGTAAATATATATACATACCTACATATGTTATATAGAAAACACCTAGAACCAGAAACAAACATTAATGGTTAGCAGAATTATTTGTTCCCGGCGGGAATCGAACCCGCAACCTTCTGGGGTGCAACCCGAGCTTCGCCCGCCCGCGCCACAGAGGCCGTATTCTATCCGCTATATCAAAATATAAAAGATAAATCACTGATTCACTGACTCATCATGAAATCTCAGAAATGACAGCTATTAGGAGTCCTAAACTTTTCACTAAGTGGTGGTGGTGCTCATTATAAACTACTTTTCTGAAAATTCGTTCAGGACATAGCCTAACTTTCATCCCGATCCAAAATCACGCATGCAGCCAAAGTTTTTAGTCTAATAAATCGGCTATAGAGAGTATTTCTACGCAGACGAAATAGCGGGTAACAGCTAGAAGTGTGAATATTAATTCTTCATGATACAACGACACAGAGGTAAATCGATTATTCCCAGCTGTCCCCTCTAGCCCTATCCCCCGGGGGGACAGCTGGGAATTATTTTCCCAGTTGTCACGGCAGGGGGACAGGTGGGAATCTATTCTCCCATTAGATACGTAGGTAAGTAAGTATTTGCCACCCAAAGTTTCATATCTGAAAAGAATATTGGACAGTGTTATACAAACACAGCCATAAATTCAATGTCAGTAAATGAACTTGGGTTTTGGCAGAGAGCCAAGTCTTTCAAGTATCAAGGACAAACAAAACATCGATTCATGTTCATCATATTCTTATACAAACAAATTTTGAAAATATATGAAAGAGATTATGATGATTTCTTGTTTATTATACTCGTATCCGAATAGTAAACAAACGCGGTTTCACCCGAATGAGTTTCATTCCGATCCGGTAGAGTTCTAGGGAAGTTTATTATTATTATTATAATATCTAACTAGTAGGGAAAGCCAGCGCAAGCACCAGACGGTTGATCGGTCCTCTCATGTTGGGATCATTTCACCCAGTTCCTCAAGACCATTTTAGGGTTTGCCTGGGGAGGGAAGCTTAAAACATATGCATGGCCTTTTTTATATAGACCACTAGCTGATTTCACTTAAGTCCTAAACCCACTTAAATCTTAATCCAACTTAAGTTCTTATCTTACTAAAGTCCTGATTACATTTAAGTACAATGCCTCTTAAGTCCTAATCCCACTTAAGTCCTGATTCCACTTAAGTCCTAAACCCACTTAAGTCTTAACCCAACTTAAGTTCTGATCTTACTAAAGTCCTGATTACATTTAAGTAAGTACAATACCTCTTAAGTCCTAATCCTACTTAAGTCCTGATCCCACTTAAGCCCTAATCCCACTTAAGTCCTAATCCCACTTAAGTTCCGATCCCAGATAAGTTCTAATCCTACTTAAGTTCTGGTCCCACTTAAGTCCTGATCCCACTTAAGCCCTAATCCCAATTAAGCCCTAATCCCACTTAAGTCCTAATTCCACTTAAGTTCCGATCCCAGTTAAGTTTTAATCCTACTTAAGTCCTGGTATCGCTTAAGGCGCTCATTTCAATATTTGTCTACAGCTTTTTGCGTGCCAAGTTTCATTGCAATCGGTTCAAACATTCTTGTTAACTTATTTAAAGACATACTTTTTTTAGTTAATTGTTATTTAAAACAAGCATTTGAAATGTTTTCCAGCTAGTAATTGTATTTGCTTTATACGTAAGCAAATTTTCTAAACATGTATTTAAAAGGAAAAAAAATTGAAAAACGGAAGGTGCTCATTTGTTCTGTGTGTAATTAAGTTCACTACGCTCCCTCAACAAATCACTTAACACTGAAAGAAACATATTCGAATCAATTATTGCTTCCCCAGTTAACTAACTATTAGATTAGTTGGCGAAAAGTTCTATATAACTACTAACATATCTGTGAAAACAACACCATAATACCATCAGCTACTTAAATTTAACCTTCTAATTAGGATCTTAGAATAAATTTTTCCTTAAACTTTATTTGGAAATAGCTGTGC
This sequence comes from Idaea dimidiata, assembly GCA_949358125.1. Classification (NCBI taxonomy): domain Eukaryota; kingdom Metazoa; phylum Arthropoda; class Insecta; order Lepidoptera; family Geometridae; genus Idaea; species Idaea dimidiata. The sequence goes on from OX442337.1 coordinate 14,448,922, forward strand.
CCCGCGGTTTCATCCGCGTAAATTCCTATGCCATAGATGTGACCCATCATTTATGTCATACCAAACGTTGCTTAACCCGTACGGTCAATTATAGTGCCCTATATCTTACTTCTATCCCTAAACTAACCCTGTACAAAATTTCATTCCAATCGGTTTGGCCGTTCTTTTTGACCCATCACGTATATCATACCAAGCGTTGCTTAATCTGTACGATCATTTATAGTAGGTACCCTATATTTTATTTCTACCCCTAAACTAACCCTGTACCAAATTTCATTCCAAGCGGTTTGGCCGTTCTTTTTGACCCATCACGTATGTCATACCAAGCGTTGCTTAACCGGTAAGGTCATTTAAAGTACCCTATATCTTATTTCTACTAACCATGTTCCCTAACCAGTCTAGCATTGGGGACTAGATCCGTCTTAAACTCGATCCCTGACGTCGCCCTTAGGGGTGTGCGCTCGGGTATAGCGGCCCCTGCTGGTATACCGAAAGGTGGGAACGGTGGGGACGCTATAACATATATAAATAGTGTTTCGAGAACGGGTTGTAACCATGTTCCCTCTCCTTTATGAGAACCAGTCTAGCATTGGGAACTAGATCCGTCTTAAACTCGATCCCTGACGTCGCCCTTAGGGGTGTACGCTCGGGTACAGCGGCCCCTGCTGGTATACCGAAAGGTGGGACGGTGGGGACGCTATAACATATATAAATAGAGTTCGAGAACGGGTTGTAACCCTGTTCCAAATTTCATTCCAATCGGTTCCTCCGTTCTTGAGTTCTAGTTATAAATAGTGTAACTAACTCGACTTTATTTTTTGGAACGGCGTCCTGCAGTTTTACTCGCGTAAGTTCCGATCCCGTGGGAATATCGGGATCAAAAGTAGCCTATGTTACTTCTAGATAATGTACCTAGCTTTCTATTGGCGTAAGAATTTTTAAAATCGGTCCACTGATTTCGGAGATTACTCCCAATATACGTACAAACTTACAAACAAACCAACGTTACGTCTTTATAATATTAGTATAAATAGTGGTATCGAGTTTGATGTTGATTCCCGGAACAGTTTTCTTTATGTTTATTGTTTTATCACTTATTCTGTTTGTTAGAGAAACACTGAAATGTGATTCTTCGACGTATGGTTGACTATTTCTGCAGGAAGTAAACTGAATTTAGGTTAATTGTTTGACTTAAGTATTTCGTTTAGATATAGAAGTTTGGATTAGCTTCGCCGTTTGGTTTCCCTTGAATTTTTACTCAAAAACTGTTGAACTTTTTGTGATTATGGGGATGACCATGGTCTCCTTATTGTAGAACCTAAGTCGCCCTGCTAATTAAAAAAATAATAATATTAAAATATAAAAACTCTTTTAATTTACTAAAAAAAAAAACGAAGTTCTATTTTTATTATTATTTGTAGTTTTAAAAGTAGTCAGGGATTTTTATTATAATTTTAATTGTATTAGCAGGACTGTTCTCGCGCTTTATGAAGACGATAAAAAACAGGAAAAGGTGTGAGCACCAATAAATTATTTAAATTTTTGATTTCGTTCAAAATTCATTTCGGCTCTAGGTAAGAAACTGTTGACATAAAGTTGAAAACCGAAGTGCCAATCATTTGTGATCCTTTCCTCATTTTCCTTTGTAAATAGGAAACCCTAAAAACGAAGTAATAACTTGGCTACTGGCTCGAGTAGATTAGCGGTTGATAATCCCCTCTTATTGGACACTTCAATACTCCTTGGCCTAATTCGCAAATAGATGAATAAGCAATATTTCCGTGGCTCTTTCAACCTCTTCAATAACTCAGGAGGTCTACTATAAAGGACGTTCAAGATTCGTGCCGATAGGTGCTACTTAATACTTCTACATTTTATATGAAATCCGGATTTTGTGAAATTTCCGAATATCCGGATGTGTTGATTGCAACAGACTAATTCGTGTCTGAAAGCAGGTAGTCCGATATGGACGCCTCTAACTGTCATCACCTACCAGCATTCTCCCGTCTCGTGAACAAGCTGGTTGAAATTGCTGGCAAAATATCGAGCTCCGCGAATAATTTATTAAACATGGTAAACACCCCGTTAATAAGTAATTTTAGTAGTGAAAATATCCATGTTAGTTTAAAATCGTATATTAGACTAATTCGATATTTCATTAAAATCAAGTAATAAGAAAAAGAAAAAACCCTGAAAAATACCGGATATCCGGTTTTATCCACAACAATATGGATATCTTCAGTTCCGGAAGAGCCGTTCCTAAGATGCAGACAAACAGAAAAACATAAAAATTGATACCTATAAATTTCGTTGTTATTTTAAATAAGTAAATAAAGTTTTTAAAAAGACATCACTCAGTCACAATCTTATAATATGTATTATATAAAGTATAGGTATACAGACAGATAATACCTAGAGCTTTGTCAAGATGTAAGTACATTAGAGGTAAAATTATATGATCTTATTTTCGTGTAGTGGTGGGACACACCTAGTGTTAGAGTTTTCAGGTCGCCCTAAGGCCTCTAACTTGACCTAACGACTGCTATCACAGATACCAAACGGGACCAACTGCTTAACGTGCCTTCCGAAGCACGGAGGACCTCGAGAATATAATTTTTTGTCACACAAATTTTGGTAAGTAAGTACCGCGCCAAGCGTTGCTTAACCCACACGACCATTCAAGATCGGCTGGTGCAGCTAGGCCAATGAACTCCTCGAACTTTAAATGATTAATTGGTTAATTAATTGAAAATTATATGATTAATTGGGATTGTTATCATAAAGACGGATTTTCAAAAAAAACAGATTCTCAAAAAGACAGAAATGGTACAGTTCCACACAACATAATTATGTGTTCCAACTCAAGTTTATTTTCAGTATAAATAAAAGACGGTAAAAACAAAATACGATCGCAAATAATAATTGATTATTATTTGGTACTACGATACTGTGCTATGATTATTGTTTCTTCAAATTATGGAGCTGATACAAAAAAAAATGTATATTCAACATAAAAAAACTTATATTAATCTACAGTTCTACATATCTAAGTCAGTTATTGGATTAAGTGGGCGTAGGATCGTTTAACTCGATCTTATTTTAATAATAGGGGTTAAAGTATGAAATTGCCGTTTTATTGCAATAGGTTCTTTGAATTGACATAGAATCTTCATGGTTTGAGGTTTTCGAATGAAACTTTTTATAAATGGTTTCTGTGATGTTCTTTTTTTAAAAAATGTGAAACATTTGAATATCGACTTTCAATTGTTTTTGTTATTCAATTTAGACAAGAAAGATGGATACTGCGAAAATTCGAGTGATTTTTGAATACGAGTTCCGACGCGGAACTAACGCGGCAGAAACAGCCCGCAATATCAATGCTGCGTTTGGAGAGGGGTCTACTAATGAACGCACCGTGCGATTTTGGTTTAAACGCTTTCGTGATGGAAATTTCGACTTAAAGAACGAGCCACGAGAAAGACCGCCCACACAGGTGAATAACGATGAATTAAGAGAGATAGTGGAAGCCGATCCTAGTCAAACTACCCAGGAATTAGCGGCATGGTTTAACGTTACCTTACCCACTTTATTGACTCACTTGCGTCAAATCAATAAAATAAAAAAATACGAAAAATGGGTGCCTCATGATTTGACTGATCTGCAGAAAGAAACGCGTGTTGAAACTTGTGTTGCCTTGTTGAACCGGTACAGAAATGAAGGAATATTGGATCGAATACTAACATGTGATGAAAAGTGGATTCTTTATGATAACCGGAAAAGAAAAATGCAATGGCTGACCCCAGGTCAAATGCCACAACAGTGTCCTAAAGCAAAACTTACCAATAAAAAGGTAATGGTAACTGTTTGGTGGTCTCAGCATGGTGTTATTCACTATAGTTTTCTTCGATCTGGTCAAGCAATTACGGCAGATGTCTATTGTGCCGAACTCCGAACCATGTTGACAAAACTAGCAGTAAAACAGCCCGACTCATGAATCGATCTTCACCATTATTGCTTTACGACAACGCGAGACCTCACACAGCACGAGAAACCATTTTGACCCTTCAGGAACTGCACTTAGAAACCATTCGTCATCCTCCGTATTCACCAGACCTTGCTCCAACGGACTACCATTTTTTTCGTGATTTGGACAACTATCTACGTGACAAGAAGTTTTCTTCCCAGGAGGCAGTACAAAATGCTTTCACACAGTTTGTGCAGTCTAGATCGTCGGAGTTCTATCGCAAAGGCATTAATAACCTTCCCATTAGATGGCAGCAATGTATAGATAATAATGGCAACTATTTTGATTAAATAAATTTGTTAAAAATTTAAAAAATAAACAATTAAGATTTTCAGTACAAATCGGCAATTTCATACTTTAACCCCTAATATGATTAATTGGGATTGTTCTCATAAAGACGGATTTTCAAAAAAACAGATTCTCAAAAAGACAGAAATGGTACAGTTCCACACAACAAAATTATGTGTAACTCAAGTTTATTTTCAGTATAAATAAAAGACGGTAAAAACAAAATACGATCGCAAATAATAATTGATTATTATTTGGTACTACGATACTGTGCTATGATTATTGTTTCTTCAAATTATGGAGCCGATAAAAAAAAATGTATATTCAACATAAAAAACTTATATTAATCTACAAATTCTACATATCTAATTCAGTTATTGGATTAAGTGGGCGTAGGATCATTTAAATCGATCTTAGTTTAATATTAACATAGCTAATTAGTAGGTAATCATCATACAACATTTTACTAAATTATAAAGTATCATTATTCCTATTTTCTACTAAGTAGTACTTCGTTCATTACACCGGACGTCTTTCAAAGGCAAGGCGCCTGTAAAGCATCTGCTCGGAACGGCTCGACGGCTCATTTAGGAGCTCGGGTTACTTGTGGAGAGATTTCTGGCTTTGATGAACAATTATGTTGTAATAGACCGACTTACTGAGTAATTAATGCTCGTTTGTCTTAAATAAGAGAGATATGGAGATGTAGATAAATTGATAAGTACCTAAAACCTATAGTTAAAGTTACGATAATTGAATTAAATTATCCGATATCCGGTTCAAGTCTTAAGTATACAATTTGTAACGGGTATGCCCTTTTAATCCGAAAGGGGGTTGTTCTAGACGTCTAGGCGAACTTTTGTTCTACGACTTTTTAAAATTCAAACTTTTTTTTGAAAATATTGAGATTATGTTTCACTGAAAAAACAGCTGCTTTTGAAAATAAAGGTAATTGAAGTTTTGATTGTAAACCATCATACTAAATAAAAGGACAACATAAGGTCAATGACCTCGAACTCTCAGAAACAGCTGATTATCAAGTAAACTTTACACCTAAATTTTTCGAAAAGTACTTCGAATTTCCAAAAGTCGTAGAACAAAAGTTGTTCGCCTAGACGTCTAGAACAACTCCCTCTCGGATAAAAAAGGCTTACCCGTTACACCTTGTATAATACCAGCAGCGCCACGCGGTTTTACCCGCGTAAATGCCGGTCCCGCGGGCATATCGGAATCAAAGTAGCCTATGTCCTTCCCATCCATCTTTATAATTTTATCATAATCGGAACCAATCAAAATCACAATTCATCAAATTAGTCGTGAAAATGTAGATAACACAAAGTTACTTTCGCATTTATTAATGACTGGCTGTTCCCCGCGATTTTACCCGCGTAAGTCCGCTTGATTACCGGGATAATAGCCTATGTGTTTTTCCTGGTATCCAACTACCTTTACTAAAAGTTTCATTGCAATCGATTCTGTAGTTTTTGCGTGAAAGAGTAACAAAGTCAAAGTGATCTGTCGGCAGAGAACTCTGTATAGGGTTAGATTTACTTTAGTATTAATTTATATTATGTCTTGTTTTTTTATGTATGTCTCTTGTGTACTGAATAAATAAAGTCTCATATATATAATGCATACAAACTTTCGCGTTTATAATATTAGTAAGATAAGATATTATTACTGATTATAAAGACGAAAGGCTTCTAAATTAATTGGTACTGGACCAATTTCAAATAATCTTTTGTAAATAGAAAGCTTCATTATCAAATTTATTAACAACTAACATAACTACGAACCATTTTCTAATGCCGCCGTCAAGTTTAAAAAAATCATCCCTATTCACCAAAAAACTGTTCCCGAAGAACTGAACGGCTGTGAAAAAATGCCTTATCACTGTATTGTTAAAATATACCTAGTTCTATGCTTACCAACAACATAATTATACTTGTCTTAATCAAAAAAAGTACATACGCGACGAATTGAGAACCTCTTCCTTTTTTTGAAGTCGGTTAAACATATCGATTCGCCAACGAGGTAGAAACTCGCCTATCGACAAATTATGCAAGTTTCCGTCGAAATCAGCCAGACTTTCGGCAAACACTTTCCCTAAAAATAACTTTTATTCGAAGCTTCATTTTCACCGAACTAGGTTTTCGTCAATTCTGTTACCAGCTTGCCTGGGGTTTATATTGTTCAATATACATAAAACATTACTCATTTGTTCTTATTAGCTGATAAAATTTACGCTAGGTATAAATTGATAAAATGTTTCCTTCTACCAGATATAACATTGACAATATATCCTTCCTTTGTAGGAACTAATGATCGACATACAAAAGTCGATCGTCTTTTGTTTTTATCCAATATCGGAACAAAATACGATCGAATGAATGAGATTTCATCTTTTGTTGTTATTTCTATGGTATTTTGTTTCTATTTCGATCGTTATTCCTATGGTATTTTGTTTCTATTTCGATCGTCTTTCGTTTCTAAATCAAAATCTCTGTTGGAACCATTCAGTAGTTGGTATTCAGTAGTAATGTCACTCTGCTTTCAAAGTTTTTCTGTTTATACCAAAAGGAAAACTAACAAAACGTCACGAACACTCGCAACTGAAAACTAAAAAGCAATATCGTCGATACAAATGTATTTTTCCAGAACAATTTGAGAACAATAGCAAAAATATTTCAACGTAAAAGCAGATTCCATTTCGCATTGTCACGAGAGAACCGTTCACGTTCAACAAATATCTGCAGTTTGCACTCAATGAATTGAATACGTTCTTACAACTGTGATGGTACATTTTAGAGCTCCATTTATTATTTAAAAGCTGTTTTCTTTTAGGCAACCTTGTGGAATACCATAAATAAAGAATAAGGTAAATGTATGTACAGCTAAGTTCTAAGAAGAACCGTCCTCAGAATTATTGCGTGTAGGAAATACTTACTACTCGTTTTTGTGTTGTGTTTATCGTTGTCTGAAAGAGACCCTTAGCGGTAAGGTCGCTTCTATGGCACTATAAGCAACTTTACCGCTGCCGCTGGCATCACTAAGCTTTAAATTTAAGATTTTAAATTTTTTGTATTGGTTTTATCCCGCGGGGATATAACGGGATCAAAAGTAGCGTATGTCCTTTTCCATGGTCAACTCCATTCTGTACCACATTTCTTAAAAATAGGTTTAGCTATTTTATAACAATTAGCCAGTTTGTTTTACATTCTAAATATTACTAGCTACGCGGTTTCACCCACGTAAGTCCCGTTCCCGCGGGAATTTCGGGACAAAACGTAACCAATGTGTTATTTCAGGTCCCTAGCTACCTATATTCCAAGTTGCAATGCAATCGGTTCAGTAATTTTTGCGTGAAAGAGTAACAAAGTCACATACATAAAAAAACACAAACTTTCACGTTTATAATATTAGTAAGAAGTAAGGATTAATGCGCCTACAGGTCATTATGTTGCAACCTTAGTCTTCCCAGAATTCCACCTAGTGGTATGTGGTCATGGCAGATTGATAGTGCGCTACGGTAAAACGGAGGGCAAAAGTTATAATAATGTAACAAAAATTTCGTTACTAAAAGCTAAATACGAGTATTCATAACCAAAAAAACTCATCAAAAATGACAAATTTTGGCTAACAAATATGTTCCTGGAAGCGATCCAAGAGACGTGTGTCAGTCAAATGGCGGAGCTTCCTGTGGATGACAGATTACCTGCTTTTGTTTGATAATTTGGGTCATTTAGGTAACGGATAGCTAAAAAGTGGGAAATAGGTCAGTGGCATTGGAGCAGTTTTCCGATCGGCAAAGAGAAATTATTTTAAGTGTAATAAGCTCCGGCATCTAAACAAAGATAGGGAAGCCTGATTAAACCCCGGGGCTACATTACACTAGATGGGGAGAACTCCAGATTTGCTAATCTCCCCTAGATCCCTTAGTCACCATTTATAGGAAGAGGTTGAGTAATTCTGTTCTTTGCTAATGCTATAAGCAGTTAGCTGGATTCTAGCATTTTTTTGTTTACGTGGAGAATCTAGTTAAGACCGTCAGGCCGCTTCCGGGAGAAATCGGCCTGGTGTGTGGGGGTCCCCCTGCCCAAGATGGTGGGCTACCAAGGGTATACCCACTAAATCCCACAGTGTCCGTCTTTCCGCCAATTGCTATGGTCTACGAAACTTTGCTAACGCAATAATGCCGTAGGCAGCTGGATTGGAGCAACCGTAGATTCTTACCTCTGTCATCCCGCGGGAACGGGAACAACGCGTGTAAACCAGCTTGGCACATCTAGTAACTACTTAACTTACAATGTTGTTACGAAACTCAAATCAAAACTTAAACCTTTTTAACCAAACTTGTTCTAATTACGCAGTTTCGTTGCATATAAAATTACAAGGAGGTAGCACGGAGTGGTACAGATGTCTTCGAGTGCATGTCCCTATGAAAATAAACTACGCAGTACGCAAGCCAAGCCACGTGGCTTCATTGATGCGGACTCCCCTTCGATTCTTTCCCACAATATAAGATTTTCGAAAGGGTCCTTTATTTGGGGCAGGAGCACAATCAATACAATTTTGATATGTATTGAAAAAGTTTTGACGTGTTTTTTTTCTTTTACAAATAATGGTTCTGCACGGCTTCTGCATATTATAAATATGACGACCATAATTTTATTCATGAATATCTCTTAGAGATTCAAACCGTAAAAAGGCAGTTGGGGAAAAAAAGAAAAAATGGCAAAAGTTGGGTGTTGAAAGTTTTATTTACTTTCTTAACATAAGCGTTTTTGTTTATTTTTTTAGAAAACTTTCTCAGATTCAAACATCGGGGACAAAATTGTAACCTTTCTATTGGCGTAGTCGGGTAAAAAGTTTTTTTTTCAACATTATAGAACAAAAGTGATTGGTCTCAACGTCTTGCTATATCTACTTAAACATACCTACCTTTTTGGTTTTTTAGACACGATAGATGAGCGTTTAACCACTACCTCTTCCCACTTCTGATGGTAAATGGTGGCCCATCTTCCTTAGTGATTGCACCAGTCTACGTATCGAAACACGGACGACATTTCATGACTTTCTACAACTACCAGAGACATGTTACATCGTCATTTTCGCTCCTAGAAGACTCTACACTTGACAACTTTTGAAATATCAATTTCAATCATGTTCAACCGGACCGTTTTGAGATATCAAGCCCAACTGGGACCGGTTGAACCCAGTTGGTCGGACAGTCTGTCCTTATCTAACTAACCGACGAACACTAAAGTGAAAAAAGGACAATCTGGAGTCTCTCTAACAACAAATGGGACCGTTTTTTGACGAAGTAAGCTTTCTATAGTTACTCTGTACATGCCAATTACATGTTTTCAAAACAAATTCTTTTACGAACTAAATGCGGAAGCGAACCAGCTACCACCGGATATGTTTTTCAGAGTTCTTTTGTTTTCCTTTCTGTGCTAATAAATCAGTGTTTGTTTGTCCATCCGTATAAAACATGTCTCGAAATATATGATTACGAGATTGCACACCAGGATATACGTCATTTGATTTGTTTATGTTTACATTGTGTCGATTTTGCTAGATTAGACATTGAATTTGTTTTTTTTTTAAATAAAATGGCACTGAAATTTAGTGATTTGGTCTATATAGTGTCCTGCGTTCATTTTTTATTAAAATTGACCGAAATTTATTTTCGACATGATTAATTCAATTTTTTACACTTGCATTAAGGGGTATATCCGAACTAAAGCCTTAGCACAATTAAGTTTTCAGCACCTTAAAACTTCTTTTTATTCAAAATCTAGATCAAAACGTCGGAAACAATTGTCATTTTCAAATGCTTTTACTAAAACTAGCTCGGATATTTTTTATCTATATTTATCATTGTCAGGGGATTTGAACCGTTAAAATGATGGATTAACAAATAAAACGATTTAGGAAGTTTTGTTTTGTACTGCTAAGTTAACTTACAGTTACAGTTTAATTAGTTAAGAAAATGATTGATAGATAAGTATTTATTTTTCCAAAAAGTCACATAAAAAAAAGTAAATATCTATCTACAAGTCTTGCTTAATACAAACTTGATGCTAATTTATTACTAAGTACTATTTAAGTGCCAAAACATTTTATAAAGGCCTGATTTTTCATTCCACAGATAAAAGATACCTGTCGAATAAGTTCGGATCCAACCAAATTTAACAAGTCTCCAAATTTTGATCTTCTAAATTTAGATTTATTTTCTTACTAGAAATACCTACTAATCAAATCTCGCCGCGAGTGAATTTTTGAAGATGATTTTTTTTCATTAAAATATTTTTAGTCAATATGCTGAGGCATATTTACTATTATTACTACTATAATTTACTATTATGAGCAATAAAAACAAATTACGAAATATTTTTTACCTTTTTAAATATCATATTGACGTTTTTCATTCAGTGGTGTTACTTTTTATTTGTCAGATATCTCTATTTAGGGATTTGAAAAATCAGACCTAAAACAAAATAATTTGCTAGAACTTTTGTGTTATACAAAGTGTAACGGGTAAGCCCTTTTAAGCCGAAAGGGGGTTGTTCTAGGCATCTAGGGGAACAACTTTTGTTCTACGACTTTTGAAAATTTGAACTTTTTGTTTAAAAAATTGTAGTTATGTTTCACTGGAAAAATAGGTGCTTTTGAAAATGAAGGTAATTGAAGTTTTGATTGTAGTAGACCAAACTAAATGAAAGGACAAAATAAGGTCAATGACCTCGAACTCTGAGAAATAGCTGTTTTTCAAGTAAACTTTACACTTAAAATTTTCGAAAAGTACTTCGAATTTTCAAAAGTCGTAGAACAGAAGTTATTCGCCTAGAAGTCCAAACAACCCCCATTCGGCTTAAAAGGGCTTACCCGTTACATGTTGTATATTTTGGAGCTTTCAAAACTTTAAACGTGCAAAACGCAAACAAAGGTAATTATTAATTTTTTTGGCAACTGTTAACTCAGGGTAACATTTAAAAAAATATAAATTGTTTTTTTTTAATGCCCCATTTACATTTATTTGAAACGGAGCCAAACTTAGTAGGAACAAATTGGCAACAACTCTTCCGGCCACCATTCCCCTTAATTGCTATAACCTACAAAATTGCCATCCAATTTTGGTTTATTGTTGTGTTTGAAATTGGGTTACTTGGGCTTTGCGCGCACTGATAAGTCGCCAAGTCATCGCGAATCCATCGCTTGTGTATGCGGTAAAATCAATTCGCGCAGTAACCATTACTTTTCGTTTTTAAATTGCGTACAAAAATTGATCGGTGCAGAAGATTTTGCATGAAAGTAGTAAACGTACATACTTACACTGAAACTTTCCCCTTTATAATATAGTGGGATAGAATAACTTGTTAGTACATACCTACCTAGTACTTAAGACCCCTATACGAGCTAAACTGAAAATCCCTGTCGAATTCATCGAAAATTGTTGGTTATTTTCTTATGCAATGTTTTAGAATATTTTCGTTTGTTGCGTTTGTAAATTACATTGTTTCCTACGTTTCGATGTAAGTTTAAAATAAAAATGTTGAAAGGTGTTAAAGCCTTAGCACATTTTAAACAAAAATATTTTTTTGTCGTATATGTTTTTTTTGTTGTGTGTGGCTTTGAACAATAAGAAGCTTTTGTCTTGAAACTACACCAAAATGTAGGGAACAATTTCATGTACAAACGCTACAAACGAAAACATTTTAAAACATTGCGTCAGAAAATAATCAACAATTTTCGATTAATCCGACAGGGACTTTCAGTTTAGCTCGTATAGGAGCCTTAAGAAAAGCTAGAACTGCAGAATTGTACCAAAAGGTACACTAATCGACTTATTTTACTATTCTACTAGTCTTCTTATTATCTTTTATTTAGTACACAAAACCGTATCATACAGAAAAAAGAGCTGTATTTTTCCTTACAGAAACATAACAGAGAATTTTGCTAGAACCCTTACTTCATGTAAAATTTAAATCGCAGGTTGATATCTAGCGAGACTTGGCTAATGGGCGAATGGCGTGTGGAAGGTCTAAGCTTTGGGGATAATTTATATTAGACCGTCCGTCACCCGGCTGAACGAAGCTCGGTCCATTGCTCGGCGAGCAGTCGATCGGTCTGTTGCAACCAAGTGGCGGCCGAGAAACAGACAACGAAGCTCGGACCCGGCACGGCCGAGAAAACGGTCTAATATAAGCCATCCCTTACTCGGTGCCTTTACGGCTAAGAAACTGAATTATAGTATCCTTAGTTCCACCAGTTTACTAAATTATTGTGTTTAGGTTTATGTGTAACCTTACGGTTTTAATTTGATAACGTCTTCACATGAAAAACTAAAAAGAAACTAAGTATATTTCTTTTGACCCGGCTGCAATGAAAGGGTTATTTTTCGCGCCAATCTTGCATGTATGTTTGTAGGTAAATTCTTAATTAGCTCGTATCTTTCAAACCACTCGATGGATTTCTTTAATTAAGGTATCGTTAGATTTGTCTCAGTTCTTCAATGGTTTTAGATATGTGACATAAAAAATAAATAAAAAAATGGCGACCACCAGGCGCCATATTGTTAAATGGAAAAAATGAAACTAGACTTCTTTTTTTTATATGTCTGTATTTCATTTGGACATTAGCCAGGATCAGGTATTATTAATATTTACAAGTTATTTGCATCGAAACAGTCAAGTCGTCATAGTTAAAGTCAAGTCGAGGGAATCATTGTAAAACGGCGGCCATTTACAATGATTGTTTACGGAGCTTTGGAGACAACGCTAAAGTCCATGTTTTCCTTCACGAAACGAAATTGATTAACGAGTTCCCGCCAAAACTTCCAAAAACCGTTAAAAACATTTTTTTTTAATTCAGAACAGGAAAAAAATATCTTACTAAACATTAACATACCCACAAAACCTGGAGGGGTTTACCTTTGGGTGTCCATTCCTCATTAACCCGCTAATTTGTCCCACTGTAGAGGTTGTAGAGCAAGGTTATCTCTTGGGGTTATTCGGGAGTAAGTAGTACTTACTATATAGTATAGTTGTATAATATATCGCTGCTTCTCCATAGTAGGGGAGACCCCAGTATAATTCAAGTGGAGTCCATGTAAATTCAAAGCCGGTTATCCGGTTGGCCGGATGCCAGACTGATGAGTTGCAACGTCGTCGTGTAACCGGATAGATACGGTTATGTTGTTGACCTATTTGATGGAAAATCATTGCACCATATACTTACTATTTTTATAAACGCGAAAATTTTCAAGTATGTCACTTTGTTACTTTTTCCCGCAAAAACTACTGAACCGATTGCGATGAAAGGGGGTTGGAGACCTGGAATAACACATAGGCTAGTTTTAAATTCGATATTTACAAACACTTATAATCCAGTAGGCAATAGCTGTGCCCTGCAATTTCCCCAGCGTAAGTTCGAGTCTAAAATCGTAGTTCTATATTGTTCTTAAACTGGCCAAAACCGGATCATTTTGTTCATTGGCTGCCTAGAAGAGATCGGGCCGTCGTACCACACTAGTTTTTAACCGACTTACAAAAAGGTGTAGGTTCTCAATTCATCGCGTAGGTTTATACTTTTATGTATATTTATGTTTGTTCACCGATTACTCTAAGATGGCTTCACCGATTTAGATGGTTATTTTTTAAATGGAAAGGTCCGAGATGGTCCCATAAAAAACTGATGTACTGATGAGGATCTTCGAAGTGATGAACGGGAATGCTCCTCAAACCGCTGTATTCAATTTACAAGTTTTTGGTTTTGTGTAATTTGTATTCATCCATTCATTCATCTGCCCTACACCTCGAAAAAACATTCACGACCAAATCATAACAGTTAAGTCATTAAACTTCTATAACTTTAAGTGCTCTAGTTACACTAACTACCAGTTCTTAATTTAGTTTCATATTCCATTAATTGCCTTACGTTTCCTCTACTAAAAAAACTTATAACATTTCTCATCAGGACAAGCCTTTTTGAACTATATCCAGTCGTGATAGAGATGGAAATGCTTTGAAGTGCTTGAAAGCTTATTGCATAAGTTCAGGTAACGAATAGTTCAATGCAAGTGTAGTTTTTTTATGAAGTGCAATTTGAAATGTAGAACAAGCTGTGAGTCGAAACAAATCAGTTTTATTTTAACTGAGTTTAGGTAAAGGAATTTTACTTATTCTATTTAATGGTTACCTTATGTTATGTTTTGTAGTCGTTAGCTTTATATCAAATGGGAATATCGGGATCGAAATTATATTAAACTAGTTGCGCCCCGCGGTTTCATCTAAGTCCTGTTCGTTCAGAAATATCGAATTTAAAAGTAGCCTATGTGCAATTCCAGGGCCCTGATTCTCTAAAAACAGCATGCGACAAACAGGCGGGATGCATGAGCATTGCAGAAGTCGATTTGTTGCAGGTGTAAAAATAATAGCTATTCTATAACTTGTTTAAATACTGATTGGCTGAGGAACAAGGGGAGCTAGTTAAATAATTCAGTAGCCCTTAATTTTGAAGGCTACTTATCTAATTAAGTAGTACTTAATTAAAATTAAAATAACAGTTACAGAATACGAATTAACGTACATCTCCTGCACGTCGCCTGCATTCCGCCGGCATTCCGCATGCTATGTCCTTACCGAATCGAGCCCCTGGTCTCCAGCCCCCTTTCGTCACAATCTAGTCAGTTGTTTGTGCGGAAAAGAGTAAAAAAGTCACATACCCACTTGCAATCTTTCGCGTCGCAATTATCTATAATAATAAATAATAAATATTGCACGACATTACACACAGCGCAATCCAGCCCCAAATTAAGCTCTAGGCTTGTACTATGGGTACTAGACAACGGATATACTACATATTATACCTTTTTTTTGTAAATACATACATATTATACATAGAAAGACACCCAGACCAGATACAAATATTTATTTTTAAGCATAAATATTTGCACCCGGCGGGAATCGAACCCGCAGCCTTCTGAATTGCAGTCAGGCGTTCGCCCGACGCGCCACAGAGGCCGTCAGAGAGATAGTAATCTACTACCTTTTTATTAAGGTTTTCTGTAACGAAACACCAAAAATACGCCTCTGTTTAAGTGTTTTTCCCAGAGTGTGCTCGACACAGTTCCCGGCACAGGGTGAGAAAGGTTCTATTTCAGAAACTAACGAATTCAGAGATTTATAGCTCAGTCGCAGTTATTTTTAGCTTTTTATTATTCAATTTTTTGAAACATTGCTTTGGGTTTAATAAGTTGAGGATTTAACTGTGCACAAACACGCTGTTTTCGAGTTTAATTTGAAAGTTAGTTACTTTTTTATGATTTACAGCGCGCCACGGTTTCATCTGGGGATAAACAGCTATATCTTAAATTTGTTAGTAGTTGTTGTTAGTAGTTTGAAGAAGTAACAAAGACACATATCTACATACGTTCATTCACGCAAATATTCTCGTTTATTAATGTTAATGGAATACGATGGGCTTTTTGTCGACCAAGTTTTTGTAACATGGAAATGGTAAGGGAAAAATAACTTAAGCGATTAAGACCAGCTAGTTGATTACGAAACTCTGCTGCTAATCTTGATTGAAACAATCGAAATCGTTGTCATTTTTCACGTCATTCATTAGCACACATATTGCCATTGCAATCAAAACTAGCGACTGTAACAGTCAGATTGTTTACCCGTATACTTGCAAAAAAACAACAAATTTTCAATTGTCAACCTTGAAAAAGTCAACTGTAAAGCTGGCGAAAGGTCGGTTCGTTTAAAACCATGAATAAAACGCGATTCAACCCGATAAATAAAGTGTTTTAAATTTTCAATTGTTTCGTTTGTTGCCAAATCGTGGGAATTAAAAAAAATAAAAATGTATATACCTAAGTGCTACGAGAAATAAATAGAATGGAGATCTAATTTCTCGATTGAATTCGAAAAAAAAAACATGTTCCACGGTCACACAGGCGCACACACTGACATGTTCCGTACAGTATTACGTAAGATCGACTTTTGGATCGACCAATGGCGGACGATCTTTAGTGACAGACTGGCGGTCGAATCATCGTTCTAGGCCCCGCAACCACCGTTTGCGTGGAACATTTTTTCAAACTATTGCTACTTCCATAATATTCGAGTTCGTTGACCTAAATAAATATATATTTTACGTTTAATTTATACCTAAGGTCTTTTAGGTTAAAGCTTTTAATCCCGGTTTGAACCCGAGATCCTGGGATTACGAACACAGTATAAATTACCGGGAATTAAAGGATTTTCTTTGATCTCTTGTAATGGGTTAAGCTTTAACCTTTCAAGGTTATAGGCAATTAGTCAGTAAAGTGTAATTTTTAACTTCGAAATAGGCTGAACGCTAAAATTAAATATTTTAGTAAGTAGATACAGTAACTACTCTATAAATTGTCAATAAAAAAACATACTTTAAATTTTAAAAACGATTATTTTTCTATTTTTGAGCTTTCTCCTGCAGTATAGCTCTAAACTGACATAACATTTTACTTTAATCATCAATTATCTACATACTAAATTTCATCACAATCGGTTTAAAAGTTTTGTTGAAGTAGAAACGAAATTACTATCTACCATATTTATTTTTCCCGGGTCTTAATCGCGTATTATTATTTTTAAATTCTCTTACCTCGACGTTTCGATCATGTTACAATGATCTTGGTCGCAAGGGGACTAGAGCTGCGGCGAGCGACTATAGAGTTCAGTCTTAGTAAAAGGGTCCGTTTTTATCTTTCGGGTACGGAACCCTAAACACAGCAGTGCAGCCAGATAATAATGGACAATTTCACACAGTGTTAGCTTCTTAGAAATTTAATAAACGCAATGAACTCCAAGACATAGAAAGCACTTACAGAACTCACGTTGAATGAAACATTTTAACTTTTAAATAAATTATATACATAACGAATGTATAAGTGCGTCCATTTCATTCCATAAGATTAATCGTTTCGATCGTCAGTGCGCGTTATCTATCGATATTTTTAAAAGTCATATATTACCGGCACTTACCGCATTCACCGCGTCACTTCCTGTTCGATGTTTGAATTATGGAGGGTTACTTGCCAGTACTTACTCTGATGATTTAAGAAAATGGCTGACTTATGTTATGAAATAACTACTAATAATATTACTAAAGTGTCATTGAAGACTTCTGAAATAGTGCAACGGAGTTGGATTCCCATTCGACTAAGTCAAAGAAGCCAAAGCAAAAGCAAAAGGTCTGCAAATCTGACAGTAAGCCAGTAAACATGGTAACAGTCTAACTAGAATGCACATAGGAATAAAACAAACATACAATTACACATAAGTTGCGAGTCATTTGGCGGTAAAGTCGAACATGTTTTTGGCAATGTTGCACGTCAACTGTTCGTCATAAAAAACCTCGAAAAAAAAACAACAAAAAAAAACGCGTTATGGTGTCCTAGAATTCACCACGGTTCAATAACATAGGACATTCGCCAATCCGGAGTAGGCTCCCGTGGCGTCTTATTGCCTAACCCCTCAAAGAGGAGGACCTTGCCCTGCAGTGGGACAAATTAACAGGCTAATTATAATAATTATTTTTTATTATGGTGTCCTAAGAATCACTTGAAAAATAAAGAAAATGTGTTCAATGCAACCTGCAAATGAATAAAAACGCGATAAAACCGGATAAATAAAGTGTTTTATTATGCAAAATCGCGAAAACCATAGAAGAAATTAAACTGATAGATAGATAAATAATTTCCCCCTTACTTATAAACGCTGATTAACAGCTACATAAACTATGTGTCGTTTATCTTTTGCTGTGACACGAAGTTTCAAAGTTAACAGACAGAGACAAACGTCACATAACTTAGTCATCTTTTAATAAGGAAGGGGTTTTATTTGTACAAACATAAGAAAGGAGACTAATCACAAATACAGAAAGAAAAGGCAAACCTATCATTTTCTTGCGTAGTAAAGACATGAGTTCTACTTAAACAAATAAACCTTAGTATAAATAACGTAAAGTCAGCAAAGGACTGAGGGTACCAGGTGCATATTTTAAAGTTTTAATTTTATCAATTTTATCAAATTTTTGGTTATTCTATATGAAATTACTAACAGTTAGGACGCTTTAGTGATATCAAGCACAATTATCAACAATTACTGAACCATTATTGAAAAACATAAAACTTCCGTAAATTTGTTTTTTATTGCTCAAGGCATATTTACTAGAATCTCGCCGCAAGTGAATTTTTGAAGATGAAATTTTTCCTTTAAAATATTTCTAGTAAACATAAAACTGTAAAATATGCACTTGGTACCTTCAGTCCTTGTCTGACTGTACATATCGATAACATCAACTCCACACCCCCACCCCCAGCTACAACAATAAAACAATTACGATAACACCTGGACTACTATTGGTATTATACAATAACACGCCCTATTGAACACTAATGCTCAATTTTTGAGTTTATGCTCAACAAATAAAACCCATTTTTATTACCTACGTGTTTAGTGAGAACGTATTTGGATGAACGTTTGAATGTGAGAAGCTTATTATTATACTAGCCACGCCATGCGGTTTCATATGCGCAAGTCGTGTATTATCGGGACTAAAAGTAGTCTATGTCCTTCGCCAAGGTCTTATCTGTTTATATAATAAAATTCGTCAAAATCGGTTCGGCGATTTAGGCTTGAAAACGGAACAGAAAGAAAATGTTACTTATGCATTTATAATATTTGTATAGATTGGTATGGTCCGATATTATTGACTTGCATGCATTGCATGCAAGCATATTATTATAGCACTAGCATAAATTTCGATCCCGCAAGCATATCATGCTTGCGGGATATTGCGCATCCACATGTGGCGCCTAGTTTAAAGTATACTTTGTGCCGTTCTGTTAATTAAATGTTAAATTAAAATTATATCAAGATAAGAAATAGTCAATGTTTAATTTTATTACAGACTGTTAAATTACTGGCGAAATATCGAGCTCGATATAAAATCAATAAAAAACGGGGTATCCCCGTTATTTAATACATTACATAGACATCTTTATCGCAATGGAATAAACTTATACGTATCGCACTCACATAAGTACTTACTAGTTTCAATTGCAAAGGAAATCTGTTAGCGACTCCATCTGTCAAATTGTATAAACGTAATTAAAACAATGACGTGAAATCAACAATTGCTTTAATTTCAATTTATATTTGATAGCAACCGAGTTACATCATCAGCTTTCTCTTAGAACCACAGACTCGTAACAAATAACATTAAAATAAACAGAAACTACATTTATAACGTGTTCATAACGTGTATAATTCACCAATATCGCGCTGTAGGCGTTATTACACGCTCAGATAACTCTATTCACGGGTATAATGTTCGCCATTTGGGAATAATGCAACCGAATAATTCACAGCATTGTCCGAAGTTATGGCTTCGGTTTTGTTATTGTTCGAAGTTATAAGTTTTGTGTTTTAAATTGCAATATTCGGAATTTTCATGCAGACATTCGATCTTACACGGTTATCGGCATTGAGAATGTTGAGTTTTAGCCAAGGGTTATTTAATAACTTCTTTAGAATTCTAAAGACATTTTTAGAAAATTAGAAAATAAATTAGATTTGTCTTATATTCTAGGAGACTAGAAGGTGATGGTCGCCAATACTCTAGATTTTTAGGGTGCGATACGTGACTTCGAAAAGTGTTACACCGAATATCCCGTCAACGAATATTATAAAATTCGTAAGTGCGGGACCAACTATAAATCTATAATATACATACAAGATGTAACGGGCATGCCCTTTTAAGCCGAAAGGGGGTTGTTCTAGACATCTAGATGAACAACTTTTGTTCTACGACTTTTGAAAATTCGAACTTTTTTTTTGAAAATTTTGAAGTTATACTTCACTGAAAAAACAGCTGTTTTTGAAAATAAAGGTTATTGTAGTTTCGATTGTTGTCGACTAAACTAAATGAAAAGACAAGATAAGTTCAATGACCTCGAACTCTGAGAAACAGCTGATTTTCAAGTAAACTTTAAACTTAAAATTTTCGAAAACTACTTCGAATTTCCAAAAGTTGTAGAACAAAAGTTTTTCGCCTAGACGTCTAGAACAACCCCCTTTCGGCTTAAAAGGGCTCACCTGTTACACCTTGTATACCTACTCCTTTCCATAACTCTCCAGCTACTTTTCCACAGAACTTCTCAGGGCCATTCTCCAGGAATTAATGAAAGAATAAATTCTTTATTGTACACACCATATAAAATTACAAGATAAATAGATAGAAACAAATACAGCATGAAAAATAATCTCTTCCAGGCAACCAGGACGAGCCGAACGAAGCCGGAAGAAATATAAACCCGCCAACGCGACTGTTCATTAATTAGTACAAAATGAGAGGAATAAATTAATCATGAATAAAAAAACAATGAAATTTAGTATGTAGATACTCGTACCGGAGATCTGGGATTTACACTTAGGCTACTTCCCAATGTTTTCGAAGAATCGGGACTGACGCAGGTCAAACCGCAGGGCACAGCTAGTTTACCATTTAAAAAACACTTCTCGCGTTACCACTTTCTCCCTGACCCCAAACTCGATATTTTCGATCACCAGCCTATCCCGGAAGCGCGGCGTGACGCGACAATCGACCGGAAACGTAGCCATGTTTGTTAAACGTCATGTCCCGTTTGGGGGGACGCGTGCGCATGATAATTGCCGGTAATCGCGTGTCTATAGACGCCGCGCCGTTATTTTAATGACTATTAAATCTAGGTACACCTAGTCCTTACTTTGACTATTTTTGGTATTTATAAAGCGATCTTCGCAACTATCCAAAGCATTTGCTTAGTAAAGTCGTATTTTCTCAAAATAATGTAAACCAATATTTCGTAAATTTGTTTTTATTGCTCAAGGCATATTGCCTATACCGCTCGGCCACGCAAGTTCCACGCTGGGAACTTGCGTGGCCAAGCGGTATAGGCACTGGAGTATTGATCCAGGGACGCGAGTTTAAATCTCGCCGCAAGTGAATTTTTGAAGATGAATTTTTCCTTTAAAAATATTTCTAGTAATGTAAACCAGTCAATAATAATGACCTAAACTTTGATTCTCTGTTATGAAGTGAAGTTCTTTTTATTTTATTCGTAGGTATATTACAAAATTAAAAAACCGACTTCAAAAAGAAACAAAAATTAATTTAAAAAACAAAAAAAAAAAAAAGAATTGATAAAAATGACCAAAATAACCTCTACATAGGTACAGTGCCACCGACTAATTAATCTGTTTTATCATCTGAAGTCGGGCAGTTTTACTGGTTGGTTCCATATTGTACTTAGTTTGGCTGCCCGATTAATTTTAAGATCTTGTAATTGTAACACTTAGCAAGCAAGCAATAAATGATTGATGATTGATTGATTGAAAGTATTTTGGTCATTTTTATCAATTCTTTTTTTTTTGGTTGTTTTTTAAATTATTTTTTGTTTCTTTTTAAAGTCGGTTTTTTAAATTTTTAAATTATTTTTTTATTTTACCCTTTTTAGCATACTTCCCTACCTAAAAATCAACAATATTGTTACCGTAATTTTAATTATTGAGGAGTTTGCTGATGAGAAGGTGGTTTCAGGTGCCTCATCAATCTGTACTTAGTTCTTTAGGGGTCTATTCTTTTTGGTAGAAGTCCAAAAATGAGTAATTTATTGAATTCTGGGATGCTATCCTGTCCATAATTCCGAAGATACTCATCAGATCCTTACCAAACTTTCATGGGACCACCTCGTAGCTTCCACCTTTCCATTAAAAAAAGAACTATATCAATCGGTTAAGCCATCTTCGTGTAATCGATGAACAATTGAATTGAATACAGCGTTTTGAGGAGCATTCCCGGTCCTCACTTCGAAGATCCCTATCAGATCCTCATCAAATTTTTATGGGACCAACTCGGAGCTCCCACCTTTCCATTAAAAAAAGAATCATCTTAATCCGTCAAGCCGTCTTCGAGTAATCGGTGAACATACAAAAAAAAAATTATACATACAGACGAATTGATAACCTCCTCCTTTTTTTTGAAGTCGGTTAAAAATGAATATCGACTATAAATTCCAATTCAGAGTTTATGCTAAGTTTTTCTAAGCTCAGTCTGAGCAAAATCTAAGTACGCACTATATATTTCAGCCTTAGATCAGGTTATATTAGTCGCACTCAAATACATATACTAATAAAAATAGAACTAACACAAACAAATCCTAGTAACTAAGCAGCGAGCCCTAAATGTTGGCCGCATTGCCACGCTGAATGGCAATTCTAATTCTTAGAAAGTTCTTAATTCTAATTAGATTATAAATGTTAAAGTTTGTGTGTAAGTAAATACGCATGAATACCGCTAGAATATCGGAATAAAAAGTCTATGGCCTATGTGTTATTCCATTTTCTCATCCTTATCCGGATCTCCAGCTGCACACCAAGTTTCATCGCAATCGGTTCAATAGCTTTTGTTTGAAGGAGTAACAAACATATCCGTTTACTTACTTTACGGAAGTAAGTAAAGTAAGTAAACGGATATGTTTGTTACTTATCCGTTTACATAATTTTCGGATCGGGAATTACGCGAGTGAAAAAGCGAGCGCAGTAGATACTTCTTTTTTTGTAGGATTGGCACAATTTGGTGCCAAACCATCCAACAACACTAAGCTTCTCACCCAACTCTACGTGCGTGTGTAGGTAATTAATTTAATCCACAGAAGTCCCCAAACTATGAATAGAATAAAGTAATTATAATGACACGACGATTTACACCTTTCTCAACAAATGTCGCGTTAACTACTGTGACCGGCATTTGTGGAATGTAGAGGGGACATACAAGAGTTAGAATCAAAAATATTAACTCTACAGGATAATTAGACATTTTTATAATCATACTAGCTACGCCCCGCGGTTTCACCCGCGTAAGATTTATCAAAATCGGTCCAGCATTTTTTCTTTCATAAGAACCTTCTCCTGATAATAAGGAAAACAACAAAAAAAGAATTAGCGAAATCGGTCCAGCCATTCAGGCGTGATGCCGTGACCAAGCGAAATATGGATTAATTTTTATATATAACAAAGAAAAAAGATAAGATTACCTCTACAGGATAATTAGACATTTTTATAATCGTATGAACGTCTTTTATTAATGGTGGGAGTCCGTAGGGTTCCGTAAAAAAGAGGAAAGGTTTTACTAAGGTTCCACTGTCCGTCTGTCAGCGGAACCTTAGTAAAACCAGACTGAATCTCATGAACCGCGACAACTAGACTGTTGAAATTTTTACAGATGATGTATTTTGGTTGCTGCATCAAAGAAACAATTATATCAAAATCCCAGATTAAAATAAATATTTAAGTTAGGCTCTTATAAAGATCCCTCCCGCGAGCATTCGCGTGTAATGTAATACAGCGCGCACCTTGTAAGTCGAATTTATAATATTACATTACAAGTGAATGGTCGCGGTGAGGTTGCACCTTTAAACAAACATAAGATAAACTTTTAAAACTAATACGATTGGTACTCACATTTACACATTAAAAAAATTAAAATTAAATAAAAAAAGTAAATTAAATTTAAAAGGCTGAATTTCACGCGATTATAAGACCCGGAAAAATGTGTAAACATAAGATAGATGAGAAAAACAACCCTTTTCTTGCTGCCCGGGTAAAAATGTAAAATAAAAACATAAAATTAAAAATTATTTTCCATTTATTCCAGGTGTACAGGAGTGAATCACTGTAACTTCGTGCTCTCAGAGGACTTCCCGATGTCCACCAGGTGGACACCGGGAGTCGTGTTCATCAAGTACGCGTGTTTCGATGGTAAGTCTGCATGTTTCTGCAACTTCTGGTTTAAGTTTAACAAACACCAATCGATTAGTTTTGAAAGAAAACTCTTTATCATGCTGACTAATATTATTAATCTGAAAGTTTGTTTGTATATTTGTTTTTTTTTGTTACCTTCTAACAGTCAAATGGATCGGATGAAATTTTGCATAGCGATAGTTTAAGTGATGATAACTGTGTTAAGTTCCCGTTTTCTCGAGCACCTCCTTGCTTCGGAATTCACGTAAAGCAATTGGTCCTGGTTGTTATCTCTGATAGCAGTCCATAGGTCAAGTTAGAGGTCTTAGGGCGATCTGACAACTCTAACAATAGGTGAGCCACACCACTACGAAAAGAAGAAGTGTGCAGGTGTGCATTAGGGATGATTTATATTAGACCGTTAAGGGTCCGAGCTTCGTAGTCCATTGGTCGACGAGCAGACGATCGGTCTGTTGCAACCGAGTGGCGGCCGAGCTATGGACAACGAAGCTCGGACGAGGTCGGCGGCGGCGCTCGTGATGGTCTAATATAAATCATGCCTTAGCTTTATCATTTCTGATAAAAAATGTTTTTTTGCAATGCCATTGTGCCTTTTTAAATTCGACCTTCGACATAACCTATTTGTCCATAAATGACAACTGCGTGCCATTCCGTGACGAATTGGAATCGAGTCACTTATCAGCTGAGTGACACAGATGTGCAATGTCACGGTTATCAGCGGTTTTTACAATATTACCCATATGTTTCGCGCCTATTGTGTTTATAATGTTGCCATTTATACTGTAGTTGAACAAAGTTTGCAATAAAATTGGACGTGGGCTGGTAACATTTGTTGTAAATAGGTAGTTTATGCACAGTTTACCTAATCAGGGCGTTCTGTTTAAGTTTGTAATTGGTAGCCAATATTGGCAATTGTAATTTTCTAATTTAGGTTACCAATATTAGATGATACAAGGTCAAGGTAGGGTAGAGTAGGACGTGTAAAGGACATTTTATTAAATAAAACTTTCAAGTACAGTTAGAATCTGTTTATACTTAATGACATTGAAGGGAATTACCAAAACACTTATTAAACTTTTTAAATTAACACATTTAACACAATTAACACGAAACTCATATTTACACATTTTCCCGGGTCCTCATCGCGTGATTTTAATGTTCATTGATCATTGTAACATCATGGAAACAAGGTAAATAAAATCAAAAAGGTAAAAAAAAAATTACCAAGCCGATGCTCTGTACATAGATATTCAAATGTTGAGGTTGAGTAGTGATCCGCGAATCATTTTTACTCCGCGACACTGAACATTTCACCATAATTAAAAAAAAAATTTAAAAAGAAGAATAAATAGAAGAAATAAATTAGAATATATTAATAAATTAATAATAAATTTACTAGAATAAATTCTAACGACAGAAACAGTCAATTCCCGTAACCCTAAGTGACTGATGACATCGTTTTTGTCATTTTTGACTGTTCATACCGGTGCTTACAGTTCATACTCGCATACCAGCGCTCTAAACCGATTTTGTAAAACAAAAATCGAGGCGGTTAACGGTTGGCGTCAACAGTTTGCATGATATTCTTGTAGCTTCTTCTCATCGTAATTTTCTCGGCACGTCTTACCATACCAAGTGTAAACTCCGTTTTGAAAATTTGTCAAAGAGGTCCCATGCTATGCAGGAACGCACGAATATAGTAAATTGTCAATTACCAGAAGCAAACATTGTCCAAATGAAGCCGATGTTCACGGGTTCTATGTAATCTAGTTGATGAAGTGCCCTTGGTACATTTACCCCAGTTTCACCCTAAATTACCGTAAATGTCGAAAAGGGGATGTTTAATGGAATATTGAATGTCTTCGGTAGACACGTGTCAACTAACTATGAGAAAAACGTTTTGGTTTTGACAAATAGGGTGAAGTCGGTATGTAATGCCCAAAGAAGTCATATAACTGCTTAGAACTAGAATGGTCACTGTTCGCGCCGAAGTCGGTCGATGCCAACATTTAAAAAATTCGAAAAAATCTGACAGATATCAGATGTTTTTCACCGAAATATACTCGTATAAACTAAGGAAACCATGTAACCTTTAAATTAATATAAAAGAAATTAAACAAGTTAAACCAACTCGAGTCTTCAATTATTCCTATGTACACACAAGCGTGTACACTCACAGTATTAAAAAGCGGTCCTAGGTTCCAAGACATTGAGCACGCTGTCCCTTTCTAATATCACTATTAAAACTGACAGCACGCCACATTGAATCATGCTGTTTCTTTCTAATTTACATTTCTTAATACTGTACGGTGACATATATATAATATACATAATTATAATGAAGTCATAAAAGTAATATTCTGAAATGGTGTGCCAATATCGAATAAAGACTAATGCTTTTATAGGGAAAATTATATGGTTTCCAAAATTTATTGTTATTTTATGCACTTTATGCAATTTATGCACTGTAATAGAGGGCTATTGTTGTTGCAAGAATGGACAGAGCTATATTGAACCATGATATTGGAAGCGGGTTTTTTTGTAAATACGTACAATGCGATATATTCACTTTTTTTGTAAAGATAATATTTTTTAATTCTTGCCACGTGTCCAATTCGTATTTATTTGGCCTAAATTCGATTGATCCGAAATACAAAGAAAACATTCCTAAATGTATTTACTATAATGGACTCTAATTCTATTGCTATAAGACTTATAAAGTATTATTTGTTGGTCGATAAGGAGCCCTTGTTATTGTTTATACCCCGTATTTTAGGGTTCCTACTTAATATTTGCAAAAATAAAGCAACGTGACGAATTTGGTACAATCAATCAATTAGTTCTGTTACCCTGAATAGAAGCATGTTTTACTTACTATCACTGTTCTACTTTATTTTGGTCAAATAAAATTAACTTTGTAGAGCAGTAGGTGTGTAAAACACTTAATTTATTTACCGGGTTTAATCGCGCTTTATTCATTTTTTTTTAAGTGGTCCTAAATTTTAAGTAGCTTTTCTGTATTCAGTTAAAACTATTATACCTACCAGTCTAGAGTTGTTATTAATCATATTCTAATGTTGCACTCATATAAAATATCAAATTAGCAAAAAATCAGTCCCAAAACAATGGCTGCTTGCCTCATTCGGTAGCAGTCAGTCAGTATATATATCCGTGAGTTGGAATATAAGCATTTTTTACTTACTATCACTGTTCTACCTCCCCTGCTTGCTCCAGATGCATTATCTAAAGGTCACTCTCAGGATATTCGATACCGAATATAGGATATCCGAACTATAGGAGACCATGGCAGCGAGTAACTTACGCTAACATCCAGTAACTTTTAGCTAAAATAGCAGTAGAAACTTGCGAAATTGTCATAGAAAATAACTTCAAATCAATCAACTCCTGCTGATGTTCAGAAGCCTATGTAATAATATATTTCATCACTAAACAAATCACTAATTAAATATTATATTATGGTAGGTATGTGTTTTTATTTTGATGAAAGTTAGGAACTGATATTGGACCCTCTACCTATATTCTTACAATTGGCTAATTTTCAATGAATTAGTTATCTATTTAACTACTTGACGACCTCTGTGGCGCTTCAAGCGAACGCCCGACTGCAATGCAGAAGGCTGCGGGGTTCGATTCCCGCTGGATGCAAATATAATGCTTTAAATAAATATTTTTACACACCTATGGCTCTACAAAGTTACCAGAGAGTTCTAGAGAGTTAACACCCTCGCTGCGCTCGGGAGTTAACTCTCTAGAGTCCTTCGTACGCTTTGGATTCAATATGACGCCCGCTATGTAAGACAGGGCTTTAGTACCTCGGTGCATAACCTACTATTATCCGGTCTATCTGTGTACATAATATGTACACAGATAGACCGGATAATTACTATTAATTAATTACTATTATCCGGTCTATCTGTGTACATAATATGTACACAGATAGACCGGATAATAGTAGGTAATATACATATTATGTATGTATTTACAAAAAAAATGTATAATAAGTAGTATATTCTTTATCTAATACCCAAGTACAAGCCTAGTGCTTAGTTTGGGGCTAGATTGCGCTGTGTGTAATGTCGTGCAATATACTTTAATTTAAAAGTTTCCTTTGTTTTGTTTAAATTTCAATGATAAGTAAGCGAAGCGGCTGTTTGGACAAGGTTTTGGCCCCTTCAGGCTTACATCTATCCGCTCGGTCTAGCGGTAAATCCGCTAAATTGGCAACACTGACTACAATCCCTCCATCGATTCATCTACTATCAGTTTTTCTATATCTCCAGTCAATAAATCGATACTTTTATAGATAAGATCAATATTAACCAATAGCGAGTCCTATCTGCAGGGGGATCTCTAGATTAAATCTATTTAACTGTAATGGTATAATACCATTCGTTTTGGTTAAATAAGTTTAGTTTAGGTACCGTATTATCAAAACGAAAAGAATTATTCGCATTCGATTAGGGTAACGTATCGGTTCTGGTTGAGTTGATGTTAGGGTATAGTTTGAAATTATCACAGTAACGTTGCTCAAAATTTGAGTTCTACTAAAACAACCACAGCTCTCGAACCTCAAAAAAACCCGATTTAAATTCAAATCCGGCTCAATTATTTAAGTTCTGTCACATTTGAAGTAGCTTTTCTGTATTCAGTTGAAACCATTATACCTACCTGCCTAGAGTTGTTACTAATCATATTCTAAAGTTGCTACTCATATAAAATTATCAAATTAGGAAAAAATCAGTGACTAAACGATGGCTGCAGCTTGACTTATTCGGTAGCAGTCAGTCAGTATATCCGTAAGTCGCTGCCTAGCAATTTGCTATTTGGTCAAACTGTAGACAATGAAATAAAGCTAAATACACTTTATACCTAAAACATACTCAAGAAGAATTGACCATCTAAGCTCATAACAGGTCATCTAAAACTGCCAAGTAGTAAAATACCTAATATCAATGCCTAAAAATAAGAATTATTTTCAAATACCTATTCAATACTTATACAATACAACGATACTCCACGGGATATAGCCAGCCCACTCTCGTTATTATTATTTTTCTGACGGTCGCCATTTTGTTTTTATTTTTCTGTCACCTATCTAAGAACCATTATGGCTATAATCGACTCACAACCGTTAAGAAATAAAATAATAAGAACCATCGGAAGGATGACACGAATCTAACGATACCTTAATTAAAGAAATCCATTGAGTAGTTTAGAAGATACGTGGAAATACAGAATATTACAAACATACAAGGTAGTCGAAAAAACATAACCCTTTCCTTGCAGCCGGGTAGAAATAAATGTTCAAACCGGCCACTTTATTTCTTCTTGAAAATAATACATCTAGTCAAATTGCTTAAAGCAATAAAATAAGAAATAAATGAACTTATATTCGCGTTGCCTGTGCCTATGATTTATCATTTCGGAATTATTATTGACAGTAGTTTGACCTTTCAGTAGCTTATTATTCGGCATTTTTATGGAAGCAAATGTATTAAATAGTTAGTACAGTACCCTATTATATAAAGAAAAACTTGTTATTCAATTATTGATGCCGAAAACTCTGTAGAAAGTAAATAATAATATTTTTCTTCCCACATTTTGACATTTTTACGTGTTTGTATGAAGGATGGAGTCGTAAAAGTGGAACTTATATTCTTGTTTACCTACTCTGTCAAAAAGCCGCCAAAACGGCGGCATGGAGTTTAGTTTTTCAAAGATTTCGTTTATTCTCAGCAACGATCCAGGCTACTTTGCCACGGTGGCTGTTGGGAACTCATTAATTAACATTAATTTGTTCCCAAAAATAAATAACTGGCCGCGTACAATTTGTTCCCATCAGCCTACGCCATTGTCAAATGGTAGTCAATTCTAAGGCACGCAGGTTTGTCAAAAGCTATTGCCGCGTTGCTTGCGTGAACCGCCTTCATAACGAAATTGAAACAAAAGACGATCGTAGTTTAAACAAAAGACAAAATGAAATGAAGATAAGTAGAAGCTGTCTTTTAGTTTCGGACACCTGCAATGCGAAACTGAGTTTCAGGTTCAAAGTACTGAAAGTCATTGTGTCTGGAGGTCAAGGTCGATCTGGAATCTGGCGCTCGTCCAGACTGAATTTATAATTAAATACGATTAGATTTGTTTTTAATTTATTCAAGTCATACTTCGTGTTATACAAGGTGTAACAGGAATGGCTATTTAATTATTTATTTAACTTTTGTTCTAAGATTTTTGGAAATTCGAAGTTTTTTTTGAAAATTTTGAGGTAAGGTTTACTGAAAAAACAGCTGCTTTTAAAAATAAAGGTAGTAATTGAAGTTTTGATTGTAGTAGACCAAACTAAATGAAAGGACATCATAAGGTCATTGACCTCGAACTCTAAGAAACAGCTGATTTTCAAGTAAACTTTATACTTAAAACTTTGGAAAATTACTTCAAATTTCCAAAAGTCGTAGAACAAAAGTTGTTCGCCTAGACGTGTAGAACAATATCCTTTTTTTTAAATATGGATCCCTGTTACACCTTGTGTAGAGTTCATTTTTATTGATCTATTTTGGCCACAGGTCGTCTAGTCAAGTTGAAGTTAAGGATCGCATCTGGCCATCGAAGTTTAGGAAGGAATTAAACACTTCAAAAACATATCAAATTAGGCCCTACGAGACGGCACAAAAATAGGTCACAAGAATCAAGAATCAAAATTTATTTATTTAATTAGATGTATTCGATCACTTTAAATACGTCGAGTGTTCGTACAACTATGACTCTAGTGTGGCTTCGGAACGCGCCCTCCGATGAGAAGAAGCCACAAGACACTCAAGGGTTTTTTTTTTGTGATCATGTTTTTATTTAAGTACAATCGTCAAATATATATATTTTTTAACATTCTTTTTACAATGGTCATAATATGATTCATATTGTCGCATATTTAGGGTTGAAGTGGAACCGGAGCAATATTCTACTATAAATAATATTTAATAACACAAAGGGTTCCAAAGTAATTCTATCTATCAAATAATTTCATGTTCCATCAACTCATAATATTTGATGACTATCCTACTTCCTACTAATATTATAAATCCGAAAGTCTGTTTGTTTGTTCCCTCTTCACGGTCGACCGTTTTTGAACGAAAATGTTCCCTCTTCACGGTCAAACGGCTCGACCGATTTGGACGAAAATTTGCTAAAAGTTTAATAAAATGATGGAGAGCAACATAGGATACTTTTAATCCCGAAAATCGGGATCGGGACTTACGCGGGTGATAACTCTTTATTGGATAAAATTTTGCAGAGATAATTTAAATGATGGAGAGTAACATAGGATACTTTTGATCCCAAAAATCCCGCGTAGGTACTGGGACTTACGCGGGTGATAACTATTTATTACATAAAAATTTTCATAGGAATAGTTTAAATGATGGAGAGTAACATAGGATACCTACTTTTGATCCCGAAAATCCCGAAGGATCGGGACTTACGCGGGTGATAACTATTCATGAATGAAAATCGCCACAGGGGTAGGGTAAGTTATGTAGAGTGGCATCATCATCATTTTCATCGTCGTCCATCGTCATTGATCGTCATCCATCGACATCGTCATCGTCATTTACTGACATACAAACTTTACCTTACTTCTGCTACCTACTGCAGTGCAAAAATGGAAGTACTGTTGAAGTCAGGCGCTGCCGCGCCTGGCATCATCAGTACTTCCCTGGTCGTCCGTTTAAGTGTGGATTTTTGCATTGCGGTAGGTAGAACAACGCGGGATGGCGACTTGCGTGGTTGAAACCGCGGGGCGCAGCTAGTGGTAAAATAAAAGAAGGCGCCAGATATAGGTTACAATGTCTCTCCTAACTTTCATAGTGTTTGTTTAGTATCGGAGCTCTTACGACCGTTATCTGAAACGTCTCCGAGATTGCGTCATGGCGCCAATCCATGCCAAACCGCGACTTTAGATGTGTTAAAGTAGGAAGTCACATGGAATGTGAGACGTGAAATATTAGTGCGTAAAAACTATATTATAATTATTATTCTTAATTACTTACTAGAAAACTCATCAGTCATCCATTATTGATTAAAAATGTCATAAAAGAAGGAAGTCACATGGAATGTGAGACTTAAAATAAAATTGCGCAAAATCTATATATATAATAATTATTATACTTATTATTTAAGTTAATAAATAAATGAGTGAGTGATGATGTTAAGTATAAATCACCTACTAGAAAACTCATCATCATCATCAGCCTTTTGCAGTCCACTGCTGGACATAGGCCTCTCCAATTGCACGCCACCTAGATCTATTTTCGGCTTCTCGCATCCAGTTTGTGCCAGCCGTCTTGCGCAAATCGTCACTCCAACGTGCCTGAGGACAACTCATCAGTCATCCATTATTGATTAATAAGGATCATATCGATCCCTCTTACTTATAAATCGTTTGACCAGCGTAAATTCCGTTCCCGCGAAAATATCGGAATAAAAACTAGCCTATGTGTATTTCACGACTACAGCTACCTATGGAATAAAGTCTCAACGCAATCGGTTCAGCGGTTTTTGTGTCAAAGAGTAACGAAGTCACATACAAACTTTCGCGTTTATAATGCAATACAATACAATATTTTATTAATAACTCCATAGTTACATGTCATTGTTACACACACTTATCCGACGATAAGATTATAATGTTAAAATGGTGGATCTTGGTCTACAGAGGGTAAACGATTCGACTATTATCATAATGGAATACAATAAATTGAATCTAAATATTGGAAATATAATTAAAATTACGGTATTTTTTTTTAAATATTAGTAAGATTAGTCACGCGTTGTTTCACAGAGAAATCTATACAACTTGTCTACTCTATATCTGCTCTGTGCCTACACCTATTTCGCCTAACTCAAGCTAAAAGATAAAACCGCCAAAGTTTACGATATACTTTACATATGTGTATATATTTACCTACCACAGAACTTGAGTATCTATTTACGAGATGAGCGCGTGACGGTGCATGTAACTTGAAGTGACGTCACACCTAAGGAACCCAACTTGATAGCATCATAAAACACTCGGTTATGGCAGATATATGTTCCTACCATATACCATAGAAGCGGCTTGTTCTAACAAAATAGTAATCAATTTTTGTCAAATATTAATGGTATGATTACATAGTAATATTATAACGTACATCAGAAGATAAACCAATGTATAACGTGGTTTATAGTAACTTAAATGACAAACAGTCAATGTATCAACTGCATCCATAACTATGTTTTAACTGCCTGATTTAGTTACGGGTCGAAAGCTTACACGAGGGAAACCGCAAGGTGTAGGAAGTTAACAATAAACCCCCAAGTACTGTACGCTGTACTGTACGGCACATTAAGATAATTTTACGGTTATTCACATTCCATATGTGAAAAACTGTCTTTGTATCAATACTTTTATTAGCAACAATCCTTCTTTCATTAACATTAATAAACCCATTATTTTTCATAATAAAAGATGAAGGGTATTACTTGTTTTGGATGTATCGTAGCTTATAATAAATAACTGTTTTATTAACTTGCTACATCATCATCATCGTCAGCCTGTTGCAGTCCACTGCTGGACATAGGCCTCTCCAATTGCATGCCACCTAGATCTATTTTCGGCTTCTCGCATCCAGTTTGTGCCAGCCGTCTTGCGCAAATCGTCGCTCCAACGCGCCTGAGGACGTCCTACACTACGTTTGCCGAGACGCGGTTTCCACTCTAGAACTCGTTTACCCCAACGGTTGTCGGTTCTACGGCTAATATGGCCAGCCCACTGCCACTAACTGTAATTTGCTACGCTACATAAGTTTAAGTCGTTCAGTTCGATAGAATAGAATTTATATATTAATATGAAATCTTACCAAACATTTATTAAATTACATTAGAAATCGGCTCTACACTAAGCACAAGCTTGTATTGCAGGAACTGAGATACTAATACAATAACACAAAACATTTTATAATAATTCAAATTGTAAATATAAATTGTAATTGATAATATCCAGTATACTAAAGTGTCCTGTCCTATAATATCAAACTGTCCTATCATAAAAAATATTCAATCTTGGCCTAGATTCAATCCTCAAAGCGACCAGCCATTAGGTTTTAGATGATATTCGACAAACTTCAAAATTGAAATGAAATATTGACTGCAATATTGAAATTATATTTTGTAATACTTTTTTACGGAAACAGGCTATTCAAGATGCGCCGCGAAAGGCAACCGCGGTCAGCTGCTTTCGCGGTTGACCGCTAGTTCGCCATCTATGAGGTAGTACTTACTCCAAACTTTACTTCCCAGATACCCTATCAGTGCACTA
Source organism: Idaea dimidiata (assembly GCA_949358125.1). Lineage (NCBI taxonomy): Eukaryota > Metazoa > Arthropoda > Insecta > Lepidoptera > Geometridae > Idaea > Idaea dimidiata. The sequence goes on from OX442337.1 coordinate 14,483,462, forward strand.
CTGCAACCGCGAGGTGCTAGTGTCGGGATGGGGGGCTGACAGCGAGGGCTATATCCGGACACCGGGGTACCCTCACTTCTACATCGGAGACGAGTGCCGCTGGCGGCTGAAGTCGCACCAAGACCAGAGAGTCAGGGTCACTCTACTCGATGTCAGTCTAAGAAGTAAGTACCTACTTATACTCGTACTTACATTTCACCCGGAATTGATATAAATATTTTACTACATTGCACACAGCGCAATCTAGCCCCAAGCTAAGCACTAGACTTGTACTATGGGTAATAGACAACGGATATACTACATATTCTACTTTTTTTTTGTAAATACATACATATTATACATAGAAAGACACCCAGACCAGATACAAGCATAAATATTTGCACCCGACGGGAATCGAACCCGCAGCCTTCGCATTGCAGTCGAGCTTCCGCCCGACGCGCCACAGAGGCCGTCAACGACGCCACAAACAGCAATCCCGTGCTACCTCCATCCCCGCGACCGCTTCAATGTCATGGATCCACCGAGTACCTAGGTGATCTTCCAACACTCCGTTTCTCTCCATTTTACTCTCCAACGGTTATCAGTCTTTCGAACTATAATAGCCTGCCCATTGCGAATAACTGCGATTATAGTCTGCTAATTTTAAGAGCAATATTGAATTATTTAATGTCTATCTATTCTTCCTCCAGCTATAGGTCCTTTCGAACCAGAATGCACGGACCAGGTGTCCGTGATGGACCTGAACGGAGACCAGCTCCTGTCTTCGTGTGACCAGGTCGACTTCCCCCTGCGGCTGACGTCGGCCACTAATGTCGTCGATGTGGCTGTACTGGCCAAGTCTAAGGGAGCCTACCCGAAGAGGGGGGTGCTGTTACATTATAAAAGTACGTATCTAACCTTCCTACTATTAGTTCACTAGGTATTCCCTTCAGCCGTCTCAAAAGAATTATTCTTTCTTGTATGTAATTAGTTTCTTAGTCTAATTTAGATCATCATTATACATGTATACAGCGCTAACAACTTTTAACCCGTGTAATTATACATGTATACAGCGCTAACAACTTTTAACCCGTGTAATGTATGGCGTTGTAGTGCCTGGGACGTTTAATTCGTGTCACGTAGCGCCCTGGACATTATTAAGCGTTCCCGGAACATAATAATATTACCCAGCCAATATTATTTATCAATGATTTAATGTTGTAGGTATGTTTTCAGAATTATTTTTGTGTTCATTTACCTACTCACGGAGTTACATTTTAGTTTTCGTTTAGCTGACTTTTTTTGAAATCTAAATATTAAAAAAAAACTTATAATAGCAAAGGTACACTATTTTATGAATATTGTAGGTGAAATTGAATGACATGTGCAAAAAGCAAAAAGCCAACATCACGCGGTGTTCCCAGGCGGTCACCCATCCAAGTACTGACCGCGCCCGACGTTGCTTAACTTCGGTGATCGGACGAGAACCGGTGTTTTCAACGTGGTATGGACGTTGGCGATTGGAGTGTTGAATTTAAATATCTCATACAATCTTCGCAGAAGATCTGGTGGAATAAATAAGTAATTAATAAATCAGCAAAGAATTGTCAATAATAAAAATAATGAAGTTTTGGTTAAATAAATAAATTTTCAAATCCATCAGATTTCATTCAACTACATCTCAAGCTCTTACAACACCGCCATCTATCCGGTCACATTGAAACTACGTCGTAAACTTTTAAAAACACCGCCCTCTGCCCGTCCACATAGAAACTACGTCGCAAGCTTTTAACAACGCCATCTGTCGGCAGGTGTAGGCTGCATCACGTTACCAGCGCCATCTGACGGCTACCTGGTATACCGCAACGCGGACGTGGCGCACTACATGTGCAACGTAAACTTCGTTTTCGTCGACACCCGCGAGAGGGCGCGGCTTATCTGGTGCTACGACGACAACAGGTGGAATGATACTGTGCCATTTTGTATTGGTGAGTTGAATACATAATATATTACCTAAATTTATTGGAATTGCTTTTGCATAAAATAATATTTTTGAAAATGAAATTTGCATGGGAGCGTGGTTAAGGGGTACATTTGTTATTGGTAGCTCCACGGGATAATATTTAAAAAATAAAGGCTTCAAAGTAACTACCTATTCAATTAATTTTGAGTAAGTATAAATTTATACTCAAAATTAATTTCGATTCAAATTGTTACTGTATTGTTACCACGTTGCTTGTTTCTGAGTGTGTTGGTATCAATTGGCTTCAAACCTAATTTTCCGATTCGTTCTTAGAGGAATTAAATTCCTCAGCCAACTTTCAGCTATTCATAGTGTAAAATTATTTTTATTTAAGTTCAGCACCGTGAGCAGTACCGACCACATAAATATTACTAGACTAACATTGTAAGCAGTAAAAATCTTTGGTTCGAACCAATGAGTCTATTGAAGTTTTTACATAATACTAACTCTGGTTCGAACGGATTTTGCTAACATACCTCACAGCTGCAACCACAGCTGCTACAGTACCAATAATAATTCTACGTCTACGTACCTTTAAGTATAAACCTAATACGAGTATATCTACCTATAATATAGGTAGGTAGATATACTTAGATCAAAGATAGACGTCTAATTCTAAATAAATTACCAAGCGCTACAGATTTTCCTAGGTTTTTTATACCTACTCATACTTTTCTTGTTTGTTTGTTTGTTTTTATACTCTCACTTTTCTTGTTTGTTTGTCGGTCCCGGCGGAATATTGCAACTTCAATTTGTGGCACTTTCCGACTAGCTAGCGGGCTGAAACTTTGGGAATATAATAAGTTCAGAACTAGATGACAGTGCCAAAAAAATAATAGATTTAAAAAGTCTTAAAACTCACGTTTTTAAAAAGAGTAACTATTTATTTCTACCGATGTTATTATTTCAATTTATTATTTAGCTATGAAATGCAAAATAGGTTTAACTTTTATTTAATTCTAATAAGTTGTTATATAAACCATTTCTAAAATTATAGTAAAACCAATTTTACCTACTTACTCGAAGATAACTGTACCCCTACCATGAGTTAGTCATAAGACATAACATGAGCAACAAAAAACACGTTTCAAAATCCTATCCTCTCCTTCTAATATAAAGCTGAAAGTTTGTGAGTATGTGTGTTTGTTACTCAATCACGCAAAACCTACTGAACCAATTAAGATGAAACTTGGAATATAGGTAGCTGGATACCGGGAATACCACATAGGTTTTTATCTTGATATTCCCGCGGGAACGGGACTTACGCGGGTTAAACCGCGTGGCGCAGCTAGTAAAATAATAGTTTTATAATAACGTCATGTCTACCCTTACCGTAGCACCCCATAGAGGGCCCTCTTTCCTAAAAAAGTTACAAAATCGGCTCAGACCGTTTTGAAAAAACTTAGTACTTATTGACAACAAACACATATCTCACTCCAAATAGGTCTTCCGTCTATCTAAATGCATATAGATTTAACACCTACGTTGACTTTGAGGGTAAAAAATAATAATTAAAAACTTTCCTCATTTCTCTACCTTCCTAGAAATACACTCGAAACTCTCCATCTATCTGACACTCCTAACATAAAAATAAACTCCAAAATAACTCATGCAAACTTCCCACTTCCCCTTTTACACAAAAGCTGTGAATAATCGAAACTTGTCGATATTGAAAACAATAAACACCCTATGAAAAAACTTCTCGGTCCGACACGGCATTTTGAGGTTATCCTATGGGGAAGACGACACATGCGCGTCACTAAATCATCTATCTCTTTTGCACTCCCGAAATAGACTGCAAATGAAAGTGATCGCTATATTTATGTTATTTACGTAGTGATTGTTACGGCGCAATTTGTCAAACTCAATTTGAACTCTATTTAAAACGGTTTAAGGTTGAGGTTTCTTCAATGTTCTATTAAAGGGCTGCTAAGCGTTTTCAGTCGAGTTTGGTAAATAGACGGAGTCGCGTTCGGTTCTTTGTGGCCAGTGCAAGTGTTCCAAATTCAAATCTATTCCATTGTGACAATTTTATCAACACGTGCGTTTTTGAAATGTGAGTTGTTATTTTTTGTAATTATTGTCGTAATTGATTTTGTGATATATATTCACTAGTGTAATAGGTAATTTTATGTAGATTTTATTTTATTTAAAACATACTAAATAGTTAAATGGGTTTGAGGAAATTCAATTAAAATAACTGATATGTAGTTTTTGTCGTTGCAAATAAGTTTTTATGCAAGGAGGTAGGTTAGTTAAGTTTTGTTTGACATAGGAGATAGGTTAGGTATTATATTGTGGACCATTTACATGTTGGCGATTTTCAAGCTTATTATGTGATTATCTGAATGTCCAGAGCCAGACAGATTTGCATTGACTTACTAGCTGGCTTACATAAACAGGCACAGTGCGAATTGCCCATAATGTCATAAATATAACATTTCGGGGAGTTTACAATTACTATGGTCACTTAAAAAGTGAAAAGGAACTTATTACACTAAATTATGGTCCAGCTGCAGATGCATAAAACCCATATCTATCTTTTAATTAGTAATAATTGGACTTTACATCTAATTTAGATTAGATTAGATACAGCGCAACTTTAATCCGTATTTATGTCGATAAAGCGCCCGGCACATTAATATAACCACTTAATAAATTGAATAACTTTGAACTTACCTATTCATTTTTTAATTGAGTGCAACCATTTGACACTTCTTTCTATAGAAAAATTGACAAATACAAGGAACCAAAACGTCAGATTATAGTCTGAAATTATAAAAAACGTGCTATAACTTTTAATTAGGTGCTTTATCCAAATGCCAAGAATGCCAAGCCTTTGTAATAAGGTAGATAGATGGAGCTCTTAGAAATCATGAAATGAGCTCATAATGCAAGAAGCAAGATAACCATATTTCTCGATTGCACTCTGACCATATTGTGATGTTCTAAACCAAATAAAATAATGTTTTTTTTACTTAACAGTATTAACGTATTAGATTAGTCTACGGTAATGGTAATCAAATGGGTAATATTCTACCAAGACGCGGTTCGAATTTTGTTCTGACTTTTTTAATACTGTGTAATTTACAGAACAATTTAATTTTGGAATTGATGAAGCTCGGCCGTCTGAGACAAGTTGAAATATTTCTCTGTCAAGCGACTTTTACCTTCTATATAGCCTCTTTTAATAAGAGACCTGTCTAAATTCATTGGTTAACGTATTTCGCAGAATACATATTGGTAAAAAAAATACCAATGTCTGTACGAAGGCTGAACCACGGGTATTTTTCACCGTGGTTCTATTATTAAGTAGGTAAGTATTACCCGGACTACGGACAATACCCTGACTCGCTTAGTCCCAGCACGATTCTAACACAATACTTTTTTTTGACCGGATTTTACTCGCGTTTTATTTAAAAACGGCATTATTATTAACGACCGAGCTTTCGTTAGCTTTACAGCTCGCTTTTTCAAGGTTTTCAAGCTAACTGTAAAGTTAGCGAAAACTCGGTCGTTAATAATAATACCGTTATTAGGTAAAACGCGAGTAAAACCCGGTAAAAATTGTGTTTTATTATGCAAAATAGCGAAAATCTTAGACATAATTATGTTTGAATTGGTAGAGTTTTAAATAGATATGATGGAGTTCGTCTATCATGACTTCGCCTGTGTTGACTGACCGCTTAAAATGACGTAGTAGTTTATAGCTTAGTTACAGTTTTTCTCATGAAGCACTTGATTGATTGATTGATTTATTTATTTATTGACACTTTATTGTACCAAAAACACAAATAACAACACTTTATTGTACCAAAAACACAAATAACAACGAATTAGATATAGAAAAACTTGAAAACTGAAGTGGCACAATGGGCGGCCTTATCGCCTATGGGCGATCTCTTCTCTTCTTCTTAGATCTTTTTGAAAGCGGTATGAAATCCCGTTTAGTTGTTTTTTGTGTTTATCGGTTACAGACAGATGCGGTAGAGGATTTGGATTTACAATATGTAGAGATAATATGTAATTTGTACGTATGTAATTATTAATAATTATAAATGTGAAAGTGTGTGTGTTTAGATGTTTAGATGTTTGTTACTCAATCACAGATTTATCGAGATGTATTTTATCCGTGGGAAGAAAAATCAGGACTTAGATGTTATTTATACAAAAAGTCCTGATTAATTGATTGATAAACTGACTGAACTAGACGACGACGGGCCGTGGGACGTTGCTATTATCGATTAAAATAACGAATAGATAACATAGACAGGTATCTATCTGAATTTGATTGTTATAAATCTGTGTCTTAAATCATTTTTGATTTGTTTTGGTTACTTAATTATTACATTATTACTGGCAATGGCGTATAGCTGATAACATTATCAGCTGGCAAATAAAATACCTATTTAAATTAAGATAAATAAGTAGCTATTGTTTATGTAATACAGTACGTAGGTATGTTTTGTTTGCCTTGATAAGGTTTTATAGACGTAGGTAAATTATTTACTCGATGAGTTTGGAGTACATGGTTACTACCGATTGTTTTTTTTTTAAAGGTACTTTCAAAATTTCGTATTTACTCGGCGGGATTCGAACCCGCGACTACCGGAATAATTATTAAGTAGTACTTATTATTAAAGAGTACCTTAGATACCTAGCCATTGCAAAGCGGTCTAACGCGTAACTAATGGTAAATACCGATTTACCAGTAGTTATGGGTTCGAATCCTGCCAAGTACGAATTTATGGTAGCATTAAAAACAATTTAACACGTTCTATGCCGAGAGAAAAAATGCATTTTCCTATTCAGGCCGCGTCGGTCATTGCTGGTTGACATCAAGAATTTCCGTTCGGGCCGCGTCGGTCAATGATGACCGCGTTTTACGAGGATTTTCGTTTCGATCTTACAGGCTGTCGGTGAATGTTATCAAAGTAAATTCCATATTCATTGACCCGCGTGGCCCTGTAGTTGCTCTATATCAAGTTGGTTTTTGAAAAAAATGCAAAGTTCGATTGAAAAACAACAATTACTGTTAACAAAGTTTAGTGACAAACAAAATTCCTTAAAATCTTATTACTATCTATCTGTGTTAAGATGTCATGCGTAATCTCAAAATCTTCTTATTCAGTACAAAAGAGACATACATAAAAAAACAAGACATAATATAAGTTAATACTAAGGTAAGTCTAACCCTATACAGAGTTCTCTGCCGACAGACCTCAGGGGAAAAGAAAGAACTATAGAGAAAGGTAATAAAGTGTACAGAGGCAAAGGAGAAAATAAAAAGTACATAAGTCAAAAATTAAAATTACAAATTAAAGTACATGGAAATAAGAAGAAAATGATACATATACCTACACATGATACATACATAATAAAACATATACATGTAAATAAACATACCTACAAATACATATATAAACACATACCATACCTACATAAATACATGAAATAAAATATACCTACAGAGAGGTCAAATAATGATCCTTTACTCTATTTTTGAAGACATTGAGAGATGGACTCGACCGAATGTTATGTGGAAGATTATTCCAGAGCCGCACTGCATTAATTGTGAAAGAGCCACTATATTTGGCAGAAGTGTGGGACGGACATTTAAGACGTTCTGCAGTCTCTCGAGTTTGTCGAGGAGATCTTCAGTGGCATCCAGGAAACACACGTCGGCGTAATCCAAAGGAGGAAGAAAAAGAGATTGGGCTAAAGTAATCCTGGTGTTCAGAGGAAAAACGCTTTGAAGATGTTTGAGCGAGTGGAAGGTGGCAATGACTCTCTGGCTTACTAAATTGATGTGTTTTTCCCAAGAAAGCCGATTATCGAAAACTACCCTCAAGTTTTTTGCACTTTCAGTGTAAGGTATCACCACCCCATCATACACAATATCAGGCAATGGTTCCCTACCCATTTGATTTTGATAATACTCGTAGGTATTACCAAATAACAATGCCTGTGATTTGGCGGGGTTAACAAGTAGGTAGACCATAAGACTTAGCCCAGTTGGAGATGCATTCCAGGTCACGATTTATTAACCCTATGCTCCTATTTATGTCGTCGACTGGAAAGTGATAGTATATTTGTAAGTCATCAGCATACAGGTGGAAGTGAGAAGACAGCACTTTTGTGATTGTGTTTATAAAAACACAAAAGAGAAGAGGAGAGAGAACTCCACCCTGAGGCACGCCAGCAACAAGATCACACCAATCTGAACATGAGTCATCATAGCGGGCACACTGCGAGCGGCCCCGAAGGTAGGAGTTAAACCAAGAAATTGCTGATGATAATTAAATAAGCGCGGGAGACGACCTGACACCGTGACCCGCGCGGCCCCCTCTAACGGAAAGTCGATTTTTTCGATCTATAGGCCGCGTCGGTCATTGCTGGCCGACGTTAATTATTTCTATAAATAATAGCTCAAATTGACTTTTGTTAAAAACAACATACATTTGGATTAAAAATAAAACCATATGAGAAAAAAAATATTTTGACTTATTATAAACAGAACAGTATTTTTTACTAGGCCTAAAGGAAAATGTCGCTGTCGGTCAGCACTGACCGCGTCAGCAGAGAACGTGTTAAGTATATTTATTTTTTATTTAAATATTTATTTAACACTCAAAAATAATGTTAAGAACGAACGATTGAACGATCAATTCTTTTTCAAACTCATATAAGGTGTAACGAGGACACCCATTTAAGCCGAAAGGGGGTTGTTCTAGACGTCTAGGCGAACAACTTTTGTGCTACAACGTTTGGAAATTCGAAGTAGTTTTCGCAAAATTTCAAGTTTTATTTTTTATTTCTTATCGGTTGTGGCTTGTGGCCATTAGGAAATTAGCCAGTGTCAAGTGTTTTTAATATATTATGCAAGTTATTTGCATCAAAACAGTCAAGTCTAGGGAATCATTTGTAAACACGGCGGCTATTTATTTACAAAGATTTTTCACGGAGCTTTGGAGACAAGACTAAGTCCATTTTTGCACTGATTTTCACTTTCATTCCACTCGTACACCTTCACGAAACTAAATTGATTAATATGCCCCAGAAATCAAACAATTTGCACGTATTTGAACTAGGTTTCACAAAAATGAAAATTTAGGACCACATCTCCTCAACGAGTTGCCCCCAAAAACTCAATTTCAAGTTTAAAGTTGACTTGACTAAACAGCTGTTTCTCAGAGTTAGAGGTCATTGATTTTACTTTGTATTTGCGATGGGATTTGAACCTTGAACCGTCGCCTCAGGGTGCGTTTTAAAGCGTAGCGAAATCGCACCCTAATACAGTACAACATTACAGTTTTATGAGAACAAAAAAACTGACATCAACTAGGTTTAATTAAAAAACAAAAAACTGTTTCTATGGAAATCATCTTATAAATAGGAGATAAGCTTTATGGTATATCCGAGCCAAATCTATGATAAAAAATGTTAGATATTTATCTTGTTAACAATATCTAATATGATAAAGAGTACAAAAATAATATTTATCACAAGGAAAAGTAGATCGGTACCTACCTACCTACTTATATCCAGAGGAAAGACTATCATTCGTAGAGAAAATATTTTGTAATTTTTCCATTTTTAGGGTCGCGTATCCAAAAGATAAAAACGGCACTCTTTTATTAAGACTCCACTGGCCGTCTCTCGCGTCACTATCCGCGCTACCATGTGAGAGTGGGACCACTTCACCCCTAGCGAAAATTAAATGTAGTCAACTCGTCACAATGTTTAAACCACCTTTGGGCCCAGTTGACTACTATCAAATTTGAAAGGGGTCAAGTGGTCCCCGGTCCCAGTTTCGAGGGGGACGACTTCACCCCTAACCCGCTCGTTTGTCGTTGCTATGTCGTCCTGTTGTCGTTCAAAAAAAAAGTAAATAAAATACCCCGACTACTTTTAAAAACCCCAGACAATTTAAAAAAATCTTTTTTTTTAAAGTTTGTTTTTCTTTTTTTTTTTAATTATTTGGTGCGTTTTTAATTTTTTTTAGCTGAACGACAACGTGACGACTTCGCGACGACTTTTAAGACATCAAGGTAGGGCCCAATATCTCATGAACGGTTACAACTCGATAGTTAATTTTTTTACAAGATTATGTAGGTATTTCTGTTGCCGGTATAACAACAAAATACTAGAAACAGAGTAAAATAATTACTTAGGCTGAAAATATATAGTCCGTACTTTAACTTTGTTAAGCAAAAACTTTATAGACAATTTTGGGTGTTTATAAAACGATCTTCGCAATGAACTATCCAAATTGTTTCGAATTTCTAATTTCGAATTTTTCAAATTTAGAATGTAAACCAATCAAAAATAATGACCTAAACTTTGCTTGTCTGTTATATGAATATAAAGTACTTTGTATTTAAGTCGTATATTACAAAATAAATTTCAACTATATATTCCAATTCAAAGTATGCTTAGTTTTTGCTAAGCTCAGTCTGAGCAAAGTCAAAGTACGCACTATAGATTTCGACCTAAGTGGGGCTCTCATATAAAAAAACGTGTTTTTTTGTGGTTACAACACGGAACCCATCATTCGCGAGACCAACTCGTACTTGACCGGTTTTCAAAAGTAAATACACTTACCTACCTAACAAAATTCTTTGAAGTAGAAACGTTGGAATAAACAGCCAGTTTCACCGAAAACAATTTACAATTCACGCAACCACCGAAATCTGGTAATAAATAAAGATAACCGGTTTATTCCGGTCTAATCCGGACATTTTCAGGGAACAGGGAAATCCTGGCGTTCTGAATTTAAAAACATGTCTCTGCTAACTCAATCGAAGCAAAGCTAAAATGATTTAAAAGAAAATGCTTTTAAAAATTCATTCTTGGTTGAAGTCGTTTTTAGGTGACGTTGTTTTCTATGTTTTTGGTGGATATTTTAAACGAAAATGCCGAAAGATTTTAACCGACTTAAAAAAAAGAAAGAGGAGGAGCCATATAAAAGAAGAATAACAACCGGGACCAACTCCTTGACGTGCCTTCCGAAGCAAATACCTTAAGACAGTATTTATTCGTGTTTAATTTTGCAAATAAGGACTTGCAAATCACAAAATAGTAGTTATGCATGCACCGAAGTACTAAAGCCCTGTCTTATATAGCGGGCGTCATATTGAATCCAAAGCGTACAAAGGACACTAGAGAGTTAACTCCCGAGCGTAGCGCTAGCGAGGGTGTTAAAAACTTATGTACCTAGAGTCCTGAGTGAAGCGTGGGATTCAAGCGCTCAAGATAAAGACAGGCTTTATTACCGAGGTGAATACTCTACTTTACACATTTAAAAAGGCTACAAAAATAAGCATTTAACTAACAACAAAACAATAGATTAATGCAAAGTGTATGAAATATATTTACAGCTCCAAGTATATTAATTAAATTAAAACGGATACATCAAAATGACGAAACCTGGCATCGGCCTTAGCCGATGAAAAAAAAAGTTAGGGCTTTATATTTACTAAAACTTTTAGCCTTACCCTTTCGTCGAAAGAAAAATAGCCCAGTTTTTATTTTTTTTATGTGTTATGTCTAGGTGGCCAGTTCGAAATGGCCGTATGCCACCAGAACCTTAAGTTTAAATTTAAATTACTTTATGCCTTAGGTGAATAATGAGCACTTTATGCACCTAGGGAATAAATACTCGCTTTACGTTGACCTTTTTGGTCAAATAAAGTAACTTTGTAGAGCAGTAGGTGTGTAAAGTCATTTTTGTTGTAGGCATGAGAGTCCCAATTAAATATGACAGACATATGAACATTGGAGTCTTATTAAAAGGTTTATTTTAGGTACGAAACCCTAAAACATGCATGAAGGAGTTACAAACACACAAACTCTCCCATTTACGTTCCCTTTCATCGTTCCAGTGGATAGCTAGCTACAAATTGGATGGATTCCAAAACATTTTTTCTTAAATTTTATTTTGGAAGTGAATTTTTAAAATTAGAATTTAGAGGCCGATAGTTTTAGACTGCGTCGATAGAGTTTGGTTAAGTCGATGATCTTAACCTCAGTATATTATCCGCGCTACCATGATCTTTTGTCGTTGCTATGTCGGCCTTTTGTCGTTCAAAAAAATTAAATAAATTTGATATAAAAAAATACCCCGACTACTTTAAAAAACCACAGACATTTTGGAAAAAATCCTTATTTTTTAAGGCTGTTTTTTTTTTTAATAATTTGATGTGTTTTTTATTTTATTTTTTTAGCTGAACGACAACGCGACGACTTATAAGACAATGGTAGGGCCCTATCTGAAGAAACACAGTTGTAAACAGCCACTGCAGTAACGCTGGCGCAAACTCAATTATGCTTTTGACGTTTTAGTCGTCATTCATCGACTACATTTTAGCGCCTCCTCATCTGCTCATTTCATTTTTACAATGGACGTAGGTAACAATAGGCGTATTCGTCCGTGTTTCAATACATATAGACCGCTGCAACAACTAAGGAAGTCAGGTCAAATCTTTGTTTTTCTACCGTCATCCTTATTCTAGATGAGCATACTACACGTAAGACCATATTAGGGCCATTTACATCCGATGATACAATTGTTTATTTATTTGCTGCTTAAACGACTTCCTATAATTTTGTAATTAATTAGTTATTGTGTGTACTTATCTATTGTAATTTGATTTTGATTTTGTAATTTTATGTTTAAATGATTAAGTAATTTTATTAAAATCAAAAGTAATTACCAACTAGAGACAAAAATAAATTTCATTTTAAATTAAAAGTAATGAAAGTTATAGATACTTTTGATTTATGATATAAAAACAATACCTAAGTACGTACTTTATTCGGGTAATAACTCATTAATAAATAAAAATCACTTTATTTAATCAAATATTGTAAATAGAAAACGTCAAACATATTAAAATAAATTTATAACTAAATTACATAGAGTCAATTAATTAAATAAACCACCCTTGATCGCACCTGGCGCAAAGGATCCAAGAATGCTAGCAGCATTGCCTCTGCTGCAATGATTAAATAATGATGGATGATACATCAGATAATACTGCCGCATAAACATTTATTTCACGAAACTCCAAACAAAGTTAATTTTAGAAGTAGGTACACTTCGAATCGTCCTTCGTACAAACGACTATGTTTGTTTATCTCGTGGGGCGACTTGATGCATCAAAATTTCATAATACCCATCCCCGAACTCGTCCCATTTAATAATCAAAATGGCTTTTGGTAGGTAGGTACTGTCGGAAGCAAAAGTCGTTCAGTACCCCTACCATGAGTTGATACGTAAATACGTGGGCTGCAATGCAACATTAACAGGTTCAGATAGTTTATCAGTCACAAATACAGTAGGTATAGCGGTAAATATTACAGCAGATCTTAATATTCTTACAAGTCGTTATAGCATTTTTAGTTTTACAAACAAAGCATTTTCTTCTCCATACTAATTCTGATGTAGGTATCATCATTATTTGTAAAACTTGATCACGAAAAAAAACTCCATAAGTTTCTTGTGGCTTCTTCTCATCGGATGGCGCATTCCGAAGCTACACTAGATTCATAGTTGTAAGAACATTCGACGTATTAAAAGTGATCAACACATCCAATTAAATAAAAAAAAATTGACTTTGACTTTGACTTTAGTCTCTCCCTACGCCAAGGTCAAGCGTCAGACGAAGACGCCGGTGGCGGGATGATTTTGAATTCTTAAAAAGTAACTGGTCCACAATAGCCCTAGACTACGATAAATGAAAGGAAGCTAGAGAGGTCTTTGCCCTGCAGTGGGACAATATAGGCTTATAATAATAAATAAATAATAATCATTGGGCCTATCAGCGAAGTAAAATATCGGCCCGCGCGGCCAACAATTAGCAAATCGGTGCTGGGAAACAGGCGGAGCGGGCACGCTGTGCTCAAGGACAGCTATCGTTAAATATACGTAATAACTCATGGTAGGTGTACAGAACACCTACGTCGTCGCGTTGGTACGTATGATGTATATATATAAGACCTACAAAATTTAAATAATATAGAGCGGTGTTGGTATAGTGGTAGATACCCCAACTTTCATTTCGAAGGTCGTGGTTTCGAATTTCGAAACCCGGCTTACCGCGCACCAATGTATTTTTCTCTGCGGAAAAGTTATATGCGTTAATAACATCAAAACATCTTGAGGAAACCCACGGCTTAGTTAGCTCCAGACGTATTGACCAGTTTTTTCCTCTGGGCATGGCTGACTAGGCTGGAAACCCTCCCATGGGGCTGGGTATAGGTGCCGAGCAAGCCTACTCCATAACTTAACAACGTCCCGGGCACTACAGCGCCATAAAATAGCATGGATTAAAAGTTGCTTGCGTTGTATAAATCATCTATAATTAGATGAAAAGGCCATTATTATTATGTATCTTATTTTAACATTGTAGGTCGTACATTAATCTCTTCTTTCAAGAAACATTTATCGATTTTGAAAGTCATTTTATTACTGTACAACTTTCCGTGTATGTTCTTCAAACACTGCTCATCAAAGATACTTTAAAATTTAACTTTTGTTTACGTTTAGAGGGAACATGCGAATAAGTTGATTTGTGGTTGTTTTGCCCACAAAGGCGTTTCCGTGTTTACGTGATATTTCCGTTTGAAATTCCGCTTCAATTATTTGTTTTTAAAATTACGTACTCAAAGGGTAAAATTGGGCCCTTTTACTAATACTTCACTGCCCGTCGTCGGTCTTTCTGTCTTTATTGCAACCCGACATTTAACCATTTTCCCCGTTATTTATAAACGCTAATTAATGCGCTGCATAACTATGCATCGTTTGTCTTTTCCTGTCACATGAAGTTTCAAAGTTGACAGACAGAGACAAACGTCACATAAGTTAGTCATGTGTAAATGTGAAATTTGGAATATAGGAAGCTGGATACCGGGAATAACACATAGGCTACTTTTTATCTCGATATTCCCGTGGGAACGGGACTTACACGGGTGAAACGCTGGCGCTGCTAGTATCCTATAACGTTCAAACTTTCAGCTTTATAATATTAGTAGGATGGCATATTAAGATTAAAAGAAATGTATTCAGTTCGTAACGTAACATGGGTCCTTATAACCCGCTTATTCCCTCTGGACCTACCCTTGTGAAGCCATTGCCCATTGCCATATATTAAATAGTGCTGCCTCTGAGATTGAAATAAAAGGGTCAGCCCCACAACTGGGACCAAAGTCCTTTCGGTTCCAAAGTGGTCCCAATTGCTTAAACACTATTAAATATAGATATAGTTTAACCGCGTATCCCGATCTGATCCCGAGTTCCCGTATTTAATTAACAAAAATTTCATTTTAGTATCGTTTCAATTTCATCGCAGTCCATTTTCAATCTCAAAGAAGATCGGCGTTTTTCCTTAGAGCTCTTTCTTCTTTCTTTTTCTTAGATATGGCTTCTGTCAGCAATATAGGACAATTTAGCCAATTTCTCGTACGAATAGTGAACTACTACTATTGTACTGTAATCGTTTGAAATAATTTTCAATGCGTGAAGGCTGTAGAAAAAATGGCGACGATTTTTCTCCAACCCTATGGAACAATTGTTTGTAACGTGCTAATTTTGTGTTTGGCACTGGTATTTTTATTTTCACTTAACTCGTTGAACTTCGCGTAACTAAATTGGTAACTTGGCGCCGAAATTAAACAATTTAAACGCAATAAAACAATGTTATGTAAAAATGAAAATTCAGGACGACATTTCACTAACGCGTCATAAACAAAAGTCCCTCCTTAAAGCTCAGACCTAGGGGGTAGAGGTACATTAATGAAATTTTAAAGACATTCCTTAAACACAAGATATGGATTATTCAACTGATTTACGTGGGTTAAAGCCACGGTGTAAGTATTTACGTTTATTTTCCGCTAGATTAAAATATTTTGTAAATTATAGTTTTACTGTACCTAAAAAATGGCGGCTTAATATCTTTTAACTTAGGAGAATAGTATAGTGCTCCTAACTGTTGAACTTTAACATTCAATATCTTTTAATTTTGCGGAAATAAAACGAAAATACTAACACAGTGGCTTCAGATCACGTAAATCTATTGAATAATCCATATGTCTTCTTTTAGGAATGAAACTATTTCGTATTAAAATTTGTTTGAAACGCAAAATGTGTTATCTGTGAAATATAGCTGGTCCATTTTGAATGGTCTTCTTTGATGGTTGTCAAATAACATTTGACATTTAACGATAAACTTTTCTTTGGAGAAGTGTCAAATGTTATGCGAGAACCGTCAAATTCGAGATTTAAAGTTGACTTCTATGATATTGAAATGATGTTAAACTGAAATTTTGGTTACCGTAGTTAGATAAGGATAGACTGGGGCCAACTGACGACCTCTGTGGCGCGTCGGGCGAACGCTTGGCTGCAATACAGAAGGTTGCGGGTTCGATTCCCGCTGGGTGCAAATATTTATGCTTAAAATAAATATTTGTATTTGGTCTGAGCGTATTTCTATGTATAGTATGTATGTATTTACAAAAAAAAATATATAAGTAGTATATATCCGTTGTCTAGTCACCGTAACACAAGCTTAGCAGCTTACCACGGGGCTAGATGGCGCTGTGTGTTCGTCACAAAAAAAAAAAAAAAACCGGGTTTAACAGGGCCGTTTTTATATATTAAATCATGATTGAAATTGATATTTCAAAAGTTGTCAAGTGCACAGTCTTTTAGGTATGTCCGTAAGGATTGAGGAGCTGATTCATGGTTTTAAAGTAAAATAACATCCTTATTAGTAGTACAACTGGGCCCGCCGGTTTCACCCGGCGTAAGTCCCGTTCCCGCGGGAATATTGGGATAAAATGTGGAATAAAAGCATATGTGTTGTTTCCGTTATCCAACTACCTATAGTCCAAGTTTCATCGCAATCGGTTCAGTAGTTTTTGCGTGATTGAGTAACAAACATCCAAACACACACACTTTCACATTTATTATATTAGTAGGATAGTAAGATAACTGATTTTGTAGCACAAATGCTGAGCGAAGACGATGATGTAACATGTCTCTGACTTAGATAAATACAGTACATTCGCGCTGTCAATTTGTAGTGTAAGCGGTAGGTAATTAAACTTTGTGACGCCGAAGGTCCCTCTGATCCCTGTCCAAGTCGGTTTACTATTCGACTGTACCTACCTACCTTCAGGAAGTTCGTCTTCTTACTTTTGTTGTAGGGCTGTCAGACATATTTATCTCGAACTGTTTTAAAGGAAAGATATTTTAAATAAATAAATCGTCACACGACGTTTTTAGACTAACTTCTTAAATGTTACATTCTCGACACAGGGGCGGATTTAGATATTAATAATAATAAATAAATCCTTCGACCAACACACAGCGCCATCTAGCCCCGTGGTAAGCAGCTAAGCTTGTGTTACGGTGACTAGACAACGGATATACTACTTATATTTTTTTTTATTTTTCTTTTGTAAATACATACATATTATACATAGAAATACACCCAGATCAGATACAAATATAGGTATATTTTTAAGCATAAATATTTGCACCCAGCGGGAATCGAACCCGCAACCTTCTGTATTGCAGCCAAGCGTTTGCCCGACGCGCCACAGAGGTTGTCAACCTACAAATACATCTACAAAAATAATAACGAGTTTTGGCGGGAAGGCGTTGAGGAGATGTGCTGCTAAATTTTCATTTTTGTGAAACTTAGCTCAAATGCGTGTAAATTGTTTAATTTCGGGGGCATATTAATCAATTTAGTTTCGTGAAGGTGTACAAGTGAAAATAAAAGTGAAAATCGGTGTAAAACATGGACTTTAGCTTAGTGTTCTCTCCAAAGCTCCGTGAACAAACATTGTAAAAAATGACCCCCTTTTTACAATGATTCCCTCGACTTGACTTTAACTATGACGACTTGACTGTATCGTTCGATGCAAATAACCTGCAAATATTGATAATACTTGACACTGGCAAATGTCCGAAAGGAAAAGCCATTTTAAAGAAGAAGAAGAAAAATAATAACATGCCTAAGTTGTAGTAGATGTAACACTTTATTTACCGGGTTTAATCGCGTTTTATTCATTTAACCTTGTAAAATCCAACTGTAAAGTTGGCGAAAGCTCGGTTTGTTTAAAAATCAAGAATAAAACGCGATTAAACCCGGTAAATAAATGTTTTATTATGCAAAATCGCGAAAACCATAGAAGAAATTTTGTAGTAGATGGTAAAGATATAGAAGCAATAATTCGGTGTATGAGTCAACAGCGTCGGTGGACTAATTGGTATGTCGCTACCCCCAGATTGGGTTGAGATGCGTTGTTGGTTCGCATCCCGCTCGACGTCTGCCGTGCGCTGTGTTTTTGTGGATTTATTTTTCCTTTAAAACAGTTCTTTGAACGCCCAGTGCAGGCTTAAGCACTTAAAAATAAAAATATATTTTTCTCGATTTTAGACTCATTTTTCTGTTTTAATCGATCGGACTAATGATGTTATATTCGACGAGTAAATAACGGAGTAAATTTTTGTCATCGTAAAACGAAATTTATCCAAGGTTTAGAAAGACATAATCCCCTTTCGGTTCACATTACCTATACCACCCTATACCAACAAAGCACATTGTGTAACAAACACTTTTTTTTTCCCACGAAGTTACTGTGATTGGTTTTCAGCGTCGTAGCCCTCCAAAACCTTTACAATTTTAACCTTAAAATTCCGGAAAATAACCCGTTTTACGTTAAACTTCATTTATTACATTAGATTTCCACTGGGAGGAGGCCTCGGTCCCCGCAGTGGGATGTATAAATGGGATAACTTTACTAACTCGTTTCAACTCATAAATTGATACAATTTACATTTTAAATTGGATCTAGGATTTCCCAATTTCACAAATACAATATTCATCAAATAATTAATTTAGTTTTAATTTTGATTGGTTTCGTGTGTTTAGTTTTAGTATGGTCGCGACCTTGTTGTTTTTAGTAAGTACCTTACTTATTATAATTAGATTTTTTTTGTCTAAGGTTTTCGCGATTTTGCATAATAAAACTCAATATTTACAGGTTTAAAAACAAAGGCTGTAAAGGTAGCGAAACTCGGTACTTTGTAATTATTCCGTTGTTGAAATAAAACGTGAGTAAAACCCGGTAAATATTGTGTTATATTATTACTTCGTATATTATTGTTTTGCTTGCAAACACAAGTACTTACTTATAAACGCTAATTAATGCGCTGCATAACTATGCATCGTTTGTCTTTTACTGTCACATGAAGTTTCAAAGTTGACAGACAGAACAACAAACGTCACATAACTCAGTCATCCTACTAATATTATAAATGTGAAAGTGTGTGTGTTTGGATGTTTAGATGTTTGTTTGCGATTTAACTTGGAATATATGTAGCTGGAGACCTGGCATAGCACATAGGCTACTTTTATCCCGACATTCCCGCGGGAACAGGACTTACACAAGCGCAGCTAGTAATTTAATAAATAGATGTAAATGGTAAATCCATGTATGATTACCACGTCGATATATCAAAGTACAATTTACAGCACTTTCACACCTCATTCATTACTTCGAAAAACAACAATGTAATATGTTTTACTTGTTACTTAAAATAAAATAATGGATGAGTACACAAATTGTGAATCAATCATAATAAGGAGCTGTGTAACGTGACAACCCTATCCCTTGTGTGTCATACGTCGCATTACCGTACCTCCGCCGCCGTTTCGTTCGGCCCTTGTTACAGAAACAGAATTATCCGTGTCACATCTCTAACTGTACTGTGACCACGTTGATTTGGCTTGCTCATATCGTTGGGTTAGGTAAAGTTGAAATAACTAGGAGTTCGCCCCGAACTGAGACCTCACGACCCCCTATCTCCCCAACCCCCCTACCGATCCGGCTCATCTTCGAACTCATAAATCCTACTGACCTAAACTACACGCATACCAAAATTCATGAAGATCGGAGCTACGATACTCAAGTTATCGTCGAACAAACATGCAAAGATACAAGCGCCAGGCCCGTCTACACTGGACCGCACTCGCTTCGCTCGTTCGGTCAATAAAAGGAATAAAATGTGTTTATGAATTTGCACCATGTCACGTGATTCCTGTTTAGCTCAGTGTTAAGAGCACTTACCTGGATAGCGAGAGGCACAGGTTCGAATCCTATCATGAGTTTTTTTTAACATATACTTGCGATATAACTAAGTTTAAAAAGGAACTCAAAAAGTTAAAAACTTGTTTAAATTAATAATTAAAAAATGCATATAAACAATAATTTGTTCTCTCTTTTGTTCTTGCGACTTTGCATGGTTATGAAACACAATATTTTTAGGCTGTAATTCGCGTTATATTTATTAACAGGATTGTTGCAATGCCGTACTTACGTTTCACTGTCTTTACAGACAGTTTCCTCATCATCTACCTTTGTTTCTGGTCTGGGTGTCTTTCTATGTATAATATGAATGTATATACAAAAAAAAAGTGTAATATGTAGTATATCCGTTGTCTAGTACCCATAGTACAAGCCAAGTGCTTAGTTTGGGGCTAGATTGCGCTGTGTGTAATGTCTTGTAATATTTATTTATAACGCGAGTTAGTGCCAGAAAATATTGTGTTTTATTACAACAATAAAATGGGTGAAAAAGGTTTTTTTTTTGCACGCCAAAGGGAATTGGAGAAAAGGCGGTCGATTTGGTGGAAAAAAAACATCATAAATAAAAAAAAAAATTAACAAAAATATTTTTTTAATTGTCTGTGGTTTTTAAATGTAGTCGGGGTATTCTATATTTCAAATTTACTTTATTTTTTTGAACAACAAAAGGACGACATAGCAACGACAAACGAGCATGGTAGCGCGGATTATCTTTTATCCGTGGAATGCAAAAATCAGCCCTTAATTGACCGAGCTAGCGAAATTGCCTGCTTAAAGTCTTCTTTCGTTCAAAGTTGTCTTTCGTGCTGTTAGTTTGGTGCTTCTTAGCTACAGGTCGTATTTCTCAATCGATCTTCAAGAAACTTATTTTAAAAGTTAGGAATATTGAATTAAGTACTAAATACTCAAGATGTTTTTGTCGTGAGGGACTTCTAAGGGGTATACCAGGTGTAACGGGTAAGCCCTTTTAATCCGAAAGGGGGGTTGTTCTAGACGTCTAGGCGAACAACTTTTGTTTTACGACTTTTGGAAATTCGAAGTACTTTTCGAAAAATTTAGGTGTAAAGTTTACTTGAAAATCAGCTGTTTCTGAGAGTTCGAGGTCATTGACCTTTTGTTGTCCTTTTATTAACCTTTTATTTAGTTTGATGGTTTTGTAAACAAAAACGTAAAAAAGTCAAAACTTCAATTACCTTTATTTTCAAAAGCAGCTGTTTTTTCAGTGAAACATAATCTCAAAATTAAAAAAAAAAGTCTGAATTTCCAAAAGTCGTAGAACAAAAGGTGTTCGCCTAGACGTCTAGAACAACCCCCTTTTGGATTAAAAGGGCGTACCCGTTACAAATTGTATAAAAGCTATACCTACTGAAAATCCCCGTCGGATTCATCGAAAATTGTTGATTATATTCTGACGCAATGTTTTATAATATTTTTGTTTGTAGCGTTTGTAAATAACATTGTTGACTACATTTTGGAGTAGATTTTTAATTAGTCGAAAGGTGATGAAGCTTTGCACATTTTAGATAAAAACAAATTTTGATAAAATGTCCTAAGGTTTCGTAACAATAAGAAGTTTTGTCTTGAAACTACACCAAATGTACGTAGCAATGTCATTAACAAACGCTACAAACGAAAATATTCTAAAACAATGCGTCAGAAAATACTTAACAATTTTCGATGAATTCGACTATTTTCAGTTTAGCTCGTATAGTATTAATTAAACTCTTAATTGGTTGAGTATTTTACCGACTTTTCAAAATCCGAAGAAAGAGCTTCTTAAATCGTCGCATTTTTTTAAATGGAGGTTTACTCGAAGACAGCTGATTCGTTTCCCCCTATCCTACTTCTTACTAATTCTTATCTTACTAATGTTGTAAACGTGAAAATTTGTGTATGTGTGAGTTTGTTACTCTTTCACGCAAAAACTACTAAACCGATTGCTATGAAACTTGGAACTTAGGTGGACCTACGTGACCGCGTAGACCGCGTGAACGGGACAAACACGAGTGAAACCGCGGGGCGCAGCTAGTCCTACTAATATTATAAAGCTGAAAGTTTGTGAGTATGTATGTGTATGTTTGTGTGTTTGTTACTTAATCACACAAAAACTATTGAACCGATTGCGATGAAACTTTGAATATAGGTGGCTGAAGACCTAAATTAACACATAGGCTACTTTTTATTGCGATATTCCCGCAGAAACGGGACTTACGCGGGTGAAACCGCAGCTAGTTATTTATATTTTCCAATGAAATCATACCAACCTGCTTAAAACCAAGTGAACGTAGCTTCAGTATGTTCAAAAGTCCTTAAAGACACGAGGGACCCATAAAACTATATAATTTTGACTTTATGCGACTTCTGCTTTGGGACAAACGGTGAAACTTACTTATACGGATACGGATAACACACGGTTTAACGGATAAGGGATGTAACTTTTACTGGCAACTTTATATGATTAGTCGTAAATAGTTCTTGACAGTACTACTCTTAGAACATTTCAGAGGTTTTAAAAGTATAGTTTAATATATTTTGCAAGCAAATCTGCTTTTTTAATTCCTTATATTCAGTGGTTATTTTATTTTTCCAGACAAATCTTATTCCTCTAACTGATAGCTGCAAAATTGTAATTTTGAAGCCTTTTGACATGGGCTTTCTTTTATAGGATTCGATTTTTAGGATTTAAAAAAAAAGTTCCGTACCGTTATTGCAAAAAAAAAACCGGAAAAAACACGTTTGTTGTATGAGATCCCCCCTTAAATATTTGTTCATTTACGTTTTTAGTTGAAATTTTCACAGATGATGTGTTTCTATTGCCGCTATAGGAAGTAAAAACCGAATGAATAACTATTTAAGTGGGCCTCCCATACAACAAACGTGAATAAGAATAACAATATTAATTGTTCAGACTATGTTTAAGTACATTGGTCTTAAATATGTACAATATTAGTGCACAGTCTACTCATTTCGAGCATTACAATAATGCAGAATAAAATTACATTACTTAAACCCTTTTTAATTTATTACATAAATCCAATATTTATACCAACACAACAATAATTTGGTATTTATTTTTCATTATGGTCCAAATACTCAGATAGGTTATAAAAGACCTAGCTGATTAACCGAGACTAAAGTTATTTTTTTAAAAAGGGGGACCATTAGTGTAATTTTTAAATATACAGGTAAACAATTATAAATGTTGATAGCTGTGTATTTTAAAGCAACTCTTATAAAATAAATAATAATATTGACATAATATTTATTGTATAGATCATTAATTTATGGCAAAATGTAGGTATTGTTTTTTCTTCTTTTTTCGCGATATTAAATTGAAATGAAACTCATTTTGTGGTTTTAATATAAGTTGTTTTAAAATAAATTGTTTTGTGATGATAATGGAACCCTTCGTGCGTGAGGTCTTCCTCGCACTTGACCTCTTTTTTTTGGCTGATTTGCCTTCCTTTACGCAATATCGCGTCTTACGAGTCTGTGACAAACTGTCTATAGAATAGTTTATCAATAGAATCGTTGTAAAAGTTTGGCGTTCATATTTTTTATACCCATCTTTATGGGACAAATTGAGTTTTTTACTTTTTTGTGTGGGCGTTTTATCTAACGCGTAGACTGCCTTTGTGGAGCGGTGGGAGATTCTCGTCTCCGACACCAAAGGTTGTGGATTCTATTATAACCTTCCTAAACCTAATTTCTTCTATGGTTTTCGCGATTTTGCATAATAAAACACTTTATTTATCATATAAATAAAGTGTTTTATTATGTACACATACAGACATACATACATACAAACTTTGGCGTTTATAACATTAGTAAGATTAGTAGGATTTTACGAAACAATATTGATATTTTAACAGTTAAAAACAGGAAGTTTTGAAGCACTTTTACTATTTGCGGTTTCGTCCGTTTAATTTCCGTTTCCGGAAATTGTTCCCGTTTGTTTACACACAACTCTATCAAAGGTTGAAATATTATACCTATATGAACCTACTATATAGGATCTGAACAAGATGTGCTCAAGGGAATTTTCTTTTAAAGCTTTTTTGCGCGAAATCTCCGCGGACTCGAAGTAATATTGGTTTGATCGAATCCATGAGGAGTCAGAAGTCTAGCCCTTTATATTTGTATTTTCTTCTAAATAATAAAAATGAAATGTCTTTAAAAACGTATATACCAAATATCTTTTTTTAATTTTTTTCACTAGTTGCACACACCGGTCATAAATTTATAGTAAAGGTTACAGCTTTGAGTGATTGCAATAGGTATATAATAGATACCGCGTATCGGTAGCAGTAATGCGCAGCACTGCGCCTGCCCTCGGACCCATGAATGAAATACTCTTTAGTACTTACCCAATTTTTACAACCAGGCATGTGCAGCGCGTGAAAAACTGTACTTTTTTATTAAAGTAATTAACAACAAATTAAAATAACTATTTTATACACAAACTAGATTCGCCCCGCGATTCCTGAAGTCCTGATCAGGAAGTCCTGTTCCTGTTTATCATCATAAAAAGTAGCCTTTTTGTTTTTCCATTTCTTCAAGTTTTATTGCAATCGGTTTAGTAGTGTTTACGTGATTGAGTAAACATACAAAACAAGTTTTTAAGAAAAACAAACTTAAGGACTACCCCCTTACTGCTTAAGTTTCTAAAGCCAATATTTTCTTTGTTTGCAGAGGGATCGAATAACAACTCATCAGGTGGTGTGGGCACAAAAATGGCACCCAAAGATGAACCAAATATAGTTGTTGGTAAGTACCTATCTAAATTATTTACACCTTATAAAACCAGATCAAGCTATGTGTACATTTCTCTACTGTAACGTTGAAACGTTTTATTTCGCGCGCCTGCGCATCTCTAAAAATCAATTTGCCGACTCCGCATTTCTGTTAGGTACCTACCTACCTAGCTTACATTTTTTTGAAAAGCTTGAAAACCAAATTAACCTCTTGAGTTCCATTTCCTAAAAATGAATCTCCTGACGACTCACCAAACAAAATGACGATTTTAGTTATTGCCAATATATAAAAAAAAATGTTATTTGGCTGGAACAATTTAGTGTGAATTATGACATTGAACCATCCTAAGAATCATATTGATATATACTCATGTTTGCGGTGTCTGATCATAATCAGCCCCCTAAGGGACCGTCTCCACGAGCGCGCGTTAGAATCGCGGCGATATTATCGTCGAGCCACTTATCTCTATACAATCTCTATGTACATGTCTCCACACGGCGATGTTAACGCGGCGGTGCGTTGTTGAATAGAAATAAAGTTATAGCGCCGCGATTCTAACGCTCGTGGTGATGGTCCCAAGGTTTTTTTTTCAGAACTACACCTGTACATGTACGTGGCAGTAAAACAAGTAGTTTTAAATGCACTTTTTATTGATTATAGCTACAAAAGTTAGGGTAAACTAACTAGAGTTTAAAGTAAGAGCAAGATACTTATCATTTAAGTAAAAAAGACATCTGTCGATGCTTCTACGGTTACATTTCTCTAGAAATAGATTAAAATAGTCCATTTCAGTTTACCTCAAGATGGTGTCGAATATTTTCAAGTAAAGACAGTAAAATGCATCAAACGCTCCCAATTTCCAACTGTACCATTCAAAAATATATTCTAACTCATTAATTTGAAGACTTAAATTCGTCTGAAACCAGCGGACAAGTTGCCAACAACTTTTAATGTCGAGCGATTATTCTAATAGTCCTCATTCCTTGTTGTTCAGTCAAGTTGGAGAAATTGTGCGAATTTGCATCTTATCCCTTTGAGATACGGTTCCAAATGGCCAATGCTCGGATTCTACTTTAGAATTCAGTAGAATTCTACTTACCTCAAGACGAATGTCTCCAGCTAACAAGTTTGGGACACGGATGTAACAGAACAAGAGCCCGTGAACGCTAGACCTTCGTTATTTTGTAAAAGCTGAAAGTTTTTTTTAAATGCCAAAATCTAAAAATTCACGCCCAACAGGACTTGAACGTGTATTTTTGGAGATCCGTCCCAACGCCTTATCCAATTCGGCCATAGGTGTCTCGTCGAATGCAAATTAAGGATTGTATCTATTTTTCATTTACGCCTCAGGCACATACCAGCATTGAAATTATTCATCCAAGTGTAGAAAATACTTAAAAATATATCAAAAATCTGAAAGTTTGTAAGCGCAATAAAGTTACCCAAATTAAGGGTGTTTGGTAAGGGGTTGCCGCAATGTTAAATGTCTGGCAATGAATGACGTGATTTTTAATAACATTCTATAGGTAATTATCTTAAAATCGCATTTTGTTATTTAATGGTATTTTACACGCCTTTAATTTATTATTACTGGTTAACTGCCAAAGCCGGTATCATATCGGTTCCTATTGGATCAGTTCCTGTTCGTGAAGTTCATTAATTGGCTTCCAATTGTTACAATATGTTTTTATATAGCATAGCATATAAAAAAATATCTCTGTACAGCGTGTATGTATAACTGTTGGACTAATAAATAATAAAATAAATAATTTCCTAATAAATAAATAACGCCACTGTAACCCAAACTTCATAGTGGCCCATCGTTCTTACCTGTGTTAGGAGCATGCACTGACAAAATTTCAGCTTTTTACAAAATAACGAAGGTCTGCGGTTCACGGGCTCTTAGACTATAAGACGATTTCAATCTACGATTGTAAACGCTCTCGCAGATAGGCGTGTCGGTCTATAATATCGGATGAGTTATTACGATAAAACCACCCTCACACATAGGTGCGTTTTTACAACCAAAACGCATGCGGTAATATTGCATGCGTTCGTCTTTGCGATAATGTGTCTGAAGCAGCCGTTATAATAATACAAAAAGTATTATAAACCCATATTGCACATGGAAATAAAACGCGCATATAATTTATATTTCGTATTTTCGGAAGATATTCCCTAATGTCAAGCAGGTTTTCATTTTGTAATGGTCATACTGACAGCAAAAGAAATGTGGAGGTCTTTTTTCATGTACCTAATACAGAGATGTAATACATCGTCGTCTTCGCTCCTAGAAGACTGTGCACTTCACAACTTTTGAAATATCAATTTCAATCATGTTCTCTAAGGTTAAGGTAGTTTTTGCTTTGATATACCAAAACGGTCCTGTTGAAGATACATACACCTTCGTCTGTCCTTATCTAACTAACCGACAAACACAAAAGTCAAAATAGGACAGACAGGTATCTCTCTAACATCAAGCGGGACCGTTTTTTGACGAAGTCAGCTTTCTAGTTGCTTGTAATATTTCTATCTATGACCTAATAACCTCGAATTTATAGGTATATTTTCTTCTGACTCATGGGAATTATAGTAGGCTTCGAAATATTTTATGTCATACAATTTTTGGCGGCAATGGAATAGAACCGTTAGTATGAAAAACATTGGTTCTTAAATGAACGAATGACAAAATATTTTTCGTCAAACATAGTAGGCCCCACGATTTACGAATATAATAGATTTACCAAGCTTTTATATTGAACTTTAAACTAAGAATACCTTATTCTCAAAGAGGTAAACTTGAAAACCACATAACAGATTGAAATCAAACTTTTTTCATTAGATACCTCATATTTCGAAGGAAGAACCAAAAGTTGAAGATCAAAAGTAGCTAAGTACATAGAGGTCAGAAGTTTACAAAGTTTCACCTGTGGGTTTTAAAGCAAACATTTAATTTTAAATAAGATGTATTTATAACTATATAGCTGCGCCCCGCGGTTTCACCCACGTAAGTCCCGTTCCCGCGAGAATATGAGAATAAAAATAGCCTATGTGTTTTTCCAGGTCTCCAGCTACCTATATTCCAAGTTTCATTATGTCTTTTGTATTTACAAAAGAAAAATGAATATAAGTAGTGTATCCGTTGTCTAGTCACCGTAACACAAGCTTACCAGCTTACCACGGGGCTAGATGGCGCTGTGTGTTCGTCACAGAATTTATTTTATTTTAATCGGTTCAGTAGTTTTTGCGTGAAAGAGTAACAAAGTCACCTAAATACATGCATACGAACTTTTATATATTTTTTTCGCGTTTATAATATTGTGGTGTGTCTTTTTAGTGATCCTATCCCAGTAATATTATTATGAAAAATCACTCAAAAACTGCTGAACCGATTGCGATGAAATTTAAATTGATACTTTATATCCCGAAATTCTCGCTGGATCGAGACTTACGTATTATCACAAAAAACATGTTTGGTGTAAGGTAACCCAACTGAAAAATTTCAACTGTGTGAAATTCAACTAACTATCGTGACACTGTACTGTCCATAGAGGAGGTCTATACAAGCCTGATAGACAGACGTTTAGTAGAGTCACAGTACATAGAGAAGGAGCAGTATGGAAACTGCACACACACACGTGCACACTCATTGTGACGTGTCACTCAGTACCTACTGACATCTACGCGAAATCCCCTTACGGGCTTGTCAACGAGCATATTTGTGTGAGTGAGCCGTTTCCAACCATTTGTAGGTAGTTTCCATACTGCTGTGCCCCAGCTTTTCTATGTACTGTGGTGGAGTTTTAGTAAAACGATCTTGTTTTTACGCTCTGGGTATATAGATAAATAGATAGATAGATAGATCATACTTTATTTGATCAACCACAAGAATATTACAAAAACAACACATTTCAAAATAAAATTTAAAACGAAATTAATGTGTTGAACAAATAGGCGGCCTTATCGCTTAAAGCGATTCCTTCCAGGCAACCTAACGGGACGGCAACGGGTACGGAGTCCTAAAAAAATTTACTAATATATTTTGCTTCTATTTCAGATATTGTGATTCCTTCATTGCTGATAGCTGCACTGTTCATCGGCAACGCGTTCATTGTACTCATTATTTACAAATACAGAAAACGGTAAGAAGCTTCAATAATTTTGTCTCAGGCAAAAGCTCCTAGGCCGAAATATATCGTGCGTACTCTGACTTTGCTCAGACTGAGCTTAGCAAAAACTAAGCATAAACTTTAATTTGAAATTTATTGTTACAATTAATTTTGTAATATACGAATAAAATAAAACGAACTTCATAGAGGTCATTAGTTTTTATTGGTTTACATTCCAAAATTGAAAAATTTAGATTTTACAAAGCAAAAACTTTGGATAGTTGCGAAGATCGCTTTATAAATACCACAAGTTTTTGCTTAGCAAAGTCAAAGTACGGACTATAGATTTCAGCCTTTGCTCTTTATTAATATCGTCTATAAGTACAAATTTTGTCCTGATTTTGTCTTTATTATTTACGATCCGCGGTTTCACTCGCGTAAGTTCCGATCCCGCAGGGTTATCGAGATAAAAAAGCCTAGCCTATTCTAAGTTTTATCGCAATAGTTTTTGCGTGAAAGAGTAACAAACTCACATGCAAACTTTCGCGTTTATAATATTAGTAGTAAGACTAGCTGACGCGGTATCGTTTTCTTGAATTGAATTGAATTCGTCTTTTAATTATCCTTTGTTTTGTTTCTTTTAATTATCCTTTGTTTTGATTGAGACTAACTCCCTTACTTATAAAATATTTTTTAAACTTGACTAAGTAATGTGATGTTTGTCTCTGTCTCTCAACTTTGAAATTTCATGTGACAGTAAAAGACAAACGATGCATAGTTACGCAGAGCAATAATTAGCGTTTATAAGTCAGAGGGTAAATCGCATGAGGTGGAACTGTGATTAGTATATATATGTTTTTAACTCCTGACGGAAAAAGAGAGTTGTTATAATTATAAGTGTGAGGAGGTACGAGTATGTCTGTCTATAATCTGTGGCATCGTAACTCACGTATGGATAAAGCTATTTTTATATAGTTTTCTTTTTGCTATAAAGAAGTAGCATTTTATTTATTTGTTATTTACAATCCAGGCCATGGAGTTGAAATACGGCTATTCATACTCAAATACACTAGTATTGTAAAGTGGCCCACCTTATTAGATTTGTAAAATCATTAAGTTGACATTAAGATTGATTTAAAATACTTAATTAATTTCTGATATTTGCATGCTAAGTTATATAAGTGCTGTTGAAACATGTTGAATTACACCTGTTAATTTTAACATCTGTTGTAACTATATTTCGTGCAAATAAATGACATTCATTCATTCTTAAAGTTCTAAAATTTCTAATGAGACGGTTTGATTTAACCAACAATAAATGTTTTCGTTTTTGTTACCTACCACTGCTCTATTTTCAATAAATTTTTTTGACTAAAATTAGCTAGAGCTTCGAAATAAAAAAAATATTAAACATTTTTATTTTAATGTATTTATTTGATCACAAACAAAGTTAAAAGATACATTTGTGCAGGATACGCGTAAAAAATAGTTCATTTGTCTGATAATTTGATTTCTTTGATTTATGTTTTGTTATTTTCAATGTTTTTGTTTGTATTTTGACAGATCTATGACAGACTGACAGTGACAGATATAAATAATTGTAATACAGAGTAAAAAATCGGTCTTTGTAAAGTTGCGTACAGACGAAGGGTGAACTAACTTCTTTTGTGTGGCCAAACTAGTTTGTCAATCGATTCAAGAATCGATAGGAATTATTGTTAGATAGTTGTCATTGTCATTATGTAACGCCATCTAGCTGTGAGTAGCGTTTGAACGTTTCTAGATGTTAGTAGAGCCTTCTGGTAAATGCGGCAAAGTAGAAAATACTCGCGAAAATTATAGAAAACTCTTAGTTATTGTAGAAAATTCTAAATATCTAATATAAAAGGACACCCCCGACTGAACGCAGCTCATAGTTTGTTTAACTGCGAACGAGTGCGATCTCTGTGAACGAAAGTGCTATCAGTGAAGATAACAGTGTGAAAGTTTGTGCATAAGTTTGTTTCATATCATAGTTTTCAAGTCAATTTTCAGTGTTTTTCAGAAATTTCAGTGATCTTTCATAGTTTTTACAGTCCATTTTTAATTTAATAAATAGTTTGCAAACAATAGTAGTGAGTGTTTCAAAGTTCCCGACCAACCCAGTACCGTGCTTTTCATTGGACCTTCGACAGCCGGATTCGCCGGAAACTGCGAAATATGTCACCGACCCTTCGATCAGCAGGTAAACCAGGTAACGCAGGTGTAGCTACTACAACTGCGGCCACTACGAACGCAGACGCCGTCGGGCTAACTCCCAACGGGACCACCGCCGTGTCCACGAACAGTTTGGGCGTACCCACCATGACGACAGCTGCCCCGGCCGGTATCACTAGCGGAACCGCCACCACAGTGGTGCCTGCTACCACGCTGGTTATGTCCAGTGTCCCCGGAGTCGCTCCCCTGAAACTCAAGAACTCTTCAGATGCGACTCTCACTCCAACCGATGCCAGGAGCACAACATCCACAAAGGATACCAATAAAATGAAACAACGCCAACTTGCCTTAGCCAAAGCCGAACGCAACCTATTGATCGCTAGGGCTAATAAAGCTCAAGCAAAAATCAAGAAGGCACAGGCAGAAGAAGAATTAGCCGATAGCCAATCAGAAATTGCACTCGCAGACATCCGTGTTGCCCAAATAGAAATGGATTGCAGCGATGACGAAGAAGACATACTTACTGAAGCCTCCGACCCTGGGAATCAAAACCTTGACCAGTGGCTTGACTCAACGGTCATCGAACATCACAGGCCACCTAAAGGTGAACTTTTTGAGACCCATACGACGTCACCGGCGGGAGCCGCGGCCCAAGGACCGCCACCGCTCCTGCAACTGCCGCCGTCGACTACCGGAGCTACGCCGCACGTTACGCCAACATACTGGCACCCGAACCCTACGTCGGCGCATGCTCCACCTACCGTACCAGAGACCAGAGCCGTGTCCTGGCACCCGAACCAGTCGACGGCACTTGAACCGCCAACATATTGGCACCCGAACCAGACGTCTAAAATTGAACCACAGGAGACCTTCAACAATGCGTCGGCACCTGAACTGATCCCGAACCTGACGACAGCGCCGTCTGCCCAGCCAGCTACGCTGCTGCCGCCACCGTCGACCATGAACAACAGGGCAACCACAGAACCAAAAAATGATCCAGTCCAACAAAATAAAACAGAGATCCAAGATATTGTAGCGACAGCTATAACTAGTGCTGTCCAAGCAGCACACCGAGTCTCACGCTGCACTGAACTTCCCACATTCAATGGGGCATATGAAGAGTGGCTTATTTTCCGCGCTGCCTACCTTGAGACTGCTCCCACCATCTCATCTCTGGAGAACATGGCGAGACTAAGAAGAAGTCTGCAGGGACCAGCCAAGGAAGCAGTACAGGGATTATTAATCTCTGGAGCCGACCCAAGCAGTGTCATCCATACTCTGGAAACAAGATTTGGAAGACCAAATGCCATAGCAACTATTGAGATGGATCGACTCAAGTCACTACACCGACTCACAGAGTCACCTACTGATGTGTGCATATTTGCAACAAAGGTACAAAATGTAGTAGCCACACTACAGGCACTGAACTGCCAGCACTATATGTACAACCCAGAACTTACTAAAGGGCTAATAGATAAATTAACTCCAGTTCTTAAAGAAGAATGGTATAAGTTTGCTTCAACCCAAACACAGCAAGAACCTGATCTCTCTAAATTTAGTCGCTTCATAACAAAGGAGGCTGAGATCCGCAGCCCATTTGCACCACCAGAGAACATTCCTTCAACAACAACCAATGGAACAAAGAACCGCCAACAGGTCTACACCACTCAAGAATCCAAACCAAAGTGTCCGGTCTGCAAAAGAGAAGGACATTCAATTACTAATTGTAAGAAGTTTACAATGCAGCCTGTTAACACTCGATGGGACCTGGCCAAAGAAAACAAACTATGTTTCCATTGTCTGCGTTATCGTATGAAGAACCATAGCTGCAAGCCACAAAAATGTGGAATCAATAACTGCATACACCGTCATCACAAACTACTACATAACAGCAGCTTGAAGAAAACAGAAAACAACGAAGAAGAAGAGAAAGTTAACTCTGCATGGGCACCACAGGTTTCCTACCTGAAGATGATACCATTACAAGTATCGGGACCGGCGGGAGTAGTAAATACATTTGCCCTCCTGGATGATGGATCAACAATAACTTTAATAGATAACGAATTAGCCGATGAAATTGGAGTAACCGGTCCAGATGCACCCCTTAACATTGTGGCTTTTGACGGAGAGAAGACAACCTTCGCCCAGTCTCGACGGGTAAAATTCACTGCAAAAGGGAAAAATAACAAAGAAGAACAAATTGAAGCCCGCACATTAAAGAACCTGGAATTAGCAGCACAGAAGTTATCCAAAGAAGTCATTCATCAATGCAAGCACCTGAGGGGTTTACCTACCTATGAAAATGCCAAACCACGGATCTTAATCGGCCAAGACAATTGGCACTTGTTGCTTGCCACGAAAACTAAAACCGGCAACAGGAACCAACCCGTGGCTTCACTAACAAGACTAGGATGGGTGATCCATGGTAGTCACTCAGGGTCTCTTGGTCACCGAATCAACTTCATCCATCATAATGATGACCAACTTGATGGTGTTGTGAGAGAATACATTACTTTGGATAATGTCTACATTAACCCTTCGAAACCACAGAATGATCCAGAAGAAAAATCAATGAAGATTTTAGAAAAATACACTGAGCGAACAAGTGAGGGGAAATATCAGACAGCTCTTTTATGGAAAACTGAGGACATCAAAATGCCCAACAATTATGAAAACACTTTGAAGAGACTGCTTAATATAGAAAAGAAAATTGATAGAGATCCTAATCTAAAGAAGAGGTATAAGGAACAAATGGATGCCCTACTAAAAAAGGGGTATGCGGAGCTGGCTCCTCCAAACCCATCTGGAAGAACATGGTTTCTGCCTCATTTTGCTGTTATAAATCCTATGAAACCTGAAAAATTGAGAATTGTTCATGATGCAGCGGCCAAAACAAAGGGCACATCGCTCAACGACCAACTCCTAACTGGACCTGATCTCCTACAATCGCTGCCCGGCGTTATCATGAAGTTCCGTCAGCATTCAATTGCAGTCACTGCTGATATATCAGAAATGTTTATGCAGATCGAACTCCGCCCTGAAGATAGAGATGCGCTGCGTTACTTATGGAGAGGAGATAGAAGAGATGAACATCCACCTGAACAATATCGCATGAAGTCCCTGATTTTCGGTGCATCAAGCTCACCAGCAACTGCAATTTATGTGAAGAACACAAATGCAGAGAGGTTCCGTGAACAGTACCCAAAGGCAGTTGATGCTATTCAGAAAAAACATTATGTAGATGACTACTTAGATAGTTTTGAAACTGAAGAAGAGGCAATAAACATTGCAACCGCTGTCAGAGACATTCATCGATATGCCCACTTTGAACTTAAGAAATGGGCGTCGAACTCAGGCAAACTTCTAAAAGCCTTGGGAGAAGCAGAAGATACAGAACCAGTAGAGCTCGAAGGTGATGCTACTGAACGAGTGCTTGGTCTTATTTGGAAACCAAAACAAGATCGGTTAGCCTTTAACCTGAACCTAGCCAGAATCCCAAGCACAATATTAGAAAACAAGACTCCAACTAAACGAGAAGCTCTACGTATAGTTATGTCTTTATTTGATCCGCTCGGCTTAGTATCTCCAGTAACTATAAAAGCCAAACAAATACTACAGGAGATATGGAGACATGGAACAGATTGGGATGATCCAATAAACTCCGAACTGTCTATCACATGGACCAAATGGCTACAACATTTGAAGAACCTGGCCCACATCTCCATTCCACGAGCATATCCAGGGTTCAGTAGAGCAAAATCTCTACAACTACATGTATTCACGGATGCCAGTGAATCCGCCTACTCTACAGTATTATACTGGCGAGCTGTAGATGAAGAGGGACAAATCACAGTAAGCCTAATATCTGCAAAGGCAAGAGTAGCACCACTAAAAGTCACCTCCATTCCGCGTCTTGAACTCCAAGCAGCAGTATTAGGTGCAAGAATGGCAGCTGCAGTTCGAGAAGAACACGAAAGGAAACCTGACTCTACCACTTACTGGACAGACAGTCGGACTACACTTAGTTGGATACGAACAGGATCCAAGTCATTCAAACCATATGTTGCTCATAGAGTCGCTGCCATTGAAGAACACTCCAAAACTAATGAATGGAGGTGGATTCCGACAAAATTAAACATAGCTGATGATGCTACAAGAGATGTACCAGAATATTTCTCCGAAAACCATAGATGGTTCAGAGGTCCAGAATTTTTGTATGAAGATCCCTCAAAGTGGCCTACAGAAGATAAAATCCTGCTACCTACGACGGGAGAAGAAAAAATATGTGTAATTGCAAATACACCGACAGCTGATCTACATGAAGTAATACCAGATGTAACTCGGTTTTCTAAGTGGGAACGATATCTGCGAGCTACAGCCAGAGTCCTACATTTTATACACCTTTGTCGGCCAAAACATAGTGTGAACTACAACAGAACCAAAAGGAACCCAGAAAAGGACCCTGACTGGAGAAACAGAAAACCTGCAGAGCAAGCTGCAAAAAAGAATATGGTAAAAAGTGAATTTCAGAAAAAATATTTAATCCTGCCTTCAACATTTCTGCGTCATGCTGAGCGACTCATCATTCAAGCTTCTCAAGAAGACTCCTTTAAAGAAGAATTGAATCAGCTAAAAAATGGGGATCCAATATCACGAAGCAGTCGACTTTTCCACCTCAGCATTGAACTTAGTGATGATGGGCTTATAAAGCTTCGAAGTAGAATTGAAGCTGTCAACGACGTACCTAATAGTATGAAGAACCCAATAGTAATTGATGGAGATCATCCAGCAGCACGATTGTGGATAGAACATGTCCACCAGCAAACACATCACGCAGGAGTTGAAGCAACACTAAACGAATGTCGCCAGCAACACTGGGTCCTACGCCTACGTCCCACTGTGAGAATGATAATAAAGCGCTGCATATGGTGCCGAATGAAGACAGCATCACCGCCACAACCACTCACTGGAGACCTGCCAAAGTGCCGATTAGCTCATCATCAAAGGCCATTCACATACACTGGATTAGATTACTTTGGCCCCTTAAATGTCACCATGGGCAGGTCAAAACAAAAAAGATATGTTGCCCTATTTACATGTTTAACTACACGTGCCATACACTTAGAACTAGTACAATCACTTAGTGCTGACTCTGCAATAATGGCTCTCAAAAGAATGATTGCAAGAAGAGGATGTCCTAAGGAGATCTGGTCGGACAATGGAACAAATTTCCATGGAGCTGACAAGGAACTACGAAGAGCTATGTACACCAGCACTCAAGAAGAAGCTAATAAGAAGATGATAGATTGGAAATTTATCCCACCCGGAGCACCATTTATGGGTGGATCATGGGAACGAATGGTACGATCCGTTAAAACCGCTCTGTCCGCTACACTCAAGGAAAGATCTCCACCTGAAGAAACTTTAATAACTCTACTAGCTGAAGCTGAACACACAGTCAATAGTAGACCCCTAACACATGTATCTGTAAACCCAGAAGATCCTGAAGCATTAACACCAAACCACTTCTTAATTGGTGGGCCTGGACGCATCCCGAAACTAGGAGAATTTTGTGACAGAGATCTGAAACTACGCGATAGTTGGCGTACTTCACAACGTTTAGCTGACATGTTTTGGTCACGGTGGCTTCGGGAATATCTGCCTGAGCTACGTAACAGAAGAGAACCACACAGCAAAGGAGCAGATCTTAAAATCGGTAAACTCGTACAAATAGTCAACAGTAGCCTCCCTAGAAACGTATGGATACGAGGCAAGGTCTGTGCTACATATCCAGGACCCGATGGCATCATTAGAACGGTGGATATCACAACGAAGGGTGGTATTCTACGACGGCCTGTAAAAAGAATCATAGTCATCCCAGTAGAGGACTGCGGACCTGCACCACAGGAGGATGCGTCGCCAACGGGGACCGCGGACAACGCACGGCGGGAGTATGTGCAGGATACGCGTAAAAAATAGTTCATTTGTCTGATAATTTGATTTCTTTGATTTATGTTTTGTTATTTTCAATGTTTTTGTTTGTATTTTGACAGATCTATGACAGACTGACAGTGACAGATATAAATAATTGTAATACAGAGTAAAAAATCGGTCTTTGTAAAGTTGCGTACAGACGAAGGGTGAACTAACTTCTTTTGTGTGGCCAAACTAGTTTGTCAATCGATTCAAGAATCGATAGGAATTATTGTTAGATAGTTGTCATTGTCATTATGTAACGCCATCTAGCTGTGAGTAGCGTTTGAACGTTTCTAGATGTTAGTAGAGCCTTCTGGTAAATGCGGCAAAGTAGAAAATACTCGCGAAAATTATAGAAAACTCTTAGTTATTGTAGAAAATTCTAAATATCTAATATAAAAGGACACCCCCGACTGAACGCAGCTCATAGTTTGTTTAACTGCGAACGAGTGCGATCTCTGTGAACGAAAGTGCTATCAGTGAAGATAACAGTGAGAAAGTTTGTGCATAAGTTTGTTTCATATCATAGTTTTCAAGTCAATTTTCAGTGTTTTTCAGAAATTTCAGTGATCTTTCATAGTTTTTACAGTCCATTTTTAATTTAATAAATAGTTTGCAAACAATAGTAGTGAGTGTTTCAAAGTTCCCGACCAACCCAGTACCGTGCTTTTCAACATTAGAACAAAAAATTCGAAATTTAACAGTTTTTATCCACACCAAAATGTAGGAAATAATGTAATGTAACGAAAATATGACAACGGTAACAAAAACAGACAATGGTAACATTTTTAGTTTTTACCACCATATGGTAGAATTTTGTAGTCTGAAACGGATAATGGTAAATTATTTACCGCCGTAAAATTAAACCGTAAACCCGTAAAATTTATCCCCAAGAACCAAATTTTCTTATACACCTATGATTTCTTATGCGCTACTTCGAAACACCTTTCGCTGAAGACGATTGACCGATAGATTGTTTTACCGAATTGTTGTTTCCTAAAAACCGCCTTTAATTTCCGCCCCTTGTAATTGCCTAAAAACCGGTATAGTTGGAGTTAAAGTTAAAGTTTTAACTGTGTGTTTCCGCAATTAGCCCTACTATTGGGCCTTTGTGCGTGATTTTAAGCCGAGGGTTTCCTTACGATGTTTCCCTTCACCGTAAGAGCGATGTAAATAGCGCACATAAATTTTTCTTAAAGAAAAATACTTTGGTGCGCGGCCGGGATTCGAAACCACTACCTTCGGAATGAAAGTCGGGGTATCTACCACTAGACCAATACCGCTCTTACGTTTGGAGTTATTGACTAACCGTAAATATTAAATCGTCTAAACATTTGGAAGTTATTATTAGCACTGTTTCTAAGGGTGATAAAATTCCCCAACTTGAAAACAACAAAGTCGCCTATGTTCTGGGTGAAACAATTCCAAGGTGAACATAGGACACCGCTTTAGTCGACTTATTTTCCCTGGGTGATATCACCTGCATGGGTGAAATGATTCCAAGATGATATGAGAGCCCTTAGTATGAGTTTTGATAGTTTATCGTCTCGATGAAACTGGCAGTTTATTTCATACATTTTCCATAAGCGCCTCTAGCGGTAACTATTATGAATTAAAATAATGTATGGAAGTAAACTGCCAGTTTCATCGAGACGATAAACTATCAAAACTCATAATAAGGGCTGAGGACACTAAAGTGTTAACTTCTATCAGCCAGGTCATATCACCTGTTTGATTGAAGTGGAAATTGGAATAAACCTTTGAATCAGTAGGTACCATAAGGTCGCGTGTTTACCCTTTGGATACGAAAACTATACCTACGTAGTTGTGAACCTAAATAGGTATAAAGCTTGCCGCTCGGTATAGAGTTTCAGTTCACGTGCTAATGTGTCATATTTCGGCGTGACCGTAACTTATTGTTGCTAACTCAGCGGTAGGTGCTTAGCATACTTAAGTAGGTACGGTAGGTAGGGCTAGCTACTTATAAGTATACTTTTTAGTCACCTTATCTGTGGAAGTACTTACCATATTTACCTATATAGGTAAATAGCTGGTGCTCCTTACAGCGTTCTTAGTAAGAGATGAATCATATTAGACCGATCGGAACTTACACGGGTGAAATCACGGGGCGCAGCTAGTCTTATATATAAAAACTAGCTGCGTCCGCGGTTTCACCCGCGGAAGTGAAAAACCCGTTGTCAGTTATCAAGGGCGCGAGCGGCCGAGCGGTTCTCGAGCGGTTGCACTTTTTCGTTCATTACTCGGGTGCTACTAATTGGATTTCGATGTAAAGTATACCACGACCTTTCTCGAAAATAGAACTATCCAATATTGAAAATCAGATTTCAATCGGATTCGTAATTTTTAATTGTATAAGGAACAGACGGAGAAAAAGACAAACAGACAGACAGACATGAATTTAACAAATTATGTAATTCTGTTCTACAACTTATCCTAAGTCCCCTGGACCAGTTTTTTTTAAATTTACTTCCAAATACAGACTTTTTGTCCTCTCTTCCTTTATTATAAGTAGGTATAGAAGATATAGATATGGATGAATTCCTATTTCGCGTGGTCACGGCATCACGCCCGAAGGGCTGGACCGATTTCAATAATACTTTTTGCTTTGTGGTTGTTAGGATCAGGAGCAGGATCCTATGCCAGAGAAATTTGAATTTAGTTGATTATAATAACAAACACAAATTATTGTATCCGACATTTTTTTTACAACTAAACAAATCTGTGAGTTGGGTACATCATTTCGTATAATTAAACGTTCAACATAGACGGAGTCATACATAATAAACGGATTGCACTATAATACGTCAATTTTTTTCGGTTTAATAACAACTCGTCCCTATCCTTATTATCCTAATTCGTCACATGTACCTACACCAATTAAAAAATTTCGTCGCTATCGCAATTCGTCACACTCATCGTACAACTATTAACCACACAATTATTCAGAAAAAAAAACGAATCGAAATTAAAATAATGTTACCAATTTATCATTATATTATGTTCCGTCCTTCGTCCATTCATTTACGAAATGACGGCTTTGTTATCGATCAATAATTAGGTAACTACGCGACCAAAATAACTTATGTATACTATAGTACTTTATCTCTACATGAAACAAAGATGCTTTTAACAATTCGTCCCGATAGGTATACAATAGTACCGGAAACCCACGTACTTTATCTAATGAATGACACATACATACTCGTAATTATGTAGGTTATTTGTATTATAGGTTAGTTTAACTACGAGCTGATTCGACCAATCTCTTACTTAAAAGTACTTACTATTAAGCCTAAATTTAACATATTTATAGTCTCGTGTTTGCTTATTCGTATTTGTTTCGACCTGGCTGGATTCGACGAAACTAAAATAAACGTCGAATAACGATAAATAATTCTACGCTTAAGTTGCTTTTTCTTCGAGATACTCTCGAGCTTCAATCGAAAACAAACAGACAGACTGACAAATTCAAATGGGTTTATTTTAGAATCTTTTGAGGTACGGGTTTGTTATTCATTGCTTATTCTAGTTTAGTCGTATCAGGCCATGAATTAAATAGTCTTCACTAGTAACAATTTTTAATAATTGGATTACAGCAATTGCGTTCAATCATCTAATGGTAAACAATTTGACATTTCTATAGAAACCGTGTTTATAATTAAATGAACAACTACGTTTGTTGATGTTATTTAATTGGGTACCTAGTAACGTATATTTTGTACAATTAATTTATTGAATAGCTGAAATGATTGATAGTATAATTATTATCTGTGAATTTATGAAGAACGTACCTGCTGATTTTTTGTAACTAGTTGTGCCCCGCGGTTTTACTCGCGTAACTCCCGTTCTCGCGGGAATATCAGAATAAAAAGTAGCCTATTTGTTATTCCCGTTATCCAGCTACCTATATTTCAAGTGTCATCGCAATCGGTTTTGTAGTTTTTGCGTGAAAGAGTAACAAAGTCACTTAAATACATATTTCACTCACATACGTACAAACTTTCACGTTTATAATAATTGTAAGATTCTATTCTTCTTCTTCGTGTCAACGACTACAAACTATGTGGAGTCACAGAACTCTGGCTCTAAAATTAGTCACGGCAACCGCGTTGAGATCACCTGCAGAACAGCTGGCAGGGCACAGAGAGCAGGCTGTCAAATGCTACATCGTTTGGACGGCCTCGCCACAGTATCGCACACCGTGACCGGCTTAGAGAAACCGCACTTTGCCATTCTTTCCTTTCCTTGCCACCTGGGTTCGCAGGCGATTGAGAGATCTCCAGATCTACCTCTGCAAGTGGCTTCTAGCAGGTAAAGATTCTACGGGGGCGATGAAATCGATAAATATTACATCACGTCATTTACGTGATTTACAATATGAAAGTTACCGTCGCCGATTTAAATTGCAATGGCTATATTTGTAAGTTTACTACTCGTACATCAGCGGTGTGTTGGTCTATCAGTCAGTCAGGGCTAGATAATATAATTATTATAATTGTGAAAGTATTAAACATTTTAAAGGAGTAAATAAACAAGTATGTTTGTAACTCTTTCACTAAGTACTAAAACGGTATTGCGATAAAACGTGGTATAATATGCAGATAGCTGGTAATTTGAAATCACAAATAGTCTACTCTTTATCTTGATGTTTTCACGGCATCGGGACCTACGTGGGTATTAAATTGACGAATATATTAATTCCTACGCTATTTATTTGTTGGAACTGCTACATTTATAAATTTGATAGTCGATATTTTGTCCCTCTGGTATAGATTGTACTGTATATCTCACTAACTACATTTTAAATTCATAGGTCGTAGATATTTTCAAAAATATTTTATCTCAATAACATTTTAAATTGGCTATGCTTTGAGAATTATTATATCTATTTATTTTATTATATTTATTTTCTGTTCCCGTAGGAAAAACGAAATATAAAATAAACTTTGTTCATCTACGTTATTCATTTAAAAACGACTTGTGTGCCAATTAACACACAAACATTATTAACATTTTATTAAATACATATTAAATACATTATTAAATTAAACAGACATCAAAGCTTTCGTATTTTTAATATCAGCGGGATGAGCTAGATTACCTAGACATCAAATCTAGGTTATTTACACAGCGGGAAAAACTTTAAACTCTTGTTTTTTATGGCGCTTTAGTACTAAGAACCCCGAAGAAGAGTAATTCCTTGTATTGATGTATCAAAGTCACAAACATGCGTCACTACTCGCTATACGTTATTAAGTTCAGACTTTACTCCCTTCAATCTTGGGTCAAGTAATTTCGAACCTTATACATTTTGTCGTAAAGTTTCTTATGCGATTGATGTAGTACCCAATGACCACAGGATGATCCTATTAAAGGTTTATTGGGACCCCTTTTGAGATAGTTCAGTCAAGTGCAAATCTTGTCGGCCTTTAAGAAATGTCTGCTCATTCGTCCCCTTTGACGTTGTTGTTTAACTTTTTCTTTATACTTGCAGTGTATTTTTTAAATTGAAAAGATTCTTTTTTCGATAATTTGTTCTCGGGCCGGCGTTTTCTAATATAATTATGTCAGAGTGACTATCCATAGTTTTATTTCTTAATACCTCACCGGAACGGGTAAGAGCTATCCGATTGCGTTATATGAAAGTTATTTTAATTGTTGTTTTCATCTAATTTAGATGATTTATACAGCGCAAACAAATTTTAATCCATGCAATTTATGACACGGGACATTGTTAGTTAGAGGAGGCTTGGCCAACACCAATACCACCCTCCCTAACAAAAAAGTCAAAAAGTGTGGCGAATGAAAAAGTGGGCGGTGTAGTCAACCATGCCCAGAAGAAAGAACTGGTCAATACGTCTGGAGCTAACTAAGCCGTGGGTTTCTTACGATGTTTTCCTTCGCCGTAAGAGCTTTGTTATGAACAGTTATAATATAAATAAATTAATTATTTAAATTTATACAGAGCGCCATCTATCCACCAGACTAAGCATCTTAACTTTTTAAATAGTGCCACAAAATAATTACACCTACAATTTTTTTTCTTCTTAAATCTTAAAAAAAGGTTATCATTTGGGTGTGCAGTGGTGCACCAAAATTAAACACAAATATCTATAGATGAAGCAAACATGCGAAACAAATATTTGCATGATCAAACAAAGGAAGGTTGAGGGAATCAAACTTGCACGTAATCGTTTGGAAGTGAAATCGCTGGAGTACAAAATAGCTAGGAGCTATTTTCTGAATCATGAAACCCGAACACCATAATGCCAGGAAGCGAACCGAAAAGTGGGCCAATCGAACCCTTGAAGGATTGGTATAGCATGGTGCATAGAAACTCGAATGTCACAAAAATTCTAACCCTGCAACGCAAATGGTTCATACGATAGAAAACAGTGTGACGAATGAGAAAGTTGGCGGTGTTTGTCTAGTGGCACTTACTTACTTTGATTCAGAAAGTCGTGGTTTAGAATCCCGGCTGACCGCGTACCAATACGTACGTCTTTTCTAAAAGAAAAAAATGATATGCATCGCGAGGAAACCCACGGCTTAAAGTTACGCAGAAATACTGAGTTGCGCAAACACGCAGTATAATCTTAAACTATTATTAAGTATAACGAATTGGGACTGTGACGAGTTGATATTAAC
This sequence comes from Idaea dimidiata, assembly GCA_949358125.1. Taxonomy (NCBI): domain Eukaryota; kingdom Metazoa; phylum Arthropoda; class Insecta; order Lepidoptera; family Geometridae; genus Idaea; species Idaea dimidiata. The sequence continues at coordinate 14,527,328 of OX442337.1, forward strand.
CCTATTTCAAAATAATTACAAACCTACTTTCATATAAGTACATAAACATGCGAATGAATATTTTACCAGGTACGAATAAATAACGTAACCTAAATAAATAATGAACAAATAAATAAAGCTACTATTCCGATGACTGCCATGAATGATAGATGTTATTCTCGGAAGCTAATTAGGAAAATATTAGTTTTCCACATCAGTCGGCCATTTAATAGAGCTTCTATATTTGTTTCATATTGAGAGGTTCATTTATTTGTGTGTTAGTTGCGACCCGTGTTTTTGTTTGAGTCAACCCAGTTATTTTGAAGGATTTTCTGTATTAAAATATATCAGAACTGAAAATCGTGCCTTACGGTCAATCAGGGGCCTGGGACCTCCTGTGGTATCATCTAATTAGCATCCACCGCTAGTAGTTGCTAATTTGCAGTACATTGCTGCTTTGACGTAACGTGGTTGTTACCGGTGATTACTTCAAACAGCAATGTAGAATACGAAATATGCTTTTTACAGCAAATAGCAACTAGTAGCGGTGGATGCTAATTAGATGATACCACAGCTGAAATTCTTAACACTAGGTTTTAGCTACACCACTACACGAAAAGAAGCAAAATTCCTACTTTGAATCTTCGACAATTATGTCACTGGTAGAGGTAGATTGAAGATTGAGGTGAAAACGTCTTCTTTCCTCTTTTTCTTCCTTCTTCTTCTTTGCGTGCCAACATTCAGCCGTTACTTGTCTTGTAATATACCCAAAACGAAGCTACTGTGTGATGGCATAGCCATTGGCCACGGTAAAGTCATCCACTGTAAACTTGTGCCGGGGCACAGTGAGTGAAAACTATATCAAAATCTCTTCATCCATTTCGGAGCTACGATGCCATAGTCAGTCACTTCCACAGACAGCTCAAACCCAAATAACGCGGTCTTTTTTCGTCGACGGTTAAAACCACCCTCAAAAGCGAATTATCATAAGATAATATTAACTTTATTACAGGTTAAATTGTAAGTTATATAACCTACTAGCTGCGCCCCGCGGTTTCACCTGCGTAAGTCCCGTTCCCGCGGGAATATCGGGATAAAAAGCCTATGTGTTAATCCAAAAGTAGCCTTTGTGTTAATCCAGGTCCCCAGCTACCTATATTCCAAGTTTCACCGCAATCGGTTCAGTAGTTTTTGTGTGAAAGAGTAACAACCTCACATACATACTTACATACAAACTTTCGCGTTTATAATATTAGTAAGATAGAGCCCTCTAATTAACTATAGTTAGTAGACTCGTAAAAACGATATTTTTCTTGTAAAGCAGAGCCCTTAGTATGAGTTTTGATAGTTTATCGTCTCGATAAAACTGGCAGTTTACTTCATACATTTTCCATCAGCGCCCCTAGCGGTAACTATTATGAACTAAAGTAATGTATGGAAGTAAACTGCCAGTTTAATCGAGACGATAAACTATCGAAACTCATACTAAGGGCTCAGAATGCGCCTGGAAGACGATGCACAGCTATTTTAAGGTGTACAAAAATGTCATTCAAAATTTGTTCCTTCCGTCGAATATTTGAAAATAAGTTTTTAGTCTGTGTAAGTCATTTTAAACTAGTAGTTCGCCCCGAACTGAGACCTCACGAGAATCCATTTACAGAGATTTTGTTTTTTTTTAGGATTTTAACACCAACAGCTTTATTTTTTACAAAATAAGAATTATTATTAAACGAATAAATATAACGAAAGACAAGAATAAAAAAAATATTTAAAAAAAATAAAAAACCCGACTGCCGTTAAAACTGAAAAGTAAAAAACAAGACGATACCTAAAGGTAAAGAAACCTTAAAAATCGTTCGACGCATCTAGGAGCCTTAAAAAATTGTGGATGGACTCGGGTGGGACTTCAACACAATTTGGTGTCATTATACTTTTCCTTTAAAAGGAGTCCCACCCGACTGCATCCACAATTTTTTAAGGTTCCTAGATGCGTCGAACGATTTTTAAGGTTTCTTTACCTTTAGGTATCGTCTTGTTTTTTACTTTTCAGTTTTAACGGCAGTCGGGTTTTTTATTTTTTTTAAATATTTTTTTATTTAACGCTTTTTAGTTATTAGAGATTAGTTACAATTACACCAGAGAAACTCATTAACTCTGAATGTGTATACTCCAGTAGCGAGGACTCGAAATCGGTTAAAGATAGGCTATCTAAGAGCCTTCAATATTATACTTAATAGCTATTCTTTTTGAGTTTTGCTGAGACGGCTATGAAGTAGGCAGGTATTCATCTTAAAATATAATTACCAAATACGAAAACTTCGTCGCGACTGGTGATACAAAGGCTGGCGGTTTCTTGTCCTAGCGGATTAGCCTTGCTATCCATTATCCATAGCGCGACATTTCAAATTTTTAGTTAATTACTTATTGTAAACATAGTAATTGTTCTTCTTCTTCTTTAAAATGGCTTTTCCTTTCGGACATTTGCCAGTGTCAAGTATTATCAATATTTGCAGGTTATTTTCATCGAACGAAACAGTCAAGTCGTCATAGTTAAAGTCAAGTCGAGGGAATCATTGTAAAAAGGGGGCCATTTTTTACGGAGCTTTGGAGAAAACACTAAGCTAAAGTCCATGTTTTGCACCGATTTTCACTTTTATTTTCACTTGTACACCATCACGAAACTAAATTGATTAATATGCCCCCGAAATTAAACAATTTACACGCATTTGAACTAAGTTTCACAAAAATGAAAATTTAGCAACACATCTCCTCAACGCATTCGCGCCAAAACTCAATAGTAATTGTTATTTATGTTATCTCTGACAAACTGACAAATTAAACATTCAAATTCCTTCAAAAGTTGAAACTCTGCGTCAAAGTCAAATCGAAAAGTTTTTAAGTAACGTTCCGTTGTCTTTGCTCGGTTTTTATGGTCAAGACAAATCTTGCTTTATAGCGTTTTAAATCTTTATTTTTATTTATTTATTATTTTAATGTACCCTATGTCACTCTCACGGTCATGACGAATCTAACGACGTATCGTTTATCTAAATCGGCCCAGCCGTTTAGGCCCTACGACGGCACAAAAATAGGTCACATACATACATACACTCACGGCAAAAACATAACACTTCCTTTGGCAGTCGTGTAAAAACGATAACATAACAAGAATTATTTCTTAGTTACGACAATCGACCACAATTTGTAACATTCTCTACAAAAATGTCAGATCTTGGAGTATATATCGCAAGCAAACGCAACGATACCGCGATCTAGGAGGTATGTTGAGCGCCATCTATTGACAAATTTTTAGAACTTGATTATTTTCTCTTTTTGCACCCCCTATCTCCCCAACCCCCCTACCGATCCGGCTCATCTTCGAACTCATAAATTCTATGGACCTAAACTACGCGCATACCAAAATTCATGAAGATCAAAGCAACGATACTCAAGTTATCGTCGAACAAACATACAAAGATACAAAGATACAAGCGCCAGGCCCGTCTACACTGGACCTCACTCGCTTCGCTCGTTCGGTCAACTAAACTTACCTTACCGTATTACCTTAATTAGTACAAAGAAAATTCCGAATCGGAATCCACAAACACAGCACACATTGAAGGATAATGTCGATGTGTGTGTACTTACACATTTTTGTCAATGAGTACAGACTACGTCCGCAGCGATTTTTCACCGCGCGATATTAATTCTCGTGTATAATTATTCCGTGAACTATAGTAAGTACAGATTTTACGGTATCGCGAAAAAATACCCGCGTTAAAAAAATTTGCTGTGCGAACGTAGCCTAAGTAAGTACATGAAATGGAAATATCCGGATTGGTTTTTCTTCGTCCGTCTGTAGCAGCTGTAGATTGTAGAATATGTATGTAAAAAGGGCGCGTTTGTGGGGTTTCATAGTTAACATGAACCCCTTATTGTTTCGTCATGTCCGTCTGTCCGCTCATGAGTAATTGAACAACTAAAAAGTAAAATATCGAACAAATTCCATCGTATTTGACTTTATGCGTGTTTGACAAAATGCGTTTTTGACGTTTTGCAAAGAGTAACATGTCTTGACATTTTGCGTGCGATCATAAATTACATAGGCCAAAATTACATAGGTACCTACAGGTAGACCTTTTCAAAACTCCGTGTTATCTAAATATTATACAAAAACTTATTTTACGGAAACGAAGTCCTTATACACGGATTGTCAACAGCGCACGCACTTGCCTTTTTTTTATTTTTTTGACAGATGTAAAAAAAACATGTGGCGGAAGTACCCTAAGAATGATTTTTTTATTGTAGCACTTCTTGGGCGTGAACAATAGGTATGTATACTCATGCAAAGTAACAGCTTCTCAATACCAAGCGTCTCTGAGCTAAGCCGCGGACGGACGGACGGACATTACGAAACTATAACGGTTTCTTATTGACTACGAACCCTAAAAACAGGCGTTTGAACGTGAATGTGCAACAAATAGAATAGAATAAAAAACATTTATTGGTACCAACACACAGAAGAACACCAAAGACTCAAAAAACAAGGCATATAAAAGAACAAAAACATAATCATAGTCAAATTATAACGTCCAAGAAGCCGCGTGTCTGCTGTCAACGAGGAATCTGCCTCGTTGTGGTTCCAGAAGAAACCACAACATAGGTCTTCCGGCAGCTCCTCCCTATGACACATCGAACTGCCAAGCCGAAGGATAATAAAATAATGTATTTAATATTTAACTTAAAAAACCTAATTTCTTCTATGGTTTTCGCGATTTTGCATAATAAAACACTTTATTTATCGGGTCGGGTTATTTATCGGGCAGCCTTGAAAGAGCCAACTGTAAAGTTGGCGAAAGCTCGGTTCGTTTAAAACCATGAATAAAACGCGATTCAATCCGATAAATAAAGTGTTTTATTTAAAAACCTAATAATACTTTGTTATATAAGTTTTTAAATAACTTATCTATCGTAAATAAAACCGCGAGGCATACCTAATTACTGTTAAATAATTTCAGACACCTTGCCTTTGTCTAATAATATTTTAAGAAAACTTCGCAACCGATCTGAGGCGGGTTTGTTTATCTAAATCTCAGATAATTCACCTAACTTTGTTAGAAGAACCCTTTACTAAAAGATCCGAGATTTCATTTAGGGTAATGTTAGGGTAATTTACATTTCATTTGGGTAAGTAATTGGTAGATAAAATTATCTCGGCTTTTAAATTTGTAAGGCCTCGTGTATTCGTGTTTATTTAACTTTTTTTTTCTACGGTTTTCGTGTTAACATTTTGATTGATGGCTGGTTTACACGCGGTTGTTTTTGAATACCGGATGTTGGCGGTAGCGGGTTTTAGGGGTCCGTATACCTAAAAAAGTAAAAAATGGAACTCTTATAAAATCACTTTGTTGTCCGTTCGTCCGTCCGTCCGTCAGTCAAACATTAAAAAAAAAATTTAGTTACCACATTAATTCCAACTCATATACCTAGTTCCACACTAGTCTAAGCCTGTATTGTGGAATCCATGAATTTAATGAGTTTATTACATTCACAACTTATTCAGGGTACTCGGTTGATACTAAATACCTCAAAAATATCTCAAATTCATCATAATTACGTCACAATTCAAGAAACAGTACAAAATAAAACATTATCTGTGTAAACTAAATATTTATGTTAAAATCCAATACAAGTAACCATGCAAATATGTGTGGTACTGCAGCGAACGAGGTGGAGATTTGAAAATGAGTGGAGGTATTGGGTTGAAATTCAAACCACATAGACCACATAGGTCTTATAGACTCTATTAGGTGTAAAAAATTACAAGATTCTGAGTCTACACGTTCAAAATATATGAATTATTAATTTCTTGTCGTCAATTACATACACGTGTAGGTACATAAAATGTGTACGGAACCCTCGGCCCGCAAGTCGGACTCGCACATAACCGGTTTTCTTTTCAAAATAAAGCTTGTTTTTATATAGTCTAAGTTCGTGATTGATTTGAGACCATCTTTGGAAAATTGACCGGAGTAACTGTCTATTTTTTGCGGCGATAGACTATAAATCTAAGTTTTATAGCTATGTTTATAGACGACTATTAGGTAATTACTTTGTGTTTTGTCTCGCTTTTTCAACGTCAGGAAAAATGTGACAGATACATTATATAGACTTGTCTCTAAAAATAGTCGTGTTACATAAAAAAAACCGACTGCGGTTGTAACTGAAAAGTAAAAAACAAGATTAATAACTCGCCTTGGATTGAATCACTTATAGTCAAGCTGGTCTAATTTGGCTATACTCTGATCTCGTAGCTTAGGAATACCTAAAGGTAAAAAAACCTTTAAAATCGTTTGATGCTACTAGGAGCCTTAGTAGCATTCATGTTCTAATTCCAGATTTTACAATTTTTACTATACAAACAGGTACTATTTGGCACTGTACCTAAATATCGAATTATTCGAAAGTTTGTCGAAGCAAAATTGGATATAGAGCGCCCTTAACAACAAGCTTCAAAACACATCCTTCAATTAACGTAATTACATATCCGGCCCCGCAAATCCCAAGCCGGAAGCCGGAAATACCCGGGCAAACTTTTAAAAACATCATTCGTAATATTATTTCTGTTTTCCCGCAGGAAAAACGATGATTTGGAAGATGAGTTCAACACCATCCCGCTGAGTATGAATGGAAACTCTCACACTGCTGGTAACGCGGTGTAGGAAGACTTCTACCAACCCCAAATACACATAGAAAGCTGGTGCTGAACAATGGGTCTTATTTGTTCTATATATATTCATAAAGCTGCGACTTGCGGTTTCACCCGCGTAAGTCCCGAACCCGTGGAAATGTCGGGACCAAAAGTAGCCTATGTTATTCCTGGATAATGTAACTTTCCAGCATTACCAGCGTTTCCTCCTTACAATCTTACAATTATTATAAACGCGACAGTTAATTATGTAACTTTGTTACTCTTTCACTCAAAAACTACTGAACCGATTGCGATGAAACTTTGGAACGTAGATAGTTGGACACATGGAATAACGCATAGGCTACTTTTTATCCTGATATTCCGTGATAGGGACTTCCGCGGGGTGTGCTAATATTTGTATAGATTGAGATAATCAAGTTTGTCCCCCCTATTTGTTCCATAAGAACAGCTAGTATGTATTTCTATGGGAAAAAAGGGAAGATAACGTTTCGTTTTGTTCTATAGAACAAATGGGCCTCCACGTGCTAAAAGCTCCTGCACGGTGGAACTACGAACTTATAAGCGCCGGTAACCAGCGTTTTATCTGTATAATCTCATACACCAGTTGGTAACATTCAACACCAAGGAATACGCCGACTATGATTTTAACTTGAAAATAATTGACGTAAACCTAACTAGCTGTGCCCGTAGTTTCACCCGCGCAAGTCACGATCCCGGTAGATCGGGATAAAAAGTAGCCTAGTTATTCCAGGTCTCCAGCTACCTATATTCCAAGTTTCATTGCAATCCGTTTGGTAGTTTTGGCGTGATTGCGTAAGAAACACACATACATACAAACTTTTAACTTTATAATATTAGTAAGATTGACATAACGAAACTATGGCATGCATTATACAGTCAATTTCACAAGAGCAGTTTCGCAGCAGATAGTGGAAGCAATTTTATGATTGTTATTTTATTACTATATCCAACATCAATAGAATTGATATTATTGTAAACTAGCTGCGCCCTGCGGTTTTACCCGCATAAGTCCCGTTCCCGCGGGAATACCGGAATAAAATGTAGCCTATGTTTTATTCCCGGTATCCAACTACTTGTATTCCAAGTTTCATCGCAATCGGTTCAGTAGTTTTTGAGTGATTGAGTAACAAACATCCAAACATCTAAACATTCAAACACACACACTTTCACATTTAGTAGGATGTATGTAAGAATGCGTGTATTTCATTTTAATTGTAGATGATGCAATTAAATAATTTACATTTCAATGATTTAATTACTACAAGATATATTATCTAGTCGACGTATTCCTTCGACCTAGAACTAAGTTATTGTATTTTATTGTATTTATTTGTTATTTTAGATACCTACTCAAAGAGATTAAACTTGTACTAACTGTAAGAAGGACGATGATACAAATCTTGTATTAAGCATACATTAAGGTGGTTTCAAGAGCTTTGTATACTGTTCTTAATTATATCGTCAAATTTTTTTATTGTCGCGAAGTATATGGTCAAGTATTCACATATGTGTATGGGCTCTATTTTTAAACCACATGCCCCACTTCGAGCGATTTAAGTACCTCGATTTCTACTGATTTTCGTTCGATTTCTGTAATTTTTCTATGTTAATTGCACGAGTGGTACCCGCCGCTGGAGTCCGCCATCGAACGAAAATCACTTGAGCTCAAATTAAATCGCCTGAAGTGCAACGAGCGATTCAAAAATAAGGCTCCAGAATTCCATAATATAACGCCCGTGACACTATCTAAGGCTTCAGGGCACTAAAGTCCTGTTTTCTTTCGGAGCATAAACTTCTATTTGTTTATAAATGTGTTAAACACATCATTTTCCAAATAAACTTTTGTATAATAAAACTCTTTATTTATCCGGTTGAATCGCGTTTTTAGTCAACCTTGAAAAAGTCAACTGTAAAGTTGGCGAAAGCTCGGTTCGTTTAAAACCATGAATAAAACCGCGATTCAACCGGATAATTAAAGTGTTTTATTATGCAAAATCGCGAGAACCATAGAATAAATTAAACTTTTGTATTAAAATATCATAGTTTGCGTGACGTGTTGTTATAATTTTGTCTTAGTTTTACAACATTACACAATATTTACCGAGTTTTACTCGCGTTTTATTTAATAACGACATTATTTCAAAGTACCGAGCTTTCGCTAACTTTACAGTTAGCTTTTTCAAAGCTAACTGAGATAACGGGTTTACATCTCAGTCAACCTTGAAAAAGGTAAATGTGTTGTGTTTTTATGACGTTTTGTTGTTATAATTTATTTCATACAACATTGATTTGTTGTCCAGTCTAGAGTTAGTAGTTTAATCTCTTTGTAGATACCTCATCTAGTGAATAGCTTAGTGGAATATAGTCCAATAACTTCTCTAGGTGACCCCTCTTAGTGTTAAGTAAGGACTGATAATAATAAAAAATACTCTTTAAAATGGCTGTTTTTTTTTCAACCGCACATTTTGACTGCCTTTTTGTCTACAGCCGTATTTTGAATTTGTTCCTAAAGCCCAGAACACACATGCTGATTTGAGCGTTCCGGAGGCGGGTATTTTGTTTTTGCAATGGAAGACTAGAAATAATTAGCGTCAAGATGGCGGGACCAATTCTCTTTTAATAAAAAATCATATTGTCAGATTTAGTGCCTAATTGGTACTATTTAGTATCTGGCTAAAACTATGACTAATCCTCTGTAGTAGATACTTGAGGTGCAATAAAATATATTAAAAAAAAATCTGGTTCCGCCATCTTGACGTTAATTAGAAATAGCCTCCGGCGTATGGAGTTAAGTATTTCAAATGAACTGGGACTATTTGTATGCGATATTATATGTATTTCACTAGAAGTCAGGCGTTATGTGGATAGAGGCGAAGACTCCGTCTTGCTTTTTCCTAGTCATTTTGGAATCAACCCATTTGACAATGAAAAATTATTAATTAATGTTTGTAATGGTTGAGTTTCTATGGACGTTGTCACACATAGACAAGACGTTAGCTTTTGCGATTTCGCTCCCGAACCGCATTAACCCTATGTGTGTTCTGCGCTTAAATTATCTAAGGGGCATTTCTGAGGACAATGTTTTGTGTAGCTGTACAAGTGCTACCGACTTATCTGTTCAGGCGGACAAATGAGGAACTAAAGATCGACTCTCAAAAATTCGTAGTTTCCTAGTATACTAGCGCCACCGCTACTTGCACAGATAACTTGGTTGGAGAGTATATTTATTTGAGAGTACATAAGTGTTGTCAATTAATGGCTTCCTGTAAAACGAATAGTTTCTAGTCTATTCCAATTGTCATTTTTGCATCGATTAGAACTTATTTAGAACCTAAGGGACTTGGTATAAAAAGCGCTACAGGTGCGCGGCCAGAACGCTGTAATGATAATTACTATATAGCGCTTCGAGGGGTCGCTGCGCCAATCCACAATTAGATTAAACATTTGGTTGGCACCAATTAGGAGTTAAATATGTATTAGTTTTGGGTGGCGATTCTCGCCCCCTGTGAGATTTATGGCGTATTAGAGATATGTCAAAAACACAGCAGAAAACTCTGTTTTCTACGTTACACCCGCCATGTGTTCTCGACATATTTCTTACGACATAGGTAAATCTCACGGGGCGATAATCATCACCCTGATTTGCTGTTGTTTTGTTTCGCCATCTTGATATCAAATGGCGGGACCAGGATTCAAGTTAAATATCTTTTCAGCTCAAGAGGTAGGTGCAATTACTTTTTAACTGAGGTACAATACCTATTAGGTACTAAAACTCCTAAGTACCTATTAGGTACTAAAACTGACAATACGAAATATTAATATCAAGATTAATGTCAATTTGGCGGGACCAATCCCGCCATCTTAACGCTAATTATATAAATAAAGCGCGGCGCCTGGGCCGCTTTCTATATCAAATCTCTAAGACGTAACTTTAGGCGACATAGCAGCGGCGAAGGTGTTATTATAACTGTTATAGCGCCTGCTACTAATCGAATTAAGCTCTAAATAAGCTCTAATTGATAGCGAAATTGTTATCCATTGGAAAATAAGTGCGTAATTGTACCGGTTATTTGGTTTTCTAAATTGTTAACGATTTTGTATGTATTTGGCGAGATCTGTATAAATTCTGTAATGTAATTACTTGAAATAAAAGCACTTTTATCTTTTCTTCTGGTTTTATTGTATCTAATTTCTGCACCCCGCAGTTTCACCTTCGTAACTTAAGGCGAGGTTCTCATTGGAATTTCCGAAATCGACGCAGTTCAATGGTAAGTAATCATAAACTTTTTTTTTGGTCGAATAAAAATATATATCGTAATTCAAAAAACGTAATGAGGAAACATAATAAAACACGATAGGTATTAGGGGTTAAAGTATGAAATTGCCGATTTGTACTGAAAATCTTAATCGTTTATTTTTTAAATTTTTACAAATTTATTTAATCAAAATAGTTGCCATTATTATATATCTATACATTGCTGCCATCTAATGGGAAGGTTATTAATGCCTTTGCGATAGAACTCCGACGATCTAGACTGCACAAACTGTGTGAAAGCATTTTGTACTGCCTCCTGGAAATAAAACTTCTTGTCACGTAGATAATTGTCCAAATCACGAAAAAAATGGTAGTCCGTTGGAGCAAGGTCTGGTGAATACGGAGGATGACGAATGGTTTCTAAGTGCAGTTCCTGAAGGGTCAAAATGGTTTCTCGTGCTGTGTGAGATCTCGCGTTGTCGTGGAGCAATAATGGTGAAGATCGATTCATGAGTCGGGGCTGTTTTACTGCTAGTTTTGTCAACATGGTTCGGAGTTCGGCACAATAGACATCTGCCGTAATTGCTTGACCAGATCGAAGAAAACTATAGTGAATAACACCATGCTGAGACCACCAAACAGTTACCATTACCTTTTTATTGGTAAGTTTTGCTTTAGGACACTGTTGTGGCATTTGACCTGGGGTCAGCCATTGCATTTTTCTTTTCCGGTTATCATAAAGAATCCACTTTTCATCACATGTTACAATTCGATCCAATATTCCTTCATTTCTGTACCGGTTCAACAAGGCAACACAAGTTTCAACACGCGTTTCTTTCTGCAGATCAGTCAAATCATGAGGCACCCATTTTTCGTATTTTTTTATTTTATTGATTTGACGCAAGTGAGTCAATAAAGTGGGTAAGGTAACGTTAAACCATGCCGCTAATTCCTGGGTAGTTTGACTAGGATCGGCTTCCACTATCTCTCTTAATTCATCGTTATTCACCTGTGTGGGCGGTCTTCCTCGTGGCTCGTTCTTAAAGTCGAAATTTCCATCACGAAAGCGTTTAAACCAAAATCGCACGGTGCGTTCATTAGTAGACCCCTCTCCAAACGCAGCATTGATATTGCGGGCTGTTTCTGCCGCGTTAGTTCCGCGTCGGAACTCGTATTCAAAAATCACTCGAATTTTCGCAGTATCCATCTTTCTTGTCTAAATTGAATAACAAAAACAATTGAAAGTCGATATTCAAATGTTTTACATTTTTTAAAAAAAGAACATCACAGAAACCATTTGAAAAAAGTTTCATTCGAAAACCTCAAACCATGAAGATTCTATGTCAATTCAAAGAACCTATTGCAATAAAACGGCAATTTCATACTTTAACCTCTATTATAAAAAGCAACGCTTGATAAATTCGTAGGTATTAACATTTATAAAGGACTAGCTGCGACCCGCGTTTTCACTCGCGTAAATCCCATTCCCGCGGGGATATTGGAATGAAAAGTAGCCTATGTGTTATTCCAGGTGTCCGGCTACCTATATTCCAAGTTTAGAAAGTCACGGTTTAGAAGTTATTGCGTGATTGAGTAACAAACTCACAGACATTTATACATATATCCAAACTTTTGCGTTTATAATATTAGTAAGATATGTTTGGTAAACAATTCTAAAAGATAAAATATGTTTAATAATTTCATCTTGCCAATATCTGCGATGCGATGAAACTTAGAATATAAGTAGCTGGATAACACAAATAGACTACTTTTTATGCCGATATTCCTGCGGGGAACGAGACTTAGGTATGCGGGAGAAACCGCATAGCGCAGCTAGTAATATTATATAATATATCAAATATTCTCGCATTCTGCTGTCTAACGTCGTCCAAGGCAAAGGAATTTTACTCGGTAATACAAGAGGGCCTTAAGGGTCAATCCTCATACGTTTTTCAATTGGGATGGATAGGAGAACCACTTTATAGATAACAGATTTAAACATTGTAGACGGGTTCTTAACGTGCAAGGTAAAGCGCATCGATGTATACTTGACCGAAGTAGGTAGGTATACGCAGTTTACTATAACTAAACCAACTCCAAAAATACAGCTTTTCCAAAAGGGAAAAAGCTCGAGCTCTTTGTTTCCGTACTGTATAAACTCCCTTTTACCAAAGTACATAGAGGTAGCAGTACGGAAACACGTAAAACAAAACAGTATCGCCCCTTTCTATGGACTGTGCTTTTACATACTATTTTCATCGAGATTAAAAAATACCGAATGTCATCAAAACCGGTTTTTAGGTGCAAGAGCACAAATCTGAAAATATGAATACTAACAACAAACTTAATCAACCTTGTTTGTATAGAAATTCAGTCACCGACAGGTGATTTCAGTAACAGACGATAAAGGCTAACTCAAACGACAACAATGGAACGAAGCCATATTGTATAGAAAATGATTATCTGCAGAACAATAGACCACAAAGTCTCTAATCGATCGAGGTTAAGTCTAGATTAAGCGATACCTGCCTATTTAACTAACAAAGAAAAGTTTTGTAATAAAATAACCCTACTGTATAATACATAGTACATACATAACTAATAATCTATTTTAATGCTTTGAAAAGATACTGTCATCTAGGTACACCACCATTATACTTATATTTAAATAAAATTAATTAAAAATAAAAATCCAAAAATGGGCCCCTGCGTAAGGTACCCAAAAGGCTGGCTGCATTGCCTCTTTGAATTGCTAATTGCTAATTACATAACTTGTATGTACTATGTTTGTAAAAAAAAATACCTCATATCTTCCAAATAACTGGATGGATTTGGGTAAGAAGGTACGGATGTAGCAAAGTAAAACGTGGTATACTTTACCAACCAATACGCGCCGGTCAGTGTATACTAACTTAAAAATATTAAATGCGAACGTTTAGATGTTTGGATATTGTTTAGATGTTGGTTTAGATCAAGCAAAACTGAACCGATTGCAATGATACTTTGAAGCAGCTAGCAGGAAATGTGGATTGACAAATAGGTTACTTTTCATCCCAATATTCCCGTCAGATAGGGACTTACGCAGAGTGCAGCTAGGCTTACAAAAATCCGTTAAAATCGAGTATTGTGCAAACGTTATTTTGTCAATATTTAACGTTATTCATATTTACACATTTTCCCTGGTCCTAATCGCGTGGTTTTAACTTTTCCTTCTTTTCCTTTTCTTTGAGTCCCCTCGAGACCAAGATCATTATAACATGATCGAAACATCGAAATAAGCAAAATTAAAAAGTTAAAATCACGCGATTAAGACCCGCTAAAATGTGTAAATGTGACTTCCAATCGTGTAAGTTTAAAAAGTTTATTTAACGTTATTTTCGTTCAGAATTTAACCTGCTAATTGCACAACTTGTTATTCCGTCAACGTGCTTCGATTACGATTTATTTATTACGGCACGGCGCGGACCAATTTCGGTTTACAAAAGAAATTAGCTACGCCGTGAACGTGTGCAGCGACAAAGGTTAGAATAATAAAAAGGGAAAAAAGAATATAATATGCATAGTATAGGTTGTTTCTGTTTTATTTTTAACTAACATCGCGCCACGGTTGCGATCGAGTGAGGCTTGATTTCAAGTAAAGGCACTTTATTCAAGTGAAGAGTCCTCTAGTTTTATCGTTTTCCCATTGAGATTTAGTTAACAGTAACCTTCGTAAAGTTTTTGGGAACGGCAATGGATATATCTAGACGCTTTGCCTTGAATAGGCAACGTGCCCTCGACTGTGGCGTGCTAGGTATATCCCTCTGTCGAACTGACTTATCATGATTATTATATACACCCCTGCTAACCCACCTTTCGGTATCAGTGAAAGGGCTGTCAGGAGTTCAGCAGAGCGTCGTCTGTGATCAATTTGGACTGGTGCGATACGTGACTTTAAAAAGTGTTACACCTAATACCACGTCAACGAATGAACGCCACCCCGAATATCACTACAACGAATGATCGCCACCACGAATATCACTTCAACGAATGAACAATGCAATTTTTAAAAGAGTCTTTAAAACACAAATTATTCAGTTGACAAAAACAACTATAATATGTAGTATATCCGTTGTCTAGTACCCATAGTCCAAGCCTAGTGCTTAGTTTGGGGCTAGATAGCGGTGGGTGTAATGTCGTGCAATATTTATTTATTTATCTAACCCAATCTCAATTATTTTGCGGTATTTGGTCTAGCGAGGGTAAAACCACAGGGCGCTGCTAGGGTTAGATAATTCTTTTATACCGCCCATGAGTAGTTTTGACATTTCCGCCCTTTGAAATGTCTGCCCCATGTCGAGTGGTGAAGGAAAAGTGTGAAACTTCAAAACCAAACGGGTAAAAAGACGGTTACCCTTACTAGGTAGATGTAGGTAGTCAACCCCGGTCTCCACATAAGTACAAGCCACATTGGAGTACAGCGATAAAAATATATTGACGTATTTTTAAGTCTGTACTTGGAAGTAAATTTAATAAAAAGTTGTCTAGAGGGCTTAAAAAAAATAAAATTCATGTCTGTCTGTCTGTTTCTCTATTTATCTCTCAGTTCCTTATAGTACAATTAAAAACTACTTATCCGATTGAAATCTGTTTTCAGTATTGGATAGTTCTATTTTCGAAGAAGGTCGTGGTATACTTTGCATGAAAATCCAATTAGTAGAACCCGAGTAATGAACGAAAAAGTGTACCCGCTCGAGAACCGCTCGGCCGCCCGCGCCCGTGATAACGCGTTTTTCACTTTCGCGGGTGAAACGGCGGGGCGCAGCTAGTACTTAATAAGAATAGATTTTTGTACTAGAATGTAATATATATTTAACCCTTTGGTAATTAAAAGATTTGACCTATTTTTCGTAGTGATTGCATCTGTCTACGTAACGGAACACGGACGAGTCCGCTTGGCGCTACGACTTAGGCCGGTGAGTGGTATTAAGCCGCGGCAAACGCCTCCATCCTACTAATATAGATTTTAAATTTCCTTTTACGCGCAGGGAATGTCTAAGATTTTTCTTACTTTTTTTCTTTTAGCTCCGGATAGGGTACAAATAAACGCTGCCAAGTAGATTGGCGATACATCCAAGTGATGAGATGTCTTTACAAGTCCGCCACCATGTCCGTCCAAGTACAGAATCAGCAAACAAGCCCCATACCGTTGCATCGAGGAGTGAGACAAGGGGATGTTATTTCCCCGAAATTGTTCACAAATGCAATGGAGGATATGTTTAAGACGCTGAACTGGAAAGGACGTGGCATTAATATTAATGGCGAGTATATCTCTCACTTGCGATTTGCAGATGATATCGTCATTATGGCAGAAACGCTGCAGGACCTACAACGGATGCTGAATGACCTGGCTGACTCTTCTGTACGCATTGGCCTACGGATGAACATGGACAAAACCAAGGTCATGTTCAACGAACATGTTCTACCGGAACCTATTGCGATACGCGGCGCCGTTCTCGAAGTTGTTCAAAAATATGTTTACCTAGGGCAAACATTGCAGTTAGGAAAAAACAACTTTGAGGGCGAGGTGAACAGGAGAATTCAGTTGGGTTGGGCAGCATTTGGGAAGCTACGTCGAGTTTTAACATCGTCAATCCCACAGTGCCTAAAGACGAAAGTCTTTAATCAGTGCGTCCTACCCGTCATGACATACGGAGCCGAAACGTGGACACTAACGGCACGGTTGGTCCACAAATTCAAAGTCGCTCAGCGGGCTATGGAACGAGCTATGCTCGGCGTTTCTCTGAGGGATCGTATCAGAAATGAGGTGATCCGTCAGAAAACCAAAGTCTTCGACATAGCTCACCGGATTAGCAAGCTGAAGTGGCAGTGGGCTGTAGATATTTCATTCCGAAAGTCGTGGTTTCGAATCCCGGCCGCGAGCCACGTCTTTTTCTTTAAGGCAGCGATAGATGATAATTATCGGTCCTTATCCGATTGCATATAAATGAGCGAGATGGAATTGCGTGAAAAAATCTACAATTTCTCGTAAAATCAATTATTAACGAAGATTAAAATAATATATTTATAAAATGCGATGGAGAGGTTCTAGGTATTGTATTTTCTAATATTATGATGCCTTTAAGAAAATATAGCGGTTAAGGATTTAGAAGAAAAATTGATTTATTTTGTAAAACAGGGGTAACTTTGCCTGTATAATAGTGGTATTTTAAGTTATTTTTTATTGTTTTTGAAATGAAGGGGACACTTTTTGCATCATGTACAATAACATAATTCATTGTTTAAAGATCTATATGATACCGGTTATGAAGAAAACTATTCAATCGGAAGGGATTACACATGAGTCGCGTCCTTAAGAAAAATGTATGTGCGCTATTAACATCGCTCTTACGGTGAAGGAAAACATCGTGAGGAACCTCACAGCTTAAAATCACCCAAAAGGGCCCAATAGTCGGGATAATTGCGGAAACACACAGTTAAAACTAGGTAGGTATTGTGTTACACAGATTTAAATTAAAAAACTTAGGTGTAACTCCATTGTGAACAGGACCAGGTACCCACAGTATTCACTAGGGCGAAGATAAACGTTCTACAAACGACGGGAAGCGAACCTGCGTCCCTTGTGATGCAAATGCATTGACAATTCGCAGTCTCACTGCGGTCTCTCAGCTCCTTCATGTTTTATTTATGTTTCATTTTATGCATTGAATTTGTAATGTAATATCGATTGCTGGTTGATATAACTAACGTTTTTTGTTGCATTGCTTTTGGAGGACTGGATGCGAGAAGCCGAAAATAGATCTAGGTGGCGTGCAATTGGAGAGGCCTATGTCCAGCAGTGGGCTGCTACAGCCTGATGATGATGATAACTAACGCCAAGGCGCCAACTGTGAGTGGTTAACTGCAACTGTTAACATTTGACCGGGTTTTAATATCCGGATTCTCTGAGGGATCGCATCAGAAATGAGGTGATCCGTCAGAAAACAAAAGTCATCGACATAGCTCACCGGATTAGCATGCTGAAGTGGCAATGGGCTGGCCATATTAGCCGTAAAACCGACAACTGTCGGGGTAAACGAGTTCTAGAGTGGAGACCGCGTCTCGGCAAACGTAGTATAGGACGTCCTCAGGCACGTTGGAGCGACGATTTGCGCAGGACGGCTGGCACAAACTGGATGCGAGAAGCCGAAAATAGATATAAGTGGCGTGCAATTGGAGAGGTTTATGTCCAGCAGTGGACTTCAACAAGCTGATGATGATGATGAATACCGTAATTATTATATACTTACGCGGGATTATCAGAATAAAAAGTAGCCTGTGTTATTGTTTCCAGCTCCCTATATTCAAGTTTCATCACAATTGGTTCAGTAATTTTTGCTTGAAAGAGTAACGAAGTCACATACATACAAACTTTCGCGTTTATAATATTAGTAAGAAGTAAGATTTTCTTACCATTGAAATTTTCTTTCTCATTGTTGAAGGTATTCAATAATATTATGCGATTGACCCGGTAAAATGTAACAATGTCAAAACATGTGAATTTAAAAAGTTTAAATAAAAAAAAAGTAAAAATAAAGTATTTGATACTTTTCCATGACAGAACCAATTGTGATGAATGAAACTTGGCAGGTAGGTAATAGATGGGGCCCTAGACAAACACATTTTTCTCAAACTTCTCATGGAATCGACACTTGCGCTGATGAAACAGGGACGCAAGTAAAATATAATACTTATAGCAAAAATTCTTCCCCATTTTCTTTCGTTGATAAAACACGAAAAGGTTAAACTTCTTACTCTAGAGCGGATGTTAAGTCTGACTTATTATAAAAGTTTGTTCTCTATTTGTCCTTCTGAGATATCGTTTAGCGCAATTATTACCTTACTATAAGTATTTAGTAGCACTTAGTAGTACATGAATTCTTTGATTTTTCTGCCTCATTACATACCCAATATTTGAAAGTCTATTGAAAAGACTGTTGCTGCTGCTTTGCTGTCTTCCTTCATTTATATGAGCATGCATCTTAGACTTCATCTTAGACTAATCAACTTTTTAAAACTACACGATTTGTTAACATATTATTTTACATTTTACCGGGTCTTATTATTATTTATTTTCTAGGTATTTCTTGGTTCTTTTAGTGTCGAGGTAAGAATATAAATAATAATACGCGATTAAGACCCGGTAAAATATAAATAAATTCATCTTAGACCTAATTCATCACTTACCATCAGGTGAGAAAGTCAAACACAAACAATCTACCGTGTTTAAAATGAAAAGTAGATGATGGAGAAACTCCGTATGAAATATTACAAAAACATAAAACAATGCTCAATGCAGTGACAATTCTAAAAGAAAGTGTCACTTTTTTTTTATTTTCCTTTGAAATTGCCAATTGTGATGATCTAAAACAGAGTCACGTTGTCCAGTGTATTTTACACGAATATCTAAAAGTCTTTACATAAAACATTTTCATCACGGCACGCTGTGTCGACCGACGACGACCGCCCGAACCGCTGTTCCCAAACATTCAATATCAATCTACGATAATGCGATTTGTAATAACGCGAAAATGAGACAAACACCTAAACGAGATTCAAACGGTCGCGCGTTGAGCGCCCTTTGGAATAGATGACGACATTTTTTTTTATAACTACTCTAGTCATAACGAGCTGTTTCACCCGCCAAAGTTCCAATCTCGTGGTAATTTCCAACAATCCTTACTTATATAAACCAACATTCCAAATTTCATGCCTGTAGGAGCAGCGGGTTAGACTGTAGCCTAACACAGCTGTTGATTTCAAAATGGTTGTTATCTTCAAAATTTGAAATCTTTTACTTCTCTTGTATAGGTACTGGAGCCTTATTTTTGAATCGCTCGTTGCACTTCAGGCGATTTAAATAATTCTATATCTGCTGATTATCGTTTGATACCGGACACCTGATGCGAGTGGTTGATACCCCATGTTGATACATGTTGAGGACGTGCGATTCACGTAGAAAAATTACAGAAGTTGTAATATATAAAAATAGAGCCCCTGGTGTGGCTCACCTAGTGTTAGAGTTTTTGGTCGCCCTATGGCCTCTAACTTGACCTAATGACCGCTATCAGATAAAACAACTGGGACCAACTGCTTACCATAGTTTTCGAAGCACGGAGGAGCTCGTGAAAATGATTTTTTGCTAGACACATTTTCGGTCGCCCATCCAAATACTGACCGCGCCAAGCGTTGCTTAACCCACACGGCCATTCAAGATCGGCAGGTGCAGTTAAACCAATGAGCTCCTTAATTTTAAAATTGAAATCGTACATTATCAGTCGTCATCACATTTAAATTCACACGATTTGTTAACATACTTAACAAACACGAAATACGCGATTAAGACCGGGTAAAATGTAACTTCGAAAAATGCCAGTGAAAACCAAATGTAAGTTTTAAAATTTACCTATTTATTTATTATTTAGGAACACTAACAGCACGACACACAATAAATGATTATAACAATAATTATTAAAATTAGAACATGCAAAAAAAACACCAAAAAGCTTTAATGTTTGAAATTTAGTTTGAGTTTATTGGGATTGATGCTGTAATACGAAATTGTTAATAAGTTTATTCTTGAATGTAGTAATGCTGTCGCTGAATATGTTTATCTCCAACATTGAAGACAATTCATCAAATAATATTGAATACACATTCGCGATAAAGGCATGTGCTTACCTAAGTTAGTTCTATGTCTTGGTATATTAAATACTAGCTGCGCCCCGCGGTTTCACCCGCGTAAAGCCCGTTCCCGCGGGAATATCGGGATAAAAAGTAGCCTATGTGTTAATCCAGGTCCCCAGCTACCTATATTCCGGTTATCCCCAGCTACCTATATTATATATATAGGTTCAGTATTCATTTAATTAATATATTAATTAAATGAAAGTTAAAATCATGCTATCCTATTTCAAAATAAATGGAGCATAAAAATTGGGTATTATTTTATTAATAAAACATCAATTACTGGTAATGAAAGGTTATTTTATCTACCAAGTGTAGTGCTACCTAATCTGTGTTGTTTTTTAGTTTTTATATTTCGTATCGGTTGTGAACCGATTATGGCCATTTGGAAAGTAGCCAGTGTCAGAAATTATTATTTTTTGCAAGTTATTTGCAATTAGCATCAAAACAGTCAAGTCGTAGTAGTTAAAGTCAAGTCAAGGGAGTCATTGTATGGTGGCTCTTAACAATGGAAACGCCAAAGTCCATGTTTTACATCGATTTTCACTTTTATTACACTTGTACACTTTCTCCAAACTAAATTGATTAATATGCCCTCGAAATTAAACAATTTACACGCATTTGAACTACTTAGGTTTTAAAATTTAGCAACACATCTCCTCAACGCGTTCCAGCTAAAACTCCTGGATTTTAATTGACAGACAGACATTTATCTAACATTTTATCTGAAGATCAGAAAATCAGCCCTAAGTAGAAATTAGTTCCATTCCATCTTGAATTTATCTACCCCAGCCAAACCATCTTGTATTCGGTTTTAAAACGATTTCCAGGAATAAACCTTGTATTCGATGTATTTCAACCAATGTCTTATTTATAGTTCAGGATTAGTACCTACTTGATTAATTTACTACGTTTCTCAATTTAGTTTTTAGCGTTATACAAGATGTAACGGGCAAGCCCTTTTAAGCCGAAAGGCGGTTGTTCTAGACGTCTAGGCGAACAACTTTTGTTCTACGACTTTTGAAAATTCGAACTTTTTTTTGAAAATTTTGAGGTTATGTTTCACTGAAAAAACAGCTGCTTTTAGAAATAAAGGTAATTGAAGGTTTGATTGTAGTAGACCAAACTAAATGAAAGGACAACATAAGGTCAATGACCTCAAACTCTAAGAAACAGCTGATCTTCAAGTAAACTTTACACCTAAATTTTTCGAAAAGTACTTCGAATTTCCAAAAGTCGTAGAACAAAAGTTGTTCGCCTAGACGTCTAGAACAATCCCCTTTCGGATTAAAAGGGCTTATCTGTTACACATTGTATACACAAGAGAGCTGTTATAAAAAACCTTATATACTCACAAACTCACATGGTTACAGATGCCATTACCCAAAACACGCCAATAAATTACAAGCCCTGGGAGAGATACTTATCTAAACGAGCCTTAACTGCTATTGAGATGGTGGATCGTGCCTTAAATGATATAATAGATTATATTTGCTAATACCTATTATACGTACTGCAAAATCAGTAGTTTTTCTGGGCGTAAGTAAAGTTAGATACTATGCAGTGTCGTAGCTACCTAGGGGCTAGGCGAGGCTTTGGGGCCCCCAAGCTAAGGGCCCCTCGCCAGAAAATCTTGATCGAATTTAACTTTTAAAATTTTCTTCCATTTCAAAATAAATATGACAGATTGCAACCCGACTTTAATTAGTCAATCAATGTTATTGGTTTAATAATCGTGTCTTTGACTATAAATAAATAAATAATTTTGGCAACCCAGTTGAGGGAATTTAAAAGTTATACCTAGGGAATTCCCCTAAGCGTTGTTAATTTGGTGGATAGGAATTTCTGCGTTTCATTATTCATCGGTGTGCGTATTATTGTGAATTCGAGTCAAAAGAATCTAAGTTAGATAAATAAATAAATTAAGTTAAAAAAAAAACACTGCTAATAAATGATGTATCAGGAGTACGACAGTTAATGACAATAAACTTTTTAGTAGTCAATAAAGTAGCTCAATTTAATTCGATTTTAGAATTTCACTCACTCATATTTATATCCGTTACATCAAAAAATCATGTCAAATCTAGATTTCGGCTACTCATTTTACAAAGCGAAAAATCGTGAAAAAAAACAATTGCATCAAGTGCATTAATTTTGGGGCCTTATTACGAATATTTATTGCAAAACCAAAACAAAGGGTAATGAATTTATGAATAACTAGCTGCGCCCCGCGGTTTCACCCGCGTAAGTCCCGTTCCCGTTTCAGTTCCCGCGGGATTAAAAGTATTCTATGTCCTTCTCCTGGTTCTAAGCTACCTCCCCACCAATTTTCAGACAAATCGATTTAGCCGTTCTTGAGTTATAAATGGTGTAACTAACACGACTTTCTTTTATATATATAGATGATCGTATATGTACGTATGATCGAGTATGATCTTTTGTAGGTAACGAAAAACAATTAATTTGTATTGAGGTAGTAGTACCTCTCTATTATTGGATTATCCTTTGGTGAACAAAATGCAACCAAAGTTTCGATATTCATGAAACGTTTATGTGGATAGCGACCTTAAAAGGGTATTCTATATTTAAATCCTTGGTTTGAGTTAGAAAGGTCCGGTGATAAATTGATTCAATAGTTTTAAATTAGCCGAAATCGGCCGTAATTCATGCAAAAGGATGAAAGTTTAATGATCCAGAGTTAACAATTACAAGTAGATACTTCGCTAAAAACTTATTAAGGCCCCTCCAGACTCACGCGGGGAACACCCGAGAAGCGTGAATGTGACGAATTCCTCTCCTTCTCGTTTGCTGTCGGTATTTTCGTGACGAGTGAGAAAAATGAGACTGTGGATAACAGAATGTTCGGTTCTGACGTTGTTAAGCAAACTTTCGCTATAAGCTGGTGACTGATTTTGAATTTATCAGCCTTCATAAAGCGCGTACTTAAGTTCTCAGCTTTCATAAAGCGCGTACGTAATTTCTCAGCCTTCATAAAGCGCGTACTTAAATGTGATACAGTGTTGGTCTAATTGTAGATATTCTGACTTTCATACCGAAGGTCGTGGATTTGAATATACAGGCTGATCGTTCATAAATAACTTTTTTATTTTAAACATTATGTGCGCTATTAATATACCTACTTCTTATGAAGGAAAACATCGTGAGAAACCCGCGTGTTAAAATCACGTACAACAAACCCAATTATGAAAATTTAACCCATACACCTATACCGACCTCGAAGTGACGTGTTTATGCTTAAAAATAAATAATAAGTATTTGTATCTGGTCTGAGTGTTTTTTAAGTAAATATTTATGTATGTATTATATGTATGTATGCATAATATGTAGTGTATGCGTTGTCTAGTACTCATAGTACAAGCCTAGTGCTTGGTTTGGAGCTAGATTGCGCTGTGTGTAATGTCGTGCAAAATTTATATAGATATTTTATTTTATTTATACCTAAGAATTTACCCCTTACTTATAAGGTTATTTATAAGTACGGGGGAATTCACCCCCTTACTTATAATAGTCGTTTATAAAATATTATATTATTATAAACGATTATTAACAGATGACCAAGTTATATGACGTTTGTTCCAGTCAGTCAACTTTGAAACTTTATGTCACAGTAAAAGACAAATGATACATAGTTACGCAGGTGTTAACCAGCGTTTATAGGTAAGGGTGTTAGTGTGGATGAAGTATTCACTATACATTATTTACTTTAGCTAAAGTAGGATAGATACTCAATTTAAATTGTTGATTCAGTCCATTGTATATATTATAAAGCCTGAGGTCCGTCGGTCCTAGACAAGCAATTTTCAAAGGATTTCCACGATAATTAGAAATTAATTGGAATCTTTTAGAAACACAAACTTGCCACTACCTAATTATTTTTTGCCTATGCAAACTTTCATCCAAATCGGTCGAAACGTTTGACCGTGAAAAGGGACAAACAAATAAGCAAACTTTCGACTTTATAATTTTAGTAAGTTGTTTTATAAAATTACTATTACAATTTTGAAAGTAAAGATATGCCAAAGTATATAAATATCTAAATTTTTTTACATATTTCTTAAATTCGTGTGGGTTTGAGCATTATCTCATCTCGTGATCTTACCGAATAGTATTATAATATTTACAGTCTAAGATGTAGCACATTAATTTTCTTATCCCTCTTGACTTGGCAAAACCAAAATTAGACACATTTTGAATATCGTATCTACTCATTGCTCAAACCGAATGATGTAAATCATCTCATTTTTTGTAAAGATAATTTGTATTTTGTTTTTACTTTTAAATGTGATTTTGGTTTTGTGTAGTTTATTTTAAGTAGAAAGTATTGTAATCTAAAGCAAAATAAAACTACCTGGCACAGATGTTTTTCACATCTAAAAGCTATGTTTGCTAATGCTATATTTTTGATGAAATAAACTATTATTATTATTATACTATTATTATCAATGCTAACAAAATTGCTTAAAAATAGGCTGTTTTACAAACTACAACCTGCAATACCTAAGATCCTGCAATAAAAAGATTATGGTAAATAAAGTCAGTAAATAAGTTTCAGCGTAGGCAACCATGAAGCAACATACACAATCAGGTAAAGTGAGCTGAAATGTCTGCGTCATATTAAAAAAATCGAATAAATAGGTCAAAACAAAACCAATTCTAATTTTACAACTTAATCTACTTTTTTTAGCGGACTTCAAAAAAAGGAGACGTTCTATACAAGATGTAACAGGTAAGCCCTTTTAAGCCGAAAGGGGGTTGTTCTAAACGTCTAGGCGAACTACTTTTGTTCTACGACTTTTGAAAATTCGATGTACTTTCCGAAAATTTTAAGTGTAAAGTTTACTTGAAGATCAGCTGTTTCTTAGAGTTCGAGGTCATTGACCTTATGTTGTCTTTTCATTTAGTTTGGTCTACTACAATCAAACCTTCAATTACCTTTATTTTCAAAAACAGCTGTTTTTTCAGTGAAACATAATCTCAAAATTTTCAAAAAAAGTTCGAATTTTCAAAAGTCGTAGAACAAAAGTTGTTCGCCTAGACGTCTAGAACAACCGCCTTTCGGCTTAAAAGGGCTTACCTGTTACATCTTGTATATACTCGTATTTTATTATTCCACTAAACACGTCGATTTTAATGAGATTTACTTTATAAAAATAACTTCAAAGAAAAACGTAAGAAAAACCCGAATCGATTCACATAATCTTAGAACTTTGTGAAAGAAAAATGAATAATGTAGACATAGACAGGGTACCTATAGTAAGTATAGTCTATCCAACGAGAGAGGGAAAACTTATCGGACCTGATTGGTGGTAGATAGCAAAATAAACATATACATATAGCATTTTCTTATTGCGACTTAAGACTAATTTAAGAGACCAGTCCTTGCAATTTATTTTATTTTAAAACATTTATAAAAAAATCTTTAAAGAAAACGGCAAGAAAAGCTCGAAACGATAGGTACACATAATCTTAGAAGTTTGTGAAAGAAAAATAAATAATGTAGACAAAGACAGGGTACCTACCTATATTATAGTCTCTCCAACGAGAGCTGAAAAACTAATCGGACCTGATTGGTGGTAGGGAGCAAAGTACAGCAATTTCTTACTGCGACTTAAGACTAATTTGACTAATTTATTAATTTTAATGTAAACTGATTTTAATTGTTGTTGGTTGTGCAAATAAAGTGTTAATCTATCTATCTATATATCTAATTTGAGTGACCAGTCCTTGAAATTTATTTTGCTGCGATTGGGAATGAGTAAGTCATTATAATTAGTGAATTTGTGTTTAAAATAGGTCAATGGGCACATCGAGCCTCATAAGCCATAACCATAAACGGCACTATGTAAAGTATTTTAATTAATTTTAATATATTATTGCAATATTGGATTTTAATGTAGTTTGGTTTATTATATTATTATTTTTTATAGAAATGCTTTTCAAAAATTCGCGCTCAACAGTACTTGCCGCTACGTGTATGCGCAAAAAAATGTGATGCAGTTCATAATTTCGACTCGGCGAGACGAGCACCTATGGCCAAATTAGTAAAGACATTGGGCTGGTTCGCCAGAGACGCAAGTTCAAGTCCCGACGTGTGCGAATTTTTTGAAGATAAAAGTGTAGGAAAACTTGAAATGAATCAAAAAGATTATTTTAAGTATTTAACTAAAACACATTGTAAAGTGGGTCTTTTAAAAGAAATATTAAACAAAAGAAAGGGCAATTATATAAGCTAGCATCGTTGGCCCCACTATAGTACTTATTTAACTTTATTCCTGAATTTTATTTTATTTAGCCTTTGAAGTAAGGTTTTTTTGACTAATGAATAAATTTTATTTGAAATTTAGGGACTAAGCCCTAAAGTAGTTATACTTGTTGAACCCTTTTATTAAATAAATACTTGTAAGTCACTCATTTGACCACTATCATAACTTTGAACGGTTTTGATACTACTTCTTTGATATTTTGTCTTTCTATGTATAATATATGTATGTTTTTACAAAAAAAAAGTATAATATGTAGTATATCCGTTGTCTAGTACCCATAGTACATACAAGCCTAGCGCTTAGTTTGGGGCTAGATTGCGCTGTGTGTAATGTCGTGCAATATACATTTATTTATTTTATAACCTCAGCTTTTTTCCGTAAATAGATAACTCAATTGTTTTTTTTTTGCAAAGAGTAGCTACCTATTACTAGATGAGAATATGAAGTCGTATCGAGTCACACCTGTTAGTCGTTTTGAATATTTTTCTCAACCAGTAACAGTGCGAGAGAATAGGATGTGACTCGTTGAGAGTAAGCGAGTGTCTATATTCAGTTCGTAGCATAAACCGCAGTTACAGTGTTTCGTAGCGTGTAGTAGCCAAAGTAGAGAATCCACCTATTCTCAGTATATTTATACTACTAACTGTTACCCGCGACACAGAAATAAGTACATAGCCGACTTTTTCGTTCGTTACTCGGGTTCTACTACTTGGATTTCGATGTAAGGTACTACAAGGTTCCTCGAAAATAGAACTATCCAATGTTAAACTAGATTTCAATCGGATTAGTAGATTTTAATTGTGGGAACAAACAGAGAAACAGACAAACAGACATCAATTTAAAAAATTGTATAATTTTGTTCTACTAGGTACTTTTCCTTCGTCCCTTAGACTACTTTTTTTTAAATTTACTTCTAAGTACAGACTTTTTGTCCTCTGTTCCTTTATTTTAAGTCTAGATAGATAGATATAGAAGATGTACTAGCGGCGCGCTACTTACTATGGGCTTATATTTGATCTCATCAAAATCGATTGCATTGTTACAATTAGTTATTTCGTATTGTTCCTTCTACTGTATAGTTAGTTGGTGCCGGATTCAAGCCCCGGAGGAAGCATTAATTGAATTTAAAACAAATCACATTTTTTCTAAATACGAATATACACGGAAATGTGTGTAACACTGAAAATAAAGCATTTTAATTTTCAAAATCATATTTTGGGCCAGGGAAATGTCCAACCCTATCCTATCCGAGACGGAAGTGGTTCAAACAAAAAGGCTCACCCCCAAAATTCGCTTATTAACATCGTCACTGTCCCTTGAAATAAAACAGACCGCGTAATAATTAAGCTGTCGTATGCAATTACGAGTTCGGAAACCGTTTCGAAACTTTCCTTCGACTAGTTGAGAAAAACAGCCCGAATTTGTGCCGAAACTCGGGTACAAATTGTGTTTTTCAATTTAATTAGCTGAGATTTGGGTGCGACTACAGTTTCAATTTGGATATTTAGTGCGCTCCGCGGTTTTAGCCACGTAAGTACTGATTCCGAGAGAATCTTACTTGTTTACTTCTGACTTTCTGACGCCCTTGGCTTCGTTTACCATCTCTTGTCAAAATAAACGGTGGGAAGATGGCATAAAAAAGGTGGCCGGAATGAATGGATCCGAATAGCCAAAGATAGAGTGATATGGAAATCTTTAGAGGAGGCCTATGTTAATTTTTGGAAACAGACAAACTGATTCCAAAAATTAGGATAGCGAACTAAAAACTTAGATACTTAGATTATATTAAAGTTGTAAATAAGTAGACACAGATAAATAGAAGTAATGTTTAGTAAGTTGAAATAGTAATAAAGGCCACTTTTATTTTATATTTTTTATTTGTTTACTTTAAACACCTAGCTAGTTACTTGACGTGCATCGAAGTAAACAAACAGGTTGGTTTTACGTCAAGTGACGCGCTAGGCGACTCGCTAGCTTCCAGGTGCTAAGCAATAAGCATCCTGCTTATGCGGTCGCTGCCTAAGTCTGAAATCTATAGTCCGTACTTTGACTTTGCTAAGCAAAAACTTTGACTTACCTAAGACAAGGTATTTGTAGAGCGATCTTCGCAAAGTTTTTGCTTATGAAAGTTGGTTTTTTACCAATCAAAAGTAATGACCTAAACTTTGCTTCTCTGTTTATGACTATAGAGTTCTTTTTTTATTCGTATATTACAAAATTAAGTACGACTACAAATTCCAATTCAAAGTTTACGCTTAGTTTTTACTAAGTTCAGTCTGAGCAAAGTCAAAGTATGCACTATAGATTTCAGCCTAAGAGCGCCGTGCATGAGGCGCCAACTAATTAGGTCAACTGTGCTACTAAAAACACGTAGAATATAAAATTTATTTGCTATCCCCTCTACAGTTCAAAATTCAATCTTTTATTCAAAATCTAATCATCAAAATACGCGGAATTCTAGTCCTGAATAATTCTTTAATTGAACCTGGCGTAAAGCACACAATGGTCTGATCTCACAAGAATGTCACGTTACAGCCTCCGTGACCTACTGACGTGTCACATTACTGACGTGACGTATGTCAGAATGTCACTAATGAATGGGTGCTTGCGTAGAGAACTTTCGTTGAGGATTAAATTGTGTACTTGCTGAAACATTGGGAATGCTGTTCTTCATAACTGGTAAGTTCTAAGTTTTTAAAGACTAACCTCCTTACATAATATATTATAAACGATGATTAACAGATGACTAAGTTATGTAACGTTTGCCTCTGTCTGTCAACTTTGAAACTTCCCTCCTTACTTATAAACGCTAATTAATGCGCTGCATAACTGTGCATCGTTTGTCTTTTACCATGAAGTTTTAAAGTCAGACACACAGAGACAGACAGAGAAAAACGTCACATAACTCATGTGTAAATAATATTTTATAAGTAAGGGAGTTCATGTTACAGTAAAAGACAAACGATACTTATGCAGCTGTTAACAAGGGTTTATATAGTATAAGTTTAGGAGGGTGAAACGTTACCGTTCCGCAAACGTTTTATTCGGTGGTGTTACATTTTATTGGCCATATTACGAGTATATCTGTTATCTAGAGACGAAAAAATTGCCCTAAACACGTAGTTTAGGGTTCCTCCTCTAAACTTGTGTATGAAAGGGCCCATTGTCACCGTCACGTCACTCTTAATTCCTTCCTTATTGCTATGAAACTCCTCAAATGTAGCACTGAGAGACGATGTTTGGAGCATTCCACGTTTAAAAATATCTTTCTTTGGATTCTAATTTTAAAACGTTGCCTGTATACTTATAGTAAGGAACTCACAGTCGAATACTGAAACGTCATTTAAAATTTGAGAGGTTCTTAAATTATTGAGTAGTTTCTAAATTTGAAATAAGTATGGCAATTTTGGAGTTTGAGAGCTGCTTCTTTGTTTAAGCGTAGTTCTTAAATGTTGAGTAGCATTTCTGTATTCGGCCGTTAGCCGGTTTTTACTGACATTTCATGTTAACTTTGCATGGGTATTTTTATTTTTAAAGTGTTTCCTATACTTAAAAAATAGTTTTCAGAAAATTTCTACTTAATCTAGGTACTTATATTTTATTTTCAAATGTTTCCTAAACTTAGATAACTATACCTAGATTTTCTAAAGAAATGTGGGTCGGGTGCATAGAAATCACCGTATTACTAGAAAACGCACTTCGTCGAGCCGCGGGCCGCTTGAGACTACTCTTTATCGCTCCGTCCTTTTCGAGTAGGGTGACCACGCGATTATCAGTAGGTTGCTATTGGGCCGCGACGATTATTACCTATTGAAAAACATAGTCACAGTCGTCCGCCACCTGTTTCCCTCCCACTCCGTTTTTATTCTAGGAATTAAAAAAAAACAGATAGTGGTAGTTATAGTGAAAGTGAGAGTGTTTAGTGAAAATCAAATTAAAAATAATTATAATATTATCTGAATCAAATCTACAAAATCCAGTAAGCTGCATAATGGTTATAACCAATTTTCGTTCCCAACAAAAACGAAATGATGGTCATCCTATATATTCAGTTGTTGTTCGGTTTTTAAACATAAATTTACTGTAATACTATTGCTTTCTCGCTCGGACGTCTTTTATATTTCAAAACAATATCCACCTTATTGTAAAGGAACATGATTGTAATTTAGTTTTGAAAAATTGGCATGTGATTCGTCTAGTAAAGTCTAGTTGAAGGTAGCCGAAGGCGACTCCCTTGTCTCTGGTCCGGTGGAAGATTTTGCACATTATTTAAAAAAAAACTAAAAAATAAAATTAAATTTAGCGAATATTTATGTTTAATTTCAAATTATTATATTAGTACCATCCGCAAAAAAAAAACAAAAGTGAAAAACTAACTGCCAAAACTATATCTAACGTCCCATCTACACACATCAATTATTTGACTTAAAACGTCTAAACGAACTAAAGTTCGGTACACACTCGTGTGAACTTCCTCGCTCCAAGTAATTACTCGACTAATCCTTGCAACTTAACGAGAAATAGAATTGAAAACGACTAACTGGAGCTTCTCCAGCTCTATAAATATTTAGAGCTAGAGAAAATTTTACCTTATCTTTTTGTCGTTAAGGTTCATTTTGCAGATAGCATGTGGGAGTAACGCTCATACGTTAGTGATTACTTTTTCTTTTTAAATTAAAGATTGGTATAGACGATCGAATGAAATGGATGGAGACAAATTTTATCCGGAGGTTTAAGGAATAAAGTCATGTGTGTAGTTTAAGATTGGCGTTTCACTCGCAAATTTTCCCGCGACTTCGTCCGCTTTGCGCGTTGTTACATGCACGTAGTACGTTGCCGAGCAGATTCATTGCGATATATTCGTTAGCTTCATTGGTTTCCAATGAACGCATGATAATCTGATAATCTCTTCCCTTTGGTAAACGAACTCTACGCGAAACGTGAAGGAAACTTCAGGAAACGTGAAGTAGTAGCATGGCCACGAAGCGCACAGAGTCAAAGTCTTGCTGCGTGTAAGTCTCAGAGGCGCTTGATATAGCGTGCCGCTTCATTCTAACTAATAGAAAGGTGAGAAAAGTGGTAGAAAACTTTCTTATATTTATTTTTTAATGTCCGTTACAACATTAAAACCAGTTTTATTCATTTTATTCGTATATTTATAATAATAATAATAATAATAAGTCCGCAGGGCACCTTGAGGCGAGGTGTCGGGGAGTAGCGACCCCGCGGCTTCCCGAGTGCTCCAGGGGGAAGTCACCGTTCCTCACCTCCGGCTTGCCTTAGTTGGCTGGTCGGAGTGAACACTGACGAGGAAGCGGTCCCCCGCCTTTGGCTTGCCTTCACCGGCCGGTCAGAGTGGAGTCGCGAGAGCAGTAATGCTCGGAGGATGGACACCTCACGTCAGTGATGAGTTGGCCCGCTCCACAGGATCTCGACCTAGGATGGTTTAAAATCCAGTGAGGTCCCTTCATCCTTCAGCCTCTCACGCCCCTGTTGCCCCCTGGCTGTAATTTGCTCGGCTTAATTAGGGTGGCCCAGTTTGTGAGCTGGCGAGTCTCCGTCTGCCATTTTTACGTGTTTGTTGAACATTGTGACGGCAGGCGCCATATTCCCCATAGTTCCCCCCAGTACCCGATCCACTACCCACCCACTTCCATAGCCCAAGTAGTTTTCATCCGTAGTTTATTCATAGTTCTATCCGACCCGGGGGTTGTCCTTGGCTGCATTTTATAGTGCAGACAGGGATAATTGCCGGTTTGGTGTCCATCACATATTTTGAAATTAAAATGTTACTAAAACGGGCCTCTACGTGTTGGCTTCGGCCCCACGCACGCCTTCCAAAGGTCCGGGTGCTCCATAGCCCCGAGAATCCAAAATGGTAACAACAAATAATAATAATAATTAATAATATTTTTTCCCCCAGTATCCAGTCCACTACCATCCCATTTCCATAGCCTAAGTAGTTTTCACCCGTAGTTTATACATAGTTCTATCCGACCCGGGGGTTGTCCTTGGCTGCATTTTATGGTGCAGACAGGGATAATCACCGGTTTGGTGTCCATCACAAATCTTTAAATTAAAATGTTACTAAAACGGGCCTCTACGTGTTGGCTTCGGCCCCACGCACGCCTCCCAAAGGTCCGGGTGCTCCATAGCCCCGAGAATCGAAAATGGTAACAACAAATAATAATAATAAGCCCGCAGGGCACCTTGAGGCGAGGTGTCGGGGAGTAGCGACCCCGCGGCTTCCCGAGTGCTCCAGGGGGAAGTCACCTTTTCTCACCTCCGGCTTGCCTTAGTTGGCTGGTCGGAGTGAACACTGACGAGGAAGTGGTCCCCCGCCTTTGGCTTGCCTTCACCGGCCGGTCAGAGTGGAGTCGCGAGAGCAGAAATGCTCGGAGGATGGATACTTCACGTCAGTGATGAGTTGGCCCGCTCCACAGGATCTCGACCTAAGATGGTTTAAAATCCAGTGAGGTCTCTCCATCCTTCAGCCTCTCACGCCCCTGTTGCCCCCTGGCTGTAATTTGCTCGGCTTAATTAGGGTGGCCCAGTTTGTGAGTTGGCGAGTCTCCGTCTGCCATTTTTACGTGTTTGTTGAACATTGTGACGGCAGGCGCCATATTCCCCATAGTTCCCCCCAGTACCCGATCCACTACTAACTCATTTCCATAGCCCAAGTAGTTTTCACTCGTAGTTTATTCATAGTTCTATCCGACCCGGGGGTTGTCCTTGGCTGCATTTTATAGTGCAGACAGGGATAATCGCCGGTTTGGTGTCCATCTCAAATTTTGAAATTAAATGTTACTAAAACGGGCCTCTACGTGTTGGCTTCGGCCCCACGCACGCCTTCCAAAGGTCCGGGTGCTCCATAGCCCCGAGAATCCAAAAATGGTAACAACAATAATAATAATAATAAATCCTGTGACGAACACACAGCGCCATCTAGCCCCGTGGTAAGCTGCTAAGCTTGTGTTACGGTGACTAGACAACGGATATACTACTTATATTTATTTTTCTTTTGTAAATACATACATATTATACATAGAATTTTTATATAGAACAATTTATAAAGATATATTGAAATACGTCCTTAAAATTGAATAAAAGTAAGATGTATTTTGCTCTAAAAATATTTATTTGTAATCTGAACAATAAAATAGCAACCCTAGCCGCCACGACTAAAAAAACGAGTTCACGGGACATCCGTAATGTCCGCTGCAACATTGCGTTTCTTTATTGTCATTCTGATGTTTACGACTCGACCATCTGTTGCTATGATTTTAGTTATGAAAAGGGAATGGCTAGGGAAAGCAGACTTTATGTTCTAAGGGTCAGATAGGGGAACTGGGTGGAATAGTCCCAACATGAGAGGACAGATCACCCGTCTGGTGCTTGCGCTGGCGTCCCCTACTAGAAATAATAATAATAAGGGTCAGATAAGAAACAATGCGTAGACCTGCATTTATTTATTTTGTTCGCGAGACGCCTTCTGCCCTACTATGATGTCTTATAAGTCGTCGCGAAATCGAACGATGTCGATCAGCTAAAAAAAAAACAACTAAAAAAAACTGGTCTTTGAAGGTAGTCGGGTTATTTTTTATTTAAAATTTACTTTATTTTTTTGAGCGTCAAAAGGACGACAAAGCAACGACAAACGATCATGGTAGCACAAATAGCATTGCTTTGTGTTTTAAAATCAAATAGTTTAATGGATAATCAATATCTTACTAAATGGTTGGAATGATGTAAGTAGGTACTTACATGAAACTACGTAAGTTACACGATATAATTTTTAAAGTTCTCGTAGAAAATTTCACGCAAAAACTAGGTACTGAACCGATTGCGATGAATCTGGTAATATAGGTAGCTGGATACCAGGAATCGCACATAGGCTGTTTTTTTTTCCCCTATTTTTACGCGGGAACGGGAATTACGTAAAGCCGCGGGGCGCAGCTAATATTTAAACATAGAGAAAGGACAGACATCTGTCATTTTGATTGAAACTCATTTATGGCATACATAACAGAACAATAAGAAATTAGGAATTAAATGAAATAGAAAAAAGAATGCTATGGCTAGAAATAATCAAATCAAAATAAGCAAAAGAAAACGCCACGCACGATATTTTTATATTTTATCTTACTAATATTAATATAAAGCGAAAGTTTGTATGTATGTAAGTATGTGTGTATACATGTATGCAAGTTTGTTACTCTTTTACGCAAAAACTACTGAACCGATTGCGATGAAACTTGGAATATAGGTAGCTGGATACCGGGAATAACTTTTTATCCCGATATTCCCGCGGGAACGGGACTCTCGCGGGTAAAACCGTGGGGCGCAGCTAGTATTTATATATATATCTCTTGAAGCCATAGAAATAGTATAGTAATTACTAGAAAGCTTACTTCATCAAAAAACGATTCCGCTTGATGTTAGAGAAACCCCAGTCTATTCTTTTTTCACTTTAGTGATCATCGGCTGATTAGATAAAGACAGACAGGGGTGAGTTCAACAGTACCGTTCTGATTATATCAAAGCAAAAACTTCCTTAACTTAAGAAAACATAATTGAAATAAAATAAAAAATACAAATAAACTAAATCAAAATACAACTAAATTAAAATTAGCATACAAATAAATAAACCTAAAACTAATAAAATTAATAAAAAAGGTCAGTCGACCGAAAAACCCAAGCAAACTGGCGATGTTTCCCTGATTGAAATTGGTATAACACACTTTTTAAATTCACACGATTTCTGCTCATTACTATCTCAGTCTTCCCGGGACTACGGCCGGTGTAATCCGTTTGCCGAAACGTCGGGGTAATTATATAAATTTATATTCCTTCTATGGTTTTCGCGATTTTGCACAATAAAACACTTTATTTATCGGGTTTTATTGCGTTTTTATCATGGTTTTAAACGAACCGAGCTTTCGCCAACTTTACAGTTGGCTTTAAACGCTATAAAACCCGATAAATAAAGTGTTTTATTAAATTTATATTTTTAAACTAGCTGCGCCCCGCGGTTTTACCCGCGCAAGTCGCGATACCGCGTTGTTCTTACACCTACCTACCGCAATGCAAAAATCCACACTTAAGCGGTCGCCCATTGAAGTACTGTTGAAGCCAGGCGCTGCCGCGCCTGGCAGCATCAGTACTTCCCTGGTCGTCCGATTAAGTGTGGATTTTTGCACTGCAGTGTTGCGAAAGTCACAGAGGATGATGGCAGTGAGGGCGATACGCGGTTACCGCACAATCTCGTATGAGGCCGGATGTGCCTTAGCTGGAATTCTGCCGTGGGACTTAAAAGCGAGGGCCCTCGCGTCTTTGTTCCGCTGGTGTGAAGAGGCTCGTCAACGGGGCGACAGGTCGGCTCTTTGGGAGGTGAAGGAACGCTAATTGGAGCTCCACCGAGCAGCCGCGGCAGAATGGCACACGCGGATGACGCGACCCCAAGCCGGTCATAGGACTGTAGAGGCACTGCGTCCCATAATAGACGAGTGGATTGCCAGGCCACATGGCGTACTGTCATACAGGCTGACGCAGATACTTTCCGGACATGGGTGTTTCGGAAAGTATCTGTGTCAGATAACGCGTAAGGAGATTGACACTTGCTGCCACCACTGTTCCAGCGATGTGGATACCGCCGATCATACTCTCGAGGTCTGCGAGGCTTGGAATGTTGAGCGTGACTAGCTGCGATCGGTGGTGGGAAGCGACCTGTTGCTCCAGGGAGTGCTGAGTGCAATGGTGGAAGACGAGTCTGCATGGACTGCAGTGCTTCGCTTTGCCGAGCGAGTGATATCGGCTAAAGAGGCGGCGGAGAGAGAGCGTGAGCAAAGTCATCACTCCACTCGCACAGAGATAGGACGCACAGGACGACGTCGCCGCCAACGTGACGACCTGATGCCTTCTTAAATGGGCCTTGGCGGCAGACTCGGGGGGGTTTGTCGCCGTGCAAGGGCCCGAGCGGGGTGCGTAGTTCCCGTGCACCGTTCAAGAGGATCAGGTCAGACGAACTATATTGAGATTTGGAGAGGAATCCGCCTTCAAAAGGACCATTGCCGTCGGGTACCGCGGAGGACTTAACATTGCCGTAGTCCCGGCATAAAGTTGTGTGAGGAACCGGTGGAGTTTTAGTGGGTAAACCACTGGCCGTCCAACACCTTCGGCCAGAAAGAGAGCCCCACACACCCTCGTCGCTCCCCCCAAAAGGTAGGTGAAGTTAAGAAAAATTGGTATGTCAGTAAGTGATGATGACGATGGATGACGATTATTCAAAAACAACGAAACTACGCAATTTTTATGTTTTATCCGGATATCCGGACTCGATATCCGGATAAAATGATTCAACCAAATTTCATTGAAATCGGTCCAGCCGTTTCTGAGATTAGCGCGCACAAACGCACAGACAAATAGACAAACGGACAAACGGCAAACGGACAAAAAGTTAAACACGGAAATGGTGTCTGTTACGTTAGTACATACTAAAAATAGTTTTTTCAAAATATCTTTCAAAAACAGACACCGCTAAGTTACGATTTTATTATAAGTATAGATTTATAAAAAGTGTACAAACGCGATGGAGATAAAAATAGTAATGAAATTGGTATTTCAAAAGTTGTCAAGTGCACAGTCTTTTAAGGAGAGAAGACGACTACGTAACATGTCTCAGCTTGAAGCTGACTTCCTCAAAGTAACCCCAGGAATTGCTGTTACCGCGCTAATTACCGTCTCAGAGCCACAGAGCGGCACAAGTCGTGACATGCACAATTTGTGTGAACATCACATTAATTATTTATTTGTTGACGCTACCTTTGTTTACGCTTGAGTGTCGCCAGCGGGGAATTTCGGAATAATAACAGTGGAGGAGTGTTGCACGCGTTTCCCGCCTTAATAGGCTATTTACACGATGTTGATTTAACTTAACACAAGTTTTAGAATTTCAAACATCTATGCAAGGTGTTACGGGTATGCCCTTTTAAGCCGAAATGGGGTAGTTCTAGACGTCTAGGCGAACAACTTTTGTTTTACGACTTTTGAAAATTCAAACTTTTTTTTAAATGTGAGGTCATAAAATATGTTTCACTAACAAAACAGCTCTTTTTGAAAATAAATGTAATTAAAGTTGTGATTGTAGTAGACTAAACTAAATGAAAGGTCAATAACCTCGAACTCTAAGAAACAGCTGATTATCAAGTACACTTTACACTTTAAATTATCGTAAAGTACTTAGAATTTCTAAAAGTCATAGAACAAAAGTTGTTCGCCTAGACGTCTAGAACAACCCCCTTTCGGCTTAAAAGGGCATACCCCTTACACTTTGTATCAATGGGCAGGCAGGCATCTATTCCGCTACATATTACTTAGGTAATTGGTAAGGTAAGTGTTAGTAGTAAAGATTTTTCCAAATTTTAATTCCCTGATATTTTTGGAAGCTACGAAACACTACACTGCGCGTGACCGTGCAAGGCACGCAGCTGCCCAGTTTTATTTTTATTGCTCAAGGCATTTCTACAAGAAATATTCTAAAGAAAAATATAGGTACATATTTAAAAACTTACTCGCGGCGAGGTTTGAACTTGCGCCTCTGGATCAGTACTCCGGTGCCCTTACCAACTAGGCTACGCAAGCTCGCGTATTATTCCTTTAAAATGTTATTGGTAGAATGTAACTTAAATTTTATTTAGTTAATATATTTTTGGAAAACTTTTTCCTTCTAGCTTTTTCTTCGGCTTTCCCGAGGCTATTGAAATTAAACCCGTTTTCTAGTTTTAACAGCAGTGCATTTATTAGCGTAATGTTGAGCATTTTTCAACGCCCGACATTTCTTTCCAGACCTCGAAAATTGCCACGTAATAAAAAAAAACTAGAATACCGTTGGTTAAACAAGTGGACTTCAAAAACAAACAATCCAACTATTTTGCTGACACTACCTAGCCTAGGTAACTAAGGGGAAACATAGACGAAAAACTTTTGCTAGTTTTTTTTACGCAAAAATTAAAACAAATTCTAAAGGACTAAATAAATGTAAGGCTAATGTTTTATAACTTTAATTTGTGTCTGAAATAAAAATGATTTTTATCTTATCTTACTTCTTACTAATAATAATAATAATAATTAGTAATTTAATTAATTAATAATTGGCCGCAATTGGCTTTCTGTTTTATATTTTTAATATCTATTTTGTGTATGTAGCTGTGGATGTCCTTTAAATAAATAAATATTATAAACGCGAAAGTTTGTATGTAAGTATGTATGTATGTGAGGTTGTTACTCTTTCACACAAAAACTACAGAACCGATTGCGATTAAACTTGGAATATAGGTAGCTGGGGACCTGGATTAACATTTTTTACTTTTTATCCCGATATTTCCGCGGGACAGGGACTTACGCGGGTGAAACCGCGGGGCGGAGCTAGTATTATTATAAAAGTACAAAAGAGACGTTACATTTTCAAAAAAAATAAGTACCTATTTTAAGGAAAAATAAATCAAAAGGGAAAATGGCTTAAAAGTGCCACCTGTCTGTGACCCTGTACATTTGATTAAGTCCCAGGCCCAGCCTACAACAGCTGCTAGACCACAAGATACCGTTAGCCATTTTGTAGGACTAAGTTTAGTCTATTTTTTGGATAAAATAGTGAAAATGTAAAATTTATGTAAAACGTAATATAAAAAGATATAATTTTGTCCAATTTTTTGCGTTTTTTCGTTTCGCGATTTTGCATAATTAAACACTATATTTACCGGGTTTTATTGAGTATTCTTTATCATAATCATCATCAGCCTGTTGCAGTCCACTGCTGGACATAGGCCTCTTCCATTACACGCCACCTAGATCTATTTTCGGTTTCTCACATCCAGTTTTCATCCTCTGGCTGGAAAACTTTTCCGACTTACTCGATCATAAAGTTTCGCATCTGTATCCACCCTAAAGTGGTACAAACATGCGCACCAATTAAAAGGTACTTCCCTAGGGTTAGAAAGTTCGTAAAGATGTATCCCGCAATTAGTAGTTTGGACGAACGCGGGGTTGATTCCGTTTCCGGACTGTGTTTACTTAGAGGTTCTTTCTTAAAGGTGTGTAATTAATGAAACTAACTGCGGCACTGTGACGGTCGAGCTAGGGGTTTCTTTTACATTAATTAATTAAAAATGAGTCGTTATACAAGGTGTAACGAGGATGCCTATATAAGCCGAAAGGAGTTTGTTCCAGACGTCAAGGCGAACAAATTTTGGATATTCGAACTTTTTTATTATTATGAAGTTTTGATTGTATAAGTCCAAACTGAATGAAAGAACAAAATAAGGTCAATTACCCTAACCCTAAAAAACAATTGATTTTCAAATAAGTAAACTTTTTTCGGAAACTACTTCGAATTTTCAAAAGTTGTAGAACAAAAGTTGTTCGCCTAGACGTCTAGAACTACCCCCTGTCGGCTTAAATGGTCTTCGTCGGGACACCCTGTGTGGCGCCATCTAGCTTGAAACTAGGCACTAGATAAACTTTTGGTTAAAATATCCGGTATAAAACTTTAGCTCCTGACATAGTTTTAAATATTTAATTTGTAATTGACATTATTCTAAACACTTTTTTATAGAAATGACCACTTAAATGTATAGTAAATAATTTGCACCAAAGATAAGAGCATCACCTGATTTAATATTAGTTTTTATAAGAGAAATTTGCATGCCATGTGAAGGCAAAGTATGTGAAACTTTATGTAATTTAAGACCAATTTGTACTATACTTTATGCGAATAAATATCTTTATCTTTTAGGCTACGTCCGCATAGGCAGGAGGCGCGAGGCTTGCTTGGCACGCAAAGGCTTATAGTAGGTCACCTAACTAAAACGACCGGTCTGGAAACTTCGCGACCGAACGCACTGAGCGCTTGGCACCTAGCTGTGTATCATGTCAGAATGCAATTCACTAGGCCCTAGGAGCTAAGCAAGCCGCCTGCCTATGCGGCCGTAGTCTAAAACATATAACACACTTACTTAGTGGGGGCCTTCGACCGAGTCTTAAGCTGAAATCTATAGTCCGTACTTTGACTCTGCTACACAAAAACTATTTTTGGTATTTACTTATAAAGTCTAAAGTTTTTGCATAGTATTATCGAAGTTTTTCAAGTTTAGAGTGTAGACCTTAACTTTGCTTCTCTGTTATGACTATGGAGTTCTTTTTATTTTATTTGTAACTAGCTGCGCC
The DNA here is from genome assembly GCA_949358125.1 of Idaea dimidiata. Taxonomy (NCBI): domain Eukaryota; kingdom Metazoa; phylum Arthropoda; class Insecta; order Lepidoptera; family Geometridae; genus Idaea; species Idaea dimidiata. Next base: position 14,568,525 of record OX442337.1, read on the forward strand.
CCGCGGTTTCACCCGCGTAAGTCCCGCTCCCGCGGGAAATCGGGATTAAAAGTAGCCTATGTGTTATTCCCGGTATCCAGCTACCTATATTTCAAGTTTCATCGCAATCTGTTTAGCCGTTTTTGCGTTATTGAGTAACAAACATCTAAACACACACACTTTCACATTTATAATATTAGTAGGATTACAAAAAAAAAATATTTAAAATAAATAAAAAACCCGACTGCCGTTAAAACTGAAAAGTAAAAAACAAGAAGATACCTAAAGGTAAAGAAACCTTAAAAATCGTTCGACGCATCTAGGAGCCTTAAAAAATTGTGGATGGACTCGGGTGGGACTTCAACACAATTTGGTGTCATTATACTTTACCTTTAAAAGGAGTCCCACCCGACTGCATCCACAATTGTTTAAGGCTCCTAGATGCGTCGAACGATTTTTAAGGTTTCTTTACCTTTAGGTATCTTCTTGTTTTTTACTTTTCAGTTTTAACGGCAGTCGGGTTTTTTATTTATTTTAAAAAAAATTTTTATTTAACGCTTTTTAGTTATTAGAGATTAGATACAATTACACCAGAGAAACTCATTAACTCTGGATGTGTATACTCCAGTAGCGAGGACTCGAAATCGGTAAAGATAGGCTATCTAAAAGCCTTCAATATTATACCTAATAGCTATTCTTTTTGAGTTTTGCTGAGATGGCTATGAAGTAGGCAGGTATTCATCTTAAAATATAATTACCAAATCCGAAAACTTCGTCGCGACTGGTGATACAAAGGCTGGCGGTTTCTTGGCCTAGCGGATTAGCCTTGCTATCCATTATCCATAGCGCGACATTTCAAATTTATAGTTAATTACTTATTGTAAACATAGTAATTCTTATTTATGTTATCTCTGACAAACTGACAAATCAAACATTCAAATTCCTTCAAAAGTTGAAACTCGGCGTCAAAGTCAAACTGAAAAGTTTTTAAGTAACGTTCCGTTGTCTTTGCTCGGTTTTATGGTCAAGACAAATCTTGCTTTATAGCGTTTTAAAACTTTATTTTTATTTATTTATTATTTTAATGTACCCTATGTCACTCTCACGGTCATGACGAATCTAACGACGTATCGTTTATCTAAATCGGCCCAGCCGTTTAGGCCCTACGACGGCACAAAAATAGGTCACATACATACATACATACATACATACATACATACACTCACGGCAAAAACATAACACTTCCTTTGGCAGTCGTGTAAAAAGAAAGTTGACTATAAATTCCAATTCAAAGTTTATGCTTTGTTTTTGTTAAGTTCAGTCTGAGCTAAGCCAAAGTACGCACTATAGATTTCAGCCTTAGTCACCAGCACCACCCACCGGTCTCATCACTCCTCCGTTTTCCTATACCTTTTAATTACCCCTACCTGCCTTTGTTAGTCTAAGGCTTAATGTAGGTAGGTACCTATGCTTTGGTTATACAAACCAACACAAACAATTTAGCCACCCGAAATTAGTCCAAGGCTTAATGTACCTATGCTTTGGTTATATACAAACCAACACAAACATTTTAGCCACCCGAAAATTAAAACGAAGTTTCTACTATGACTATGCCATATTAATTTCTTCTATGGTTTTCGCGATGGTCTTTCTTCTATGGTTTTTGACCAATAATATTTATTCGCGAACAAAGCAAACATTATTGCTTCTATGGTTTTCGCGACTTGGCTTTTTAAGGTTGACTGAGATCTCATCACTGACATCGACATCTCAGTCAACCTTGAAAAAGCCAACTGTAAAGTTGGCGAAAGCTCGGTACGTTTAAAACCATGAATAAAACGCGATTCAACCCGATAAATAAAGTGTTTTATCAAACATTATTGGTCAAAACAAAGAAGGTTCCCTGTACCCACATCAATATAGTATGGTATAGTATATCTGGTATGGTTAACTAACACCATTTAATAGCCCGCAATGGGGTGAACCGATTTTATTACGATTTTATCTAGCGATCGCAAGTCATTAATCAGAGCTGAAGTTATTTGTAACGCAAGTGTCTTCATCAATTACTTTTACGACAATGCGGCAACGGTGGCAAGTGGCAACGCTGGCAATATTGCCGATAATGTCACATTAATTTGTGTTAATTATCTTAGACCAACTGATAATATTCCGCCATTTGTGGTATCTATCTATAGAAAAGAACTATTTTTATTAGGCATGTAACATGCCTAAGTTGTAGTGAATGGAAAGATATTGAAGCGATAATTCGGCGTATGAGTCACCGCGTCGGTAGAATAAGAGGCCTAAGTCGCATTCCCCGGATTGGATTGAGATACGTTGGTTCGAATCCTGCCTGACGTAGACCGTGCGCTGTGTTTTTGTGGATATATCTTTTCTGTAAAAATAGTTGTATGAACACCCAGTGCGGGCTTAAGCACTTTATATAAAAATATAATTTATAGCAAAGGAGGATATTACTCGAACTAGAATGGTCATGCAGAACTAAAAAGTGATCCACTACATTGAGTATGCTATCCCTTTCTAATAACGCCATTAGAAAGGGACATAACGCTATATTGAAGTATACTGTCTCTTTCTAATAGCGTTATTAGAAAGGGACAGCAATTTCCGTGTAAAATGTATTCAAAAAGTTTTCAGACTAACATTCAATTTTACCTTCTTGTAATCTTAAACTTAAGGGTCTAAGTAGCCCTAATAGCGTGACAGAGATAAAGCTAGCGAATTATAGATGTGTAAGTGAAGGACGTAAGATGCGACTATGAAAATTTTTAGTGCGTAAAATCAAACAATTGCTAGTTTCAAGATAACTAAACGTTAATCTTGAAATTCAAATCCATCAGGACCTGTATTGAGCTGAGTTCAGTTCTTATAGAAAGTTTTATTAGTTTACGGACAATATTGACTGATTAATATCACTTATTTGTACAATTTAGAGAGGAGTTTGACTTTAACTCCAGTTTGACTTGACCTCGACTTTAAATATGGTTTCAAAAACTTTTGTTTCAATTAACTTTTGTAGTAATTAATCCTAGAAACATCAGTTCTGGCCTACTATAGCCGCTCAACGACATACCTAATTGATTCACTACCAAAAGGTTAATTAGTAATTACACCTATTCTAAATGATTGTTGTCCTGACCTCAATTTTACAATCTAGCTCAGTTCGGAGCTAGGTGTCTACTGCCTATAGAGAAGTCTAATCTCGTAATATTGGTACACTGTTCAACGTTATTGGAATTTCAATTTACTCGCAGAATCGGGAGGATATAAGCTTTAGGACAATAGTTTGACGACCTGTGTGAGTTTCGACCGGTTGTGGTGCTGAAAGTTGCGAGGTCAATTTCAGTTGTGAAACAATTAAATAGTTTTTAAGGTTCCGTACGCCATTATTATTATTATTATAATGACGTACGGTTATCGTCATTATAATTATCATCTTCATCAGCCTGTTGCAGTCCACTGCTGGACATAGGCCTCTTCAATTACACGCCACCTCCGTACGTTAAAAGTATTAATAATATCATTTAATCACCCTACCTTTTCTCTTTCTTTACTTCTTGTAATTTTAATTTTCTTTCTAATTTTAAGTTGTTTATATATTTTTTTAATTGTAATTATTAAATTGTGGTATGCTGCAATAAAGTATTAATTAATCAATCAATCAAGGTTAAAATAGGAACCACTATAGGATTACCGTTTTGTCCGTAGGATAATGAAAATACTAATAATTATTTGTACAGAGTCACGTGTCAAATAGTTTCATTATACCTAATGGAATCAAATAAAAATGTATAAGAACAAATTACCTAATTGAACCTATTGAACAACCCACCCTGGAAGAGATGTAAGCCCAATGTACCAAAGTTATAATACTTAGTTTAAGTACATGTTTCTTAATGTCAAGATATATTTTCTAAATGTTTTTTTATTGTAAATATTTTTTGGTACAATAAAGTTTTGTTTAATCTTATCTAATCTAATTGGTACTTAAAACAGACAGGCAGACTGACGGACTGCCTATCCGTCAGTCTGCCTGTGTGAAAAAGGTTAAAAAGTGGTCTTATATGGGTTCCTCTTTTTATTACCTTTTGAGGCACAAAACGCAAAATAACAAATTAAGGGGCCGTAGTAGGCCAGAACGGATGTTTCTAGAATGAATTACTACAAAAGTTAATTGAAACAAAAGTTTATAAAACCATTTTTATTAAAGTCGACGGTATTTACTAAGTCATGATTGACGTGAAAACACGATTCTTGAAAAAAATTCTTAATAGGAAAGAATCTCAAACTTCCCTCTAAATTGTACAAATAAGTGATATTACTCAGTCAAGATTGTCTGTAAACTGATAAAACTTTGTGTAAGAACTGAAGTTAGCTCAATATAGTGAATGTTTTGAATTTAAAGAATAACTTTTAGTGATCTTGAAACTAGCAATTGTTTGATTTTACGCAAAAAAATTTTGCAAGGTAGCATCTTACGTCCTTCACTTACACATCGGAAATTTGCTGGCTTTATCCCTGTCACGCTATTAGGGTTGTATAGGCCCTTAAAGTCTCTAACGAATTTTAAGGGGTATAAAATACGAGCTAAACTGAAAATCCCTGTCGGATTCATCGAAAATTATTGATTATTTTCTGACGCAATGTTTTAGAATATTTTCGTTTGTAACGTCTGAAAATGACATTCCGTCAGGGATTTTCAGTTTAGGTCGTATAAATAAAAAATAAATAAAAAAATACAATTATTTCAAGTAACCAATGACTTATATTCACAGAATGGAAATAAAAATAAGTCAAAACGACATGATACACAAAAGTTTAACCTACTCAATGGTCTAGCCGATGTAGTGCTTGCAGCTTCCGGCGTTGCCCTGTGGCACAGCGGAGAGAAGGATACCCTGGGTTTTAGTGAGTATGCCCCTGGCACACACCATCAATGCCAGGGGCGACCCCCACTCACCGGGCCGCTGAAGATCTTTAAAATATGCGTACGCTAAAGATCTTTAATTAGAATTTCCCAGATAAAAAAAACTTACCCAATGGCAATGGACATGTCTATCGCAACAGTGTTTTAAGTAAGGACAGTCCATTTAGGGCTATAGGGTCGTAAAGGGGCTTAATTATGACAAACAGTAAAGACAATTTCTTACTGTTTCCTTAAAATAATACACACCCTGTAGGATGTCACCCAATTTAAGATAAAGTATTTATAAAGCTTACGTTTGACAGCTACGTTATATCATCGGTAAATCGTCCAGATATCCGGAACTTTATCCGATAGCGGATAATCCGACGTTTGCTGGTGTATTCGGTTTGTATAAAATGGGAAAAGTTTGTCACAAATACGTTTTATTGTTGTGTACAATATAGAATTAAATAAAAGAAGATTAGAAGCTTGTGCTTCTGTGGCTTGTCTTAGAGCTGTGTTGGTCTAGTGGTAGGTACCTCGACTTTGATTTCAAGGATATTTTTCTTAAAGAAAACGTTAGAGGGCGATATAATAACGAGAAAGTATGCACCTTCAACGGGCGCGCCCCGATCCGTCAGGAGTCGGTAAGTTCAAAAACGCATACGCGTCCACCAATTCATTCATTTCACCAACGTCCGTGGCTCGTCGTGGCGCGGCGTGCAGCGGCCTGTAGATCTTCTTCTTCTTCTCTAATATGGCTTTTCCATTCGGACATTTGCCAGTGTCAAGTATTATTAATATTTGCTAGTTATTGTATCGTAACAGTCAAGTCGTCATAGTTTTAAAGTCAAGTCTAGGGAATCATTTGTAAACACAGCGGTAATTTACAAAGATCGTTCACGGAGCTTTGGAGACAATGCTAAAGTCCATGTTTTGCACCGATTTTCACTTTCATTGCACTTGTACACCTTCACGAAACGAAATTGATTAATATGCCCCAGAAATTAAAGAAATTGCACGCATTTGAACTAGGTTTTACAAAAATTAAAATTTAGCAACACATTCCGCAACGCGTTCCCGCCAAAACTCAGCCTGTAGATCGCGCTGCGCTGTGGGAACGGGTCGGTGCGAGACGAAATCAGAGACCCTACCGCGCAACCCCCGTCGAGTTCAACTCGACGTCATTTTGGGAATACGATGCTGTCATAATAACGGGGTTGAAAAAAGCTGGAGCGAGGAGCGAGTAGAGATTGTCGACGTTACAGCCATAGACGATTTCCGCTCGCTCCTTGCGCATTCGCTTTTTTCAACTCCGTTATCGGCAGCATCGTATTTTAAAAACAACGTCGTCGAGTTGAACTCGACGGGAGATACGCGGTAGGGTCCCTGGTACAAATCTCGACAGGAGCGCGCGATAAAAAGCCCTCTGTGGGACCCCAGCACTCGATAACAAAATCTTAACTAGATTCAAAGTAAATTCATTTTATTAATTCCATGCTCAACAATTTAATTAAATATCTGTCGAAACATTTCAAAACGAGACGAAAATGGCACTCAAATCATTAATTTCAAAATTGAACCTTCCGTCCAACACATACAAGTTAAAGTAACTTATTATTTTTTCAAGTACATTAACATGGTATCCGCTAATTGGAAAACAAACCTTATTGTTGCATGTTAGAGTACAAAATTGTTTGTCGTTAAAGTAAATTTTCATCAGCAGTGTAATTTGTGTGAGATTATGTGAGATCAGTTTGTGTTCTGAAGTTTTGTATCCCCTGAACTTAATGTCAAGGTTAATTATAATATTTAATATCTGACAAGTAGGTATTAGTGGTTTAATGATTAAGCTAATGACTTTTGTTATCTCAATCCGCTAAAGATTTGAAAGGGTTAAATCTTTAGCGTACGCATAAATTTGGATTCCCTACATTAAATTGAAAGGGAAAATTAAATATATTTAGATAATACAACCTTATACCCTTTTACAGAAACATAGATAAAAACGGTAAATAAAAAACTCATATATTTAAAACACCTTATTTACCGGGTTTAATCGCGTTTTATTCATGACTAGCTGCGCCCTGCGGTTTTACCCGCGTAAGTCCCGTTCCCGCGGGAATATCGGGATAAAAATTAGCCTATGTGTTATTCCAGGTCCCCAGCTACCTATATTCCAAGGTTCATCGCAATCGATTCAGTAGTTTTTGCGTGAAAGAGTAACAAACTCACATACATACATACAAACTTTCGCGTTTATAATATTAGTAAGATTTTTAACCGACCGAGCTTTCGCCAACTTGTCAACCTTGAAAAACCAACTGTAAAGTTGGCGAAAGATCGGTCGGTTAAAAATCATGAATAAAACGCAATTTAATCCGGTAAAACGCGAAAACCATAGAATAAATTACTCATTTAATTGATTGAAAAAGACAGCTCTCCCCCTTCCTTATAAACGCTGGTTAACAGCTGCATAACTATGTATCGTTTGTCTTTTACTGTGACATGACGTTTCAACGTTGACAGAGACAAACGTCACATAACTTGGTCATCTGTTAATCATCCTTTATAAGTAAGGGGGTATTTGTTTCTTTTTTCCTTGGATAATTGACAATTCTGTGTTTACATTTTTGATCTAAGTTTCTGGTTTCTGTAAAAGGGTGGAGATCTATAACTTACCCCCAGACATAATACGTAGGTACCTCTATGGAGGGTGGGTAGAGGGTTGGTTGTCCAATAAGAGATTGAATGGAAAGACAATTCCCAGCTGTCCCCTCCGGGGGACAGGGCTAGAAGGGACTACTTGCTGGGAATAATGAAAATAAAACCCACGATGACTACGGCCGTTGAATGCCTTTGTTTTATACACATATCTAAATAAATATAACTCAAAGGTGACTGACTGACTGACATAGTGATCTATCAACGCACAGCCCAAAATATTAGACGGATCGGGCTGCAATTTGGCATGCAGGTAGATGTTATGACGTAGGTTTCCACTAAGAAAGGATTTTGATAAATTATATCCCCAAGAGGATAAAATAGGGGATGAAAGTTAATACTTCTTAACGCAAGCAAAGCTAGTGAGGCTATAAATGTCGTTTATTATTATTAAGAGATAGTTGTTGTCGTAATTGCACACCAGAATAGTCTATAAAATAGTCTGCAAACGCTGCAATTCACTGCATACATAATCCATTGTTATTAAATTGAAAGTTAAGCAGTTTACTACAAACATTCAAGTGAAAACACACCCCCTAACACAGTAGCCGAGTAATAAAAACCTCGAGTCGATTCATTCCTGTCTGCAACTATAAATGTAAAGACAGAATCCGTTCAAGTGCAGTGGACTCCGAAGCCAGAAAACATCCATTACTTCAACTCGTTACTCGAACAAGGTATGTTACACTGACGCTGGTTTCAATTGCAATTCCTTTTAGAACTTATAGCTTTTCGTTCTTTTTCAAGTTTTAAAATGGTTTTAGAGAGGTTTTTCATAGGAATAAGTGAGTCCGTCTAGTTTTACTAAATGGACGCTAAAATGAAAAAAAATCAATAAAAGATTTGATGATCATTTTTTTTGTTTTGTTCTATCATTTATTGTATATACCTATCGAATTGCAAAAGAGACGATTTACGAAAATTACCAGTTGCGAAAATGACGACACGCGAAAGTGACCAGTAGCGAAACTGACGAGTTGAGCAAGCGTGACGACTTTGCATTTATGACGACTTGCTACTAATCCATAGGTAAGTATCGATTAAAACTAATTAAAATTAAAACAAGTTGGTTGTAAATACTTATTAAAAATCCCTAATCTATCGAATTTAAATTAATGGATTAATCCCCACGCCTATCTCTTTGTTTAATTCTATCCTACTAATATTATAAAGCTAAAAGTTGTCACGTAAAAACTACAGAAGCCTTAGTATGAGTTATGATAGTTTATCGTCTCGATGAAACTGGCAGTTTACTTCATACATTTTCCGTCAGCGCCCCTAGCGGTAACTATTATGAACTAAAATAATGTATGGAAGTAAACTGCCAGTTTCATCGATAAGATAAACTGTCAAAACTCATACTAAGGGCTCTTAACCGATTGCGACGAAACTTACTATAGGTAGCTGAAGACCTGGAATATGTTATAGGCTACTTTTTATCCCGATATTCCCGCGGGAACGAAACTTACGCGGGTGAAACCACGGGACGCAGCTATAAGTACACCATAAAATGAGGTTCAATTTTTATTTTTCCAAAACAAATGGCGTGTTATTATTTAAAATTCCAACTGGGCACTTCGTCCGCTTCAATAACTTATATCGAATTTTAATTAGAGCGAAAGTAATTTTATGTGGGCACGAATTTTAATTAAGTTTTAAAGGGTAAAGAAATCCTACCCTACTGTTCTAATCAAATACAGTACGCACATTTTTATAATAAACAAAATTTTGAAAAATATTATCCTCTCGTAACGGTAGATAGATTCCTTTTTTTTATAATGATTTTTTTTTATCTATAAGGAGGGCCGCAGAATACCACTAAGGCCTCACCCGTCACCGGTTTTGTATATTATGTTACAGGAAATCTATGACACTCAGAAATTGTGTACAATTCCGAGCCTAATTAGGAAATGTGTGAAAAAGTTTTCTATTCTAAATATTCCGCTCTACCACGATGTCTCATTATAAGTTGTGGCTCAGCAAAAAAAAAATTTCGCTAAAAAAAACGCCGCGTAAAACGCGGACGTAAGTCGTCCAATTTTTGACTACTCGGTAAAGCTCCGCTGTTTCCCGACCTTTCTAAAGCCCGCGTCTCATCTTAGGCTAAAATCTATAGTGCGTACTTTAACTTTGCTCAGACTGAGCTTGGCAAAAACTAAGCATAAACTTTGAATTGGAATTTTAGTCGAAATTCATTTTTTAATATACGTGTCGGATCGTCAACGAAACGGAAGGCGCAGCTAACTTCGCATCGATGCGCCTGGGCGGAGTCGTGACGTCAACCCGGGTGGGAACGAGAGGGGAGCCTGCGGTGGTTCACACTTTTGGCTCAGTTTCGCTCTCGGACTCGAACAGACATCACGGAACTGTCTGTCCGTTTCGTCCTATGCTTATAGTGCTAATTACCGAATGTTTCTAATTTGTGAATTGTGATTATTAAAATAATTGTGCATCGAAACCCTAGTATCATTCTTCACGAATACCCACATACACCCACTCTATGTCGACCGACAAAGGAGACATGAATCCGGCCTACCCGACATCAGAAGTGGGATCAAATCGTGAAAATGACTCAACAAGTGATAACAACGCGAACAACAGTGACTTACAGTGGCGTTTGCTTTTTGAAATGCAAAATAATCAAATGCGAGCTTTGATTGAAGCCTTGAAGTCCCCGAGTGAGAAAAAGGAGATTATTTTGCCCGAGTTCAACCCGGAGAAACGTGATTCTGATGCGCGATCGTGGTGCGCAACGGCCGACTTGTGCTTTGATGGAAAAACAATAGAAGGTAGTACACTAATTATGATCATTAGTAAGGCGTTAAAAGGATCAGCGTCCACATGGTTGTCGCAGATAACCTATCCAGGGATGACGTGGTCTCAATTTAAAGACCTTTTTGTAGCCAGATTTGTTTGCTTTGCGGCAACCCTCTTAAATCTAAGCAAAGAAAAACCAAGAGAAAATGAGACATATGCTGCGTATGCCAGCCGCCTTGTCACATCCTTAATGAGCCGGTGGAAAGATTTCAATGTTGAACAAATTGTAGTATCAACAGTAATTGCTCACTTAGCACAACTTGATACCCGTTTGCAACGGCTTGCATTCACAACTGTGGTTACTTCGCGTCAACAAATGCAACAAGAACTCCAAGCGTTCTCTTATTTAAAACGCAAAATACCTACCGATATGCGTAATGACGGTGGCAATGAGAAACGTTTGAAGCCCATGTCATCATCTCAAATCAAATGCCATTTTTGTGGAAAAGTTGGGCACAAACAAATGGATTGTCGCAAGAAATTGGCAGAGGCTAAGAAAGTGACATCAACTCCTACCACATCGAGCTCTGGACAACGTCAACAAAACATCGGCAGCTCGGTGGTGTGCTACAAGTGCAACGCGCCGGGTCACATCGCGAGTCGCTGCACTGTAGGCGGGTCCAATGGAACGACCACGGTGGAGCGACGTGTCGACCTATGCACTGTCGAACCCCATCAGGAAAATTGATGCAATCTGGTACGTGTTACACATTTCATTATGATTCAGGCGCAGAATGCTCTTTAATAAAAGAGAGTCTAGCAAATAAGTTTAGTGGTAAACGAATTAATCAAGTTGTGTCCATAGTAGGCATAGGTAATAAAAATGTACATAGTACGGTTCAATTGTTGTGTGAGGTCAAAATCAACGATTTCACGACTAAAATCTGCTTACATGTATTGCCAGACGCATACCTTCGTAGTGACATTTTGATAGGCCGTGAAATTTTACGTAACGGTTTTCGAGTTAGTATGACTGCAACTGATTTTACTTTGACGAGGGATGTTTGTGTAAATACATGTGCCCCAATAAATATTAGCTTACCCGTAACAAATCTAAACGATATTGACACTGATATACCCTTGGACAAAAAATCTGAACTTGTAGAAATTTTACAACAATTTTCTGATTTTTTTATAAACGGCTTTCCCACAACCCGAGTGAATACTGGCTTTCTGCAGATTAGAATGATAGATCCTAATCGCATAGTACAGAGGCGACCTTACTATAAATCGTCTCCGAACGAACGTCAAATCATGCGTGATAGGGTCAATGAGTTGCTACATGCCAAAATAATTAGGCCAAGTAATTCCCCATTTTCTAGTCCGGCTCTTCTGGTCAAAAAGCACGATGGTTCCGACCGAATGTGTATAGATTATAGAGAACTTAATTCTAACACTGTACCAGACCGTTACCCATTACCTTTAATTTCCGACCAAATTTCAAGATTACACAGGGCAAATTACTTCACTAAATTAGATTGCGCTAGTGGGTTCCATTTAATACCGGTACATGAAGAGACAATTGAGCGCACGGCATTCATTACACCTGATGGTCAATATGAATTTTTGACTATGCCGTTCGGTTTACGTAATGCGACCTCTGTATTCCAGAGATCGATTATGAATGCACTCGGTGATCTAGCGCATAATTACGTCAGTGTGTACGTCGACGATGTTTTAATTAAATCAGACACCGTGGAACAGGGTTTAGAGAGGTTGCGCGAGGTTCTTGTAGCTCTCACCAAAGCTGGGTTTTCACTTAACCTAAAAAAATGCTCTTTTCTCAAGAAACATGTTGAGTTTTTAGGTTATGAAGTTGAGGCAGGTGAAATAAAACCGAATAGACGAAAAATCGAGGCGCTATCATTATTACCACCACCACAGTCGTCTACTCAGGTGAGACAATTTATAGGTTTGGCGTCTTACTTCCGCCAATTTGTGCCGAATTTCTCCCGGCTGATGGCTGCCCTCTACAGATTGACTTCAAACAAATGTCCATTTGAATGGAAGCCCAATCATGAAGAGATACGACTAAAGGTGATTGATATCTTAACTAATGAACCTGTCCTAATGATCTATGACCCGCAGTATCCAGTGGAGCTTCATACAGATGCTAGTGCAGACGGTTATGGAGCAATCCTGTTACAGTTCGTTGATGGTAAGCAAAGACCTGTAGCCTACTTTAGTAAACGCACGACACCAGCTGAGTCCCGTTACCACTCTTATGAGCTTGAGACACTCGCTGTTGTCAATGCGGTAAAACATTTTAGACAATATTTACATGGTCGTAAGTTCACGGTTGTAACAGATTGCAATTCTTTGAAAGCATCTTGTAGCAAAACTGACCTTACGCCTAGAGTACACCGATGGTGGGCCTTCTTACAGTCTTTTGAGTTTGATGTAAAATATCGAGTAGGTAAGCAAATGGCTCACGCTGATTTTCTATCACGTAACCTCTTACCGATAAAATCACCACAACCTCAATGTCAACGAGTTGAACAGAAGCAAGTGAATATCACCGAGCTCGCAGACAACTGGCTTCAAGCGGAACAACAGCGAGATGATGAGATCAGAAAGATCATTTCCGACTTAGAACAAGGACAGCTCAGTGAAGATGTTGCAAGGACGTACGAGATGAGATCCGGCATTCTTCACCGCAAAGTGCAGCGGAATGGTCGTACAAAGTGTTTACCTATTGTACCTCGTGCGCTAAGATGGTCTGTCATCAATAACATTCACGAATCGATTGTACACCTAGGATGGGAAAAGACCTTGGAAAAGTTGTACAACTATTACTGGTTTGACGGCATGAGTAAATTTGTACGTAAGTTTGTAGACAATTGTGTGACCTGTAAAGTTGCAAAACCACATTCAGGTAGAACACAGGTGGAACTACATCCAATACCAAAGACAGCCATTCCATGGCACACTGTGCACATCGATGCCACTGGTAAGTTGAGCGGAAAAAGCGACAAAAAGGAGTATGCCTTCGTGTTGATTGACTCATTTACCAAGTACGTTTTGTTGTATCACACTAAGAACATAGATAGCAAAAGCAGTATCAAAGCGGTAAAGGATAGTTCTGCTCTATTTGGTGCTCCTGTACGTATTATAGCAGATCAAGGTCGCTGTTTTGCAAGCAGAGATTTTAAGGAATTCTGTGATACTAAAAACATCAATCTCCACCTTATTGCTACGGGATCCAGCCGTGCTAATGGTCAAGTCGAGAGGGTGATGAGTGTCCTAAAATTTATGCTTACAGCTATAGAGACCGATAAAGATAAATCGTGGCAAGATTCATTAGGTGATGTACAACTTGCCCTGAACTGCACAGTCAATCGCGTCACAAAAGCAAGTCCGTTAGAACTTCTGATAGGTAAAGTAGCACGCCCGTTAGACTTAATGGCTAATGATGATGATGAACTCGTTAGTCTTGATGAAGTTAGGCAATTAGCATCTGACAATATAGTAGCATCAGCGCGTTATGACAAAGAACGTTTTGATAAAACTAATGCTAATGTCAGCAGATTTTCAGTCGGGGAATTCGTTCTTATAAAAAATGAGGAACGCAATCAAACAAAACTAGACCCTAAATATAGAGGACCTTTTAAAATTGTTGAAGTACTAGACGGTGATCGATATCTTTTAAAGTCATTGAACAGTAATCGTACTTACAAGTATGCTCATGACCGTGTAAGAAAAATGCCTGAGGGTCAAATACCAATTAACATTGATGAAAGTAGTGAAGACGGTGTCTCTGATTAACTTTGTATATGTGTCCTGATTTTTGATTCGATGGGTCGGAGACTGCACCAGAGTATCGTAGCTGTAGCCCGTTAAAAATCGGCATCTGCTCTTAGAGTAGTCCGTGGGTAAGCAGTATGCGGTAGCTCTGGGTGGTGTAGTCGGGTCTTGCCTTGTAGCGTAGACCATGAGTCATGGGACGACTCGGCATTCCTATTGGAAGTGCATATAGAGGCAATTGTGTTTGCTGAACCTTGTGAAAGGTGTGTGACCACGAATAAAAATTCAGTTGGTACTTAAGTTGATTTTGTTCTCAAAAAAAAACAATGTTGGTTGACCTCAGACTTTTTTTTTCATGGAATTACGTTACATTTTTCTTAGTTTATTTTACTAGCTACTCTATGATAAGCTATGATTTCTTAATTTTATTTTAGTAAGATTATTCCTAATGTTTGAATGATTTAGTAAGCTTTAGTGATTTGAATTTTAATAAAGATAGTCTTTGTAAAACTATTTTTCACTAAAAAAAAAAAAAAAGCAGTCGGGTTAGTAGGTTCAAAGCTCTAGGCCCATTTTGTCGAGGTATGATTTTTTGTACGCAAATTGTGCTCTGGTGTTTTGCTTGCTACAGATTAACACACGAGGACGCGTGTCAGCGCAGGATGGCCGTGTCGGATCGTCAACGAAACGGAAGGCGCAGCTAACTTCGCATCGATGCGCCTGGGCGGAGTCGTGACGTCAACCCGGGTGGGAACGAGAGGGGAGCCTGCGGTGGTTCACACTTTTGGCTCAGTTTCGCTCTCGGACTCGAACAGACATCACGGAACTGTCTGTCCGTTTCGTCCTATGCTTATAGTGCTAATTACCGAATGTTTCTAATTTGTGAATTGTGATTATTAAAATAATTGTGCATCGAAACCCTAGTATCATTCTTCACGAATACCCACATACACCCACTCTATGTCGACCGACAAAGGAGACATGAATCCGGCCTACCCGACATACGAATAAAATTCTTCTTCTTCTTCTTCTTTTCGTATCAGTCGGTTCGACCTAATAAAATAAATAAAATACGAATAAAATAAAAAGAAATTCATAGTCATAACAGTGAAGCAAAGCTTAAGTCATTTTTTTGATGAATTTACGTTCTAAACTTCGACTTTACTAAGCAAAAACTTTGGCTAGTTGCGAAGATCGCTTTATAAATACCAAAAACTGTTAAGTCAAAGTTTTAGCTTAGCGAAGTCAAAGTACCAACAATAGATTTCAGCCTTAAATCGCTTCCTCACACGTCATAACAAAAACTCACCTATTCCAAACCAAATACCTACAAAATTCAGATTGCCAACAAGCAACAAAATGTCACCCAGAATAAAATAACGCAATAAAACCCTAAAATCTATAAACATTTCGAATAAACACGTAAAACGAAAATGAAAACCATGTTCCGTGAGAAAATATTGGTATTTAACACATTATTTGTACTTTTTAGCTGACATAATCGCCAAGTCAGACCACTAGAGGGGAGAAATTACATAAAATACCTTTATAAGCCGATTACTGCCACGCAATTTATTTTCTAAATAAAAATCGAATGAATTCTACCTACATAATGTAACCTATGATTGGTTTTATTTGGAACTGGTAAAATATATTGTAAATTCATATTTTATTAGAAACATTTGTGTTAAGTTAGAGAGCAGGTATGTAAACGCGAAAGTTTGTATGTATGTGAGTTTGTTACTCTTTCACGCAAAAACTACTGAACTGATTGCGATGAAACTTGGAATATAGGTAGCTGGGGACCTGGATTAACACATAGGCTACTTTTTATCCCGATTTTCCCGCGGGAACGGGACTTAGCGGGTGAAACCGCGGGGCGCAGCTAGTAATCTTATAAACGCGAAAGTTTGTATGTATGTAAGTATGTATGTGAGGTTGTTACTCTTTCACGCAAAAACAACTGAACCGATTGCGATGAATCTTGGAATATAGGTAGCTGGATACCGGGAATAACACATAAGCTACTTTTTATCCCGATATTCCCGCGGAAAAGGGTGTTCGCGGGTGAAACCGCGGGGCGCAGCTAGTCTAACCATGATAATGAACTATCGACGTGTTTGACGACCTCTATGGCGCGTCGGGCGAACGCTTGGCTGCAATACAGAAGGTTGCGGGTTCGATTCCCGCTAGGTGCCAATATTTATGCTTAAAAATAAATATTTGTATCTGGTCTGGGTGTATTTCTATGTATAATATGTATGTATTTACAAAAGAAAAATAAATATAAGTAGTATATCCGTTGTCTAGTCACCGTAACACAAGCTTAGCAGCTAGCTTAGCATGTTATGGGACTAGATGGCGCTGCGTGTTGGTCACAGAATTTCATTTATTATTATTATATTTGTTCAAACAAACAATCGACAAGGTGTCATCGATAAATTGTCATTCGATATTTGTGACATTTTTCGAAATAGTAGTGAACCCATATTATTTAAAACCCCCTAGTTTACATTTTTTTTTTTCAAAATAATTTAGCCTGTGTGTTATTTTAGGTCTCAAACTGTTCCAAGTTCCAATCGGTTCAGCTGTTTTTACGTGATTGCGTAACAAACATACTCACAAACTTACGCGTTTGCGGTTTCACCCGCGTCCCACCCAAGTCCCGTTTCCGCGGGATTATCGGGAAAAAATAAAATCGAGTTATCGAATCAAAGGGATAAAAGATACTCAAGGATACGTTCATACAAAATCCTATGCATCCTATTTAATATTATATAGGCGAATGTTTGTAAGTATGTGACTTTGATACTCAATCACGAAAAAACGACTAAACCGATTGCTATGAAACTTGGAACATTGGTAGCTGGGGACCTAAAATAACACATAGATACTCTCGGCTCATGACCAACGCGGGTGAAACCGCGGGGCGCAGCTAGTATATTTATAAAGAGATCCTATATAAGTAAACCTACCGCTACTAGTAACCACAAAACAAACCAAATTATAACATTAAACTGACAACAGTACTGTAAACATTATTTCAAAGACCATAATCATTTTAAATTTAATTTAATTACAATATCGTGATAAAATCTAAGCCAAAGATCCGAAGCAACAACTCAATTTTACGAAACAAATGAAAATTGAACCAGGTAAATTACTCCCAACAAGGGGTCATCTGAAAATAACCTTTGCCCCACCCTAAATTACCTCAAAACCGTTATAAGTTGAGCCGAGACGTGTACGTGGTTGTATTCAAGGAGGACGAGTGCAGAGGTCAATAGATTTTCGTCGGTGTAGGTAGGAAAGAAAATATTTATTTAGCTCGCAGTAAAACTATGTTATTTTAGAGTTGCGTGTATAGGTCAGTGATGTGTGAATTTATTGATGTGGTAACCATTGAAATATGATCTAGGGCACTCGGACAAAGTGCTCCTCTTCAGTGAATAAACCTCTCCTCTTCAGTGTACAAAGTGGAGAGGTAAAATAGAAGTTGACTTTTGATCTGCTTTTGATTGATATTGACGACACTTCTCCGAGTGTCAGAGATCAAACGCGTGGTGATTGAGATATTTTATGGACTTTTGTTTTTGACGCGTTAGTGGAACGTCGTCCTGAATTAATATTTTTACTAAACCTAGTTTTATTGCGTGTAAATTGTTTAATTTCGGCGGCAAGTTACTAATTTAGTTACGCGAAGTTCAACGAGTTAAATCAGTGCCAAACCCGAAATTATCATGTTACAAACAAATGTTCCATGGGGTTGGAGAAAAATCGTCGCCATTTTTTCTGCAGCTTTCACGCATTGAACATTATTTTAAACGATTACAGTATAATAGTGGTAGTTCATTATTAGTACGAGAAACTGGCTAAATTGTCCTATATTGGTGACAGAAGCCATAACTAAGAAAAATAAAAGAAAGAGATATTTTATTTCTGTCCCAAATTCCCCTAAACCTGCGATTCAATAATGTAAGACTTTTATATTGATACTTTAATGTGTTTTAAATGCTCTAAACTGTAATCAAAAATAAGTCAAATATCAAAAAAACATGTTTATGTTGTTTTCCCACGGGATGTGGATTTATAAGGGCAAAACCGAGGCTTACAGCTAATTAATACATACATTGCGAGCTACGTAAAAGCAATTTGACTCAGGCTAAGTATTAATAATGTAGGTATTAGCAGCGCCCCGCGGTTTTACCCGCGTAAGTCCCGTTTCCGCGGGAATATCGGGATAAAAAGTAGCCTAAGTGTTATTCCCAGTACCCAGTTTCCTATATTCTGTTTCATTGCAATCGGTTCAGTACAAACAAAGTCACATAAATACAGTACATAATGCATTAGTAAGATTAGTAAGAAGTAATCTATACTTAAAGAAATGCTTTCCAAAAATTTCACACCCGACAGGACTTGAACCTGCATCTCTGGGGATCCGGCCCAGCGCCTTTCCAATTTTTTCCAATTTTGCCAAATTGGAAAGGCGCTGGGCCGGATCCCCAGAGATGCAGGTTCAAGTCCTGTCGGGTGTGAAATTTTTGGAAAGCATTTCTTTAAGTATAGTTATCCAAGTGTAGGAAACACTTTAAAAATATAACAAAAAAGAAGTAATCTTCTCGTAGCAGTTTACGATGTGCTACGGTGGTGCTACAAGAATTTGCTACGGTACTCCGTACCGTACCGTCTCCGTTTAGCGTTGGAGTTTGAAGCGAATTTAGTAAAACCAAGAAAGTTGTATTACTGGAATGTACACGTGGAACTAAAAAGCACAGAAAAAGTGGTCCGATGAGGAGTTCTGTCTCGTTCTAATAGTGTAATTAGAAAGGAATGGCATGATTAATGCAGGAGCTCTATTCCTTTCTAATTCTTTCTAATGCAGGTAGCTCTGTCCCTTACCCCGGACCACTTTTTAGCTATTCGTTCACATTCTAGTTCTAGTTTTATAAATTCTTTATGTAAAACCTGTATTGGTTATTATTTTTTGTTTTTATTTGTTGTTATTGCGGCAACAGAAATACATCATCTGTGAAGATTGCTGTGAAGACATCTGTGAACGGTCTAGCTATAACAGGTTTCGAGATACAGCTTGGTGACAAATAAACGGACGGACGGACAACAAAGTCATAGTAATATACAAGGTGTAACGGGTATGCCCTTTTAAGCCGAAAGGGGGTTGTTCGAGACGTTTAGGCAAACAACTTTTCTTCTACGGCTTTTGGAAATTCTAAGTACTTTTTGAGAATTTTAAGTGTAAAGTTTGCTTGAAAATCAGCTGTTTTTTGGAGTTAGAGGTCATTACCTTATGTTGTCCTTTCATTTAGTTTGGTTTACTACAATCAATTACCTTTATTTTCTAAAGCAGCTGTTTTTTCAGTGAAATATTAATACTTGGCCTTTTTCATCTAATTTTAGATGATTTATACAGCGTAAGCAACTTTTAATCCATGCTTTTTTTATGGCGCTGTTGTGCCCGGGACGTTGTTAGATGAAATTGTTGTTGTTTTAGTTAGCAAAAGTTGTAGAACAAAAGTTGTTCGCCTAGACGTCTAGAACAACCCCTTTTCGGCTTAAAAGGGCATACTCGTTACACTTTGTATAGGGTCCTGTTTCAACCCTTTGGTTATTGAGCCCTAAAAAGGATACCTAACAGGCAAAAAAGTCAAACATTTAATGAAAGTATGTTAATAATGGTGAATCGTTTGAAACAGTTCACAACTCGAGGGCCGGGTTTCCCTTCACATTCAATATTTACATTGACTGACTTGATCCGGATCTTACTGTGTTATCCTATGGATCTACCTGTCCACTGCACAATGCTTGATTTATTTCACAAATGGGTGTTGTTTTAACGATTTTAAAAGGCAAAATTTGTTTAGTATTATTGTTTCGGAAATATAAGGGTAATACAATAGCTGACAATCGTCGTTTGTCGTTGCTTTGTCCTCCTTTTGTCGCTGTGTGGCGGCACATATTTCTATGTGTCAGCACATATCTTCATATTCTATTACTACCGCAAAAATACGTTTTTATATTGTAACTTGTGATTATCACAAGACAAGATTCGGCCCTGCGGCGCGTCGGGCGAACGCTCGGCTGCAATGCACAAGGCTGCGGGTTCGATTCCCGTCGGTTGCAAATATTTATGCTTAAAAATAAATATTTGGATCTGGTCTGGGTGTCTTTCTATATATAATATGTATGTATTTACAAAAAAAGGTACAATAATTCGAACCTGCGTCCTTTCGCTAACCAGGCGACCTGAACCAGGCGAACCAGGCGAATCCTGTCATGGGGATTTTTTGGAAATATGTTTCCTTTCTAAAAATATTTCTAAGTTTAAAATGCCTTGAGCAATAAAAACAAAAATAAATTTTTAATTACTCGAGAGGTTATTTGTTTACTAAATCTACCACCACCATGGACTACTAGTTTCTTTACTCCATCCGTGCACCCAACAGTGATGACCCAAATGTGATCTTACTACTCCGACCTTACGTCTAAAAAAATAAAGACTACTTTTAAAAACCACAGTTTTTTTAAAGTTATTTTTTTTATTATTTCATGTGTTTTTAATTATTTTTCTTGCTGAACGACAACGGGGCGACTTTGCGACGACTTATAAGACATCATGGTAGATTGGAATATATTTAGCAGTGGGCCTGGGCATATGACTGCCTCAACTATACGGAGCTAAGCTAAACTAACTAACGCGAACATCTTTGCCAGCACTATAAAAGGCAGTCAAGGACTTGGCTACATTTTATACTGCGGACAGATCGACGGATTTTAGAGAAGTCTACAGATAAAAACTACTTGGGCTATGCTGATGTGACGGTAGTATAGTGGATTGGGTAGAAATAATGGGGATTATGGCGCCTGCCGTAATAAACTCCAACAAACACATAAAATTGGCAGACAGAGACTCGCTGAGTTGGCGATAATCAGTGAAATAATTACAGCCAGCGAGCAACGTATTATTAACCTCTGCTATTAGCACACCAAGGTAGTTTTCATTCGTAGATTTCTTTATAGTTCTTTGTAATCTGGAGATTGTCTTAGGCTGCATTTTAAAGATCATCAGACTTCATTTCCACTTCATAGTTTGCGAGTAAAACTGTTATTTAAAATGGCATCTACGACGTGTTGGTTTCGGTGCACTTTCCAAAGGCTCCGTAGCCCCAGTATCACTGGTTTTACCACTGTTCTTAAGTTCAATATCACGGGGCTATACAGCGTGTTCCGACGATGACCATTTAAGCCGAAAGTGTGTTGTTCTCGACGTCTAGGCGAACAACTTTTGTTCTACAACTTTTGAAAACTCGAAGTAGTTTTCGAAAAGTTTAAAGTTTACTTGAAAATCAGCTGTTTCTTAGAGTTAGAGGTCATTGACCTTATTTTGTTCTCTCATTCAGTTTGGACAACTACAATCATAACTTTAAATGCCTTTATTTTCAAAACAGCTATTTTTTTAGTAAAATATTAACTCAAAAAGTTAGATTTTTTAAAAGTCGTTGATCGAAGTCTGGAACAACCCCCTTTCGGCTTAAATGGTCATCGTCGGAACCCGCTGTAGAGTCTCACCACCCCAAGCACTACAGCGCCATAAAATAGTATGGATTAAAAGTTGCTTGCGCTGTATAAATCATCTAAAACAAGATGAAAAGGCCAAATATTCCGCGTTCCCATGATCGTTTGTCGTTGCTATGTCGTCCTTTTGTCGTTCAAAAAAATAAAGTAAATTTGAAATAAAAAATACCCCGACTACTTTTAAAAACCACAGACAATTTTAAAAAATCTTTTAATTTTATTGAAGAATATAGTATACATATTATTATATAATATAGTACATATTTAAGACCAATGTACCTACATAGTTTGAACAATAAATTATTCTTATTGAAGTATGATATTCTTTTTGTTAATTATTTGATATAATATTTCGTAAATTTGTTTTTATTGCTCAAGGCATATTTACTAGAAATAGTCGTTTTTATCCTTTAAAAATATTTCTAATTATTTGATGTGTTTTTAATTTTTTTTTTAGCTCAACGACAACGCGGCGACTTATAAGACATCATGGTAGGGCCCATTATAGAGTCCCCGGACCTTGGAAGGCGTGCGTGGAACCAAAGTCAATTCGTTTCTATTTTCGTAACACACTTATTTCTTTTAAATATCTTCCAATAACCATGTTATCCGAAGTTTGTTATAAAGCGTCGCAAGATGTCGCAATTTGTTACAGACCAACGAGTCCGTCTTCACGTCTTCTCTAGTATTTTTTCCTCAGTAATATAATTGTAGTGTTGAACTTTTCAATTCGCAATTTCCTCTCTGCGAACTGAGTTTGTTATACTTTATTTTAATTTGTGTACCTACTTATCTTATTGGCAATATGTTGGAAGTTTCTTTGGAAATGTCTAGTTTATTTATTTAGAGGTACATTAGGCATTTATTGTGCAAGATACAATGAAACTCAAAATTTGTTCCTCGTAGACAAGTTAAGTTTGTGTTGCATTTTGGTCATGTATTTGTTGTTTCTTCACGGAAAACCGCTTAACCGATTATGATAAAATTGGGTATGTAAATTGTTGGAGACTTAATATTACTCGTATTGAAATAAAACTCATTTCTAGGCTTTAATATAATTGTTTTTATTATTACCATTGTTGTAACGCTGTTCCGACGTTTCGGAACAGCCTGTCATAGCAGGGTCGGGAGTTACACGAGTAAACCCGCGAGGCGCAGCTAGCATAATAATATGTCTATTATGTAACTAGCTTTTGCCCGCGGCTTCGCTTGCGTTTATCTTTCATCCCCTATTTTATCCCCTTGGGGGTAGAATTTATCAAAATACTTTCTTATAGGATGCCTACGTCATAACATCTACCTGCATGCCAAACTTCAGCCCGATCCGTCCAGTGGTTTGGGCTGTGCGTTGATAGATCACTATGTCAGTCAGTCAGTCACTTTTGAGTTACCTAGATATATTTAAGTTTATTAAATATTATCCAATTATATTTGTGTCGGAACTTATAATTTCTTCTATGGTTTTCGCCATTTTGCATATTTTAACACTTTATTTATCCAACGTTTTGACGTTGGATAAATAAAGTGTTATAAATAAAGTCTTTACAGTTGGCTTTTTTAAGGTTGACCTTGAAAAAGTCGAAACCGAAAGCTCGGTTTGTTTAAAACCAAGAATAAAAACGCGATTCAACCGGATAAATAAAGTGTTTTATCAGAACTTATAGTTATAAATCTGGTATTTACTTCGATGAAATACTTCTTATTATTAATAAACCGATAGCAATATCCAGTAAAATAAAGAGATCGGTAAATAAATCTAAATCCCTTCGGTATCAGTGTTACCAGATAATGCTTTAAGGGTGGACTAGACAGTGTGGCCATTAATCAAAAAGTTACGCTCGCTGGCAGCCCCCATTGTACTTGGAACAGTTAGCTGTGCCTCACCGGACTTTACTTGGATTTATTTGAGTGGGTACCACTCGGATTTATCGGTTAATTTTCAATACGTTCCCTTACACCAGTAGTTCCCAAGCTTATTGGAGACACGCCCCCTTTCGACCATAACAAAAAATCCGCGCCCCCCATCCTCCAGTCTATATTTTCAAATCAGAATAAAAATGTCTTAAAATGTACCTTATTTTATTGCGCATTGTCATATAAAAGATATTTGGTAAGTAGTAGGTACTTACCAAATATCTTTTGTATGGATTTGACAAGGTTTACAATTCTCGGGTTAACCATGGAAAAATTGGGTTGGCTGGAATAACATTACAGCCAACACTCACGTACAATGGACACTGAAGGACCTAAGTCAAGAAAATGTGACTATCCCAAGATGACTGAAGACTTATCCATAGAAATCGCAATCAGTGTTTTGATTCTCGTAATAAAGTTAAGGAAAATTTCATTTCAGCATAATTTCAATGGCAAGAATGACACATACTTATTTGAAACATTTCTTATTGAAAATTCTTATTGAAAACGTCCCCCTGAAAAGGACTCTGCGCCCGCCACTTTGGGAAACGCTGCCTTACACCCAGATACAATAGGGGGTTCTGCAGCGTATCTCCCACTTACCTGGAATTACCCAGGCATGTGGGGAGCGTCGGAGTCCTTAGGAACAGTAGGTGTATCTGGGGAACTTTTATTCATTCATTCATTGCTTTCATGAGCTAATTAATGCGCTGCATATCTCTGCATCGTTTGTCTTTTACTGTCACATGAAGCTTCAAAGTTGACAGACAGAGACAAACGTCACATAACTTAGTCATGTGTAAATAATATTTTATAAGTAAGGGTAAGGGAGGTTAGAGAATAACTATCATGAAAATGTTTCTTTTTTTTCTTTTTGACTACGAAACCCTAAAAATAATATGTACAAGTCCAAAATTCATCAAAAATCGGTTCAGTGGTTTAGGCATAAAAACGTATATCTACATGACAGACAGAGGTACCTACTTTGGTATTATAAATATAAATTTCTTGAACTACAAGAAGATGTTCAAATACAATGAATACAAAGCAAACATGGGTAACAAGGAGAAGTTTATTAAGAAAACTAGCTGCGCCCTATGGTTTCTCTCGTGTATGTCCCGATCCAGGGTAAAAATTGGGATCAAAGTAGCCATTGTGTTAATCCAGATCTTTAGCTATCTAATCTACGTACCAAGTTCGATCACAATCGGTTCTGTAGTTTTTGCGTGAAGAATAACAAACATACTCACATACCTATTTATTTAAACACAAACTTTAACATTCATAATATCAGTAAGATGTTTTAGAATTTATTATATCTTGTTGAATTATGTACTTTTCTATAGGTTTAAATAATTCTCTTTCTTTTACTTTTCAAGTTTTCTTATTAAGATTAAGCCCACTTCTTATTAACTTAGGTATTTGGTGGGATGATGAGAAAATTGGAAAACAATATAAGTACCTAATGTAAGCTACTCTCTACTTCTTACTGACATTATAAACGCGAAAGTTTGTATGTATTTATGTGACTTTACTCATCTTTCACGCAAAAAAATCTTCTTTTTGAATCTTGTGAAGGACATGTCACTTACGTCTTTTGGGTAGTTTATTATAATAAAGAACACAGCACCCATATTATCTATTCAGTGGATGTCTGACAACAGTGGAAAACGACAGGCACTATGCAGTACAGTGCTACTTTGACGTAACGTGGTTATTACCGGTGATTACTTCAAAGCAGCAATGTACTGCATAGTGCCTGTCATTTTCCACTGTTGTCAGACGTCAACAGATAGATAATATGGGGGCTATGTTCTTTATTATAATAAACTACCCAAAAGACGTAAGTGACATGTCCTTCACAAGATTCAAAAAGAAGATTTTTTGCGTGAAAGATGAGTAAAGTCACATACTGGTGCTTCAGAACGACCTGCTTATTTTCTAGGGTCTTTATATCCCGCGCTACCATGACCATTAATCGTTGCTATGTCGTCCTTTTGTCGCTCAAAAAAAAGGTAAATTTTAAATAAAAAATAACTCGACTGCTTTTCAAAACCGCAGATAATAAATAAAAAGAAACTCTTTTTTTGAAGTTGTTATATTTTTTATTATTTGATGTGTTCTTAATTTAATTTTTTTAGCTGAACGATAACGCGGCGACTTCGCGACGACTTTTAAGACATGGTAGGGGGGATTATTTATATAGAAGAGTGATTTTATTTTATTTATCTCTTATCGGTTGTGAACCGATTTTGGCCATTTGGAAATTAGCCAGTGTAAAGTATTTTTAATATATGCAAGTTATTTGCATCGAAACAGTCAAGTCGTCATTGTTAAAGTCAAGTCTAGGGAATCATTTGTAAACACGGCGGCCATTTACAAAGATTGTTCACGGAGCTTTGGAGACAACACTAAGTACATGTTTTGCACCGATTTTTACTTTCATTTCACTTGTGCACCTTCACGAAATTAAATTAATTAGTATGCCCCCGCGACATTAAACAATTTGGACGCATTTGAACTAGGTTTCGACGACCTCTGTGGCGCGTCGGGCGAACGCTTGGCTGCAATGCAGAAGGTTGGGAGTTCGATTCACGCTGAGTGCAAATATTTATGCTTAAAAATAAATATTTGTATCTGGTCTGGGTGTATTTCTATGTATAATATGTATGTATTTACAAAAGAAAAATAAATATAAGTAGTATATCCGTTGTCTAGTCACCGTAACACAAGCTTAAATAAATAATAATAAATAAATAGATAAATCCTGTGACCAACACACATCGCCATCTAGTCCCGTGGTAAGCTGCTAAGCTTGTGTTACGGTGACTAGACAACGGTTATACTACTTATATTTATTTTTCTTTTGTAAATACATACATATTATACATAAAAATTATACATAGTGGTAAGCTGCTAAGCTTACCACGAGGCTAGATGGCGCTGTGTGTTGGTCACAGGATTTATTTATTATTATTATTGTATCACAAAAATGATAATTTAGCAACACATCTCCATAATGCGTTCCCGCCAAAAACCAGATGAGTGGTTGACTATGAGATATCCCGACTGACATGACAGTCGGTAGGAATAAAATTTAACATAAAGAGAGCTATTTTTACGCATCCAAACACATGAATTCAGAAAATCTTACACAAAATGTGTTTTTGCTCTACCTACTTTGTTTTCCCTTTTTTGTTTCGATGTTGGTTTTGTAAGGATTTCCATTTTTGGCTCTTTTTTGATTTGCACTTTTTATATTACCTACTTATGTGTTTTTCTAGACAATAAACCTTTTTCCATTTTTCTTTCCAGTACACAAAGGATACAAACGTGACAATTTACTAAGACTACGGCACAGTGCATAGAGGGAGCAGAATGGAAACTGCACACAATATGGAACAAACACGTGTTCACTCGTCGTACCGCAGTCGTGACGCGCACTCAGTACTGAGCCCTTATTATGAGTTTTGATAGTTTATCGTCTCGATGAAACTGGCAGTTTACTTCATTCATTATTTTAGTTCATAATAGTTACCGCTAGGGGCGCTGATGGAAAATGTATGGAAGTAAACTGCCAGTTTCATCGAGACGATAAACTATCAAAACTCATACTAAGGGTTCTGACAGGTGTCAGTCGAGCCTTAGTCGAAAAATAGTAGACAGGGAAACATTCATATTCTTAAATTCGCCGTTCGAGATGGGAACTCGTGTGGCCTAGTTGGTTAAGGCGGTGCGGTAGGTACTGACGCAGAGGCGCAAGTTCAAATCTCGTCGCGAGCGAATTTTTGAAAATGAATTTTTCCTTTAAAATATTTCTAGTATTCAGCCTTGAGCAATAATAAAAACAAATTACGAAAAAAAAAAAACGAAAAAAAAAAAACTTTTTCTTTAATAAACGTATAAGGAACGCAAATGTAGTAATTAGCTTAGAAATTGAAGAAAAAAATAGACATTTACTTACAGAAAAATCCCAAAAACTACAAATCAATATATACAAAAAATTATAACCTTATTTTTATAACTGAACTGAAAAATCTACATACAATTTACTACGTGACCTGAAACGCTCGTCAAAACACGTCCGCGCCGCTTCATGTCGCGTCGCGTCGGTTCATCGACAGACAACGTCACAAAAACATCATAAGCAATATGAAACTGAGGGACATTTCATTTTATTTCGCATTTCGTATGTAGAACACGCTGTATCTGGTTTATTTGTAACTACTGTGAAGTACTATATTTTATTTATTAAATCGAAACGAAATATTATAATTCTTTTATTTTTTTGTTCACAGAGAATTTTATTTAATTAGAAGTAATTACCAAATAGGGACAAAAGTAAGTTTTATTTTGAATAATAAAAAAATTACCCGCCCCCTATTTTTCCTGGTGCAAAGGTTCCCATCACACTTGCAGCATTGCCGCGCTGCTGTGGTCAAAGTCAAAGCCAAAATAGTTTATTTCCTTTAGATTCTTATACAACATTAAATGCACATGATCATTAGGCTACGTCTTAGGTGTATAGATTTTAGTGTGGCTTCGGAACGCGCCCTCCGATGAGAAGATGCCCCCCAACAAACTCATGGTATCATCTAATTCGCATATACCGCTACTAGTGGCTAACTTGCAGTACATTGCTGCTTTGACGTAACGTGGTTGTTACCGGTGATTACTTCAAAGCAGCAATGTAGAATACGAAATATGTTTTTTGACAGTATACAGCAACTAGTAGCGGTGGATGCTAATTAGATGATACCACAGCTGAACGGCGATGAACAATCGAACAATGAAATGAAGCAATTAACAATCGAACCCGCAACAAAAAACAAATCCCGCAAAAACGCAAAACCCGTTGCGGGTTCGATTTCCGCGGGGTGCAAAAATTTATGCTTAAAAATAAAGATTTGTATCTGGTCTGGATGTATTTCTATGTATAATATGTATGTATTTACAAAAGAAAAATAAATATAAGTAGTATATCCGTTGTCTAGTCAAGCAGACAATACAAGCTTAGCAGCTAAATAAAACCATTTTTCTTCTAAATCCTGAACCTCTATAATTTCTTATGGGCATCATAATGTTAGAAAATACAATACCTAGAACCTTCTCATCGCATTTAAAAAAAAAACATTTTAATCATCGATAATGATTGATTTTACGAGAATTAATGGATTTTTTCATGCAATTCCATCTCGCTCATTTCTATGCAATCGGACAAGGACCGGTAATTATCATCTATCGCCGTCTTAAAGGTTTCTTACGGACACGGCCCGTTCTAATGTCACCTTTCCCTTAAAATCTCATTATACTTATCACATTTTATATAACCCCACGTCAGTTTTCCAAATCCCTATGAAAGTTAATAATAAGTATACAGGTACAAAAGAAATCTTAAATAACAACATTAATTTACCCCATTGGTCCTGAACGAGCACAATAAAAGAGAATGAAATGTTTTCTGAAACGTATTTTAATAATAAAAGTGGGCAAGTGCGAATCGGACTGAATAACGGTTCCGTACTGAAGTACAAAACCTGTTGAATTCGGTATTTTTTGTACGAAACAGACAAAGGCTTGTGAATATTTTTTACTTCCTAAAGGAACTCTAAGTTGCAATATCCAAGTAGGTACCAGAAATAAATAAATATTGCACAACATTACACACAGCGCAATCTAGCCCCCTTTTAGCAATCTAGCCCCTTTTAGCAAACAAGCACTAGTCTGATGCTATGGGTACTAGACAACGAATATACTACATATTATACTTTTTTCTTTGTAAATACATACATATTATACATAGAAAGACTCCCAGACCAGATACAAATATTTATTTTTAAGCATAAATATTTGCACCTGACGGGAATCAAACCCGCAGTCTTCTGTATTGCAGTCAGGCGTATGCCCGACGCGCCACAGAGGCCGTCAAATATATCTTTGCAGAGTGTGAAGAACTTGATATCTTAAATTTTGTGTAGGTATTTACGACTAACTTATTCTTTTTTTTTCTGTAACTGAAAATTAGTTTGAAGTTACAACAGGCTAAAGCGATTTACATACATAAACATCTATGAAATAATACATGGTGTTTTAATATTTGGAATATAGGTACCTACTAATGATTGGTAGGTAAGGTTCATATTGCAACATCTTACTTCTTACTAATATTATAAACGCGAAAGTTTGTATGTAAGTATGTATGTATGTATGTGAGGTTGTTACTCTTTGACGCAAAAACTTCTGAACCGATTGCGATGAAACTTGGTATATAGGTAGCTGGGGACCTGGATTAACACATAGGCTACTTTTTATCCAGATATTCCCGCAGGAACGGGACTTATGCGGGTGAAACCGCGGGGCGCAGCTAGAACAACATATTGAAAATAAAAATCAAGATGGCGGCCGTTGACACAAACTTAATTGGTCCTTTGATTGATATTCATAATAAATAACAAAATTAAATAAAATATCAGTAATTTCATCAAGCCTTTAGGTATCGAAAAAAATAAAACCTATTTCAAAGAGCTCTGAAAACAAACTAAAAAGTTAAAAAAAAAACTTACTATATTGAGTTGCAAGTTTGAATACACATAGTTCACATTACAATCTAAATAAAGGCTTTTGTCTTTGACGCGTTGGTGCATGGTACGTTGTCCTTAATTTTTATTTTTGAAAAACCTAGTTTATTGCGTTTAAATTGTTTAATTTCGGCGAAGTACAACGAGTATAGTGAAAATAAAAATAGCAGTGCTAAACACGAAATTAGCACGTTACAAACAAATGTTCCATGGGGTTGGAGAAAAATCGTCGCCATTTTTTCTGCAGCCTTCACGCATTGAAAATTATTTCAAACGATTACAGTATAATAGTGGTAGTACACTATTAGTACGTGGAACTGGCTAAATTATCCTATATTGCTGACAGAAATCCATAACTAAGAAAATGAATAAGGCTAAATAAAATCTTGTAAAAAGGTACCTACAACTTGAGATATCAAGTTATATACGAGTACATCCCTAGTACGGATATTATTGTCATCACAATAACAAAGAATTTATTAAATTCCGAGTCTTCAGTAAATAAAGTCAAAACAATTTGTATGACAAAGTCAAAGAAAGAAGACAATACGGCGCGAAATGAGGCATTCCGGTTATCACAAATAGATACACTTTAAGTATACATAAGCAAGCTATAGAGCTCTGGTATGCGAGTATGAACTGTAAGCACCGGTATGAACAGTCAAAAATGACATAAACGATGTCATCAGTCACCTAGGGTTACGGGAATTGACTGTTTCTCTCGTTAGAATTTATTCTAGTAATAATTATGGTGAAATGTTCAGTGCCGCGGTGTACAAATGATTCGCGGATCACTATTCAAGCTCAACATTTGAATATCTATGTATAGAGCATCTGCTTACACTTTGCGCAGTAGGCAAATACCCATAGGCGCGATCTATAATTTGCTTATGTATACTCTAAGGATATAAAAGATGTAACGAATATGCCCAATGCCCATTTAAGCCGAAAGGGGGATTTGATAACGACGTCTAAGCGAACAAGTTAACTTGAAATATTTTAAAGGAAAAAATCATCTCCAAAAATTCACTCGCGACGGGATTTGAACTCGCGTCGCTACGTCAGTACCGCAGCGCCTTAACCAACTAGGCCACACGAGTCCCCATCTCGAGCGGCGAATTTAAGAGTATGTATGATGTTTCCCCTAAGCTGTCTACTATTTTTCGACTAAGGCTCGACTGAGACGCCATCTACAGGATCACTTTGCAGTGATTTACCTGTGCTAATGATTAACTTCACAATTAACACATTCGCCAAGAGATTCCTTGAGCATAAAAACAAATTACAAACAAGTTTTGTTCAACAACATTTTTTTCAATTTTGAGGGTAGTTTCACTGAAAAAACAGCTGTTTTTAAGAATAAAGGCATTTAAAGTTTTGATGTTAGTAGACCAAACTAAATGAAAGAGCAACTTAAGGTCAATGACCTCTAACTCTAAGAAACATCTGATTTTCAAGTGAACTTTAAACTTAAGATTTCAAAACTACAGGATCCATCCGTCCATGCCTACTTAGCAAAAAAACTAGTTCGCAATAAATCCACTTCTCATATCTTCGTATTTCCAAAAGTAGTAGAACAAAAGTTGTTTGCCTAGACGTCAAAAACAACCCCCTTTCGGCTTCATCCTCATTACTCTCCTTGTATAATAAGCTGCCTACACGATGCCGATTTCCGCGGTTATTGGCTTTACCATGATCTTCTAATTGCAGGACCTAAATCGGACCATCGTTCAGCTAATAAAAAATAAATAAATTATAATTTCTTCTATGGTTTCGCGATTTTGCATAATAAAACACTTTATTTATCCTGTTGAATCGCGTTTTTATTCATTGTTCTAAACGAACCGAGCTTTCGCCAACTTTACAGTTGGCTTTTTCAAGGTTGAACACCACCAACCACCATACCCACCCCTCTATTATTTATCCGGTTGATTCAACCGGACAAATAAAGTGTTTTTAAATTAATTATAATTAAAAAAAAACAAACAAAAAAAAACTTCAATTTTTTTTCTTTTCTGTTGTTTTTTAAAGTAGACGGGAATTTTGTTTATGTATTTAATTTTAATTTTTTTTCACAGATGATGTTCGACTGCCGCTATAATAAACACAGAAATACAAACAAATCGATTTTACATAATAAACACAGCATAACAAACACATTATGAGGTGGTAGATTACAGTAACTTTTTAAAATATTAAAATAGACAAATTACATCTCAGTCAACCCTGAAAAAGCAAACGGTAAAGTTAGCGAAAGCTCGGTACTTTTGTAATAATGTAAAACGCGAGTAAACCCTTTCAATATTGTATTATATTGGTAGT
Organism: Idaea dimidiata; assembly: GCA_949358125.1. NCBI lineage: Eukaryota > Metazoa > Arthropoda > Insecta > Lepidoptera > Geometridae > Idaea > Idaea dimidiata. Next base: position 14,601,123 of record OX442337.1, read on the forward strand.
CTACGATTTGACGTTTTAGCTCGTGTAGTTGACAAATTCTCGACCAAATAAATTATCTCTATCAACTTTATTTCTCCATCAGGAATCAAGCACGCAACCTTCTGGTTCGCAGACAGGTGTTCTTCACCCCTCAATTCTAGGTCAAACAATACAGTGGGCGTTTAACACTTACCCTTTAAAAGACTTTAAAAATATAACGTAAAGGGACAAATCGAACAAAAATGCTACACAAAAATAGCATTCCCTCGCGAACAAACACTTTTTGTTCATGTTTACAATGTGGGGGTTGAAAGCATTTGTTTTTCAAAACACAACCTTTGAGATCCTTTTTTTAGGGATCCGTAGTCAACAAGGTACGCGTATTATTAGACTCTCAAGTCAAGAAGGGTGAAGGGTATGTTCACACTAGGGTTTTCTACCATAAACCCGGATTCCCAGATTCGGACATACCCAGGTACCCCAGTAGTTGGGTTTAACCATAAAGTGAGTAGGTATGTGGTTTCAAGTATTGCTTTTGAATTTGTCCAATGGTTTTAATCTGCAAGATAAGTTCAGTACTTCGATAGGCGACCGTTTAAGTGTGGATTTTTGCACTACGGTAGGTAGGTGTTCGAACAACGGATGAAGTCGCGGGCACAGCTAGTAAATACATAATCCTTAAAATAAAACGTACTTTCATATAGGACTTTATCCTTTCAGGGCAACAACGGAACCCTACGCCGCGTATGACCCGATTCGCACTTGACCTATTTCTTCTTAAATAATGATTTTTCCATGTATCCAGCGTGAAGTAAAAATACAATTTCACTAAAATAACTTCGGAAAATTGTATCGTTTACCTCATTTCAGATTTATTTGCAATAAGAAAGTCTTCATTAAGCTACCTACATTTTTTTATTTACAAAATATTTAAAAAATCTTCTAACTTCCTATATTGTGAACTCTTACAGTCTTTTACAGAACTAAGTTAGTTTCCTTATACTATAAATAAATAAATACCTCAGATATCAAGATATGTACTCAACTTGTCAGTCGGTAGTACCTAGTCGATCTACCTATGTAAATTAACTGGGTAGTAGAGAAGAAAGAGAATTTCATTTCCATTGCGAAGAAATAAAATATCAAATTGACAAAGTCACATACAGATGTACATACATAAAAACTTTCGCATTTATATTAGTAAGAAAAGATAAAAAATCCTTTCTCGACAGAACTTTCCTTTGTCTTGTTTGGTTAGTGTTTTTTGCATCTTAATTATTTAGGCCGGCTTGCATAACGGTTCCTAAACATGTTTAAGCTGCTAAACGTGTTTAAAATCTGGCAGAATTTCAAGAACTGTCAATGTGTGGCAACATATTATCAATCGTCCACTTAATGAAATAGAGTCCAATGTTCGATTTTCCATAAATTATTATAAAATTATTTAGTTTAATATTTTTTTTAATGGTGTTATGCAAGTCGCCCTAAGGCCGTTCCTAAAGATGTTTAGGAACCGTTATGCAAACCGGTCTAAATGGCCAAAGGACAACTAGATTTAAATCAAAACAGAGGGCGTTTGTGTTTTCGAAATGATTTGCGTTTATTGTTTCCACAAATATACCTATCTACATGTACCTACATATAGACAGGATGTTCAATAAACTCATGAATATTGATTTTGTCTGCAGTTGATTAGTTGATAAATTGTTTCTTTATGTTTTTTCTTGTTTGTTTCTGGTGCGGGAATTTCTGTGTCTATGTAGCAATCTATAAATAATAATATTTGTGTATTTACAACTACAATTACAGTATTGATCTTTGGACTCGAGTTCAAATCTCGCCGCGAGTGAATTTTTGAAGATGAATTTTTCCTTTAACGTATTTGTTTATTTGTTTGTTTCTAGTAATTATAGAACCGTTTTCAATAAAATTCAACAATCCTGCAGCGATGTTCAGACTATTTAGTCACAAAATACTTACGTGCTGTTATTGAGCATAGGTCTTAGTTCTAGCACGATCGTTTCTCCCAATGAGTAATGTTCTAGGTTTCAACTTCATCTTGAGAAGGGTTGATGAATGATAGGTAAGGTTACTAGGTTGTAAGGATATTGACATATTGATTACTAGTTATACCGCCCAGTTTCACACGCACTCGTTCCGATGAAGAAGAAACCTTTTTAATTTTTATTAAGGGCCTATACAACCCTAATAGCATGACAGGGATAAAGCCAGCGAATTACAGATGTGTAAGCGTAGGACGTAAGATGCGACCTTGCAATATTTTTGTGCGTAAAATCAAACAATTGCTAGTTTCAAGATAACTAAATGTTATTCTTGAAATTCAAAACATTCACTGCCTGTATTGAGCTTAGATCAGTTCTTATACAAAGTTTTATTTGTTTTAGTACAATATTGACTGAGTAATATCACTTATTTGTACAATTTAGAGGGAAGTTTGGTTTTTTTTTCCATAGAGAAATTTTTCAGGAATCGTGTTTTCACGACATTCACGTGTTAGTAAATATCCTCAACTTTAGTAAATATGGTTTCAAAACCTTTTATTTCAAATAACTTTTGTAGTAATTCATCCTAGAAACATCAGTTCTGGCCTACTACGGCCCCTTAAGATTTTCTTACAGGCCTATGCTGGTGAGACTGCAGGCCGCTACTCGTATTAGTCGAATCTAAGTTAGCTTCTACTTTACCTAGTTTCATAATAACTTTTTCTAAGGTTTTCGCGATTTTGCATAATGATACACTATATTTACCGGGTTATGCTCGCGTTTTATTTACCGAGCTTTCTCTAACTTTACCAGTAACTCCTTAGCATATTAAAATAGACGAATTACATCTCAGTCAACCTTGAAAAAGTTATCTGTTAAGTTAGCAAAAGTTCGGTACATTATAACAATGCCGTTAATAAATAAAACGCGAGTCTAACCCGGTAAATATTGTGATTCACTACTTACATAAGAAAAAATAAAGGTATGTTATAGAGTTATAGGCCATTTAACACTAGGTATACCATACCTAGCCAAATCTATTAGTAGAAGAGTTTGAGTCAGGCGGGTAAAATGCTTACATTGTTCGATTCAAATCAATTCTAGGAATAACTATGCGCTGTACCTATTATACAAGTTACACGAAATTTAAACATCGCATTCTGTCATCATAGCGATCTGATTACAACATTAAATACACTTTGTATTTAAAATTATTATTAAAACAATTGGTAATGAGTTTTCCTTTACAGTAGTTCAATAAGTAATTATGTCAAAATACATAAAACATATTGACAGAAGGACAGCGAGATGGCAAGTTATCTACCTAAAATTTTAGCAATATAAAAAAAATATTTACTAGAAATATTTTAAAGGAAAAATTCATGTTCAAAAATTGACTTGCGGCGAGATTTGAACTCGCGTCCCTGGATCAATATTCCAGTGCCTATACCGCTCGGCCACGCAAGTTCCCGCGGGAACTTGCGTGGCCGCAAGTGAATTTTTGAAGATGAATTTTTCTTTAAAATATTTCTAGTAAATATGCCTTGAGCAATAAAAACAAATTTACGAAAAAAATATTTACCAAAAATTGAAACGGCCAGAATCAAACTCGCACCTCCTACTCGCCGAGAAGACGACCTTTCCACCAGCCCACTGCACACTCGTCAAAGCTACAAAGCTTTATAATAATGCATTTCACCCATTCTTTACAACACATTTTAGTCCCGGGGAGGTCCTTCGATTTATTGTGTGAACGTGGTGGAATCAAACCCGGTGATATCAGGTGGGATTATAGGTAGGAAATAATGGAACACCCTTTATAATATTTGTTCTGCACGAATGGATTTGTCGCGGTCACGTACTTCACCCTGAGGTATATTCGGGTACGTAAGTGTAAGATTGCACTATATTATACAACTAGCTGCGCCCCGCGGTTTCACCCGCGTAAGTCCCGTTCCCGCGGGATATCGGGATAAAAAGTAGCCTATATGTTAATCCAGGTCCCCAGCTACCTATATTCCAAGTTTCATCGCAATCGGTTCAGTAGTTTTTGTGTGAAAGAGTAACAACCTCACATACATACATACTTACATACAACCTTTCGCGTTTATAGTATTAGTAAGAAGTAAGATGACTAGGTACCTATTTTTATTCATTGACTGTATTATTATAGATAGTGGATGGGAAAAGGCCCGAGGTGACCTAAAAGAACATCAAGGCACGTATTCTATAGTTAAGGCGGCGATAGATGATAATCAACGGTCCTTGTCCGATTGCATATAAATGAGCGAGATGGAATTGCGTGAAAAAATCTACAATTTCTCGTAAAATCAACAATTAACGAAGATTAAAATAATATTTTTATAAAATACGATGAAGGGGTTCTAGGTATTGTATTTTCTAATATTATGATGCCTATAAGAAAATATAGCGGTTAAGGATTTAGAAGAAAAACTGATTTATTTTGTAAAACAGGGGTAACTTTGCCTGTATAATAGTGGTATTTAAAGTTATTTTTTATTGTTTTTGAAATGAAGGGGACACTTCTTGTATCATCTACAATAACATTAAACATTGTTTAAAGATCTATTTGATACCGGCTATGAAGAAAACTATTCAATCGGAAGGGATTTCACATGAATCGCGTCCTTAACTGAATAGTCTCAACATCGCCTCAGTATGGTGGGATACCTCAGTATGTCAACATGTAAAATGTCAACACCGTATAATCAACAATTTAATATCTCAAAGAATCATAATACCAACGATGTACAACATAAACAGTACAAACGTCGCTGGGGTGGGTACTAACCCAGAGACCCAAATTCAAACCTCGCCGCGAGTGATTTTTTGATGAATTTTTCCTTTAAAATATTTAGAAAGATACAAAGATACAAAGATACAAAGATACAAAGATACAAAGATACAAAGATACAAAGATACAAAGATACAAAGATACAAAGATACAAAGATACAAAGATACAGAGATACAGAGATACAGAGATACAGAGATACAGAGATACAGAGACACAGAGACACAGAGACACAAAGATACAAAAATACAAAGATACAAAGATACAAAGATACAAAGATACAAAGATACAAAGATACAAAGATACAAAGATACAAAGATACAAAGATACAAAGATACAAAGATACAAAGATACAAAGATACAAGGATACAAAGATACAAAGATACAAAGATACAAAGATACAAAGATACAAAGGTACAAAGGTACAAAGGTACAAAGATACAAAGATACAAAGATACAAAGATACAAAGATACAAAGATACAAAGATACAAAGATACAAAGATACAAAGATACAAAGATACAAAGATACAAAGATACAAAGATACAAGGATACAAAGATACATGGATACAAATATACCTAGATACAAAGATACAAGCGCCAGGCCACACAATTACTTTTATTTATTTACCTAAGCAAAGTTGTTAAGTCAACCATGGTTTTTCTATTACAAGGGATCGGAAACTTGTTGGTTGCAAATCATTTTTCTGAGAGCTTTTCAGTGTTTTCGAAAGTCTGTTATCGAGAGGTAGTTTCATGGATCTGTAACTGAGATTTATATTGACAGCTGTCAATAGTTGTTTTGTTTGTATTTTCCACTTTCTTCTGTTTTTCCGGTATTATTTTTCTTGAAACTACCAAAATTACTTAATAACGGGGTATTTACCATGTTTAATAATTTATTCGCGGAGCTCGAATGCAGTCTCGCAGTCTCTTCGCAGTCTCGTGAACAAGCTGGTTGGAATTACTAGCGAAATATCGAGCCCCGCGAATAAATTATTAAACATGGTAAATACCCCGTTATTAAGTAATTTTGGTAGTGAAAATAACCATGTTAGTTTAAAATCGTTTATTTTTCTTGGATCAGTAATGAATCATTCTTTACACAAGTAAAAAAATAACCGCTAGTTCAAGCCAAGGTTCTCTTGACATTTTGGGACTGGTTATTTTGAGACACTAGACTTTTTAAGACTGGACTTTAGTTCACTAGACATTTCGACACACTGGTTATTGTAATACTTACACTAGACATTATTGAATTGAATGTTATACTTTTTGACAAAGAAAATGTAAAAGCATCATTTTTTTAAATAAGTTATTAAAGAAATTCGCCATGTGGTTTAGAATTTCTGAGGTTACTAGCTGGGTCCTGCGGTTTCACGCTCATTAGTCCCGATCTCGCCAAAATATCGGGATAAAAAGTAGCTTATGTATTAATTCAGATCTCCAACTATCTGCAAACTAATTTTCATTACGATTGGTTAAGTAATTTTTGAAAGGTGAAAAATAAACGATAGAATAAATGCATCCTTAGGCAATCTTTACACCACCCGGTTTGTTGGGCCCGACCACGACAAACCACACCTACAGCATACATACATGTATAAGGAACTTCGTGTAGGCATCGACACTTTCTTTCGAGGCGTAGTCTGTCGGGCCCACGGACCATATGCGCTCTGTGGTCGGACCTGACAAATCGGGTCCGATCACAGAGATAGATAGATAATAACTTTATTTGTACAACATATAACATTACAACAGAGCTTATAGGCGATGCTTCCTTAGCGCCTGGAGGATAGCGAGTTACCTAACTATAACGAAAGGTCTAGAAAGTTCGCGAAGTAGATCGAATGTTTCGTTCGTCAGACCAAACATAACCACCTATAGAAAATTGAAATGTTTTTCAATTGCGGTACATATATCTGTACCTATATATATATTGAAGTACGTAACCAAATCGAATACAGTGCGATTGTGAACAACCGCCAATCAATGTTCAACTCGATTATGGGACTGCCACATCAAACAATCAGTACCTACGTAGGGTATTCACAATTTGCACATGGCTAAAATCTTGTATATTTTAAATCATCATCATAATATGAGCCTGAAAGTCCACTGCTGGACATATGCCCCGTGAGCAAAAAATAACCCCGTGAGTTACTTGTGTCTTGTTTATTGGAGTTCGCGTTCCGTAGACACGGATTCCTATCGACACGTTTCCTATCAACAATAAAAATAAATAAAAAAAAAACACGGTAGTTTATTTAACATTTTCAAAAAATATGTTATAATATTAATAGTAGTTTATGCACCGAGGTACCAAAGCCCTGTCTTATATAGCGGGCGTCATATTGAATCCAAAGCGTACGATGGACTCTAGAGAGTTAACTCCAGAGCGCAGCGAGGGTGTTAAAAACTTAACTGAGTGAAGCGTGGGATTCAAGCGCCCAAGATTAAGACAGGCTTTATTACCGACGTGAATACTTTACTTTACACATCTACTACGAGACAATAATAAAGCTACAAAAATAAGCATTTAAGTAACTAACAAAAAAACAATAGATTACCTAATGCAACGTGTTTAAATATATAAACAGCTCTACATTAATTAAATTTCACAACCTTACATCAAAATGACGAAACCAAACATGCGGCCTTAGCCGATGAAAAAAAAAGTTGGGGTTTCATATTACCTAACTAAAACTTTTTGCCTTACCCTTCCGTCGACATAAAAATTATAGAAAAATAGCTCAGTTTTTATTTTTTAAATGTTTTATGTCTAGGTGGCCAGTTCGAAATGGCCGTATGCTACCAGAACTTTAGTTCCAAATTTAAATTACTTTATGCCCTAGGGTTATAATGAGCACTTTATGCACCTAGGGAATAAAGACTCGCTTTACGTTGACCTTTTTGGTCAAATAAAGTAACTTTGTAGAGCAGTTATAGGTGTGTAAAAAGTTTTTTTTGGATTAGCTCGTTGAAGTGGCAGTGGGCGTATAGCACAGCGAACAGACGGCGCCGTTGGAGCCGAAAGGCGCCCGAGAGGAGACCGCAGATCGGCAGACGCAGCGTAGGGCGTCCACCGACGAGATGGATGGACGACTTAGTTACCTATATATTATATATCATATTCGTACCTAATTTGCAAAGGCGAAAAAATGCATCATAATCTTTATGCAAGCAGACTGAACCTTGTAATGTCACAGATAATTTGTATGATTTCGCTGTTTACATACGAAAGTTCGGCAATTGAAAAACGAAACTATAACTCGATCAATTGTAATACCTAATTTCGATGCATTAACATACTGCTTCAAAAAACCAATAGCAATCAACTATGACGACTTTTTCCTATAGGAATCCATAGGAACGCTTCTGTGCGTAAAATACGTGAGGGTGTACCAGTTTTTGATCAATACCTATAGGATTATACAGGCCTACATTGAGAATTCTAACTTAGGTACCTATACGCTTGTTTCACTCGAGGGTAGCATCTTGCCACGATAACGTACCGGTATTGATTGCTAGCAATATATTACGAGAACATACGCTTATGCTTGTTGCTTGTGTATAGCAAATTTTGTGGTAACAATCTTACTATGAAGAAAACTGTTTCAAGTTTTTTTTTTTTTTCTTTTTTTTTTTTCTTAACCCAAGTTAAGAAATTGCGATCATGTCGCATCTTAGGCTGAAATCTATAGTCCGTACTTTGATTTTGCTAAGCAAAAACTTTGACTTACGACAATTTTTGGTATTTAAAAAGCGATCTTCGCAGCTTTCCATAGTTTTGCTTAATAAAGTCGAACTTTTTCAAATTTAGAAAGTAAACCGATAAATAATAATTAACTTTGCTTCTCTGTTATGACTATGAAGTTCTTTTTTATTTAATTCGTATACTAGCTGTTACCCGCGACCTCGTCTGGGTAGAAATACCTAGTACATAGCCGAGTTTTTAGTTAATTACTCGGACTCTACTAATCGTATTTCGATGTAAAGTATACCACGAGGTTCCTCGAAAACAGAACTATCCAATATTGAAACCAGATTTCAATCGGACAAGTAGTTTTTAATTGTATAAGGGTCAATCAGAGAAACAGACAAAAAGACAAGATTTTTTAAAAATATACAATTTTGTTCTACTACTTTTTCTTAGTCTCCTGGACAACTTTTTTTTTATTTACTTTTAAGTACAGACATTTTGTTCTGTACTTCCTTTGTTACAAGTACTAGCTGCGCCCCGCGGTTTCACCCGCATAAGTCCCGTTCCCGAGGGATTATCTGGATAAAAAGCCTATGTGTTATTCCAGGTCTCCAGCTACCTATATTCCAAGTTTCATCGCAATCGGTTCAACGGTTTTTTCGTGATTGAGTAACTAACACACAACTTCAAACTTTCAGCTGTATAATATTAGTAGAATAGGATATAACAGATAGATAGATCACAAAATGAATTTCGACCATAAGGCTTAGGTTTTGCTAAGCTCAGTCTGCGCAAAGTCAAAGTACGCACTATAGATTTCAGTTTCAGCTTCAGCCTTAGACCGTATCATTATTTACTTTTTTCAAGCAAAGGATAGTTTTTATTATAAACACTGAAAAAACCATATTTAAAATACAAAGGAATAAGGACTAATTATTCAACCTAATATAAAATAATATTTTTTCAGCAGCAAGAAACACTACCGACTGCAACACAGAAAGTAGCTTGTTCGATTCCTGCCGGGAAAAGTATTTAGGCTGACCATTAATGATATTTTCTAGTACTGAGTGTCTTCTATATGCATCTAAATGCCTATATGTATATGTTAGTATAAGATTTCTATATTTACAAAAAGTATTATCTAACATAGTGTTCAGAATCCATAGAGTCATAACTATCGTAAATAGAACCATTGTAGTAATATTTCTAATATATAATAATAATGAACAGAAATCGTGTAAATTTAAAAAATGCATTGTAGTAAATATTAGAACGAACGAAGTATAAAATGTTTTTCGTTGAACAAAGTAGCCTCCAACACAGCCCAGTCTGCTGTGTCGATACATCAACATGACAATTCACCTACAGCGCGTTAGCCACACAATCAGCAGAAGCTAACTATACTAGTGTTAATCCGATGATTGCAGTACAAATGAACTGTAATTTGAAGTCATTGCATTACAGCGAACTGTACCTAATGATCAACAAACATTACAAAATAGTGCGTCCCGCGTTTTCTCCCGAATACCTAAGTCCTGTTTTCGTGGGAATATTAGGGGTTAAAAGTAACATAATAAATAAATAATAAAATTATATTTCTAAGTCTAAGTTTTAAACAATAAACTGTCTTATGAAAAACAAGAAACAACAACCTCTTAAGAAACCTAATTATGAATAAAAAAACAATCATTCACACTTAAATTACAACCACACTATAAACTAAACATAAAATTACAAAATCAAATTAAATTACAACTAACACACAACAATAACTTAAAATTAAAAACTAAAACTAAACTTAAAAACTAAACACACCTACAAGTCGAATAATAAAATACTTCCCCTATAATTGGCTTTCCGTTTTTACACTGTTTTTCATGTTTTTGTTTTTTAGCTGTAAGGTTTCCAAATAAATAAATAATTAAAAGTAGCCTCTTCGATAATCGACGCAGTCGCCGCGTTGTCGTTCCACTAATACCTAAAAATAAAGATTAAAGACCAACTCCAAAAACTAAGTTTTTTTTAAATATCCGTGGTTTTTAAAAGTACTTAGTTAGGGTGTTTTTAATTTAAAATTTACTGTATTTTTCCAAAATGCCGACTTTTTGTCGCTAAAAAAAAAGTTATCGTTTCTCGTTATTATATTATCGGTATAATAACGCGAAACGATCACGATAGGGCAGAATATAATTTTAACAAACAGCGTAATCTAGCCCCAAACTAAGCACTTGACTTGTACTATGGGTATTAGACAATGGATATAGTACATATTATGCATTTTTTGTAAATACTTACATAAGACCTAGATGGACACATAATTGGACACCCATTTTACTAAGTGTGGCTTTCAAACACTTAAAAATTTTGTTTAAAACTATCCTACTAATATTATAAAGCTGAAAGTTTGTCAGTATGTGTGTACGTGTGTTTGTTACTCAATCATGTAAAAACCGCTTAACCGATTACCATGAAACTTGGTATGTAGATAGCTGGAGACCTGGGATAACACATAAGCTACTTCTTATCCCGATATTCCCGCGGGATCGGGACTTACGCGGGTGAAAACGCGGGGCGCAGTCGGTTTAATATAAAAACATAGGAACCTACATACATTGGCTGTTAAAAACTAAACCCTCACTTATAGCATCATCGTAGTCGGATAAAATATAGATACTTCAGGGTGCAGACTATCAAAACAAACTTTAATAAAAACTCATAAAGCCAACTTCAATGAATGCACCTGAATTTCGAGGTAATTTAACTTTTCGAAAACAAAACAGTTTTTATCTAACATTTTTGTCTTTCGCAAGTAAATTATAATTTTATTTCGAAGTTTGTTCGTTTCAAAGTTTTGTAGACCTTGATAATGGGCGGGATAATTGAGTTTTTTTTTTATTTCTTTTTTTAAACCGAGTATCCTGAACGTCAGTTTAAGGCTGCTAGCTGCTGTCACCCAAACTAAAATAAAATAAAAATTGTAAACCTTTTCGATATTAATATGAAAGAAGAATTATTTATCATGTAGTTACATATGGCGAAGGATTCATAAACTAAAAACTCAATATGTTTTACTTTATGTAGCTAGCTCAGTATTTTTCGTATTAATTACCTATATTGCTAATTAAGTAAAACTGTTCTACTAATTTGAAGTGCAGATTACTGCTAATCAAAAATGGAACACACGGGGTTAAAGGGTGGTTTTAAAATAAAACTTTTTTTTCGGGTGTAAAGGTCTAATGTAGAATCGAAGTCTGATATAGGTATGTAATTTGAGAAATATCTAATAAGTCTTATAGTAATAATCAAAAAATATTTGATTTAAATATTTCATTTGTGGCGAAGCCGTATTGGGGAGGCCTATGTTCAGCAGTGGACGGATAAGACTGAGATGATGATGATGTTGATGTAGGAAACAAAACCGTGGCAATATTCTACATCACATAACCTACATATCTGGCTACATGTATTGCGAATACAAGCTCGTATGACCATCAATCAAAGCGGAAGAATGGACTAATCTCATCAGGATCAGTGACGGCGACGGCTTCTGACGAAGTAGAGCAGAAAAATACTAGCATATAAATATGGAGGCACATACTGTGTGTTTACTGAGGGTGATTCAGCGATAAACTGTTTTCTTTTGCTACTTTCTTTAGAAGCTGTTTTTAACCGACTAATTACGAACGCAATTACAGGTCATGGAGCCTTTAACAAGCACTTACACACCCTAGACTTAACAGACAGTCCGCTGTGCGGAGCCTGCGTGGATGCAGAGGAGACGGCCGTACACGTTCTTCTTAAATGTCCTGCCTTGGCGGAAATTAGACTTTCAATTATTGGTGACATTGAAAGCCTCCAACAAATTTTCAATCTTGTGGCTAAATTTATGGAAGAGCTGGGCTGGTTGTCCCACTAACAAAATAAACCATCACGCAAATAGGACCCAATTGAAGGCGGTCTATGAGCACGTAAACAATTACAATTACAGTTTAACCGACTTCAAAAAAAGGAGGAGGTTCTCAATTCGTCGCGTACCTATATATTTTGTTTAATTTGTTCATCGATTACTCGATGATGGCTTGACTGAGACTTTAATGAGACCGATACGATGTATGTACTTGTATATTCAATATTCATTCATGTGTACTGTGCCAGTATGTTTACGTTTAGCTATTTATTCAAACTCCCATTCAGATTACTATAATACAATGCTAAATATCTACTTACAAATCATTATTCCTTACAATCTTGCAACATTCTCTCGCACCTACCTAAGTACACCCTTTGTTCTATTTTGTCAGAAATTATTTGGGTATATCTACAGCATTCGTTTTATTTGAGTTTCAGTTTCATCTGTGGCGTGAAATATTAATTATTGATTTTTACTTCTTAAAACAGAACTAACTTTGAAAATGAATCTAAAATAATAAATGAAAAAATGTAAACAGAGTACCTAAATTCTACGAATTCACCACTCTGCAAGCAAGCAAAGTAAATAATTGTTTGGGTCTACATTCTCAGAATTCAAAGTAAAACTCAATTTCTAGACTCAAGTACTCGTATCATAAAGAATTTAGTAGAAATATTAACGGATAACATATTTTCAGTAAATTTTCTCAGTTCTAAAGTCATCAGCAAATAAAAAACTGCTTTGAGAATCTCTCTTTTGAAAAGAGGTAACGTAACGACCCTCTATTGAGGGCGCGGGCTTAAATGCGTGTTATAATATTTCATGTCTCCAAAATGTGTTATTAAAATATAAAACTACGTGATTTTCAAACATAAATGTGTTTCTCATTACTTTGTAGTTCTCTACGAATAATTTGAAAACCTGCCAAGTGCGAGTCGGACTCGCGCACGGAGGGTTCCGTACCATTGTTACGAAAATTTGTTGGAAGAGGTCTGGTTTTGGTTTTGAATTGTGAAGTTATTTTATTTATTATCCTAGCTAAGTATCCATATTTCCACTATGGACGAATGTGAACAACCCATTTGTTACCTACAATCAGGACAACAGGAATACTACAGTCGGAGAGCAGAATTGTATAGCAATCAAAAGTAGACTTTATGTGAGTATTGAAACAATGTGCAAAATTACATAAGTAGGTATCACTTTTTTGGATCGGTCTGTTGCAACCGAGTGGCGGCCGAGCAACAGACAACGAAGCTCGGACCCGGCACGGCCGGGAAACGGTCTAATATAAATCATCCCTTACGCTTAAAACATAAAAGCCCTTCGGTCGGCGCTTACCGACAGCGCCCCGATAGTACATATGACGGCTTCTGTGGCGCGTCGGGCGGACGCTCGATGCAGGAGGCTGCGGGTTCGATTCCCGTCGGGTGCAGATATTTATGCTTAAAAATAAATATTTGTTTCTGGTCTGGGTGTCTTTCTCAGTATAATACGTATGTATTTACAAAAAAAAAATACAATATGTAGTATATCCGTTGTCTAGTACCCATAGTACAAACCTAGTGCTTAGCTTGGGGCTAGATTGCGCTGTTTGCAATGTAGTGAAATATTTATTTACTTAGGTATTTATTTAATTACATCGTCTTCGCCCAAATACTACGCGTTGCAACGATCTACCGCGGCCACATACATCGCGTTATCACAAATATTCGCCGTAGTCCGCTAATGTACTCGGAGCATTACAGAAAGTCTTCGTGACACGCAGACCGTGACCGTGACCCGAAGACCGTGAGTGACCGAAACTTTTTATACGTAAGTCAGTTAATGAGCCATATAATTCGCGTATTTTTTAATTTTAAGTAGCTTAAAGTACCATAAAACATGTTTATGAACACTCCGGTAAAAAGCTGGGTAGGGTAGGTTATCTTGTTACCTAAATATGGTAATTTTGGGTTCTGTAGATACCTATATCAAGAAAAAAACACGGGATCTTAAGGTGCCATACTCGCGATATTGGCTGCAGGGATCTCAATATTTTTCAGTAATTACAAAACATCCGAAAATACTATTTTGGTATTAATTTTTCATTCTTTAATCTTCATTTTTGTAGTTTTCTTTACACGATTGGTGTAAAGAAAACTACACGAACTTTTATAACAGATTTTTTTAATCTAAAACAACTCGTTTAATACAGAAATTTTCATTTTACAGTTGAACGTGACGTATTTAAACCTCTATTTTTTCTGTATTAAAGCATAACAACATATCTACACTTGAAATTGGTAGAACAGTTTTACTAAATTAGCAATAGTTATCTTGTTATTAGTAATTGTTTGATTTTACTCACTAAAATATAGCATAGTCGCATCTTACGTCCTTCTTTTACACATCAGAAATTTGCTAGCCCTATCCCTGTCACGTCATTGAGTGACGTCACTGTGAGAATGGGGCCTTAAGGAATCACTCAGTTGTCTTAAATCAATGGTGCACCAATAGTTCATAGGCCCAGTGTTTTGGCCTAGCAACCCAGGCACCTACAACGGTTTATTATTTGATTTCTTTCTAATAAACGGACGGAACCCTAAATGACAGAGTCCGATTCGATTTTTTCTTTTGAAAATGACACAATAATAGACTGAAGTGGCTTAAATAAACAGAGAATGTTGACTTTAATTCAGCAAAATGAGGGTTAATTTTTACTGAAAGGGTTTCATGAGTTGCTATTTGCTAAGTAATATACATATCTATCTATCTATCTATATACTTATAATAAAGGAAGAGAGGACAAAAAGTCTGTATTTGGAAGTAAATTAAAAAAAAGTGGTCTAGACGACTTAGAATAAGTACGTAGTAGAACAAAATTATATAATTTTTAGAATTCGTGTCTGTCTGTCTGTTTTTCTGTTTAAGTATCTGTCTGTTCCTTTTACAATTAAAAACTACTAATCCTAATACTTTCGAGGAAGGTCGTGGTAATTGGATTTCGATGTAAAGTATACCACGAGGTTTCTCAAAAGTAGAACTGTCTAATACTATACAAATATATCTATTTGTATAGCTGGAGATCTGTAATAATAACACATAGGTTTTTATCCCGAAATTCCCGCGGTATCGGGACTTACGCGGATGAAACCACGGGGCGTTCCAGTACACCAATATCTTGTAAAGTTTCTCGTTGTAAAGCAACCCTACTTTTTACCGAAGTAAAACAGCCCTTACCTCTGAGAGGTAAAGTTGAAAACTCATCATTGAAAAGGATACCTGAAACCTCAATTACCAAGTCAGATAAGTTTTGAAGTAGTTTCGTAAACAAAATGAACTCGCAGGTAAACTAGACGGGCAATTAAAACATTGTTTAATAACAAAATAAGGAAGGAAGCTATGCAGCTCGATGAGCAATTTTATTAAAGGGTTCTCTACACTAGAGGTGAGATGCAGTCCATAATTTGCATTACGGCATCAATTGCAATTTTTTTGCTAGCATCTCTTCAAAATCAGTTTCACAAGGTTTTTTTTTTCATAATAAAACACAATATTTACCAGTTTCACTCGCGTTTTATTAAATAACGGCATTATTACAAACGTAACGAGCTTTTGTTTACTTGACAGTTAGCTTTTTCAAAGGTGACTGACAGTCAAACAAATAAACGCGAAACCCGTTAAACGTTGTGTTTTATTATACAAAAAATTGCGTAAACCTAAGACAAAATTAGTTTTTTTTTTACAAGAATAGTAGTATGATATTCCAGGTTCCACATTCTAACTTTCATCGCAAAAGTAGTTTAACGTAAACACATACAGATACTTGAAAGCGTTTACAATATAAGTAAAAAAAATTGGATTCAAATACTTGGCCCGTCATAGATTTTTGGCGTAAATATTGGCACGCGTAGGAAAAAGTTTGCCCATCTCTGCACTAGACCAAGAGCAACATCGCTGAATAGAAGCTGAGACTTGAATTCGCCTTAACTTTTTATAGTGAATCATGTAAAACTAAGTAGGTACTTAAATCATACAAGAATTAGTGTCATAAAATGTCAACATATTTTCGCACATCTTGTTGTTAAAAGTTAAAGCCAGAAAATATTATTATTTTCAATAACAAAATCTTGCGAAAATAACTCGAGTAAAAGTAATTTAATAGATGTCAGTTAATAAAGTTTCGCCATTTCTCGCCTAATTTACTTTTCCTAGAATGATTGACAGGAATAAATTGTCTCAAAAGTTTATGGTGCTCGAGAAGGTGGGAAAGGGCGCTGTAGACTAACTTCCTTCGGACTGCTTCATGACTGCAGGAGACTGACGCGGTGCTTATTAAGTCTTCTAATACGTAGGCCAGTGCAGCGGTTAAGGAAAACGAGTTGAATAAATAAATAAATAATTAAAAAATAAATTCTGTGAACAACACACAACGCCTTTCATGTCGTCGCGGGTGGTCAACTAACGCAGATCAGTACCCATATAATCTATCTAGTGGATGTCTGACAGCAGAGGAAAAGACAGGCACTATGTGTACAGTGCTGCTTTGACGTAACGTGTGGTTATTACCGGTTATTATCTCAAAGCAGCAATGAACTGCATAGTGCTTGTTAATATCCACAGTTGTATGTCAAATGTCAACAGAGAGATAATATGGGTACAACCCGTTCTCGAACACTATTTATATATGTTATAGCGTCCCCACCGTTCCCACCTTTCGGTATACCAGCAGGGGCCGCTATACCCGAGCGCACACCCCTAAGGGCGACGTCAGGGATCGAGTTTAAGACGGATCTAGTCCCCAATGCTAGACTGGTTCTCATAAAGGAGAGTAGCCTCGTGCCCAAGGACACTACCTGGTTGTCCAGACAGGTACCGGAGCAATAAGGCCGCTCACCACCCGCGCCTCAAAGAGGAGCTAACGACAACCTCGCTGGGGCCGGCAGAGAAGCCACCTCCCACATCTCCAGTGTGGTACCGGAGCTGTTGAGGCACGCTCACTTCCCAGCACACATCCGTGTGCCTACCAAAAGTGACCTACATCCTGGTAAGGACCGGACACATCTAGCCTAGTGTCCTACGCATTAAGGCATAGCGCAGCCGGGGATGCGGTCCCAACGGTCCGACTTTCGAAGGTCCGAAGGACACAGCTAAAGGCCACCCCATGGCCTCGCGCACTCGTCCACGACGTGCAAAGCGCTCGTCGCGTATGAGGGCAGCCCCCGGTGACAAGCATACCGGGGAGACGCAAACATTGCCACCCTCTGCGACTGCAACCACAACCCCCACGAGTCCGACCTCAATGTTGGACGGCGTCCCCTACTAAGCCACCGATAGATGCAGCCTTTCTGGGACGCCGGGCAAGTCCAACCCCGTGGTAACCTAGTCACAGGAGGGGACCCGTAGTTCCCCCCCCGACCCGACTGGCTCGGCTACTGCCAGCCGGGGGATAATATGGGTACTGGCAGTCCGTCTGCAGAAGCTATTGTCGTAAAATTTTGAATCCGTTTCGAGTCATTAGACGAAGGACACTGTATACGTACGTCGCGTCGCGTCGTACGCACGGTAAACGGTAAATTCAAGGGTTTGCATAATTTATACAGAGTTTATGACAGCGATGATAGTCTGTTTTGTGCGAAGCTACTAGCGGTTCTCGTACCATGACGTCATGGGAACCGCATGCAGTCAAAGCAAGACACCTTTTTACCAAAGCCCTTGGTTTTGATAGTTTATCGTCTCGATGAAACTGGCAGTTTACTTCCATACATTATTTTAGTTCATAATAGTTACCGCTAGGGACGCTGATGGAAAATGTATAAAGTAAACTGCCAGTTTCATCGAGATGATAAACTTTCGAAACTCATAATAAGGGCTCAGTAGACTCAAGTTTGAATCTCGTCTGCAATTTTTGAAGATGTAAGAAGATGATTGTGTGCAAAACAAAACGTGACCAGTAGACTTTTTAGGTTACGTAACCAAAAACGGGATCCTTTATAATCCTTCCTACTAAGACTCCACTGTCCGTCTGACTATCTGATAGCCTTTGAGTCACCAGGCTGTAGGTATTTCGATTGAAACATAAGCACAATACGACTGAAACATAAACAAAAGACGATCGAAACATAAACAAAAGACGATCGAATCATAAAAGAAAGGTGATCGAATCATAAACAAACGTTGATCGAAAAATAATAATTCGACAAAACGTTCAAAAGTAGGGGATATACATTCAAATATTAATATTTGCATTACGTCATGAAACTGCGTAAAGATGGGTCCTGTCTACAGCCTACCTCACTTTATTAAGACAGGCATAATTTACCCAGGTTTTTACGAGGAATATCAGTTCGAGCCTAAATCATTTCACAAGGCCAAGGGTCAACGCAACTACAAAAGAAAGATTAGATACTTACTGAAATTAATTAAATAACTTGAATAAGTTTGGTTAAGTTAAGTTAATAGATGAAATTAAACTCATTTTTCATCGCATCGTTTCGGCAAAACATCGGTTTTCATTTTTATTATATTAGGTAGCTCGTAGGTACGTATTTTTAACCCATACCTATTAGGTAAGTATTTTTCACCCCCCGATGTTTCGCGGACCTCTTGTTTCAGCTGCGTAAGTCCCGATATTCAATAATTAGCATTTTTTTCTTTTATAAGAACCTTCTTCTGACCATAACAAACAAAACAAAAAAAGAATCAGCAAAATCGGTCCAGCCGTTTACGCATGATGCCGTGACTAAGGAAAATATGAATTCACTAGCTGCGCCCCGCTGCCCTGCGCCTGCGTCACCCGCGTGAGTCCCGTTCCTGCGGGAATGTCGGAATAAAAAGTAGCCTATGTGTTAATCCAAGTCCCCAGCTACCTATATTCCAAGTTTCATCGCAATCGGTTCAGTAGTTTTTGTATGAAAGAGTAACAACCTCACATACATACATAGAAACAAATTTTCGCGTTTATAATATTAGTAATATTTTTATGTATAAGTAAGCGATAGTATAGTATAGTTAGATAATAATAGAGGTTTTTGATCGTTGACTCCTCATTTTGACACTTGACTGTTATTACAAAAATCTTTTATACACATCTATAGACTTCTAATTTTAAGACATTTCAAGCAATCATGTATTTGTAATAAGTACATCTTCTTTACCTAAAAGAAAACATCTTTTTTATAGAACGAATATCAAATTATACCGAAAAGAACGTAAAAAGCTCCGAGCACACTCTTCAAACATTCAAAAGCTTTATTAATGAGAGAGGAAGGAAGCTCAAACCGTGAGTAGTTTCATATGAACCAAACGTTCCCCCGCGAACAGACGACCGAGCATTTATAATGGGAGCTTCCTCTGATCAAGGGAAGCTTTGTTTGTTCACTTTAGAGAAGCTCTGTGAACGATCGTATTCTGTACGAAGGTAGGTACCGTATCAAGTTGATTTTCATTCAGATTTAAATGCTATTAAGACAGAAAGGGAATGTCTCAGTCGGATGATTATGTATCTTTAGGGTTCTGGAGTCAAAGGGTAATAACGTGGCGGCGGCTGTATCTGTAGAATAGAACCGTGATAGCTAGACAGTTGAAATATTCACAGATGGTGTATTTTTGTTGCCGCTATGGTTAATAACAAAAAACAGAATTTGAATAAGTATTTACTTGGGGTTTCCATGGGTACAACAAGTTCGATTATTTTGTGATAATGGCACGGACGATCGAAATATAAACAAAAGACGATCGAAACAGAATTAATAGACGATCATAATAAATTTCAGGTTCAATTCTGTGATAATGGCATCAAACTGAAACAGATGCAAAAAGACGATCGAAATAGAAAAAAAAAAGACGATCGAAACAGAATTAATAGACGATCATAATACATTTATGACGTCCTCTGTGGCGCATCGGGCGAACACTTGGCTGCAATGCAGAAGGTTTGATTGGGTGCAAATATTTATGCTTAAAAATAAATATTTGTATCTGGTCTGGGTGTATTTTTACGTATAATATGTATGTATTTACAAAAGAAAAAGAAATATTAGTAGGAGATCCGTTGTCTAGGCACCGTAACACAAGCTTAGCAGCTTACCATGGGGCTAGATAGCGCTGTGTGTTGGTAGAATTTATTTATTATTTATCAAAATTTGAATACCTAAATATTATATTTATGTGGGGTTCCCATGGGTACAACAAGTTTGATTATTTTGTGATTATAGCACGGAAACTGAAACAGATGCAAAAAGACGATCGAAATAGAAACAAAAGTCGATCGGAACAGAATTTACAGACGATCATAATAAATTTCAGGTTCAATTCTGTGATAATGGCACGGAAACTAAAACAGATGCAAAAGACGATCGAAATAGAAACAAAAGACGATCGCAACGGAATTAATAGACGATCACAATAAATTTCAGGTTAGTAGCGCACCGCTACGACATACCTTAGCCAATATCAACTATGCTACGAAGGTCTCGTCCGATTTCTAATTTTGCTTTCCAGCTATCTACATCCCAAACTTCGTCGCAATCGATTCAGTATTTTTAACATGAAGGAGTTACTAAATTTATAACATTTCGCATTACAACATCAGAATGGAAAATTAATTCCGGAGAGAATGTTAACGCGATATTCAACCGAAACGTAAATCGAAATGAAAATAAATCTAACTGTTGCCTTCAACAAACTTGGTAAAATAATAATAATTTAAATAATGATTTTGTAAAATCACCACGTCTATTGTTCTGTGGTAACAAGCGCGCTGTTAATGTTTGTTACATTTGAAATTTATTTTGTTATTGAACTTTGACCTCGATGTGTTTAATAACCGAACTTAGTCACGGCTAATAGATAAATATGCTTCTAGCCCTTTGATGATTTATATATTGCCATCTTTTCCAAAACTTCGAATATTCATTCCCGTATCGCCGACTTTTTCATTTTTTTAATATTTCTTCCTAAGATGCCGACTTTTCAACAATCTTTTATTACAACAGTCTTTTAAAATTATTTTCAATCAAAATCATTGTTCAATCTTGCTCTGAAGAACTTTATTAAATCATTTTAACAATCCGTGAAATCTCTTATTAAAAACCCCATGTACCTAATTTTGCCTCTCGGACTATAGCGGGAACGAGTGGGAGTGAAACTTTTTATTTCCCACTCGTCCCCAGTGGGAACGACAAGGTGGGGACGACCGGGAATAAATCGTCATATCACTTTTAATTCATGGCGCTAAAGTGCCTAGTATTGACGTATTAAGCAGTTCTTTCCTCTGGACATGGCTGAATAGGCTGGGAGAGTGGTATATTATAGGTGCTGGGCAAACCTATTCCACTTAACAACGCCCCGGGCTCTACAGCCATAAAATAGCATGCATTAAAAGTTGCTTGCGCTGTATAAATCATCTAAAATAAGATGAAAAGGCCAATTATTATTGTGCCCAGGACATTGTTACTTGGAGTAGACTTGCCCATCATCTATACTACCTTACCAGCCTAATCAGCTATGACCAGAGGAAAGAACTCATCAATACGTCTGGAGCTAACTAAGCCATGGGTTTCCTCACGATGTTTTCACCGTAAGAGTAAAATTTATAACGCGCAAGTGTTGTTTTTTTTTTTTGTTTGTCTTAGGTTTTCGCGATTTTGCATAATAAACAAAATATTTACCGGGTTTTATCCCGTTTTATTAAATAACGGCATTAATACAAAGTACCGAGCTTTCGCTAACTTTACAGTTAGCTTCTTCAAGGTTGACTGAAAAGTGGGTTGGTTCAAAGTTAGCGAAAGCTCGATACTTTGTAATAATGCAGTTATTAAATAAAAAGTGATTAAAAGCCGGTAAATATATGTGTTTTATTATGAGTTTTACTTCATAAAAGTACAAACTTTCGGTCACTGAGTCTACGAACGTACTTAAAATATTACATTTTTAATAATATTAATGCGACGTGTATAAGTTTAAAGTGCTAAGATATAGAGAGCTTCATCATAATAAGTTACGTTCTACATCTTAATTATTAAGTTAGAAAACGTGTGCAGAATGTACAGACAGTCTTTCAGGACTTTCCAAAGCACTTATGTAGGTGGTATGAAGTGAAACTTGCGTTTTAAACTATTTCCGTTTGAGGAAGACGCTTTGCATGTAGTGTTGGGTAATGGGGAAATCTCCTCAAAACTTATGAACGCCTGGTACCTCAGCTAATTTTTTTTTTAAATAGAGGAGCGTTTGAGCACTATCTCACCTGGAGTCCGTTTGGCGCTACGACTTAGGCCGTTGGGTGGCAACAAATCGCAGTTGACGAAACCCCATTTGGTGTATTTTAAGCATTGTTTCAATGCTTGATGTTTCAAGAGCTTAAATATCTCTTCTTCAGAGTAAATTAGTGAAATAGGAACTTACCTTCTTACTTATAAACGCTGGTTAACAACTGCATAACTATGTATCTTTTGTCTTTTACTGTGACATGAAGTTTCAAAGATGGCAGACAGAGACAAACGTCACATATAACTTGGTAATTTGTTAATCATCGTTTATAATTAGGAGGATTATTCTACAGTTTAAATAAACTGTAGAATAAAATACAAACGTACATTTTTGAGACGAGTTGACAACCACTGAGATATCGAAGGCGCACATTCATCATTTGCCTACTAAAAGGTAGAACACTTTTATATTTTGAAGTTATTGGGCGCAACCCCGTACGCCGAAATGCGTCATACAACTCGAATATATACAAGATGTAACAGGTAAGCCCTTTTAATCCGAAAGGGGGTTGTTCTAGACGTCTAGGCGAACACCTTTTGTTCTACGACTTTTGAAAATTCGAACTTTTTTTTTTGAAAATTTTGAGATTATGTTTCACTGGAAAAACAGCTGTTTTTGAAAATAAAGGTAATTGAAGGTTTGATTGTAGTAGACCGAACTAAATGAAAGAACAACATAAGGTCAATGACCTCGAACTCTAAGAAACAGCTGATTTTCAAGTAAACTTTACACCTAAATTTTTCGAAAAGTACTTCGAATTTTCAAAAGTCGTAGAACAAAAGTTGTTCGCCTAAACGTCTAGAACAACCCCCTTTCGGATTAAAAGGGCTTACCCGTTACATCTTGTATATTATGGAAGTAGCAATCTTTTGAAAAAATGTTCCACGCAAACGGTGGTTCCGGGGCCTAGAACGATGATTCGACCGCCAGTCTGTCACTAAAGACCGTCCGCCATTGGTCGATCCAAAGGTCGATCTTACGTAATACTGTACGGAACATATCAGTGTGTGCAATGTGCATCTGCTACTGTGTGACCGTGGAACATGATTTTTTCGAATTGAATAGTGAAATTAGATCTTCATTCTATTTATTCCTTGTAGGCGGTATAACGACCGAGCTAACGACGAATAAAAACGAGCCATAAGAAACGTATCGTGCCATTCCTGGAAATAAAACATTAAGCACAAATCGTTATAAAGCGATTTTTGTCACGAAACATAAAGCGATTTATCGTTTCGAGTCATTGACTTCGAAGGTGGAACAGTAGGTAGGTAAGGGAATAAATAGGAAATTTAAGTAGGCTGTAGGGTGTCATCAGAGTGTTGACTAGAAATCGGCTGATACAGTCACTTTAAGGTGCTCCCTTACCTCGAGCATTCATCTATATTAATGAAAGAGAAAATCACTCACTCACTCATTCACCTGTATATCACGAAATCTCAGAAACTACAAGTAGTAGAAGTCTGAAATTTTGCATACGGGTTCCTTTGAGGACGTAGGTGCTGGATAACAACGAATTTTTCGAAATTCACCCCCTAAGGGTATAAAATGGGGGTCGAAGTGTTGTATGAAACTTTTTTGTTTTTAAAGTTAGACACATGAAAGTTGGGTACATTACGGCCTCTATGGGGCGTCGGGCGAAGGTCCGACTGCAATGCAGAAGGTTACAGGCTCGATTCCCGCCGGGCGCAAATATTTAAGCTTAAAAAAATATTTGTGTCTGGGCTGGGTGTTTTCTATGTATCATATGTATGTATTTACAAAAAAAAAGTAACCATCTTACTAATATTATAAACGCGAAAGTTTGTATGCATGTATGTATGTATGTATGTGAGGTTGTTACTCTTTCACGCAAAAACTACTGAACCGATTGCGATGAAACTTGGAATATAGGTAGCTGGGGACCTGGATTAACTACATAGGCTACTTTTTATCCCGAAATTCCCGCAGGGACGGGTTTTACGCGGGTGAGACCGCGGGGCGCAGCTAGTTTGTCATACATCCGAAGTCTAGTACCCATCAAGATATAACACATTGTATCATCATTACATAGGGTCCGCTGTATGTATAATTCTGGAATCTATAAAATTACATTACAGGCTAATGCGTCGGTGTGGATATGTACCTACCTTCAGGATTTAATTATTTTTATCGCATTCAATTAAATTTGGATTAGCTTAAGTTGCAGTTGCAGGACCTAGGAAAACACATCTTTCATTATGATTAACTCACAAAATATTTACAAAAGAATACGAAATTTCAGCTCTATTGGGAGGGTACCGCTGTGGCGCAAGTCCTTCCGGCGCAGAATTTAAGAATGCATTTTTGTTTTAAACAACTATATTTTAATAATACCATAATAACTCTACATTGCACTTTGATTAGCTATTGTACTACGGTCTCTGTATGAAATAGCTTGTGGTTTGAAACCTCACATCATCGATCAGGAATTTGATTATCATCAATTTAAACAGTGATTCAATAACCACTAGACTTACGTAAAATAAAAAGAAAAGTTCGCACTTCATGGATCATGAAGTATAAAATTTATCGGTAGTAGGTATCCTACTAGCCTATCCTACTCAATATTATAAGCTAAAAGTTTGTGAGTTTATGTTTGTTATTTAATCACGTAAAAACCGCTGAACCGATTACCATGAAACTCGGTATGTAGATAGCTGGAGATCTGGAATAACACATAGGCTACTTTAAATCCCTATAGTCCCGCGGGATCGGGACTTACGCGGGTGAAACCGCAGGGCGCAGCTAGTAATTATATATTTAACAAAATAATTACGATGATTTTAAAAAGATCATAATATGATCGTGCCTAGATACATATTTTTGGGTCATAATGGCGTATTATTATTTACTATGAGAATAACGCACTTTAGAGATGTCCATTATTTAAAATTATTAAATATTATTTAAAAAAAGAATTAAGATGTTGTAGGATAAATCTGATATACCTACTTATTCATGAGGAAATTCCGAATTTATTCAAAAATCATATTTAAGTACAATAACTCTGACTAAGTGTGACTAAGGAAAGTGGGCTAAATCTGGCTTAGGATTAAGTCCACTTTCAGAATCTTACAGAATTGAGTTACACCTTACAAAGTTTATGTGGTTTCCAAAGTTTAATTCACTTAGTAGACAGACCATACAAGGGAGACGTAAATTTCAATATCACGAGCTTATAGTAATTTTAGTTATAAACTGAATATTTGAAGAATTATATTAAATTTTCCATTGCAGTGACAGTCAAATCAGTAGTGACGGCTAGGGCTGTTCGAAATCATATTAGCTCACGTGCTCATGTGTAATTGTTAGCTACTACTATTGGTTTTCGATTTCATTTTTCTCTTCGTGGGGTAGGTAATATTAACAGTTCGTCTATCTAGACCAGGGGTTCCCAAGCTTATTGGAGACACGCCCCCTTTCGACCATAACAAGAATTCCGCGCCCCCCATCCGCCAGTCTATATTTTCAAATCAGAATAAAAATGTCTTAAATTAAAATGAGTAATTTTATTGCTTATTGTCATACAAAAGATATTTGGTAAATACGTAGGATTAGTACTTACCAAATATCTTTTGTATAGATTTGACGAGGTTTACAAGTCTCGGCTTATCCATGGAAAAACTAGCTTGGCTGGAATAATATCACAGCCATTACTCCCGTACAATAGGTCCACACTGAAGGACCTAAGTCAGGAAAATGTGACTGTCCCAAGATGACTGAAGACTTGGCTGAACCATAGAAATTGCATTCAGTGGCTCGATTCTCGTAATGAAATGTTCTTTAACTGCATTACGAGAATTGAGCCACAGATTTTATACTCAACTGAACAACATAGGTGACCGCACCCCTCTGAAAAGGTCCCTGCGCCTCCCCTGGGAGGCGCGCCCCCCACTTTGGGAAACGCTGATCTAGACGATAGACGTCTATACATCTATATACTATTTCATCGTGCGATCTCCAGTCTCGTGAACAAACCAGTTGCAATTACTGAAAATCTCAAGCTCCGTGAAAACAAATTTCAACATGGTAATTACCATGTTGAAATTTGTTTTCACGGAGCACGTAAGGTGCCGCGGATTATTCGGTATTAATACCGAATAATCCGCGGCGCCTTACCATGATGTCTTATAAGTCGTCGCAAAGTCGCCGCGTTGTTGTGCAACTAAAAAAAATCAAGAACACAATAAATAATTAAAAAAAACAACTAAAAATTAATAAATTATCTGTGGTTTTTAAAAGTAGTCGGTATTTTTTATTTGAAATTTGCTTTATTTTTTGAGCGACAAAAGGACGACGTAGCGCGTATTATTATAGTAATTGACTGGTAATAAATAATTTCTTACATTTCACCGGATCCGAAAAATTTGTACCATATGGTTAAAACGTCGACCTAAGAGTAGGTGCACACGTTTAAGACCCGTTTATGAAACATACGTTTAATTCACCGTGTTAACGGGTTTTGTATGGCGTAGTGGTTAGCGCACTCGCTCGGCTCGCGAAAGGCACAAACAAGCGATCCTGTTTAAGGACGCGACTCATGTGAAATCTCTTCCGATTGAATAGTTTTCTTCATTACCGGTATCAAATAGATCTTTAAACAATGTATTATTGTACATGATACAAGAAGTGTCCCCTTTATTTCAAAAACAATAAAAAATAACTTTAAATACCACTATTATACTGGCAAAGTTACCCCTGTTTTACAAATTTAAATCAATTTTTCTTCTAAATCCTTAACCGCTATATTTTTTATAGGCATCATAATATTAGAAAATACAATACCTAGAACCTCTTCATCGCATTTTATAAAAATATTATTTTTTAATCTTCGTTAATGATTGATTTTACAAGAAATTGTAGACTTTTTCATGCAATTCCATCCCGCTCATTTATGTGCAATCGGACAAGGACCGATAATTATCATCTATCGCCGCCTTAATGCGTTTCTGCTTGTAAAATATTTCTAGTAAAATGTTTGAGCCTTTTAACATTAGAAATACAAAAATGCTAGCAAACAAATAGTAGGAACTAAACGCGACAACACGGTTGCCTATATTGATATTCAGCATTCAATCGTAGCCCAATATTGATTGCAGATACAATTCAATATTGTGTCGCTTCACTACTTGCTTTGCATGTGCTTTGCTCAAAAGAATTAGGCACGTTAATACGTTTATTTTACTCACAAAGTGCCAACTATTCCTTTAGGCGCGGAACGGTAATAAAACAAACAACGAAATGGTTTAAAGAGTATATTTCATAAAATTATTTTATCAATTAGATAAATTGTATCGCTGTACCTTTAAAAAAATTAAATTACTTGCATGCCACTGGTTCGTAAACTGTTTTAAAGTTTGAAATACCTTAATTTTTACATGTGATATTTTTAAATCCCTTGGATCCCTCAGCAGAGGAGTAGTCGAGTTTTTTGTTTATTTGCGAGCCTTGATTCCAGACTAACGAAGTCCCCTGTATCGGTGTAGGAACACACATTTTAATTTCAGAAACAATGTGAGTTTTGAATTGAAAATAACCGCAAAATAAAAGAATTTCGCTTAGTTCATTGATGTAGGGTTTGCACATTTGGGTAAAAACTTTCCATTTGATACCTGAAAGTTTATTTGTGAATATGTTTGTTTCATTTTCACATAAATACCATTAAACCATGAAATGGGAAAGTACCTACCTACCTACTCTAAATAATATATTTTACTCACCTACTGCTCTACAAAGTTACTTTATTTGACCAAAAAGGTCAACGTAAAGCGAGTCTTTATTCTCTAGGTGCATAAAGTGCTCATTATACACCTAGGGCATAAATTTAGAACTAAGGTTCTGGTAGCATACGGCTATTTCGAACTGGCCACCTAGACAAAACACTTAATAAAATTAAAATCTGGGCTATTTTCTTCTATTTCATTTCGACGGAAGGGTAAGGCAAAAAGTTTTAGTTAATATAAAGCCCCAACTTTTTTTTCATCAGCAAAGGCCGAGGTGTGGTTTCGTCATTTTGATGTAACATTGTTAAATTTAATTAATATAGAGCTGTAAATATATTTCATATACGTTGCATTAATCTATTGTTTTGTTGTAAGTTAAATACTTATTTTTGTAGTCCTTTTTTGTCTCGCAGAAGATGTGTAAAGTAGAGTATTCACCTCGGTAATAAAGCCTGTCTTTATCTTGGGCGCTTGAATCCCGCGCTTCACTCAGAACTCTAGGTACATAACTCCTTCGCTTCGCTCAGGAGTTAAATTTTTAACACCATCGCTGCGCTCGGGAGTTAACTCTCTAGAGTCCTTCGTACGCTTTGGATTCAATATGACGCCCGCTATATAAGACAGGGCTTTAGTACCTCGGTGCATAAACTACTATTTTAATATCCTTCCACAGACAAAAAATAACACTATTTCACTTAGAGACAGTTAAAACTTTATTCAAAGAATTTTGAAAGTATACAAAATATAACAACAGTTAACATCTCTACCAATATAAACTGAATGATTGATTGATTCATTCTTTTATATTCGGATGTATTTTATTAGTTTTATATTATGTTTTTATTGATTTTTATTGACGGATGTATTTTATTAGTTTAAGTATGTTATGTTCATTTATTTAGAACACTAAATACTTACACAAGAAATAAACACTGCAAAGATAATTAACAATATAAATAATCTAAGGTGAATGACCATTGAGTCCAAAAGTGCCCATCACACTGGCGGCATTACCTCGTTGACTGAATTAATAAAATAATAAACTTATAAAGATCTGAAATGAAACTTCATACCTACCTACATGATGAATCAATAAAACAGAAAACTATAAAAATTGCAACTTATAATAGGTCTGAAACCAACTTCATTCCTACATGACCCAGACCAATACTCCTAATAAGTTGGTAACACTATACCTTTCTTCCCAATAAATAATAAATAAAACCCCCCAGCTAAATGAAACTGGTAACCCTACAACAAACAGATGGCATGCAGGACAAAGGTATCCGTGACTGCGCAGGGACAATGGGGGCCTGTACAGATAATGTTTTTCATAACGTTACTGGCTTAATGGAGGCTCTGTATAAGGTGGTGTTTCCATTCATTGATATTTCTCTATAGCAAGCAATGTATTTTTAGAAATGACTAGGTATTGCATAAATCAAAATGCATCAGCGCTTACTTTATAAAACTTCTAAATCAAAATAAAATGGCAAACAGCAAACCGTAACATTTCTGTAAAGAATTCAAAAAATAAGAATGCCTTCTTATCTTCTTAATACAAGCTTGTCGCTTGAGCCCATGTGGCCCAGATGGAGAAATTAAGAGTTAAAGTCTCGCATTGAATTTTGAAACAAAAACGCATTATCTATAAATACTAATAAGTACCTAAATAAAGCAATTATTTTAAAGTCGTTGCCTATCGAAGCCACTTGGAAACCTCTGCATCGACTCTTTATTTATTTATATATTGATTTATGTAATAAAACACAATATTTACCGGGTTTAACTCGCGTTTTATTTATTAACGGCATTTTTTCAATGCTATATTAGCGAAAGCAACGTTTCGCTAAATCTTACTAAAATTATAAACGCGAAAGTATGTATGTATGTAAGTATGTATGTGAGTTTGTTACTCTTTCACGCAAAAACTACTGAACCGATTGCGATGAAACTTGGATTATAGGTAGCTGGATACCGGGAATAACACATAGGCTACTTTTTATCCCGATATTCCCGCGGGAATGGGACTTACGCGGGTGAAACCGCGGGGCGCAGCTAGTACTTGATAAATCTGACTGTAAAGTTAGGACATTGAAAGAACGCCGTTAATAAATAAAACGCGAGTTAAACCTGGTAAATATTGTGTTAAGCGATAAGGCCGCCTATTTGTTCAACATTTATTTAGTTTTAAATTTTATTTTTAAATGTGTTTTGTAATATTTTTGTTATTGATTAAATAAAGTATTATCTATCTATCTTTCTAAATATTGTGTTTTATTACAATGCAAATTCGCGAAAACATTATAAAAACTATCTTTATTTATATATCCTACTATTCCTACTAATATTATAAATCCGAAAATCTGTTTGTTTGTTTGTTTGTTTGTTTGTTTGTTTGTTCCCTCTTCACGGTCAAACGGTTCGAACGATTTGGATGAAAATTTGCATAGGGATAGTTTAAATGATGGAGAGTAACATAGGATACTTTTGATCCCGAAAATCCCGCGGGATCGGGACTTACGCGGGTGATAATATTTATTAGATGAAAATTTGCATAGGGATAGTTTAAATGATGGAGAGTAACATAGGATACTTTTGATCCCGAAAATCCCGCGGGATCGGGACTTACGCGGGTGATAATATTTATTAGATGAAAATTTGCATAGGGATAGTTTAAATGATGGAGAGTAACATAGGATACTTTTGATCCCGAAAATCCCGCGGGATCGGGACTTACGCAGGTGATAACTATTTCTTAGATGAAAATTTGCATAGGGATAGTTTAAGTGATAGAGAGTAACATAGGATACTTTTGATCCCGAAAATCCCACGGGATCGGGACTTACGCGGGTGATAATATTAATGGATGAAAATTTGCATAGGGATAGTTTAAATGATGGAGAGTAACATAGGATACTTTTGATCCCGAAAATCCCGCGGGATCGGGACTTACGCGGGTGATAATATTTATTGGATGAAAATTTGCATAGGGA
The DNA here is from genome assembly GCA_949358125.1 of Idaea dimidiata. Classification (NCBI taxonomy): domain Eukaryota; kingdom Metazoa; phylum Arthropoda; class Insecta; order Lepidoptera; family Geometridae; genus Idaea; species Idaea dimidiata. The sequence continues at coordinate 14,632,521 of OX442337.1, forward strand.
TAGTTTAAATGATGGAGAGTAATATAGGATACTTTTGATCCCGAAAGTCCCGCAGGATCGGGACTTACGCGGGTGATAACCATTCAATGAATGAAAATCGACACAGTGGTAGGATAAGTGATGTAGAGTGGCATCATCATCATCGTCATCCATCGTCATCGTCATCCTTCGTCATCGTCATCGTCACTTACTGACGAAATACAAACTTTAACTTACTTCACCTACCTACCGCAGTGCAAAAATCCACACTTAAACGGTCGCCCATTGAAGTACTGTTGAAGCCAGGCGCTACGATTTGTTAACAAAGGTAACGTCGAGGTAAGAAAATAAATAATAATACACGATTAAGACCCGGTAAAATGTAAATAAGCTACGATTATTATCAAATATAGCTTTCAGTGTAGCTTCAGGCTGCATATTTTCAGTGAGTTGCGATTTGTGTAGTGACTCGGCGTTTATTACAATAGAAACTCTACGTCCGCGTCGCATCGGATAAGGGGTTTAATGTTAGTTGTGATTTCCAAAGGCAAATGAACGAGTTTTGTGGAAAATAGAAAGTTGTCATTTGCTAAGTACACGGTGTGTTTCGTTCGAGGCCGGTCATATAATCCGAAAGGAAGTTAGAAATATTTTTAGCAAGGATATATATTTCCAAAAAATCCCCATGACAGGATGCGTCCTTTCGCTAACCAGGCGACTGCTCTAACCATTGAGCTACACAGGAATCACACAGTTGTTCTTGAATTATATAACTTTTCAATAGATTTGTATAGAATAACTATAATTCCTTCTATGGTTTTCGCGATTTTGCTAATAAAACTAAGTTACTAACTAACTAGTTAGGTACTAAGTTTATTTATCTATTACTACTAACACTATGGATGTAAATGTCTGAGAATAAATGATTTCAATTTCAATACAAAACACTTTATTTGTTTAATCGCGTTTTATTCATGGTTTTAAACGAACCGAGCTTTCGCCAACTTTACAGTTGGCTTTTTCATGGTTGACTTTTTCAAGGGCCAACCTTGAACAAGTCAACTGTAAAGTTGGCGAAAGCTCGGTTTAAAGGGTTTTTTAGAATAAGTATTTGTAGTTTTTTTTTTAATTTATACTCGTACTACTAATCTAAAATTCTAAAGTTGTCCAAACTAAATAAAAGACTAACCTAATGTCAGTCTTAATAATATTATAAACGAAAAAGTTTGTTTGTATGTAATATGTATATGACTTTTTTTTATAATTGATATGTAAGCGTTTGACCACTATCTCACCTGATGGAAAGCGACGATGTGGTCTAAGATGTTGCACGCTTACCTAGAACTTGTTACACTATGTTACTCATTGATTTTGTTATTCTTTCACGCAAAAACTACCAAACCGATTACGATAAAACCTCCCCAGCTACCTTGGAATATAATTAAAAAACGTACAATAAACAATATAATAGGTATACTTATTTGATTCATCTTTTTTGGATTTTTATCACATTAAATTCGTGGAAATCCCGTAATAACTTTCCACATAACATTTCCTATTAATGTTGTTTGTTTATCCTGGAGTTCTCATTTATTCTATTTTTGCTTTATCTATGTCGATTCAGTGAACTGCTACAAATATGACATCACCATACGACACGAGTTTCTTTGTATTTGTAAGAATGTTATGATTTTAGATATTGTGAACTATTAGGGAATGGAATCTGCATGTTAGGAATTGCAAACTTAGCTGTTGTATACTTCGGGGTTACGTCATTAGTGTTTTTGAAACATTTAAATATTGTAATTTTAGGGTTTTGACCATTGGGGTTTTTGGGATTTTAATTTTAGTTGCAGGTACACACAGCGCAATCTAAGCAATAGGTTAATATTTTGGTACTATACAACGGATAGGTATAAGTACCTACTAAGTACTTATTTTTTGTAAATTCACGTAATATTATGGGGTTACCTTGACGATATTGATGCTGTTTCCTAGGCTATCAACTTCTAACTAAAGCGTAGTTAAAAGACAATATATACCGGATTTTACTTGCGTTTTTTGCGTCATTATATTTAGACAACGAAGCTTTCGCCAACTTTACAGTTGGCTTTATCAAGGTTGACGCGAATAAAACGCGAGTAAAACCCGGTATATACAAGGTGTAACGGGTAAGTCCTTTTAATCCAAAAGAGGGTTGTTCTAGACGTCTAGGCGAACAACTTTTGTTCTACGACTTTTGTAAATTCGAAGTACTTTTCGAAAATTTTGGTGTAAAGTTGACTTGAAAATCAGCTGTTTCTGAGAGTTCGAAGTCATTGACCTTATGTTGTCCTTTTATTTAGTTTGATAGTTTACAATCAAAACTTCAATTATCTTTATTTTCAAAAGCAGCAGCTTTTATCAGTGCAACATAATCTCAAAATTTTCAAAAAAAGTTTGAATTTTCAAAAGTCGTAGAACAAAAGTTGTTCGCCTAAACGTCTAGAACAACTCCAAGGATTTACCCGTTACAAATTGTATTGTGTTTTATAATGCAAAATCGCGAAAACTTCATTTTTGTTAAAAATAATTAAACGTAGGTACCTATGTCATTATGCCATCAAAATATAATGATATCGAAACCTTGAAAAGAATTAAAAGGAACAAATTCAAATTCAAATCAAAACCATCAATTAACAAAACACAAAAGAACTAAAACAACAACACCAATTTTATACGTTTTGCAATCGAATTGAAACGATTAAAATCCGATGCAACACAAATATGAAATGATTCATCAAAACAAAACGAACGTTCAAATAAAATAAAAGTTTCAATTTGAATGAATATTGCGTTTTGTATTGTTAACTTTCGAGTTGATTTTTCAGCGGACGTACTGGCTGTGGTTGGTAGCAATTCATTTGCGGCATAAATAAAATTGTATTTAGCGCTATTTACTATAAAAAAACATCAAAGAAACAGAAATAAACATCTGTGCAAATTTCAACCATTTAGTCATCATGATTCATGAGATAGATACAGCCTGAGGCTTGACAGACGGACATCGGAGTCTAAGTAATAAGGTCCCGTTGTCCCCTTTAGGTACGGAACCCTAAATCGAGTCTTCGGGAACCTAGGTAAATTCGGGTAAACCTAGGTAAAAAATTCTACAAAAGAGTGCAGTCGACGAAAAATATTAAATACTAGCTGCGCCCCACGGTTTCTCCCGCGTACGCCCCGTTCCCGCGGGAATATCTGAATAAAAAGTAGCATATGTGTTATTCCCGGTATGTTTCCCCCAAGTTCCATCGCAATCGGTTTAGCAGTTTTTGCGTGAAAGAGTAACAAACTCACATACATACTTACATACAAACTTTCGCGTTTAAAATATTAGTAAGATTATTAGTCATTTTAAAAACAAGGTTGTTAAAAATGGTAATTCGTAGAAGTGGTCGTTTGTCACTGTATTTAGTCATTAAGCCACGGAAACGGTAACGCTATCATAATTTTTTGTTATGTTGTGCAGTGTAGAATCATAATAAAGATTATTTCTATTCTATTCTAGATAATCCACAACACAGTGCAAAGAGCTTTCATAGTCCCATTCAAACTGAACCACAGAATCATTGATAGTTACTACATCTAAACAATGGAACTAAACAGCCGTAGTTCGGACGCGGCTTTGTTCAAAGTAAACACTGAATTTAAGGCTGTTATACACCTGCCACTTGCCAGCTACTGGCACACTTGCGTGAAATGCTACCTCTGCAGATGTCAAAGTTTGTCACGTGTATACGCTAACTGACATGCGTATTGCGTATATGTCCGGCTATATAATGAGACACCGCACTTCGAACAACATAATTAAGCCATTTGCAGTAAAGATTGAGTAATACGTTTCCGAGCTCAGTAAGCAACCAGCTGTTACTCGTGCCCTACGTCTCTATCATCATCATCATCAGCCTGTTGCAGTCCACTGCTGGACATATGCCTCTCCAATTGCACGCCACCTAGATCTATTTTCGGCTTCTCGCATCCAGTTTGTGCCAGCCGTCTTGCGCAAATCGTCGCTCCAACGTGCCTGAGGACGTCCTTCACTACGTTTGCCGAGACGCGGTCTCAACTCTAGAACTCTTTTACCCCAACGGTTGTCGGTTCTCTCTATGCTCTACGTCTCTATGCTAGGTACTATTTGGCAAAGAAATTATATGAAAATGGCTTAATTTTGTTCGGAGCGCGGTGTCTGGAAAATATTTAGCTTGAGGCTTATAACTGGTACGTTAATTAGTAAATACTGCACACACCTCGACGCCACAGAAAACCACAGCGAAAAACCGTGTCCAATGGGATGATTTATTTAGACCGTCACGGGCCGTGAAGTGGCCAAGCTTCGTTGTCCATTGCTCGGCGAGAAGTCGATCAGTCTGTTGCAACCGAGTGGTGGCCGAGCATTAGGCAACGAAGCTCGGACACGGTACGGCCCGGTAACGGTCTAATATAAATCAACCCGAAAGCGAACGAGGATGGCCGACCAAGTCTGAGGAGATAAGGATAAGGATATTGAGGAGATGTGATGCTAAATTTTCCTTTTTGTGAAACCTAGTTCAAATGCGTACAAATTGTTTAATATCGGGGGCATATTAATCAATTTAGTTTTGTGAAGATGTACAAGTGGAATGAAAGTAAAAATCAGTCCAAAACATGGACTTAGTGTTGTCTCCAAAGCTCCGTGAAAAATTTTTGCAAATAAATGGCCGCCGTGTTTACAAATGATTCCCTAGACTTGACTTTAACTATGACGACTTGACTGTTTCGATGCAAATAACTTGCATAATATATTAATAATACTTGACACTGGCTAATTTCCTAATGGCCATAATCGGTTCACATCCGATAAGAAAAAAAAAGTATGTACCGGTTGAGGAATACAGTATACATTGTTATGTTATTCCAATCACAAACCGTATGTAATATAGATTTCTACATCAAAACGAACAACTTTTATTCTTCGATTTTAATTTCGAAATAACAATCAAAAAATTTGGGATGCTGTTTCATTGAAAAACAGCTAGTAATAGTCCGTGAGCCAGATAGTATTTTTTGTCAGTCATTTCCTCTCAAGCGATAACTCGTGAAATACTTGAGAGAGTCGCATTATATAGCATGGTGAACGTCAGCTGCCGCTCCAAGGGTGGGTAGGGGGGCGGCAGCCTTTCAATCATGTAAAAAAAAAAATTTTTTCAGTCTTTTCCTCCCGACTGAAAATTTGTTAGATGATAGATAACGTAATTATTTAAAGATAAAAAAAGTCAGCTGGCCATACCGTGGTGGATTATACGACAGCTGGGCACGCGAACATGCAAATAAAATTTTTTTGTTCAGTAATATCCTCTCACTTGAAAATGCGTCAGATGATACTTTACATGTTATTTTGAGTAAATAAAAACGTCAGCTGGCTGTATGTTGGTGGAAAGTTCGTCAGCTGATGCAGTGAAAGGTGGAGCTCAGAAGCCAGGTGTGAGCGCCGATCGCTTATTTACATTCGTCAGCTGGCGGATTTTCCACCAACTTAGAGCCAGCTGATGTTTTTGTTTATTCAAAATAGCACGTAAACTATCACCTGATACATTTTCAAGTGAGAGGAAATTACGTAACTACAATTATTTTACTTTCGACAATTTATATTTCAATTAAATTAATATTTTTCATAATTCCTACTAATATCCTACTTCCTATCCTACTAATCCTACTAATATTATAAATCCGAAAGTCTGTTTGTTTGTTTGTTCCCTCTTCACGGTCTAACGGCTTGAACGAATTGGATGAAAATTTGCATAGGGATAGTTTAAATGATGGAGAGTAACATATGATACTTTTGATCCCGAAAATCCCGAGGGATCGGGACTTACGTGGGTGTTAACTATTTATTGAATGAAAATTTGCATAGGGATAGTTTAAATTATAGAGAGTAACATATGATACTTTTGATCCCGAAAATCCCGCGGGATCGAGACTTACGCGGGTGATAATATTTATTGGATGAAAATTTGCATATTGATAGTTTAAATGATGGAGAGTAACATAGGATACTTTTGATCCCGAAAATCCCGCGAGATTGGGACTTACGCGGGTGTTAACTATTTACTGGATGAAAATTTGCATAGGGATAGTTTAAATGATAGAGAGTAACATAGGATACTTTTGATCCCGAAAATCCCGCGGGATCGGGACTTACGCGGGTGATAACTATTCAATGAATGAAAATCGAAACAGGGGTAGGGTAAGTGATAAAGAGTGGCATCATCATCATCATCATTGTCATCCATAGTCATTGATCGTCATCCATCGTCATCGTCATCGTCACTTACTGATGAAATACAAACTTTACCTTACTTCACCTACCTACCGCAGTGCAATAATCCACACTTAAACGGTCGCCCATTGAAGTACTGTTGAAACCAGGCGCTACCGCGCCTGGCATCATCAGTACTTCCCTGGTCGTGTTCGAACAACGCGGGACTTGCGCGGGTGAAACCACGGGGCGCATTTTAAAATATATTAAAACTTGAAAATATTTCCATAAAATAAATATTCTGAAGTAATTTTAGCATTTAAAGAATATACGTAACATGTGTAGGTGGGTATTTGTAGATGGGTAGTATTATATTATCTATCTATAAATATAAAACTCTTTGTCCTGAGTGACTGAGGGATCAACGCACAGACTAAACCACTGGTAGTAGAGAGCTGAAATTTGGAGGGTGTGTCCGTTATGTGATAAAGGCGTCAGATAAGAAAGGATATTCCGAAAATCCAACCCTAAGGGGGGAAAAGGGGGTGAAAACGTTTGTATGCAACTTCCAAGCCGCTTGACCCACAAACTTGAAATTTAACACACAGAATACTATGGGGTCGTAGATGAAGCACAAAAAAGGTTTTAAATTCAGTCCCTAAGGGGAAAATTAAATTGGGGATGAAAGTTTATATGGGAATTGGTTTACCGCTTCACCTACAATCTTAAAATTTAATACGAATATTGCTGTAGGGACGTAGTTAAACACTAAAAAGTTTTTTTTTTAATTTATCCCCTAAGGGTGTTAAATTGGGGAAGAAAATCTCTATAAAAAATTGGCTCACCGCTTGACCTACAAACTTGAAATTTAACACAGAGATTGCTAAGGAGTCGGAAGTAAAGCAGGTTTTTTTTAAAGTCATCCCCTAAGGGTGTTAAATTGGGGATGAAAGTATCTATGGCATATTTTTTTTTTCCGAATTTGTTTTCAAGTATTTATCCGTTTTCCGTGTCGGTTTCGGTTCCGATTGCGATTCCGGCTCGCAGTTTCCGGTTCAGGGGAATCTAACCGCCCCCCGAAAGGGGGACTTAATCAATCAAACACAAATTCAGGGGACAAATTTTGGTGTAAACTTTTTATTCAATAGAATTGGTACATATACCTACGTACAGTTTTGTACGTACAGTACAGTAGGCGGCGCGGGAAAATCCTAATTATATCCTACCCTGAATCTATCCTGATTCTATACCGATCCTATGCTGATACAGAAGGTAGCGATAAAGAATGGTGACGGAACCTATGCTGATCCTATACCGATCCTATGTTTAACTTAGGCTGATCCTATGCCAATCGTATGTCAAACCTAGGCTGATCCTATGCTAATCCTATGCTGATCCTATTTTTAACCTAGGCTGATCCTATGATGATCCTATGCCGATCATATCCTGATCCGATGCTGATTTTGCATCTCATTTTTAACCTTTTTATTATCTTAATCAATAGACATAATTACACACACATACACACATACATTACATATACAAAACGGTTATATTTCCTAAATGCGGGCGAAGCCGCGGGCAGAAGCTAAACTTAAAGGTGACTGACTGACTGACATAGTGATCTATCAACGCACAGCCCAAACCACTGAACGGATCGGGTTGAAATTTGGCATGCAGGTAGATGTTATGACGCAGGCATCCGCTAAGAAAGGATTTTGATAAATTCTACCGCCAAGGGGATAAAATAGGGGATGAAAGAAAATACTTCTTAACGCGAGCGAAGCCGCGGGCAAAAGCTAGTAAGTATCTAATATAGCTGCTCAAAATAAACGTTTCTTGTACATTCTCAAACAGAATGTAATATGCCCCACCTTTCAAATTTTCCACTGGTAGAAAGACGATGAAGAAATAGCCACAATGGACAGCTCTGATGACAGTGATAGTGAATCAGAAAAAGATGAGAGTGGCACGAGTCAAAGTGAAAGCGAAGCAGATGAATGATTATTTTTGAAACGAAACTTATAGATTTATAATAAATAAATATCATTCTATACACTACAGTTTCATTGAAAATAAATAACTGCATTTATATATTATTAAATTTCATTTTTTTATTTATATATTTATCAATTTTTACGTTTTTGATTCCTATTCAAAATAGATATGAGAGTATTGATTCGATTAGTACATATAAGAGCGCGTGCACAGAGCCTAAAGTAAAATAATTGTAGTTACGTAATTTCCTCTCACTTGAAAATGTGTCAGGTGATAGTTTACGTGCTATTTTGAATAAACAAAAACATCAGCTGGCTCTAAGTTGGTGGAAAACCTCACTGTTGTAATAATAGCAAGGCTAGATAATTGGTATTTATTTTATTATGATTAGAAATGGTACAAACGAATGTTAGCACTATGAGAATATTACGATGACCGGGAAGACATAGAGTGACGCCTGTCGTATGTCACTCTTGCTCCAAAGCGTCCATATTTACAACATCCTCTCCTGGACGCAGACGCTTCAAACGTAAACCCATCGATGTGATGAACTCTTCAAACTTCGGTCGATGTAGCCCCTTTGTTAAAGCATCAGCAACCATGTCTTGAGTACGTCTATATTTAACAGTAACTTGATTGGTAGCAATCTTTTCACGTACAAAGTGGTAACGCACATCAATATGTTTACTGCGTGGGTGATACATGGTGTTACCTGAAAGACTAATCGCACTCTGATTATCGCAATAAAGTAAAATAGGCATACTCCTTTTGGGCAGAAACTCTTCTTGAAGTTGTTTCAACCAGAGCGCTTCTTGTACTGCAGAAGTTAACGACATATATTCGGCCTCTGTGGAGGATAAAGCTATGGTCTGCTGTTTCTTTGAATTCCAGCTTATTGCTGCCCCCTGAAATAAAAATATGTAACCTGTGCAGGATCTACGGTCTTCTACATCATTTGCCCAGTCAGCATCACAATAGCCATAAATATTTTCAGCTATATTCTTCTTGAATGTAAGATTCATGTTAATTGTTCCTTTTAGGTACCTTAAAACCCGTTTAACAGCAGTCCAGTGTTCACTTGTGGGTTGATTATTGTATCTACTCAATGAATTTACTATGTAAGTTATGTCGGGTCTCGTTCCTTGTGACAAATATAGTAGACAGCCAATAATTTCTTGATATGGAATGTTTTTTATAACATCATTTTCATTTTCTGCCTTTTTAAGCTTTATATTTGTATCACAAGGTGTCCATACCGGCTTACAGTCGTACATTCCAAAACGGTTGAGTATCTTTTCTATATACAGTGATTGATCGATAGAAATCTCATTTTCAGATATATTTTGAGAAATTCTCAGTCCAATGCAGTGTTTCGCTACACCTAAATCTTTCATATAGAATTTTCCCTCTATTTTTTCTTTAATCATCTTATATGTCTCATCATTATTAAAAAAATACAATAAATCATCGACATACACTGCTATGAAAAATATATCCTTTTCATTTAATATTCGATAGTATACACAAGGATCAACATTGGAACGATTCATACCAATTTCTATCAATGCAGTATTTAATTTTTTATTCCACTGTCTACTGGCTTGTTTCAGCCCATATATGGACTTGTTTAATCTACATACTTTCTCTTCTTCTTCATAGCCAGGTGGAAGAGTCATGTAGATTTCTTCATCAATTTCACCTTGCAAGAAAGCAGTAACTGCATCTGATTGATGTATTTTAAGATCGTATTTTACAGTGATACCAATTAAATACCTTATTGAGCAGTAACGGACCACAGGAGCATATATATCATGATAATCAATGCCTTTGACCTGTTTATATCCTTTTATAACAAGTCTGGCTTTATAACATGTTACTAATCCATTCTCATCGGTCTTTGTTTTATAAACCCATTTACATGGTATTACTATTTTTCCTTCTGGTATGTTAACAGATGTCCAAGTATTATTTTTTAACAATGACTGATATTCTTCATTCATAGCTCTTCTCCATTCAACAGCTTTGTTACTGTTAAGAGCTTCTTCAGAAGTTTGCGGATCATTATTTAATAAACTTATAGTTGACTCTTCGCTCATGCATATGAATGATGTATGACTTTGTTCATTAGCCCTTGCCATCCTTTGCGGAAGTGGCCTTAGTACCATATTGGATTCTGGAGGATCAGATGTTTCATTGGGTAAGTAAGTCTCATCTTGTATATCTTCATACAGAGAAGTATCACCTGAATCATAAGTATCTTGAGAAGTATTCTGAATTTCTTCCGTCTCATTATTGATAATGTTTTCTATTTCAGGTTCTAAAATACATTCTTCGTCAAATAAAGGTAAGTCTTTTGTATTTTTTCTGTAGTTTAACTCTTTGTTTTTATTTTCATTCATGCTAATTTGTTTTTTCTTTTCATTAACTAATTTTTCTTTTTCAGGTACATCATCAACTTTATTTCTCTGTATTGTGGCCTCGAGGAATACAACATCTCTACTAATTATAACCTTTTTTGTTTCAGGATGCATAAATCGGTACCCTTTAGTAGAATCACTATAGCCAACAAAAATTAATTTACGTGACTTAGCATCTAGTTTAGTTCGGTTCTCCTTAGGTATATGCACCATCGCATGGCATCCAAAAATTCTCATATGACTTACATTAGGCATCTTTCCAGTCCATACTTCATGAGGTGTCTTATCAGATAGTGCACGAGTTGGCGAGCGGTTTACAATATATGCAGCGGTAGAGACTGCTTCTGCCCAGAATGTATCCTGTAATTTAGCATTTAAAATCACACATTTAGCACGCTCTATTAAAGTTCTGTTCATCCGTTCGCTGAGACCGTTTTGCTCTGGGGTGTATGGATTCGTAGTTTGATGTAAAATTCCATGGCTCTTTAAATATTTATCAAAGTTATTATTTTTGTATTCTGTACCATTATCACTTCTTATTATTTTAATTATCTTATTTAACTCATTCTCTGCTCTATTCTTAAATTCCACAAATTTATCAAAAACTTCACTTTTATTCTTGATAAAATATACATGTACTCGGCGAGAAAAATCATCAATGAATGTCACATAATACTTGGCTCCTCCAATAGAAACATGTTTCATCGGTCCACACACGTCAGTGTGGATAAGCTCTAGCAAGTCGGTTGCACGGGAGCCTTCATTGGGGAACGATTGTCTGCTCTGCTTACCTTCTAGACAAGTTATGCAATTACAATTTTTCTTATTCGGTGTAAACTTTGCCCCTTCTGTACAAGTAGGTATCTTATTTATGTCGGCGAAGTTTAGGTGACCCATTCTTTGGTGCCATAGGTAAGTATCATTATCAGTCTTAGCTGTCATTGCTTGCATTACCTTATTTTTATAAACTTTTAACTGATATGTATCATTAATGAGAATTGCTTTGGCAACCAACTTATTGTACTGGTTAAAAATCTGACAGCCAGTTTTATTAAATAGTACTCTGCAGCCACTTTTAATTATCTTACTGACTGAAAGTAAATTTGTTTTTAATTCCGGTACATATATAACGTTTTTTACCTGTATTGCTTCATTTTCATTTATTTTAATGGATAGGTTACCACAGCATTCGACTTTTAATAACTTATTGTTAGCTATTCTTATGTTTGATACAGGTGGTGCTACAATATCAGTAAGCCATTCCCGGTGCATCACCATGTGCATGGAAGCGCCACTATCCAGATAGAAGTTCTCAGAATCATTCAGTGTGGACGCTGTAAAAGCAGCTACATATCCAGTCTTGAAATCAATTTTCTCACTATCTTTTTTCTTGTGCCAACAATTTTTACTGAGATGGCCATATTTATTACACGTGAAACACCTTGGACCTTTTTTAGGTCTTTGCTGTTTAGGCTTATAATTTTTAGTGTTTGTATAAAGTGCGGTAGTGTCCGGTGATTTGATTTCTTGTAACAATTTAGTTTTAATCAAATCAGCACTAATCTTTATACCAGAACTTTCTAAGCCCATTATCATCGGCTTGTATTCATCGGACAAGCCTGCCAGCATCAGAGTACCTAGCCACTCATCGTCTACAATAAACTTAATACTTCTCAACTTGTGTGCAGCGGACATTATTTTGTTTACATAATCTTCTATTGATGAACTGTTTTCTAAATTTGTATTTACGAGTTCCTTCAACAAACCAACTTTTCGAGATAGACCACTGTCCTCGAATGCTCTTGCTAAATTATCCCAGACCTGTTTTGCAGTTTCAGCTTCTTGAATATGTACATATAATATCGGGTCAATCAATAATATCAACTTCGACTTAGCTTTAATGTCTTGCTTCTTTAATTTTGAGTTTTCGGGCTCAATTTCGGAGGTTATACAGTCATAAAGATCTTCATGTTGCAAATATGCTTTGACTGCAAAGCTCCAACTTGCCCAATTATCTCTTCCTGTGAGCTTCTCAATAGACATTAATGAATTATGTGCCATTTTTCTTTTTATTTACGTAACCTGAAATGGCTGAAAAAAACAAAAGAAACACTCGCGAGCCGGTAACTAAAAGTAAGGTTATGCCCGTGTCTTTTTTCTTTTACTTTTTACGGATTAATTATTATTCAATTTACGAAAATAATACACTGCACGGAAGGTATGGGACGGCCCATAACCTGTTGTAATAATAGCAAGGCTAGATAATTGGTATTTATTTTATTATGATTAGAAATAGTGCTAACATTCGTTTGTACCATTTCTAATCATAATAAAATAAATACCAATTATCTAGCCTTGCTATTATTACAACACTCACGCCTGGCTTCTGAGCTCCACCTTTCACTGCATCAGCTGACGAACTTTCCACCAACATACAGCCAGCTGACGTTTTTATTTACTCAAAATAACATGTAAAGTAAGTATCATCTGACGCATTTTCAAGTGAGAGGATATTACTGAACAAAAGATTTTTTTTTTGCATGTTCGCGTGCCCAGCTGACGTATAATCCACCACGGTATGGCCAGCTGACTTTTTTTATCTTTAAATAATTACGTTATATATCATCTAACAAATTTTCAGTCGGGAGGAAATGACTGAAAAGAATTTTTTTTTTTACATGATTGAAAGGCTGCCGCCCCCCTACCCACCCTTGGAGCGGCAGCTGACGTTCACCATGCTATATAATGCGACTCTCTGAAGTATTTCATGAGTTATCGTATGAGAGTAAATTGGTCATGAAAATCTGTCGCTAGCTCACGGACTATAATATTCGCAATATAGTGTAATCAAGACTTGTCACTATAAATTACGTAAACAGCTTTCTTGACTGACTATCTGGGCTTTTGTTTTTTACGCGTTAGTGAAATGTCGTCCTGAATTTTCATTTTTACAAAAACATTGTTTTATTGCGTTAAAATTGTTTAATTTCGGCAGCACTAAATTTGAACTTCGCGTAACTAAATTGGTAACTACCAATTTAGTTACGCGAAGTTCAACGAGTTAAGTGAAAATAAAAATATCAGTGCCAAACACGAAATTAGCACGTTACAAACAATTGTCCCATAGGGTTGGAGAAAAATCGTCGCCATTTTTTCTACAGCCGTCACGCATTGAAAATTATTTCAAACGATTACAGTACAATAGTGGTAGTTCGCTATTCGTACGAGAAATTGGCTAAATTGTCCTATATTGCTGACAGAAGCCATAACTAAGAAAAAGAAGAAGAAGACTGACTATCTGGATGGGCTTAGTAAAACAGTTCTAAAATCGGCATCGTCTAACTAAATGGAGACAGTGACATGCACGTGTATATCCGCCTTTATGTTAATATCGCTGTGGATTTTGTTCAAAATACCACACAACATCCCTTTGATCTACGAATAATATTGTCACACGAGGTTTATCCATGTTTATCAATGAAGTATGGGCACATTCAAAAGGGGATATCGGTGTACTATAGTATGATAAACGGGATTTTTGAAAATAAAGGGTAAGTTATAAATAGAAAAGGAAAATAAAACGAATTTTGATAGGATGGAATAGGATAAGGTATGAATAAAGGTAGATTAGAACGTGTACAATCATACATAACTAAAATTCGCTGTTTATGGAATTAAATATGGCCTAGTTAGCCTATTATACTCATCTTAGGTAAAAATGGTTGATGCTAAACTTACCAGAAAAAGTAATACAAGTAGAACTTTTCGAGATCTGCGTAAGTAATGTCATATGACAGCTGTCAAACTGACAAAAAAAACAAAGAATACCCTGGAGTTTTAGCGGGAACGCATTGAGGAGATGTGGTGCTAAATTTTCATTTTTGTAAAACCTAGTTCAAATGGGTGTAAATTGTTTAATTTCGGGGCATATTAATCAATTTAGTTTCGTAAAGGTGTACAAGTGTAAATAAAAGTGAAAATCGATGCAAAACATGGACTTTAGCTTCGTGTTGTCTCCAAAGCTCCGTGAACAAACATTGAAAAAATGGCCCCCTTTTTACACCTCGACTTCACTTTAACTATGACGACTTGACTGTTTAGTTCAATGCAAATAACTTGCAAATATTGATAATACTTGACACTGGTAAATGTCCGAATGGAAAAGCCATTTTAAAGAAGAAGAATGTCAAATGACAGCTGTCAAACTGACAAAAAAAAACAAAGAAGACCATTCAAAATGGACCAGCTAAGTTCCACAGATCTATACCAAATCTGGCACTTCAAACAACTTTTAAGACGAAATTGTTTCATTCTTAATAGAAGAAATATGGATTAGTTGATAGGTTTACGTGATCTAAAGCCACTGTGTTAGTATTTTCGTTTTATTTCCGCTAAATTAAAAGATATCGTTTCACAGTTAGGAGCATTATTCTTCTAAATTAGGATTGAGCCGCCATTTTTAGGTTTGGAGCTCTTAACTACATACATAAATAAAAATACACCGTGGCTTTAGATCACGTAAATCAGTTGAATAATCCATATCTTGTGTTTTAGGAATGCCTTTAAAGTTCCATTAATGTACCTCTACCCTCCGAGGTCTGAGCTGCAAGGAAAACCGCCGATCTTCTTTGTTGTCGATTAAATGACGTTCGAAATTTAAAAATGTCGATCGTGTTTAGTTTCTGTTTCGAACATGATTTGTTTCCAATTTCGAATGTGGGAATTTATTTATTGTACCGCCGATCTTCTTTGTTGTCGATTAAATGACGTTCGAAATTTAAAAATGTCGATCGTGTTTAGTTTCTGTTTCGAACATGATTTGTTTCCAATTTCGAATGTGGGAATTTATTGTATCGTAGGTAGGTGCTTTTCCTTTATTTTAAAACATTTAAAAGATCTTTCTTTGTAGAGTTGCATGTCGGCTGTCGTCTCACGTAAGTTATTTGTCCCCATCGAGTTGAAAGCCGAGAACTACAAGCGACAACTATTTGTTAGAACGGTAGACTATTTGTCGGTACGACCTCATATCCTGTGAGGCTATCGGCACGTAGGTCTATGGGGTCGGTATAGGAACATTATGGACGTTAAGCCTGTTGCATACTAGCCGAGTTTTTTTTTTTAGATCTAGGTGGCGTGGAATTGGAGATGCATATGTCCAGCAGTGGACTGCAACAGGCTGATGATGATGATGATTATGACGAGATTTTTTATGAGCGATTAAAAAAATGCACATAATTACACACAGCACAATTCGGCCCTGAACCAAGCACTTGGCTTGTACTATCGGTACTAGACAACGGATATACTACATAACACACTATACTTTTTTTACATTTACATTTATGTATTTTACATTTATGTATTTACAAAAAAAATATAGTAAATAGCGATGAAACCCTCAAAAAAAATATCGACAGAATAGTCTGCAGGTTATCTTATTGAACGTTTAACCGATGTCTTTGGGATGTGGTGGGGAATTTTTCATATTGTGTCGATGTATTTTTTTATTTAGATCTTCATCGACGTTATCGTTCTGAAAACAGAAAACAGCTGCGAGACTGCGAACCGCCTAGGTTACTTGGTTTCGAAACTCAGGAGAATCACATATATTCATAAATTATAAATATTAGCTGCACCCCGCGGTTTCACCCGCTAAGTCCCGTTCCCGCGGGAATATCGGGATAAAAAGTAGCCTATGTGTTAATCCAAGTCCCCAGCTACCTATATTCCAAGTTTCATCGCCATTTTTTCAGTAGTTTTTGCGAGAAAGAGTAACAACCTCACATACATACATACAAACTTTCGCGTTTATATTATTAGTAAAATAATATAAAATTTAGTAAGATGGATATGGTTTACTGGCCTCTGTGGCGTAGCGGGTGAAGCTCGGATTGCAACGCAGAAGGTTACGGGTTCGATTCCCGCCGGGAACAAACATTTCTGCTGACCATAAATGTTTGTTTCTTGTTCTGGGTGTTTTCTATGTATGATATCAAATGTATGTATTTACAAAAAAAACTATAATATGCAGTAGGTATATCCGTTGTCTAGTACCCATAATACAAGCCTAGTGCTTAGTTTGGGGCTAGATAGCGCTGTGTGTAATGTCGTGCAATATTTATTTATATTTATCTCGGAAAACTAGCTAGCGGGAAGATGTCAACTTTTTAAAATGTGCATTGGTAGATTCGTCCAGAGCAGCTCAGACAAGCGAGCCAGATGTCTCCTAATAAAAACTAAAGGGATATTTTTATGGGCCGGCAGTTTCTTACCCACCGGAAAAGCCTTACTACCCAGCGCGGGAACGCTGCCGGCATCTGGACATTATGTCTTGAGTGACCGTTGCTACAATTTATCTTTTTGTTTTAGTTTTTAGCTATTTAAAATTTTAGGTTAAGTTTTGACTAAGTATATTTTCTTTAATAAAACCCTTTATTTATCCGGTCCGGTCCAGAAAATATAATTTCTTCTATTATTTTCGTGATTTTGCATAATAAAACACTTTATTTATCCGGTTGAATCGCGTTTTTGAACCGAGTCAACCCTGAAAAAGCCAACTGTAAAGTTGGCGTATGCTCGGTTCGTTTAAAACCATGAATAAAAACGCGATTCAACCGGATAAATAAAGTGTTTTATTATGCAAAATCACGAAAACCATAGAAGAAATTATATTTTCTTTATTTTTAACCCCTAGCGGAAAGAAAGGTATTATAAATTTAACTTGCCTATCTGTGTGTCTCTCAGTGTGTGGATGAAGCGATTTAAATATAAGTATGTTTTAGTTACCTATGTTTCTCAAGTACCTACCCACTACTCCATTCTCTTCCATCACACTCAAACACTTTGACATTCGTTAGTAGAAGTGCCCTTTACCTTTACTAAACCAAAGTAGGTACATGTATACATATCACCAACCTCAGACTGTATAATAATAATAATTTCCAGACACCTTGCTACGAAAAACAAAGAGAAGCCAATTTCCAGGTATAAATAAATATAAATAAATAAAGCCTTTATTCCAAACTAGCTGCGCCCCGCGGTTTCACCCGCGTAAGTCCCGTTCCCGTTCCCACGGGGATTAAAAGTATCCTATGTCCTTCTCCTGGTTCTAAGCTACCTCCCCACCAATTTTCAGACAAATCGGTTCAGCCGTTCTTGAGTTATAAATGGTGTAACTAACACGACTTTCTTTTATATATATATATATATAGATTAACTTAAGTAATTTTTTTTTTTTTTTATTATGGTTAATGACATTTATATGTAACATAGACAAAATATTAGGTTTTAATTGTTAATATGATTTGGCACCCACATAAGGGTATAGGCCTCCTCCATGTATTGCCAAGTGCGTCTCTCTTGTGCCTGCCTTGTCCACGTACTCCCGGCCGCCTCGACGATGTCGTCGCTCCACCTTCGCCTTGGTCGACCTCTACCTCTAGCTCCGTCTCTTGGATACCAGTGCAGGATGCGCTCGCCCCACCGACCGTCGCCCGCTCTAGCCACGTGACCAGCCCATTTCCACTTTAAGCGGCAGAGCGTTGTCGTCGCGTCAAGGATTTGTGTTCTCTTCCTAATTGTCACGTTTCTAACTCTGTCTCTGAGTTTGATGCCTAACATTGACCTTTCAGTAGCTCTTTGGAAAGTGTTTATTTTTGTGATAAATCTTTTGGTATACTATTTCGTATACCTGGAAATAATTATTTACTCATAATAATAATTATTTACGCATTTGCATGAGTGATACGTTTCCGCGCTCAGTAAACAACCTGTTACTCGTGTCGTCTCTATGCTACCAAATAGTATAAAAACCAAATAGTAGCATAGACACATATGACACGAGGAACAGCTAGCGTTGTTGACATGAAAAACGAATTAGGTACTCATGCATTTAGTATTACTGAAATTGGCTTCAGTTTGTCACAGTACATAGAAAGGCTAAGGCTGGGGCACAGCAGTACGGAAACTACCTACAAATGGTCGGAAACGGCTCACTCACACAAACATGTGCGTCGACGACACCCCTAAGGAGGTTTCGCGGTGAATTCAGTACTGTGTGTCGCGTCACGACTAGTGTGCACGTGCGTGTGTGCAGTTTCCATACTCCTTCCTCTATGTACTGTGACTTTGATGCTCGGAGCGCGGTGTCTGGAAATTTGGAAATTATTTAGAAAGTCTGAGCCACCAGCTTACTTCTGGCAAGAATTTCAAACACCCTTTGACCATAGCCGTGAAACATAAAAGTACTCCCTATGAAACCAGTCATTCGCCTTATAAGAGCGGTGTAATTAGGAAAATCGTGACGTGTATACGCAAATTTAATTGATTGCTTTCCTGTTTATTCTGTCGAATTAATTTAATTTGCTTAACTGAGGTTAGCGAGTATGCTACGCGGTAGGTTAGTTCCGTTAATATGTTAAAATTATATTTTAAATATAAAATCCCCATCACATTTAAATAGGACTTATTTTAATAATCGAGCTGTTAGATTCTTGAAACACGAATAGCCGTACTCAGAATGGACCCAATGCGTGGCTTAATTAGTGCTTTGTCTTGCTCTTCTCAGTGACAATCAACGTAAGTGAAAATGTGACAAAAGTAGAGTCCATAATGCATAGAGTTGTTTGTGAATACCGGCCTTAAGGTTAAAGGTTTTACTCTATATTTCCGTAACTAGTCATTTAACTGGACCTTTTTGCGTGACTTTAAGCTGTGGGTTTCGTCACGATGTTTTTCCTTCACCGTAAGAGCGATGTTAATGTGCACTTGATTTTTTTCTTAAAGAAAAAGACATTGGCGGTCAGACGGGATTTGATATTTCGACCTTCGGAATGAAAGTCGGCGTATGTACGATTAGCCAAACACCACCCGAATAAGGGCCTGGAGTTTTGGCGGGAATGCGTTGAGGAGATGTGTTGCTAAATTTTCATTTTTGTGAAACTTACTTTAAATGCGTGTAAATTGTTTAATTTCGGGGACATATTAATCAACTTAGTTTCGTGCAGGTGTACAAGTGTAAATAAAAGTGAAAATCGGTGCAAAGCATGGAGTTTAGCTTAGTGTTGGCTCCAAAGCTCCGTGAACAAACATTGTAAAAAAAATGGTTCCCTTTTTACAATGATTCCCTCGACTTGACATCAACTATGTTGACTTGACTGTTTCGTTCGATGCAAATAACTTGCAAATATTGATAATACGAGTACTTGACACTGGCAAATGTCCGAATGGAAAAGTCATTTTAAAGAAGAAGAAGAAGAAAATTAAGGGCTTAATAAAATACTTAGCACTAGCGAAGTCACCGCGCAACTATCGTCGTAATCGGCATCTAAATTCCACTGCGCAAAGAAATGACCTGCTCGGTGTAACCAACAGCGTAGATTTGCATGCATTTGAGACGTCGAGTTGAGCTGTTATTCAATGCGAGGTCTCTCGAGCTGCTGCCGGTTTTTATTTCTTATCGGTTGTGAACCGATTATGGCTATTAGAAAATTAGCCAGTGTCAAGTATTATTAATATATTATGCAAGTTATTTGCATCGAAACAGTCAAGTCGTCATAGTCAAAGTCGAGCTGCCGGTTTCAATGACAGTAGAACTCGACAGCGTCGCCTTCAAATGCATGCAAATTATCGCAAATTAACGCTATGGTTTAAACAGCGAAGGTTATTATTCCTTTGCGCAGTGGGATTTCGATGCCGATTACGACGGAAGATGCGCGGTCGCGGGGCTTAAGGCTTGTATAATATGACAGTCAAGAAACCGGTGTGTCAAGCATATTTCTAAAATAAAAGTTACAGTTATTATAATATAAACTACTAGACGTTTTTGACTGGCTCTGTCTGTGGCGCGTCGGTTGAATAACCGGCTGTTATGCAGAAGGTTATTCCTTGCCAGGGTCAAGTAATTTATCCTGACAATAAATGCTTGTTTTCGGTTCTGGGTATTTTTTTTTGTATCATCATAATACATAGGTAATATGCAGTTTATTTACCTACAATCAGTTGTATGTATAGTAAATCCATTGCCTAGCACCCATAGTACAATCCTTGTTGCTTAGTTTATGGTGTTTGATAAACACCTCCTTTTTGCAAGTCGGATAAGAATAACAAAATGAAACACCGTAAATATACAGATTTTAAATAATTTGTAGTTTTTTAACAAAGAAACATTTAACATTTCAACAAACTTTTTAAATTGACACGATTTGTTAACATAGTTACATTTTACCGGGTTTTAGAGTGATTTTTCATTTAAAAGACATTTGTCGAATAAGTTCGAACCCCACCAAATTGAAAAACCTTCAAATTTTTATGTTCTAAATTTAGATTTATTTTGTTTTTAAATATCATAGTGACGTTTTTTATTCGATGGTGTTACATTTTATTTACAATTTATTTGATTTGAAAAAGCAGCCCGTAGTCGCAAAATAATTATTTATTTTCTTACCTTATTAATATGTTGATTATGACCCTGTCAAATGTAACTATCTAACATATCATGTAGGGACGTAAGGCATCATCATGATATTTATTAGTCTTTGCCCTTTCTTTCAAAAACAAAGACAATACAACCTTTTTAACCATCAAAATGCAGTAAAACTAGCGCTACTTAAATCTCGAAATAACAACCGACAAGAGGTCAAAAAACCAAGACGTTCAAGGTAGCACCAACAACAATCATTGCAAAAACAATGCCACGTTATATTAAACCGATAATTATTATAGTACAATAGGTTTATATACTCGATTGAGGAAAATAATCAAAA
Source organism: Idaea dimidiata (assembly GCA_949358125.1). NCBI lineage: Eukaryota > Metazoa > Arthropoda > Insecta > Lepidoptera > Geometridae > Idaea > Idaea dimidiata. Next base: position 14,653,952 of record OX442337.1, read on the forward strand.
ATACATACCACGGAATTCATCATGTATCCGGAATCGTCATATATAAGTTCATAAGACATACATTATACATGTTTCGATGCGTGCAATCTAAAGATTATCTTTAAGTTGTATTTCTCTATGTAGATGTGGAGTTTGGTGTATACCTAAAGGAATATTAACAAAGCTGCATCCCGTGGTTTCACCCGTGCAAGTCCCAATTCCGTGAAAATATCGGAATAAAACTTTTAACTTGAGTTTTTCTACCTAGATATTTTGAAAAGATTTCAAATTTCTTACCTGCAAAACTCGCAAATCAACAGCTTGTATGACACTTACAGAGGGAAAAAGGGAAGTTATTAGATATGCCGTAGGCTAAACATAGGTACAAAATAAGAACATTTAAATATTCCTAATTTTAATAAATTTGTCTGAATTAACTCATGCGATCCACTTTGCATGCAAATCAAGGGGTTTTTTTAAATAATCGACTAGTTTTTAACCTTCCTTCAAACTGGTTTGATGAGACACAATATCATGCCGAACGCGATGACTTGTGATTTAGTTGACCGCTAGCCGGGTGTGCGAACACATCTTTACACAAAACCAGTGTTTTTGCGGAACTAAATACAGGAAAAAATAAACAAAATGCGAATCAAAATAAGTTTTCTGTTTATTGTGACGTTGGCATATGAGTGTCACAGTGGATTAATCGGAGATATCCTGTCTCATCACCATCTAAGTTTAATACCAGGTCTTGGGATCCATGGAAATAAACGACAATCTGTAAATCCAGGAAAAGCAGAGCCAGAGTATCACGGCGAAGCTCAACAACGACAACATTATGGCCAAGGACAAGAACATTATGATGATCATCAAAATCATAAACCAGGGTATGGAAGCCAAGGAGAACATGGAGACCATGGTCATCAACAACATTATGAGCACGGACACGTGAGGCCTGAACATTACGAACACCATCAAAAACCAGGTTATGGCGGTCATCAACATCACCCAGATGGCCCACCCCATCATGGACATCAGGGGCCCAACTATGGAGGACACAGGCCAGGCCACGGAGGTCACCGACCGAGTTATGGGGGCCATCGGCCTGGTTACGGACACCACAGTCTAGAGAGCAACAGTGCAAGTAGCGAGGAAAGCAGTGAGGAGTACTATGGGCGACCCAATCACGGGTTTAGGCCTCCTTATCATTCCCCTCATCATCAAAATGGTGGCGCTTACCCACCTCATAGTAAAAATGGTGGCACTTACCTTAATCCCAATCAAGGTGGTGGGTCTTACCCTCCTCATAATCAAGATGGCGGAAATAACAACCAGCAGAATGGTGACGTCAGACCACCTGGCCACAACAAACCAAACGGTCAACAACATGGTTCTGGTCAACACGGTAATAACAACGGCAATAATAAGCCAACGTTTAACAATAATGACCAAGTAAAGCCAGTTTATGAGACCCCCGATGGGCAGCCAGGTATCCAAGAGCCTGTTCAACAACCTAACTTTAATCAACAGCCTGGTAATGGCCAACAGCCAGGCAATGGTCCATTCCAAAACAGCAATACACCAAACGAGGGGGGTAATCAACCAAACCAAGGAGGTATTAGACCAAACACGGGTGGTAACATTAATCCTAGCAAACCTCAAAACCCACAAGATCCATTTCGTGTTCCACTAGACCCCACGTCGGAATTCAACCAAAATGGAGGATCTACTAATAATGATCCTAAAAGAGATATTAATGAACTCAAACCAGCCGCCGACGATGAAGAATATGACATAAATATTCGATTTGGAGATATGCAATAACTAGTTTTTAAGTTTAATTTTAGAGTATAAGGAAATAAAATTGATTTAATGATATTAAGTTTAGAAAAAAGGCGCAGTAAAATTTATTTTTCGAACCTATTGGATATTTATTTGTTCCAATTTTTCATTAGACATTGCTAAATGTCCAACCATACCTGGTAAACGGGGCGGTCGCGGATCGGGGCCATAAGGGGGGAAACCTTAGAGTATTACATAAGCAAGCTAATAAGCTATAGAGCGCGCCTATGGATATTTGCCTACTGCGCAAAGTGTAAGCAGATGCTCTATACATAGATATTCAAATGTTGAGGTTGAATAGTGATCCGCGAATCATTTTTACACCGCGACACTGAACTTTCACCATAATTATTACTAGAATAAATTTTAACGACAGAAACAGTCTATTCCCGTAACTCTAGGTGACGGATGACACCATCTTTGTCATTTTTCGACTGTTCATACCGGTGATTACAGTTCATACTCGCATACCAGCGCTCTATAGCTTGCTTATGTATACTCAAAGGGAGTAACCCATAAATGGTAGCATTGCCATTTATTAATTGTACAACGCTATATTTATAAAACTAAAGAAACCCAAATGCTAAGCTGTTTTCACTACGAAAGTAGTGTCGCGAAAGTTATAGTCAACTTCACAAATTAGTTGCTCGACACTAGTTTTATCTAAATATCGCTGGTGCTACGCATTTTTTTTGCCAAAGATGACTATAACTTTCGCGACACTAGTTCCGTAATAAAAACCACGGCTTTATTAATTAAGTACTTACTTTATATAGCCGTAGAATTTCATCCTTATTATTTAATTTTTTACTGTACAAAAATTGTAATCCTATCTAATCCTACTAATATTATAAAGCTGAAAGTTTGTGATTATATGTGTATGTGTGTTTGTTACTCAATCACGCAAAAACTACTGAACCGAGTGCGATGAATCTTCGAATATAGGTAGCTGGATACCGGGAATAACACATAGGCTACATTTTAATAAATAAATAAACGCATTTATTTCTAACTACTCAACCGATTGGGTTGAAACTTGTTTAACAACTAGTTAAAGACCTGGATAAAAATTTTGGATACTTTTGATCCCGAATTACCTACTGCTGGATCGAAACTGAAATCAGTCTTTGTGAAAAATAATGCCAGCTCTTTTACTCAATTGAAAGACCATTTCTCTGTTTCCCACAATTTAAGACATAAAGATAAACTCGCTTTACCTAATTCAAACTTAGCTTTACATTCCACTGGTCCATATGTTATGTGCATAAAAATATATAACACAATTCCACAACATATTAAAGATGAGACTAAAATAAATATATTTAAAAAATGTTTACATAAATATCTATCAGAAAAGGCCTACTACAGTCTTAAAGAATTTTTTGAAGACAATACATATAATAGACATAAGTAAAATATTCCCTCCAAATGAGTACAATAAATTTGAAGTGCCTATATTTGTAATTAAATTATATTTACAGGTAATAGTTTTTATGGAAATAACTGTAGTAGTTAGATACTAGTAGACTTTAAGTAGGTAACTACTAACTTAAATTATTAGTTTTAAGCTTAAATTGCAGTGCCCAACCGGGTTCATAATGTAAACAAAATGTCATTTTGTAAACCATTACCTTATGAAGCAATAAATAATAATTATTATTATTAACTTGAGCGGGGCAAACCGCGGGTACAGCTATTCTGAATAATCTTATCGACATTAAATGTCCATAAAATCATTGATTAATTTGCGCAAAGGTGGCAGATGGACGATCGAAATGAAACCGAGAAATCATTCATTATCCGTTTGAGGTATCGATGCCATTACTATTGGTTATTACTTATTACTCACAACATTATCGTAAAAAGGTAACTATTAATATTTATGTTATAAAAGGTGACGAACCATTTCGAAGGGCTTTTAGTCTCTTATAGTTTGGAATATCCTCCATATTATAAGTTATAGTTTTTGCGTGATTGAGTAACAAACATCCAAATATCCAAACATCCAATCACACACATTTTCACATTTATAATACTAGGAGTTCGCCCCGAACTGAGACCTCACGACCCCCTATCTCCCCAACCCCACTACCGATCCGGCTTATCTTCGAACTCATAAATTCTATTGACCTAAACTACGCGCATACCAAAATTCATGAAGATCGGAGCTACGATACTCAAGTTATCGTCGAACAAACATACAATGATACAAAGTTACAAAGATACAAGCGCCAGGCCCGTCTACACTGGACCTCACTCGCTTCGCTCGTTCGGTCAATTATATAGGAGGACGAGCTGCGCCCCGCGGTTATACCCGCGTAAGTCCCATTTCCGCGGGATTATCGGGATAAAAGTAGCCTATGTGTTATTCCAGGTTCCCAGCTACCTATATTCCAAGTTTCATCGCAATCGATTCAGCGGTTTTTACGCGATTGAGTTAAAAACACACAAATATTATACACACACACATACTCACAAACTTTCAGCTTTATAATATTAGTAGGATAGGGTAGCAAAAAAATGCTAAAAGGAGTTGCGTCTCCGGTCATGTGACTTTACTGAGATGTAGGTGTGGAAACTACTAAAAACAATAGGTAAGAATTCGCCTTCTCATACCAAGGAATTCAACACTTTTCTCTGGTCTTTGTTGCAACGCCGAATAGGGTGTGGCATATAGCCAACTTGAACGATGTTTTTAACGCACATAACTTTTCCGCAAGTAAAAAGACATCGCTCATACGGTGAAGGAAAACATCGTGAGGAAACCCACGGCTTAGTTAGCTCCAGACGTATTGACCAGTTCTTTCCTCTGGGCATGGCTGACTAGGCTGGGAGGGGGGTATAGATGCTGGGCAAGCCTACTCCGTCCTTGGCACTACAGTGCCGTAAAATAGCATGGATTAAAAGTTGTTTGCAGTGTATAAATCATCTAAAATTAGATGAAAAGGCAATTTATTTATTTAAACTTGAACGGCATCTTATTACATCGGCCTTAAACACATTGGCCTACTGATTTTAGTTTAAGTTATAGGTAGGTATAATTAATTATTTGTGTAAATGTCATGAGCATAAGTCACGGTTTTCCTCAAACACAATCTACTTAATAGTAATTTCTTGTATTACGTTGGAGAGCAAACGATCCTATAATAGTGCTGAGGTTCCTACTGCCAGTGGCTCGCAGCCGAGTGCAATGGTTTCGATGCAAACAAAGCTAAACATAGAACTTTTCTACTGGGTTTGTTTTAATTCTGCAAAAGGTATATTACACAATTAAAATAAACCGCGGGGTGGTTTCAATATTATAAAGCTGAAAGTTTGTGATATGTGTGTATGTATGTGTGTTTGTTACTCAATCACGCAAACACTACTGAACCGATTACCATGAAACTCGGTATGTAGATAGCTGGAGACCTGGAATAACACATAGGCTACTTTTTATCCCGATATTCCGGCGGCATCGGGACTTACGCGGGTGAAACCGCGGGGCGCAGCTAGTTTAACAATAATACCACGTTAAAGTTAAAATTAAAACCAAATACAGCCTAAATCATAGCTTAACTTAAACATTATTCACAACCCTCGTTTCTCAATTACTCATTTAATTCCTTCATAATGTTGATTGTTTTTCTAACAAATTATCGTCGACCCAATAAAAACGTGTGTATCAAATTATTACATTTGTTTTTATGATCCAAAGCCATTTCGGTATTGGTCATCAAGTCGACTACAGTGCGGTAAGGTACAATTTATACGAATACAAATTACGAAAAAAAAAATACAGGATACAGGGCCTCGATTCGGTAAGGACATAGCATGCGAAATGCCGGCGGAATGCAGGCGACGTGCAGGAGATGACGTTATTTCGTACTCTGTAAATGTTATTTTATTTAATTACTACTTCATTATTAAAGAAGCCTTCAAATTTAAGGGCTACTTAATTATTTAAATAGCTCCCCTTGTTCCTCAGCCAATCAGTATTCAAAGAAGTTATGAACAGCTATTATTTTTACTCCGGCAACAAATCGACTTCTGCAATGCTCATGCATCCCGCCTGCTTGTCGCATGCTATGTTTTTAGAGAATCAGGGCCCAGTAGTTTCGAAACAAATAAATATTTCCTCTTTATTAAATAAAATAAATAAATTCTGTGACGAACACACAGCGCCATCTAGCCCCATGGTAAGCTGCTAAGCTTGTGTTACGGTGACTAGTCAACGGATTATAATTATTTATTTTTCTATTGTAAATACATACATATTTTATATAGAAATACACCCAGACCAGATACAAATATTTAGTTTTCAGCATAAACACTTGCACCCAACGGAAATTAAACCCGCAACGTTCTGCATTGCAGCCAAGCGTTCCCCGACGCGCCACAGAGGTCGTCGAATATAAATATTTTGGTAAAAATTCTAAAGATTAATCGATAGTGTTGCCTGTGGTGTTGCTGTTCGAGATTAAACCCTAATTTAAAAACTTCTTCACGATTGCATGTAGAACTATACAAGGTGTAACAGGTGCCCTTTTAATCCGAAAGAGGGTTGTTCTAGACGTCTAGGCGAACAACTTTTGTTCTACGACTTTTGGACATTCGAAGTTCTTTTCGAAAATTGTAAGTGTAAAGTTTATTTAAAGATTAGAGAGAGTTGAGAAAGTTCGAGGTCATTGACCTTATGTTGTCCTTTCATTTAGTTTAATTACCTTTATTTTCAAAAGCTTCTGTTTTTACAGTGAAACATAATCTCAACATTTTCAAAAAAAAGTTCGAATGTTCAAAAGTCGAAGAACAAAAGGTTCGCCTAGACGTCTAGAACAACCCCCTTTCGGATTAAAAGGGACTACCCGTTACAAATTGTATAAAATAGGTAAAGGTAAGTAATTATTTACCTAATATGCAATAATTACCTAACTAAATTTGTTTTAAACAATTATGACAATATCATCATAATTTTCACCAACCAAATAACCACTAATTTGCATAAAAAAATGACTGACTAAATACGGCGAATAATAAAATAAAATTCCTACTAATCTTCATAAACAAGAGCTATAAAGTGTTGCATACAAATTTAGAAATAATGTATTAACCTCAAAACTTTGCGTGCGAATTTCCCAGAATTTTAGATAAACTAGTTTTGGATTAAATAGGTAGGTACGTATAGGCACTTATATTATCAAACTAGCTGCGCCTCGCGGGTTCCCCCGCGTTAGTCCCGTTCTCGCGGGAATATCGGGATAAAAAGTAGCATATGTGCTATTTTCGGTATCCAGTCACCTATATTCCAAGTTTCATCGCAATCGGTTCAGTAATTTTTGCGTGAAAGAGTAACAAAGTCACATATATACTTACATACAAACTTTCGCGTTTATAATATTAGTAAGATAAGATAATATAATTAAATAATTTTGGTATATCATGATAAATGAGAACTCTAGCTTAGAATTCTAGGTATAATAAAATAGAATACAAAGTAAAGTCGTTTCAGAGTTTTATTTGTTTATTTACTCTATTGACTTAAGAATAACATCAAAAGGTATAGTTAATTGTACCTAATAAAGGAAATGGAAACAAGAATAGTATATTAAAAACTTGGAAGCATATTAAAAAATAAATGAATTTATCAGCCGTATTCACAAACGTCCCTATGCAACGTAGTAAGTAGTACTTACTATTATTTATTCTGTGCCTATGCGTGGAATCATCTTTTGTCCCATTTTCGCTAACGTAATCACTTCACTCAAAGGAGCAAGACAGAACACATTAGGGTCGTTTGTTTTGTGACTACGACTGTTTGTCACTGTATTAATTCATCGTTATTGAGAATTGATAAGTGATGAATGACTGATGAAGGTCTACGTTACAGCACGGAATAGAACACTAAAAAGTGCCAGAGGCCATCCCGATTAATCGGGGCAAAATCAGAGACCCTACACTAACTCCCGTCGAATTCAACTCCACGTCGTTTTGGAATACGATGCTGTCGATAACGGGGTTGAAAACAGCAACCGCACAAGGAGCGAGCAGAAATTGTCTATTGCTTTAAGGGCCTATATAACCCTAATAGCGTGACAGGGATAAAGCTAGCGAATTTCAGATGTGTAAGTGAAGGACGTAAGATGCGACTATGCAAAATTTTATTGCGTAAAATCAAACAATTGCTAGTTTCAAGATACCTAAACGTTAATCTTAAAATTCAAAACATTCACTGCCTGTATTCAGCTAAGTTCAGTTCTTTTACAAAGTTTTATTAGTTTTCGTTCAATATTGACTTGTAATATCACTTATTTGTACAATTTAGAGAGAAGTTTGGATGTTTTTTCTATCGAGAAAATTTTCAGGAATCGTTTTTTCACGACATTCACGTGTTAGTTATCCTCGACTTTAATAAATATGGTTTTAAAACTTTTATTTCAAATACCTTTTGTAGGAATTCACCCTAGAAACATCAGTTCTGGCCTACATACGGCCCCTTAACGTCGACAATTTCTGCTCGCTCTAAACGACGTCGAGTTGAACTCGACGGGAGTTACGCGGTAGGGCCCCAGGATGTCCGATGGAAATATACGGTATTATCATGCCATGGCCTTTAGTGCAGGCTCGAAATACTATTAAATAAACGCAAAAATAATAAACATAACCAGGGGCTCGACCGCGCAAGCTCCGTCGAGTTCAACTCGACCGTGCTTCTGCGCAAAACAAAAACCTGCGAGGCGGTTCGCGCGTCGAGTTCATTACAGTATTACAGCGCGCAGTACAGTATAGTTGTGTTGCGTACACCGTTGAGTTCAATGCGACGTCCCTTGAGCTGTCGCATTCAATGACAGCTGAACTCGAATCTCGCCGCTTAGGTTCCGCGCAGGTTTTTCCTTTGCGCAGTGTGTATCCCAAACCGACGTCTAGCTGAACCCGACGGAGCTTGCGCGGTCGACTGGCAGCTTTAATTAAGAACTCATTAAGAAAACAATAGGCACCTAATTTATATTTTAATACAGAGCAAAAGCTAAGCAACCTACATAAGATTGTAATAACGGACGTACGGTACGTCGCATAACACCCGCTGTAAAATATGCATAAACGAAATATACTTACCTACGAAAGAAAGTGTCATTGTAATAAAAATGTAAAACGGTTGAAGTCATTTGCGTTGCGACGTGCGATCTCTGCCGTGGAATATGAGTGAGGTAGATGTGTCCTACAGGTAGTTTTTTTTTTATTCTGTGACCAACACACAGCGCCATCTAGCCCCATGGTAAGATGCTAAGCTTGTGTTACGGTGACTAGACAACGGATATACTACTTTAAAAAACAAAAGATTTATCAGCACAAATCAAACAATATAATGACAAAGTAACCCTGTTTCCCAAAATAGCTGTGGCCCGGGAATACAGTACTCCCCATGTATATCTTTATCTATATATGTATACTTATAATAAATCTGTAGAGAGGTCAATTCTGTACATTGAATATATTTTCAAAATAACTATCGGGGGGTGTTTAGTTATCGATACTGATGCCAAAAATACAATCAGTAAATTTTTTTTCTGTCTGTCTGTCTGTCTGTATATTCGTTATAGAAACAAAAACTACTGGACGGATTTTAACGAAACTTGGTACAATTATACTTCATACTCCTGGGCAGGTTATAGAATACTTTTCATCATGCTACGATAGATAGGAACGGAGCAGTAAAGAGAAAAGTTTAAAAACGGTAAAAAATACTCCATTTTTTAAGCTTCCGTCGCGTGTGCAGGTTGGTTGTGGTTTAAAGTTACACAGAAATCATGTATGACGGATTTGTTCCGCTTAACATGCCATAAAATATTAAATAAATAAGTAAAATATCCTGAAGGTATCCTAAATCCTATACAGCGTGTTCCAACAATCACCGTTTTAGCCGAAAGTGTGTTGTTCTAGACGTCTAGGCGAACAACTTTTGTTCTACAACTTCTAAATATTCGTAGTTTTCGAAAATTTATGTTTAAAGTTTACTTGAAAATCAGCTGTTTCTTAGAGTTAGAGGTCATTGACCTAATTTTGTTTTTTCATTCAGTTTGGACAACTACAATCAAAATTTTAATGACCTTTATTTTCAACAACAGCTAATTTTGCAGTGAAATATTTACTCAAAAATTTCGAAAAAAATGTTAGATTTTTTAAAAGTCGTAGATCGAAAGTTGTTTGACTAGACGTGTAGAACAACAAAAAAATTCGGCTTAAATGGTCATCGTCGGAACACGCTGTATAATAGGACCCTCTCCCCCACTACTCTATTAATTCATTTTAAAGATAACGTTTTGTAGATAAGATGCGGCAGACGAAGAAAACGTCTAAGATTCTGGCAGGTCCAGTCCTCAGTATTTATTTACCATATTTATTTATTAAGTTCACTATGTTTAAGTTGGTATAGGTACTAAAATACAGAAAATTCCATCTATAAGGATGTTATTTGCTGTGTTTTACGCAAACCATAACCACAAAATTTACCAGTTACGTATTGTGATTTTATGTTATAGGAAACTATTCCTACCCATTTTGGTTGAAGTTTGAACAAAGTTTACAAGTTTTTCTACCTATTTATGATTTTAGTTATGCCAAAATTGTAGTCAAAAAGTCAATAACCTAAATCAGTAACTATTTTAAATTAAAGGAAATGCTTTCCAAAAAAATTTGCATCCGACCGGGCTTTGGGTCGGATTCCCAAAAGATGCAGGTTCAAGTCCTGTAGGGTGCAAATTTTAGATACCTTTTCTTTAAATTTGGCCATTCAAGTGTAGGGAAACACCAAAAAAAATACTTAGTACCTAACCATTTTTACAAAACAGTCACTCAGGTCGACCTGTTGTAGATAAATATTACTCATTTCGAGTACATTTCGACACATGTCTTGTTGGAAATAAGTACCAAATAGTACTCTTAATAAGTATGTGTTTAATTCGTCCAGCCCCCATATTATCTATCCAGAAGACGTCTGACAACAGTGGTAAATGACAGGCACTATGCAGTACATTGCTGCTTCGAGGTAATCACCAGTAATAACCACGTTACGTACGTCACAGCAGCAAGGTACTGTATAGGGCCGGTCATTTTCCACTGTTGTCAGACATCCACTGGATAGATAATATGGGGGCAGGATAGATAACCGCTGGGGAGTAAAAGTCCTCAAGTGGCGACCACGATGTAATGCGAAACGGAGTGTTGGTAGACCTACTCGGTGTAGTCGTTGGATGGAGGTAGCTCGCGATTGCTTTATGTGACGTCGAATGGGGAAGTCCTATGTTCAACAGTCGTCCACTGCTGAACATAGGGCACTGCTGAACATTATCTCAGATAAGGGCTGAGATAATGGATAATGGCGATTCTACGGGGTAATGCCGCCAGTGTGATGGGCACTTTTGGACTCAATAGTCATTCACCTTAGATTATTTATATTACTTATATATATATTTAGGGCTGAGATGATGATGATGATGATGAATTCGTCCACTCTATTTTTCTACCGATCCACGATAGGGTTTAGGCTAATTCCGCACTCATGTTTATTTCATAGGATTACTGAATAATGTACGCATTACACCGACAATTTCAGGTCACGACTCATTTGGAGCACTGTTTCAATGTTTTGCCGTTTATTTTTGAGGGAAAATTTAGGGAAATTTGCTTTATTCGGATTTGAATGGTGTAATTTAGGGCTGATTGTACGATTGTTTAGTTCTGAGTTTGTTTGGCTTTTGTTTTTGTTCGGTTTTGACGCTCAATACAATGATTTAGTGGTGAAATTCTGAGGTACCTACTTGTATTCTCAAAAACAATATTCCTAAAGTATGGGTTAAGACTTTTAAAAATAAAACTTAGGTTAAACTCATGAATGAACCTTGAAACCTTAAAGCATCTTCATCATCAGCGATTTTGCATAATAAAACACAATATTTACCGGGTTTTACTAGCGTTTTATTTAATAACGGCATTGTAACGTTCCGAGCTTTCGCAAACTTTACAGTTAGGTTTTTTAAGGTTAAACAAAACGCGAGTAAAATCCGATAAATGTTGTGTTTTACCATCTTAGACTTAGAAAATCTTATCTATCTAAATAAATGATAATCAAACCTTTCAATATAAAAAGGTAAAGCGTAGGATCGAAGGAAAACTTGTATTCTCCGACTGATAGTAGAAAATTAGGTTATAAATATTTAAAAAAAATCTTTATTTGTAACAAACAGGCACCGGAACTGCTAAACCGATTTGAAAAATTCTTTCAGCAATAGAAAGATACATTATCGAGGAGTATTAACGTAGGATACGCGGTATCAGGACTTACGCGTGTGAAACCGTGGGGCGCCGCTACTACTCCAAAAGTACATATATACGAAATGAAAGGAAATAATAGATATATTTCAACAACTCATTATATACATAAGTACACTTAACCATTTAAAATAGCTTTCACTTAAAAGCTGTAAATTAGATCTGGAAGGGTTCGTAACGAATTTGAACTAGTTAGTGACTTAACGAAGTAAGTAAGTAGGTAAGTTAATTCCGGTCCCACCACTGCCACTTTACAGCTACGATACTCGTATAGTTTCAATAGGGTAATTAATTTAGGTACAGGATCTTTAAAGGGATGCGTGTTCAGAGGTACTCAGGTAACCTAAGTAAACTAGGATATTGGGTTCATACTAGAAATGGGTCGACTATGGTTTTTGCCGACTAGTCGGCTACCACCAACGTCACCAAAACTAAGAGACCGTCTCCACGAGCGTTAGAATCGCGGCGATTTCTATAGGTACAATCACGGACCATTCCGGCGCACGTAGATGTCCTTCTCCCCGACGGTGTAGTGCAGGCGGGAGATGTACACCGGAGTGTTCGACATTACAGCACGCACTCCCAGAGTTGAATCTGTCAAAGCTGTGCCGCTCTTGCTCGGTCTTGAACGGTTCCTCCTTTTTACCGAACTGGAAAATTTTCAAAAAATAAAAAGTGCAAATTTAAATTGTGTCCCCAAACTTATAGGTTACTAGCTGCACCCCGCAGTTTCACCCGCGTAAGTCCCTTTCCCGCGGGAATATCGGGATAAAAAGTAGCCTATGTGTTAATCCAGATCCCCAGCTACCTATATTCCAAGTTTCATCGCAATCGGTATAGTAGTTTATACCAGTATTCCCGCGGGTGAAACCGCGGGGCGCAGCTAGCTATCTATAATTCTTCCATAAGTATAATTAACCCTTAATTATTTATCTATGGTATAATAAAGGATTAGAAGACAAAAAGTCTGGTCTTGGAAGTAAATTTAAAAAATAATTGTCCAGGGGACTTAGGAAAAGTAAATAGTAGAAAAAAATTATATAATTTTTAAAATTCATGTCTGTCGGTTTCTCTGTTTGTTTCTTATAAGTACAAACAATAATAAACTACTAATCCGATTAAAATCAGATTTAAATAGTTATATTTTCGAGGAACCTTATGGTATACTTTACATCGAAATCCAATTAGTAGAACCCGAGTAATTAACGAAAAAGTCGGCTGGTCAATATTACTACGCAGACGAAGCCGCCGGTAACAGCTAGTCGTTAATAATTAACAACAGAACCATTTTCCTCTCAGTGTAGGTACCCATACATGCGCAATTATGTACGAAATCTTTTATTGAGATGTACAGTCAAGCAACAAAAGTGCATGTCAACCGTTGAATATCCCCGTTTCTCCTATTAAAAATATGTAAATAATAAATCATTTCATTTAAAAGTTGCCTCTTACGGTTTCACAAACAAATAAACAATTGAAATTGTTATTTTTTGCTTGTATTATGTAAAGTAATAAGAAACGTAAATTTATAAATTTCCTAGGAAATTTATAAACTTTCGCAAGATTCTAAACGAGAGATCAATTGTGTTATTTTACGAACACATTTTCGTATATTTATATATTTACGACGTCTCGTAGTAAATAATTAAACTAACGGATATCCGTTCGTAAAATCCTAAACGGTTCGAAAAATAACAGAAGAGCTTTTAATTTTACGCTTCTTCAAAAGACGGAAAATTACACACTGATTGGTCGATGTCGACAGGGGTACGTATTACTAAAACCACGAAAAAAACTATACGGAGTACCCCGACTAACATAGGTTAGGTTTATGTTAGAACATTACACGCAACGCTTTGGCGACAGAGCAAAGAGAGCGTGCCGCGGCAGCGGTCGCCAATCGCCAAATTCTCTTAAGGACGCAACTCATGTGAAATCCCTTCCGATTGAATAGTTTTCTTCATAACCGGTATCAAATAGATCTTTAAACAATAAATTATGTTATTGTACATGATACAGGAAGTGTCTCCTTCATTTCAAAAACAATAAAAAATAACATTAAATACCACTATTATACAGGCAAAGTTACCCCTGTTTTACAAAATAAATCATTTTTTCTTCTAAATCCTTAACCGCTATATTTTCTTATAGGCATCATAATATTAGAAAATACAATACCTAGAACCTCTTCATCGCATTTTATAAAAATATTATTTTAATCTTCGTTAATAATTGATTTTACGAGAAATTGTAAATTTTTTCATGCAATTCCATCTCGCTCATTTATATGCAATCGGACAAGGACCGATAATTATCATCTATCGCCGCCTTAACAAAATGGCATGATGTATGAGAATGGAGAAGGAACACGTGACTTGTTCAACCAATCAGAGCGCACTTGACACTCATTTATTATTTTACGCATGAGGTCGGTAAGTTTATAAGTATGCGAAAATGTGGTCGTAAAATAATACAATTTATCTCTCGTTTAGAATCCTACGAAATATATAAATTTCCTGAAAATTTATTAAACTTACTGTTCTTCCTATTATTTTGCGGTGACATATACATACACCGTGTAAACAATTTGACAGTTATAATCGCTAGTTTTAATTGCAAACAAATTGTTCGCTTCTGAATGACATAGAAGCAACAATTTAAATTCTTTCAATCGAGATTTGTAATTAGCAAAAGATATTCAATAATCCTTTCACAACACCCACATAAGAGTACCCTATCTCGTACGTGGGTGTCCTATTCTACACAGCTCCACATACAAATCTACTCACAGTTCCCTAAAACAAACAGTTTTCGTTAACTTAATGTTTGTTTACTTGTTGACGTGTAACGCAAACAAACACTAGCAAATGTAATTGTTTCTTAGAATTGTTTCCGTCCTATGTTTACTTGTAACTATCGTATTTGTGCGGGTTTGTATGTAGGAGTTTAGGCTTTGAATTTGTTTTGAAGGAATTAGGAAGGAATATAATTTGTAATCCTAATCCAATATGCCGCAGGTATATTGGATTAGGATCACAATATTGATATTAATATATATTTAATACTAGCTGCGCCCCGCGGTTTCACTCGCGTAAGTCCCGTTCCCGTTATCGCGGGAATGTAAGGATAAAAAGTATCCTATGTCCTTCTCCTGGTTCTAAGCTACTTCCCCACCAATTTTCAGCCAAATCGGTTCAGCCGTTCTTGAGTTATAAATGGTGTAACTAACACGACTTTCTTTTATACATATATATAGATTACAATATTGATACAATCCGCGCTACCATGATCCGTTGTTTGCTGTTGCTTTATCGTCCTTTTGTATCTTAAAAATATAAAGTAAATTTTAAATAAAAAATACCCCGACTACTTTAAAGAAAGCCGCAGATACTTAATTGTAAAAAAAAATTGTTTTGATCGATCACAAACGATCGTTTGCCGTTGCTTTGTCGTTCTTATGTCGATCCATAAAATAAAATTTAAATAAAAAATACCCCGACTACTTTTAAAATTACCACAGATAATTAATTATAAAAAAGCTATTTTTTTAAGTTGTTTTTTTATTTTTTATTTGATGTGTTTTTAGCTGAACGACAACGCGGCGACTTCACGACGACTTATAAGTCATAATGGTAAGGCGGAATGTCTATCTAGTCGAGTCGCATGATGTTGCTAGTATACCTATCTAACTATTAAGAAAACGACCTACTGGCAATTATAATACATTCTTTGGTTTAATTTTGGTCAATCGCTATATTTAGAAACGCTTTGTTCTTTTTTCAAAAATCTCTATCTAAAAAAAGACATTCTTTGGTTTAATTTTGGTCAATCGCTTTATTTTGGAACGCTTTGTTTTTTTCTTTCAAAAATCTCTAAAAATTTAACGGACTTAAAAAAAGAGTAGGTTATTTCCACTTTATTCAACAGCTCTTTCTTCTGTTCTCAATAAAATATTTTCGCTATCTCTTTAAAGTCAAAAGGCCAAAAAAGCGATGACTTCCACTTATTTCACTCACTTATTCTCACTTATTTTCTGTTATTATAAACACATTCAAACTACATAGAATACCACACGGGCACGTTATGGTACGTTACCTAATTTTTAAAAATACTTACGAATTTTGTTTGTTTATTTATTGACGCATTCTTACCATTTACTTTGCAATTCTTTTTTTATAGAAAATAGGTATGTTTCTTTCGCAACAAAACATTGTACATAAATCTTATGTATGTATGTGGGATTGTGAAAGGATACGGAACGTAAGTTTATGAGTGGAATGGAACGTAAGGCGGAATGTTTCGGTTTGATGAATGTAATTTGATATGAAAAGCATGAAAGGTTATGCTTAAGTTGTATGATTGATGAGTCTGAATCGTGCGATGCCGTATGAAAGACCGAGGCGTGAGCGAGATGACTATAGATGGGCAAGAGAGAAAGAGGATACTAAAGCGTGAGCGAGAGGAAAGATAGTGAAAAGGTGCAATGCGGGAGGGAGAAAGATGATGAATGGAGGAAAAAGGAACAATTAAGGAGATCAATGGCGAATGAAGACGTTTCTAAGAAGAATTTTGTAAAGAAAGACGAAAATAAACGAACACCGACGACGGTGGTGGAAAATATTGTTGTAATCATTATTTATCCCCACAAATGTGGTGTCAGAAGTGGGATTAAGAAGAAATATCAAGATTTGGCAAAGATTTAAGAAGATTAGAAATACCGGTAACCTAAGAGAAGACGGAGGCGGCGTGGTTTGGAAAAAAAAAGATGGGAAAAAACGAATTGAAGAAGCAGGGAAGCCGGCAAAGCGATTTTGAAGACGCAGAGGCGAGTTTTAACGGAAAAACTGGTAACATGAATCTACAATATGCCGACGAATTAATTGAGAAGTTTAGCGGACGCGATAAAACATATACGGCGGCACGTTGGGTGCAAGAAGTTGAAGAGAACGCGACGATCTTTGGATGGAGCCCTTTACAGCAACTCATCGTGGCGCGAAGATCACTGATTGGCACGGCGGCACTCTGGTTGCGATCAGAAAAACCATGTAAGTCTTGGGAAGAGCTGAAGACGGGATTGTTAAGAGAATTTCCAGACACAATTGACCAGAAAGGAGTCCACGAGATGATGAGCGCACGACGCAAGAAACCCGGCGAGTCATGCCAAGATTATTTACTCATTATGAAGGAGCTTGGCAAACGTGGCAAACTACCAGATTACGTGGCCATTAAATATATTATTGAGGGCATCACCGACGACGAGGCGAACAAAATTATGTTGTACGGAGTGTCAACATACCCGGAACTGAAGGAGAAACTCAAGATCTATGAAGTATTTAAGGAAAAGACACGAAGGAACCCTAGAGTGAGTAATATTAACAGTACTACCAGTAGGTCAAATAATAATTCAGCGGGTCCTATAACTAGAACTATATCAAGCCTAAAGAGGTGTTACAATTGTGGCGAGCAAGACCATTTGGCATCAGCATGTCGACGAGGACTGAAATGTTTCAAGTGTAACGAGTACGGGCACATCGCTACAAATTGCAGAGCAGGCGCTGAGAGTGTTAGACGACGGAGTGACCACATCGAGCAGCCACAAGGAGAACAACAGATGACAGCGGCGAGCAAGCGAGTATTTACTACGAGCACAGAGCGGACAGCTACAGAAGAAACAAACATCGACAGCAAGAACATCAACGTCACATGCCAAAGTGACAGTAACACCGATGACATATCAGACTCATTGAAAACCGTAAAATTTGTTTATAATAATCTCATTTTGCAATGTAAAGCGTTAATTGATACAGGTAGCTCCATTAACATAGTAAATTATGATGTATATTTAAAGTTGAACAGTCCGAAATTCATACCAAGCGATAGTTTAATAATTCGAGGTGTGGGAGGAGGTAAATCAATCCCCCTAGGTTTGATAAAGTTAAATTTTGAAGTAGACAACCAATATTTTGATAACGTACCTTTCTATGTAGTGAAAAATGAAGCGATACCATACCAAACAATACTAGGTTCAGTGTTTTTATCCAAAGTGTGTTTGTTTGTGAAAGATGGCTGTGTGAAAATAACTCAAAAAGATGATTGGATGAATTGTATTGAGTGTTTTGCTACTAATGATGATTTTGCAGGATTTATCGGTGACAGTAAGTACAAAGAGCAAGTGATTGAGTTGACGCGGAGTTATCAGCACCAAAGTCCATTGAAGGAAGCCCCAATTCAACTGAAAATAATACTTAGAGATGAAAAGCCAATTGCACAACGTCCAAGACATCTGTCTTTATTTGAGCAAGGTAAAGTCGAAGAACAGGTGAATGAGTGGTTACAAGATGGAATTATCAGGGTGAGTTACTCAGAATTTGCTAGTCCATTGGTATTAGTTAAGAAAAAGGATGGAGGTATCCGAGTTTGTGTGGATTACCGATTACTGAACAAACAGATGCTGAAAGATGAATACCCATTACCCATTATCTCTGATCTTATTGATAAGCTGCAGGATGCTAGTGTATACAGCGTGTTAGACTTAAAGGCTGGATTTTTTCACTTGAAGGTTGAGGAAGCTTCTATTAAGTATACTGCCTTTGTTACTCATCACGGACAGTTTGAATTTTTGAGAGCCCCATTTGGATTGATGAATGCTCCCAAATATTTCATGAGATTTGTGTCTATTATCTTTAGAGAGCTTATCGCACAGGGTATTGTAGTAATATTCATCGATGATATTTTGATTCCAGCGCAAACAGCTATGCAAGCTTTGGACAGGTTAAAGCTAGTACTAGATGTCTCTGCCGAGTATGGATTGAATTTCAACTGGAATAAGGCACGGTTACTGTGTGAAGAAGTTGAGTACCTGGGCCATGTGATAAGAAAAGGCGAGGTAAGGCCGTCTAAGGATAAAGTTTCTGCAGTTGCAAGATACCCAGAACCGAAGAATTTGAAGCAGTTGCGCAGTTTCGTAGGATTAGCGTCGTATTTTAGAAAGTATGTACAAAATTATTCATTTATAGCTAGACCTTTGACCGATCAATTGAAAAAAGATTGTAAATTTGAGTTTGGAGAAAAAGAAAGAGTAGCATTTAATCAACTGAAGCAGATTTTGATAGAAAACCCAGTATTAAAGATATACAATCCTAAATTAAGGACTGAGTTACACACGGATGCCTCTAGTATAGGAATAGCAGGCATATTGATGCAACATCATGAAGATGGCTTACATCCAGTATATTACCTAAGTAAGCGTACCACTGAAGCAGAAAGTAAGTATTCAAGTTATGAATTAGAAGCGTTAGCTATTATAGAAGCAGTAAGAAAATTCAGACACTATTTGTTCGGAATTAAGTTCAAAATAGTTACAGATTGTCAAGCATTTGAGTTAACATTAAAAAAGAAAGATTTATGCACAAGAGTTGCAAGGTGGGTGTTACTGCTCAGCGAATATGATTTTATAGTCGAGCACCGATCAGGAGAGAAGATGAGACATGCAGACGCACTCAGCCGAGCACCATACATAGCGGTAATAAGCAGCTTTATAGACCAAGTAGGAATTGCACAGAAGAAAGATGACGGTTTAGCAGCAATTATGGCGATTTTGAAGGATACAAGGTTTGAAGACTATTACCTGGACAATGGACTGTTGTATAAAGGTGAGGATAAACGGTTAGTTGTACCTAAAATTATGGAAGGAGATATTTTGAGGATGGCGCATGAGAAGGGACACTTTTCTAAGAAGAAGATGATGGATATTATTGGTAAGGATTATTTCATACCAGACCTTAACAGGAAGATTGATAATTTTGTGCAGGGATGCATACCTTGTTTGTTAGCAACACGGAAGGCGGGAAAGCAGGAAGGATGGTTGAATACTATAGAAAAAGATGATACACCTTTACATACTATTCATGTGGACCATATTGGACCTATGATGGAGACTAAAAAGTTATATAACTATATTCTAACGATGGTAGATGCATTTACTAAATATGTTTGGTTATTTCCAGTTAAGAGTACTACAAGTAAAGAGACATTGAGTAAAATTGCCACACATCAACAAGCTTTTGGAAACCCTAATCGATTTATAACTGATAGAGGTTCAGCTTTCACCAGCAACGAGTTTAAGGAGTACTGTGTGACAGAAAATATTGAGAATTGCTTAATTACGACGGGAATTCCCAGAGGAAATGGACAAGTAGAGAGGATCCATAGAATTTTGATACCAGTTTTAACTAAGCTTTGTATTTCAGAACCTGGATGTTGGTATAAACATGTGAGTAAAGTACAGAGG
This sequence comes from Idaea dimidiata, assembly GCA_949358125.1. Classification (NCBI taxonomy): domain Eukaryota; kingdom Metazoa; phylum Arthropoda; class Insecta; order Lepidoptera; family Geometridae; genus Idaea; species Idaea dimidiata. The sequence continues at coordinate 14,674,371 of OX442337.1, forward strand.
GCGCTTAACAGTACCTATCAAAGAAGCATCAACACAACACCATTTCAACTGTTAGTGGGCGTGAATGAGAATGAGAACTAAAGAAGATCTGGAAGTGCATAAGTTAATATCACAGGAAGTCAGAGGTTGTTTCAGTCAAGAGAGAGAAAACTTAAGAATCGACGCTAAAGAGAGCATACTGAGGGTGCAGGAGGAAAATCGGAGAGAATATAACAAGAAAAGAAAGGAAAGCACTAAGTATAAGGAGGGAGACTTGGTGGCCATTCAACATACACAGTTTGGTGGAGGTCTGAAGTTGAAACCGAAGTTCCTGGGACCCTATAAGGTGACAAAAGTCAAGCGCAACGATCGTTATGAGGTGGAGAAGCTAAATCCGTACGACGAAGGCCCTGGAAAGACGTCCAGTGCTGCAGATCACATGAAACGTTGGCCGGAGGAGCAGGTAATTAATTATCTAGATTAAGCTAAAAAGAAAAAATGCATGTTTTGTTTTATTTTACCCCTATGAGTTACTATGAAAGATGAGGAGTGAAATGAAAGTGCTAGTTAGGGATAAGAATAGGTTTATTTCATTTAGAAGTCGCTTATTTACATTTTACACTTCAAAGATTGGTTTAGTACATTAATATTACACATAATATTCAAAGAAAAATGTTTGTTAAAAAGTTAAAATCACAGTTAGATACCTGAATTGTATAATTTCACTAAAGATTCATACCTATGTATAAAGATTGTAACTTCATGTTGTAAGACTATATGAGATGTCTTAGTTTGTTCAAAGTATTACTGTAAAAATAACTTCCAATGTTGTATTTTGTTTTGGCAGATTGTTAGTCAAGTTGTTTTGTTTACTGTTGAGAATGTAACTTTCACTGTAATAAGATTTAATTGTTTAGTTGCAAGCAGGGATTTTTGAGTTGTATAGAGTCAATGTTTGTAAAAGTAAGTAGGTACCCAATAGTACCCATGTAACAATATAGCGATACATAAATAAGTAGGTAGGTGTATGAGATGGAATGACGGGAGTGTGACGAATGACAGTGACAGTATGAAAGAGAAGGCTGAGGCCAGCCTAGTTGCAGGAAGGCCGATTGTGGGATTGTGAAAGGATACGGAACGTAAGTTTATGAGTGGAATGGAACGTAAGGCGGAATGTTTCGGTTTGATGAATGTAATTTGATATGAAAAGCATGAAAGGTTATGCTTAAGTTGTATGATTAATGAGTCTGAATCGTGCGATGCCGTATGAAAGACCGAGGCGTGAGCGAGATGACTATAGATGGGCAAGAGAGAAAGAGGATACTAAAGCGTGAGCGAGAGGAAAGATAGTGAAAAGGTGCAATGCGGGAGGGAGAAAGATGATGAATGGAGGAAAAAGGAACAATTAAGGAGATCAATGGCGAATGAAGACGTTTCTAAGAAGAATTTTGTAAAGAAAGACGAAAAGTTAACACATAAGGCTAATGTGTTAACTGGCGCTGGTGTTCCGTTGGAGTAGGAGTTGGGTAATTTACCGATAAATTCATACTTCATGGATGGTCTAGCTAGACTAACTAATCCGGGCTAGTTAATCAGTTGTGCCTAATAAATTAATATTATAGGTACACTAGGTAGGTAGGTAGCAGGTACACTATAGGCTCTCAATAGCTTGTTGTAGAAGCCTGAAGCCTTATTTTGAATCGCTCATTGAGCTTCAGGCGTTAAAAAATCGATATCTGCTGATGTTCGTTCGATGTGAGACTCCTGATTCACTTAGAAATATCACAGAAATCGGTAGAATCTAAATCGAGGTATTTAAATCATTCAAAGTGGCGCATTTTATTCAAAAATAGAGCCCCTGATTGTAACGGGAACCGCGGTTCACGCATGCGCAGTCCAATGTGTGAGGCTTGAGAGTAGCCCCAGTAGAATAATTACATATTTATCCCCCTTGAATGTTTAAACACTAAGCGGGGTTTCAAACATACCCGCAACAACACAACACATTTGCTGGCGAATTCATCTTATTTATTTACCATCCGATGAAAATTAGGCGTGTGATGCTTGGGTAGTAAGAGACGTTACATGTTTATTTTTTTTAATCACAATAATAAGTTTACAAAATATTATACCGGTCAAAAATCAGATGTCGCTGCTCTCGGGAGCCTTTGTTACTGTCCTTGTGTTAGACCTGGGTACATAAAGGTTTAAGCCCTAGAGGCTAATTACTTGCTTTAGGTTAACTTAATTTCTTCTATGGTTTTCGCGATTTTGCATAATAAAACACTTTATTTATCCGGTTTTATCGCGTTTTTATTCATTATTTGAACCGAGCTTTCGCCAACTTTACAGTCGGCTTTTTCAAGGTTGACTGAGATGTAATTTGTCTATTTTTAACATTCTAAAAAACTATTTTTGATTGATTGATTGATTGATTAATTCTTTATTGCAACACACCACAATTAAATAATTACAATAAGAGGAAAATACATAAACAACTTAAAAATTAGGTGGCACAATGGGCGGCCTTATCGCTTAAAGCGATCTCTTCCAGGCAACCTTTGGATGGACCAGAAGCGAAAGAAAGATGAAAGGTAGGGTGTTAAAACAAGAGAAAAACAATAACGACTTGAATAATAATACAATAACAGTATGACACATACAAAAAATTAACGGAAAAAATAAATAAAAATACTAACAACATACATATATATACACACATAAATATACATATAAACATAGATAAATACGCACATATCACATAAAATATACATACATAATAATACATCCTTATTCTAACTAACTTATTCTTAACTTTCTTTCTTTCTTATTCTTAACTAACTTATTCTTTTTAGAATGTTAAAAATAGACAAATTATATCTCAGTCAACCTTGAAAAAAGCCAACTGTAAAGTTGGCGAAAGCTCGGTTAACTTTTTTGATCACAGAAAGTAACTTTGTAAAGCCGTAGATGGGTAAAAAACTTTACTATCACGTTTGTGATACGCCTAAACTGAATGGACAATTCATGAGCGGACCTAATATCAACTTCGGACATCACACTTCGGATGCTTAAGTACCAACAGAAAAAAAAACTTATGATTTACAGAATACTTTGGTGTTCTTATCGTCTCTAAGTATATAAATTGTTATTTTAAAGCGCCTCTACGAATGGTCTTGATTTTTTAACTCAACGGTGTGTATGCACTTTTGTTGTTTGCCTGTATGTGTATTTCTATTTTGTAGGTAATTTTCAAGTTGTTTTTCTCATATTTGTCCGTCTTTTAAGGTTTATTATTTAATTGTATCTTAACTTGAAATTAAGCTCATTTTTCCTGCTAAAATCTCGAATATCAACACTTTAAGCTACGAAATCTATTTAAGATCTCTCGGTCTCGGTCACCTTACCCAACCGGAAAAATGACTTTAATTTCAATCCAACACAAAAAGAAGAAAACACCTAATTTTATATTGTTTAAATAAATAAATAAATCCTGTGACGAACACACAGACCATCTAGCCCCATGGTAAGCTGCTAAGCTTGTGTTACGGTGACTAGACAACATATATATACTACTTTTGTTTATTTTTCTTTTGTAAATACATACATATTATACATAGAAATACACCCAGACCAGATACAAATATTTATTTTTAAGCATAAATATTTGCACCCTGCGGGAATCGAACCCGCAACCTTCTGTATTGCAGCCAAGCGTTCGCCCGACGCGCCACAGAGGTCGGAGGTTGTTTTGGTCGCGTCTCCGCCACGCCCGCGCCTGTCGCCATTTCCGTGTGTCCTTTCTTCCAAACTCGAATCTCGAACCTCATTAATAACCAATTATATCTGTTTGAACGCGTTTTAGGTATTTAAAATATCCTTCACTTTGATGTTATCGAATTTTTAAAATACAGAGACGTCCAACCTTTAGTGAGAATCGAGAGGAAGCCTACTGTCACGAATAAAAATTATCATAATTTTAGAAAAGGAAGGAAAATAATAGGTTTATTTATTCACACAACTATACCTACTAACATTTACGGATTCCTAATTGTATTTTATCCCCTAGACCCAATATTTCGCAAACAGGTAACTAGGCTAACTAAAGGGGAGGATTTCAATCGAATTTGTCCTACTAATATTATAAAGCTGAAAGTATGTGTGTATGTATGTGTATATGTGTGTTTGTTACTCAATCACGCAAAAACTACTAAACCGATTGCGATGAATCTCGGAATATAGGTAACTGGATACTGGGAATAACATATAGGCTACTTTTTATCCCGATATTCCCGCGGGAACGGGACTTACGCGGGTGAAACCGCGGGGCGTATAATATACTTAGATACAATACAAAACTAGGTAAGTATATATCTACAAGATTTCGTTGTTTGACTCAATATGAGATCCTTCGTCGCAAACTCATATCCGCTAGACCACACTCGCCGGACGTGCACGATTTTCTAGAATGCCTAGGGCACCTAGCGTTATCCAACATTGTGTGTTTTATTTCAAAAAATCTATTTTGTGAATTGACAGCGCCATCTGGCTTTATGGTAAGCGACTTAGCGTATATTTTGGTTTATGGTGATTAAATAAGAAACGGATCACCACAATTAGATACTTTAAAGAAAAACATATATTTTTTTAAAGTATTAAATATAAGTATAAATTAAATATAAATATAAAAATAAGTAAATATTGAAGTAGGTACAAACATATCATACTATACCACTAGGTACACGAAAAGAAAAATAAAGCAGTATGTTTTCGTTCATACTTGTTCTCAGCGGGAATCGAACCCTCAACCCTCTCTACCACAGAGGTCGTTATTCCCTCATTATCTTAATATTTTATTCCTAGTTAGGTTATTATTAGACCCCGGGAGTCTGGGGAGGTGCCCTTTCTCGCTTTTATTCGATTTGACGCAGTTAAACCGTTATTATGATGTTCTTTCCTCATAATGTTTCTCTTTTACGACTACTCCATAAGGGACGAGATAATAACCTAATTTATTATGACTCTGAGATTTTACTATAAAATGTTGTTTAGTGTTAAGAAGGCGCATTGACAAGTCGCGACATCTCCTTTGTCATAAACAACCACAGATTACATATTTATACATTAATATGACTAAAAAGTACTGTACTACAAAAAAAGCTCAGCTCTATTTATTTATAAAAGGTCTCAGCCGCGTAAGTCCCGTTCCCGCGGGAATATCGGAATAAAATGTAGCCTATGTGTTATTCCCGGTATCCAGTTTATATTCCAAGTTTCATCGTAATCGGTTCAGTATTTTTTGCGTGATTGAGTAACAAACATCCAAACACACAGACTTTCACATTTATAATATTAGTAGGAAGTAGGATTGCTTTAGACGTTAAGGCGAACAACTTGTTCCACGAATTTTTGGAATATGAACCTATCTTAATTTTTTTAAGTTGTTTTTGAAATTATAAACCTGTTTTTTGTTTAAATCGCTAGAGTCACTTGCAGATCTTGCTATTCCGAGGACCAGCCGAGGACTAACTAACTATAGTCCCATGGTAACTGTGCAAAGTCTAGTTACTTACTCGACTTAGGCTTGATTCGCTAAACTAAGTTAAGTCGACTCTATAAAATAAGTATGAATATCAATTTTCCGCGTAAGGGTGAATCATAAATTAGACCGTCACCCGGCCGTGCCGGGTCAGAGCGTCGTTGTCCATTGCTCGGCGAGCGGGCGATCGGTCTGTTGCAACCGAGTGGCGGCCGAGCAATGGACAACGAAGCTCGGACCGTCGGTCTAATATAGTTCATCTATAAATGGTCATTTTCTATGATTGAACAGCGCTAGAGTCTCTTGAACAGATACGATATCGATACCTATATGCGTAAATTTTGCTTATCCCAGTTTGAGCCTTAAGGCCCCATACCCACCTAATGACGTGACAGGGATAGGGCTAGCACATTTCTGATGTGTAAAAGAAGGACGTAAGATGAGACTACGCAGAATTTTAGTGAGTAAAATCAAACAATTCCTAATAACAAAATAACTATTGCAAATTTAGTTAAACTGTTCTTCCAGTTTCAAGTGTATGTTATTATGCTTTAATACAGGAAAAATAAAGGTTTAAACACGTCACGTTTACCTGTAAAATAAAAAATCGGTTTTTAACGAGTCGTTTTAGATATTTTTTTTCTGTTATAAAAGTTAACCAATCGTGTAAAGAAAACTACCAAAATGAAGATAAGAGAATGAAAAATAAAAATACCAAAATAGTATTTCCGAATGTTTTGTAATTACTGAGAAATATTAAGATAATAAAACACTTTATTTATCCGGTTCAATCGCGTTTTTATTCATTGTTCTAAACGAACCGAGCTTTCGCCAACTTTACAGTTGGCTTTTTCAAGGTTGACCGGATAAATAAAGTGTTTTATTATGCAAAATCGCGAAAACCATAGAAGAAATTAAATATTAAGATCCCTGCAGCCAATATCGTGAGTGTGTCACCTTAACAACTGTTGCAAGCGAGCTTAAAAAACGTTTAGAACAGTATTCCATTTTTTTATCCCGATATTCCCGCGGGAACGAGAACAAGAGTTACGCGGGTGAAACCGCGGGGCGCAGCTAGTATATTCATAAAGTATTACAAATTCAATTTTGACGACCTCAGTGGCGCGTCGGGCGAACGCTTGGCTGCAATACAGAAGGTTGCGGGTTCGATTCCCGCTGGGTGCAAATATTTATGCTTAAAAATAAATATTTGTATCTGGTCTGGGCGTATTTCTATGTATATATGTATGTATTTACAAAAGAAAAATAAATATAAGTAGTATATCCGTTGTCTAGCCACCGTAACACAAGCTTAGCAGCTTACCACGGGGCTAGATGGCGCTGTGTGTTCGTCACAGGATTTATTTATTATTATTAATAAATCAACAAAACTTAAGTTTCAATTTCAATCTAGTTGTTTCAAATTTTGATTGGTGTTTTTTGTAAGTTCTTATTTATTAACTTTTAGTTGTTTAGTGTTTCTGAAATAAATAGATAAATGAATAAATTATAAACTTTAAAATTCACACGATTCGTTAACATGGTTACATTTCAATGTTACATTTTAATGTAACTATGTTACAACTATGTAACCCGGTAAAATGTAACTATATAAATAATTTAGTTATACATCAAAACGACTGAACAACTCCCTTTCGGCTTACATAAGCTGCATGTAACACAATCTGAAACCTACCTACAAATGTGTTGTAAAAGAGTTTAAACTCTTTGTTAGATGATTCTGTAGAGTTGCTGGGTAACTTGAAGCCGACCGTCTCATCCGTAAAGCGAGAGTCAGATCTCGCGAATGTCATCATAAACAGTTTACGTCCGTGACACGACGTTTTTAGACTAACTTCTTAAATGTTACATTCTCGACACAGGGGCGGATTTATTAGGTCCAACAATATTAAATTTAAAACAAAGTTTTTTTTAAGTGTTTCTTACACTTGGATGACTATGCTTAGTCTTAAATGAAAGTCTTATTTTTAGCTAATATGATAGACGCCGTTGATGAGATAGTACCTAGTATAACATTAGTTACAAACCTCATTTTTTAACCGACTTCAAAAAAGGAGGAGGTTCTCAATTCGTCGCGTATATATATATTTTTTTTTAATGTTATTTAAGACTAGCTGCGCCCCGCGGTTTCACCCGCCGAAGTTCCGTTCCCGCGGGAATATCGGGATGAAAAGTAGCCTATGTGTTATTCCCGGTATCCAGCTACCTATATTCCAAGTTTCATCGCAATCCGTTCAGCCGCTTTTGCGTGATTGAGTAACAAACATCCAAACACACACACTTTCACATATATAATACTAGCTGCTCCCCGCGGGTTCACAAGGTAAGTCCTGTTCCCGCGGGAATATCGGGATAAAAAGTAGCCTATGTGTTAATCCAGGTCCCCAGCTCCCTATATTCCAAGTTTCGTCGCAATCGGTTCAATAGTTTTTGCGTGAAAGAGTAACAACCTCACATACATACATACAAACTTTCGCGTTTATAATATAAGTAAGATTAGTAGGATACCTAACGGCAACAGTAATTCATAATCTGTGAGAATTTCAACGTCTAGCTATCACAGTTCATGGGATACCCATGAGAGTAGCGAGCCCAAAAGAAGGTTTTTTACAACTCATAAACAACGAATACTGTCGGTGAAACGTTCGCCAGAAAAACGAGGTCGAGGTTGATTCAGAATCTTGCCATATAGATACAGTGTGACAAATTTGATAGATAGATTAATGCTTTATTTGCACAACAAACAATTACAGTTTGTAAACATTAAGTAAGACATGTACACAAAAAGATTAAAAGTAAAACGTTGTACAAATTAACGGAACCTGAATACATCTCTGTAATTTCATTGCGTAAACAAGGTTTATTACGAGTGAATTCGCAACGTTTAGGTGTTATAATGTTTCGTATCATTTGAAGTGATATTATTTTGATACCAACCGACACCAACCGACCGACAGAATTACCGACATTAACGTTTAGGAAGAAATTGGAGTCGGTGCCGAACGGCGATTTTCTTTTAGCATCGATTTTGCACGTTTTTGGCAAGATACCAATCATGCTTTCTTTCGTTATTGCTACAGTAGTTGTTATAACCATATTTTCCTTCTTTTACGTCGTCTACAGTTAACATTATTATGTATACTTAAAAAACGGCTAAGTGCGAATCAAACTCGTGCTCTGAGCTGCCAAAATATACAAAGTATTTATTTGTTACTAGCTGCGCCCCGCGGTTTCACACGCGTAATTCCCGTTCCCGCGGGAATATCGTGATAAAATGTAGCCTATGTGTTATTCCCGGTATCCAACTACTTATATTCCAAGTTTTATCGCAATCGGTTCAGTAGCTTTTGCGTGATTGAGTAACAAACATCTAAACACACACACTGTCACATTTATAATAATAGTAGGATACCTAACGGCAACAGAAATACATCATCAGTGAAAATTTCAACGTCTAGCTATCACGGTTCATGAGATACAGCCTGCTGACAGTTAGATGGACAGTGGAGTCTTAGGAGAAGTCATAATTATTTTTCACAGGTCTTATTCGCGTACTATTGCTTTTAAATTCTCTTACCTCGACGTTTCGATCATGTTACAATGATCTTGGTCGCTAGGGGACTCAATAATTATAATAAATAAATAATTATGAGTTCAAATCGTGTGAGTTTAAATGTTTATTAGGAGAAGGGTCCTGTTTTTGAATTTTGGATATATAACCTTAGAAAGAACGATCAATAGCCACGTAGCGATGCCAAGGGTTCGACTACTTAGTTTTATTTTAGTTTTTATTGTTTTCAAATGTAATTATTTCTAAGTTGGTTCGTTTCCAATAAAAAGTCCTGCTTCTATATTATGAATGAGAATGAATCATTACAAAAAGATGATGTTAATGATGAAGCATATTGTAATACTAACAGATACAAAGAATTTCTAAGGAAATTTGCGCGGTCTATTCAGCCGAAAATAATTTACCTAATTGCCATGATTTGGCGGAAAGCTTGTGTTTCGTTAGTAGGTACATTCTTAGTTAATGAAATAAAAAAAATGGTTATTAATTATTTTTTGGGATCCGTACGTATCTACTTCAAAAGATAAATACGCTTATCCGTCTGTCTAATTCTATAATATTATTATAATTGTAAAAGTGTGTGTGTTTGGATGTTTATATGTTTGGATGTTTGTTACTCAATCACGCACGGGACTTACACGGGTGAAGGCGCAGCGCGCAGCTAGTAGATATATATTTCTTAAAAACTATAAGTAGTAGAAGTCTGAAATTTTGCATACAGGTTCCTTTTAGGAAATAGGTGCTGGATTTTTTTAAATTCGTCCTACACCCCATAAGGGTGGAAAATGGGGGTCGAAGTGTTGTATGAAACTTTTTTGTTTTTAGAGTGCAAAAATCCACACAGAATGCAGATACTAGCAGCACTTCCCTGGTCATCCGTTTAAGTGAGGATTTTTGCACTGCAGTATGTAGGTGTTCAAACAATGCGGTATTTCGACTTGCGCGGGTGAAACCGCGGGACGCAGCTAGTTGTTTATAAATTACTATTCCTGTGCCCCTCGGTTCCACCCGCGTAAGTCCCGATCTCGTAAGAATATTGGCATTTTAGAGCTCCCAGTACCCGTAGGTATGGGGAAGAAATTAGTGGGGGACTATTTTTAAACCCGACTCGAGCCATTTTTTAACCCGACTCTACAACCCTATATGTACATTCACATGTAGAAGGTAGGTATTAGAATGCAGTAGAAAAAGTTTCGTTTAGTGGCTGAACCGGCTTACGTAAGACCGACGAGTAACATTATGAAATGAATGAATGATTGAATGTCATTTATTTGCACGAAATATGTTCACAACAGTTGTTATCTATCTTCTATCTATACTTATAATAAAGGAAGAGAGGACAAAAAGTCTGTACTTTGAAGGAAATTAAAAAAAGTGGTCTAGGGGACTTAGGATAAGTAGTAGAACAAAATTATATAGTTTTTAAAATTTATGTCTGTCTGTCAGTTTGTCTGTTCCTTATACAATCAAAAACCACTAATCCGATTGAAATCTGGTTTTCAATATTGAGTAGCTCTATTTTAGAGGAAGGTCGTGGTATACTTTGCGTCGAAATCCAATTAGTAGAACCCGAGTAATGAACGAAAAAGCGCAACCGCTCGAGAACCGCTCGGCCGCCCGCGCCCATGACAACTGACAATGCGTTTTTCACTTCCGCGGGTGAAATCCCTGGGCGCAGCTAGTAAAAAAATAAGGTTCATCATATTTCACCAGCACTTAACTTGGCATGCAAATATTAATAATAAAATTAATTTAATTTATGATATTATAATATTATTCAGGGACCATTTGGACGTCTATTTAATTACAATTCGCATGTGCAGATTTTATACAGACTCGAAATCAACCTCCCAATCCAAAAAGCTACGAAGTTAAAACCCTTCACTTTTAAAATATGAAAATATTCACCAACAACAAGTGAGCAATCAAACTTTTAACCGGTTTTATTTCGTGTTGACGAAAAAAAAACGACTTAAAAACATTTACTTACACAGTAACACCGACTTATCTAGCTGTTTCGTCATATGAAGTCGAGCAGCCAAACTAAGTACAATAATATGGACCCAGCTAGTAAAACTTCCTAACTTCAGATGACAAGACATATAAGTGTAGACACACCCTACCTCTCACCTTTCTTAGCTTCCTTTCCATCCAAAGGTTGCCTGGAAGAGATCGCTTTCATCAGTAATAAGGCCGCCCATTGTGCCTCCTAAATTGAAGGTGTATTTGTTTCTATCTATTTATTTTGTAATTTTATATGGTGTGTTCAATAAAGAATTTATTCATTCATTCATTAAGTCGGTGGCCCTGTATGGAGAGGCTTTTTGTTCTTTTTTTTAAAAGTCGTTTTAAATTTTTAAATTACTTTTAAATTCAAGTTCTTTTAGTGTACCTAACCTACTCTCGACTACCACTAAAACTCAATAATTTTAATTATTGAGGACTTGGCTGATGAGAAGGTGGTTTCAAGTACTCCATAAAACTGTACCTAGTTTTTGGTAGAAGTCCAAAAATTAATCAGTTACTGCATTTTGGGTTTCTATCCTGTCCATCATTCTGAAGATCATCAGATCCTCACCAATCTTAATTGGTCAAGGTCATGGTCAAACTCCGAGTAATCGGTGAACATCCTTAAATAATAATATATATTTACACACCTACTGCTCTACAAAGTTACTTTATTTGACCAAAAAGGTCAACGTAAAGCGACTCTTTATTCCCTAGGTGCATAAAGTGCACATTATGCACCTAAGGCATAAAGTAATTTAAATTTGGAACTAAGGTTCTAGTAGCATACGGCCATTTCGAACTGGCCACCTAGACATAACACATAAAAAAAATAAAAACTGGGCAAATTTTTTCTATTTTCATGGACGGAAGGGTAAAGCAAAAAGATTTGGTTAGTATAAAGCCCCAACTTTTTTTTTTCATCAGCTAAGGCCGATGTGTGGTTTCGTCATTTTGATGTAACATTGTTAAATTTAATTAATATAAAGCTATACTTAAAGAAATGCTTTCCAAAAATTTCGCACCCGACAGGACTTGAACCGACAGGACTTTTGGAAAGCATTTCTTTAAGTATAGTTATCCAAGTGTAGGAAACACTTTTAAAAATATAACAAAAACGGTTAATATAAAGCTGTCAATATATTTCATATACGTTGCATTATTCTATTTTTTTGTTGTTAGTTAAATACTTATTTTTGTAGCCCTTTTATTGTCTCGCAGTAGATGTGTAAAGTAGAGTATTCACCTCGGTACTAAAGTCTGTCTTTATCTTGGGCGCTTGAATCCCACGCTTCACTCAGGACTCTAGGTACATAACTCCTTCGCTTCGCTCAGGAGTTAAGTTTTTAACACCCTCGCTGCGCTCGGGAGTTAACCCTCTAGAGTCCTTCGTACGCTTTGGATTCAATATGACGCCCGCTATATAAGACAGGACTTTAGTACCTCGGTGCATAAACTACTAATAGGTACATATAGTTGTTTAACACTGGCTATAAAAGTATTAGGCGTATGCTTAGCCAGCTATTCTTCAATTCAATTCAGGTACCTACCTGATTTGAGGGCGCACGGTTGCTTACGTTTGCCTAGTTAGTATCTACTTGACTGGGTGGATGTGGGTAGTCTGCGTTAATATTGCCTGTTGGTACTTTTTTTATACTTGTTTTATACTAGATATCTTCATAATTATATTTCTCTTTTTTTTATTCAGGCTGTCTTTTTGTTATTACGTTGTTTCTATTTGTGAATGTTCGTAATTGGCTTTGTGTTATCTATACAAGATGTAACAGGTTAGCCCTTTTAAGCCGAAAGGGGGTTGTTCTAGACGTCTAGGCGAACAACTTTTGTTCTATGACTTTTGAAAATTCGAAGTACTTTTCGAAAATTTTAAGTGTAAAGTTTACTTGAAGATCAGCTGTTTCTTAGAGTTCGAGGTCATTGACCTTATGTTGCTCTTTCATTTAGCTTGGTCTACTACAATCAAACCTTCAATTACCTTTATTTTCAAAAACAGCTGTTTTTTCAGTGAAACAATATCTCAAAATTTTCAAAAAAAAGTTCGAATTTTCAAAAGTCGTAGAACAAAAGTTGTTCGCCTAGACGTCTAGAACAACCCCCTTTCGGCTTAAAAGGGCTAACCTGTTACATCTTGTATATATATATATATATATATATTTACTTTGTATTATAGCTGTGAGTGTTCCTAAAATAAATAAATACTTAAGTACAAACGCGACGAATTAAGAACCTAGTCCTTTTTTTTAAGTCGGTTAAAAAGAGAAATTTCTAAAGCTTTCCGGATATTCAGGTCTACTTGCCTCAGCTTTCCAAGTTTTCGTTAGCAGCGCACGATGTACGACAAACAATAAGCGACGAAGTATGTATTTGATAATTTAAAAAAAAATAGAATTGATACTTATCACCATTTTGACTCATAATAAATGTTACTTTAAAAAAACCATTTCATATTCAAATCACAATTCAATTTGAATTAAATTAGGTACTTTTTTTTAAATTTTAATGCACATAAGACGTGTCTATGACGTCTTTTGTGTCAAGACTGTCGCTTCTCATCAAGTGAGGTGAGATCAAATTCTATGTCAATTGGACATAGTTATGCAGACGAGAACCAAGCCACAGAAAGTTACTTTCGAGATAATTAGGTTTTTGTTTCAAAGGTGTGTAGAAGCAAATATGTAACTCGTAGGAGACCAAGAAATAACAATGGTAAAAATAGTATTAAGGGCAATGTAGAATTATTTAATTTATTGATTTTTTCTTTTATTTAGTATTTATTTTAGGTCAAAACCCTGATAGTTCTTTTTTACAAAATTGCTATTTTGTGGGTTAGTTCTTTTTAGCAATATGTTTAGGATTATAAGGTAGGCCCTTTAATTCAAATAATTTTAAAATACTTATGTTTCATTTATTTTTTAATGAAATTTAAACTTATACTATAGTTTTACTTAAAATATATAATCACATGAACAAAATATGCTGATGTTTTAACAAACAATCCTATTAAAATTAGGTAATCGTAATCGACTTCGTCCACTTTGACGGGAATGACTAGCGTCTGTGACGCGTCGATGCCCCGTGTCAAGTCGCGAGTTCGCTCGTGGCAAGTATATTGGTGGTGTGCAGAAGTTGCCTCCCTCCACGCTACCTGCTTAGCAGCGCGCCGCCAATACCAAAGGCACCGGAGGCGTCGACACGGTCGACCGCGGGAGCCCGAAGGAGACCCGGTGAAGGACCGGCTGTACGAGGAATGGCAGACGGCTATGAAGGCCCTCCGAGCGGCCGTAGGGGCCGCGAAGGACCGTGCCCGAGAGGAGATGCTGGCGTCACTGAGCGGATAGTCGCCGTGCGCCGCCACTTTGGGAAGTTAATCTCAAAGTTAGTAGGAGCGGCGGGGTCACTTGCCTGGCTCCTGCCTAATATTGGAGGCCCGAAGGCATCCACGAGGCGGCTGTACTTGGGTATCATCCGCTCAATGGCACTGTACGGTGCCCCGGTATGGGCCGCGAATATCCCTGTTGGCGTCATCAGGAGACTCTTGCAAGTGCAGAGACTGATGGCCATCAGGGTGACGCGGGGATACCGTACCATAGCGGGTGATGCCGCCCTGGTACTCGCTGGGTCCCCGCCATGGGACCTAGAAGCGAGAGCCCTCGCATCCCTTTACGAGTGGCGCGAGGAGGCGGGTAATCGGGGTGACCGACCGGCGCTCAGGGTGGTGGAAGAGCGCCGGGAGGAACTCCGCCAGAACCTCTTGGCGGAGTGGATGGTTCGGCTGGAGCAGCCAGGGTACGGCCGCACTTTAGTAAATGCTATTCGTCCTTGTCCTTGCCTTGCTATTCGTCTTGGGCGATTGGCTCAATAGAGCCCACGGAGCATTATCGTTCCGTTTGACACAAGTACTTTCCGAACATGGCTGCTTCGGAAAGTACTTGTGTCGAATCAAGAGGGAAATTTATGAGAGGTGTCAACACTGCTCTTGCAGCTGTGACACCGCCCTACATACTCTGGCGGACTGCCCTGCCTGGTTTGGGCCTAGGGGTGAGCTAACGAAGGCAATTGGCCAGAACCTGACGCTGCCAGCTGTCGTCGCTGCCATCCTTGGCAGCGACGAGGCCTGGCAGGCTCTGCGCCAGTTCTGCGAGATCGTCTTGCAGGCCAAAGAGGAGGCCGAAAGAGCGCGAGAAATCCTTCCCGGCACTCAGCGCCCCAGGCGCACTAGGCCAAGGCGCAACGACTTGTTGCCGCCTTAACTGCCCGCTCTTGGCGGCGAGTTCGGGGGAGCTCGTCGCCAGCCAATGAGCACCGAGATGGCGGCGGCGTGTCCACGCCGCCTCTTGTGAGGGTTTTTCCTTTTATAAGGGTTTTGAATTTATGTTGTGAGGCCGGACGCGGCCATTCGCTGTCGTGGTCAATGGTAGCAATGCGGTAGCAGCGCCCTGTTGACTCCAACACTTGCGGCGTGAAGGACACCCTGGGTTTATTAGTGGGTATACCCCTGGCGCACAACACCTAGACCAGGGGGGACCCCCACTCACCGGACCGCTCTCCCCCGGGAGCGGCCTGAAGGGCTTGATCAGATTTTTCCCAGGAAAAAAAAAGGTCTTCAGCTATCTACATAGGTACCAAGTTGAATAATAATAATAGGATAATTGCGATTGACAGAAAATGATTTTTCTTCATCACGTTATTACGATAAATATCAATATTTTACCATTTGCTTTTTTTAGTTATTTTTTAGTAGTTTTTAGTTTTTTGGTAGGTTTTTTTTAGTTTTTTAAGTAGATAATAGTAGAATAAGGTAAAATATCAAAATTATTAGGGAAAAAACCATTATTAAGTAATGGGTACCTTACGTCCAATTGAGGATTAGTAACAATTTAACAGCCGTATTCGCAATCGACCCTGTGCATGACTTATTGCTTTATATCTTACTCAATTAACTTCAGCGAAATTGATAAGTCATGTAAAAAGTGTGTCCTTAAATTTGAACGGCAGAAGTAAAAACTTCATTGAAAATCGCAATCCCGAGCGGTGGTCCCGAGTTCACCCGATGGAGCCTTTCTTCTTTTATGTGGCTTTATTCCATTTGGACATTAGCCAGTGTCAAGTATTATTAATATTTGCAAGTTATTTGCATCGAAACAGTCAAGTCGTCATAGTTAAAGGCAAGTCGAAGGAATCATTGCAAACACAGGGCGGCCATTTACAATGGTTGTTCACGGAGCTAAAGTCCATGTTTTGCACCGATTTTCACTTTCACTTCACTTGTACACCTTCACGAAACTAAATTGATTAATATACCCTTGAAATTAAACAATTTACACGCATTTGAACTTGGTTTCACAAAAATTTAAATTTAGCAACACATCTTCTCACCGCGTTCTTCGCCATTTCAAAAAGTTTTGTCGTGTCGCAGTAACTTTCATGTGTAAACTCAACAACATTGTGTGCTAGCTTCAAAGAATCGATTATAAATGGAACTTCGGTCCTGTGGCACAGTTTGAGGGATTCCACGTCAAGCTGGCTTTAACGCGCCATTATTTAACAACAGGTGTTGCTGTTGCCGCAAACATGCCTAAGTTATACTAGATGGTAAGAAACTGTTATTTAAAATGAAAAAGGTAAAAAACCTAACATAGATCTTTAAATACCTATTCAACGATACTTGATATATTATTAGATCTATCAAAATTAACAGACAGAAACAAAAAAGTGGTAATTTAGGTTGCAATCTCATCTGGTACTGAACTAAGCTAGCTAGCAGAAAGTGCCTAAAATTGAAGTTGCATGAATCCGCCCGAGCCGACAAACAAACAAATAAACAAACAAACAAAATTTTGGTACCTACACCTGCCTTACACCACATTTACTAATGCCTACAGGAGAGTTAGTGACTGTCAGGCAAGTGGTGGTAAATATATTACCAAATCGATTTAACAGTGAACATCCCTAAAATAAAAAAATATTATCTATACTTACGCGACGAATTGAGAATCTTCTCCTTTTTTTGAAGTCAGTTAAAAAATCAGTCATTATCCTACTTCCTACTAATATTATAAATGTGAAAGTGGTTGTGTTTGGATGTTTATTACTCAATCACGCAAAAACTACTAACCATTGCGATGAAACTTGGAATATAAGTCAAATCAAATCAAATCAAATCAAATATTTATTTATTAACTATAACACTTATTAGACATTTCTCAAATTACATATATCAGACATCGATTCTACACTAAGCACAAGCTTGTATCGCAGTAACCGAGGAAACAATATAATGCAATATAGATAGACGCCTAATAAATCCATAAAAATATATACCTTATTAACTAACATACATATAAATTATTATTATAACTAAACACGAACTACATAACATGTTACGTGTTACGAGGGTGCGAGATTAGCGGCTGCACGGGGGGTGCTCTGCGGCGTCCACGGAACTTGCGGAACACGACTCCTTTCGGCCACAGCTCCTCCTTCAGGAAGGTCGATAGCTTCTCTGTAGGCACCCGTACAGCAAACGAACTGAAGTTCACGTTGCGGCGCGACTCTAACTGTTCGACCCACAGGCGGTACTTCGTCTTCAACCGCAAGTACTCCACGACATCATCTGATTTCGTGGTATAATGCAGGCGGGAGACGTAGATGTACGTCACAGGTTGGGCGGGACGCAGAATATTGTCCGGTCCGGTCGGCGCAGAGCCACTCAGGTTACGACAAGGTGGTTTTCTCTTCTTCTTCTCCACTTTGATAAAGCCATCCTTGTCAGGTTGACCCTTGGCAGCGGCTAGAGGCAGGACGCTGGGAGGGGGTTCGGCGCGAACGCTCCCCCTCTCTTTCTTCTTTGAAGGGCGCGGCGGGACGGCTGGCCGGCTGGCGACTGCAGCTGCGTACCCACGTCGAGGCGTCGAGGTGTTGACGCATATCGGGACCTCCGAGGGAGGGACGGGACGGGCGGCGCATGCACTTGGGTCGTAGTCGGCGCGGACGCAAGAGGTCGAGGTCGACGGTAATGAACTCAGTTTCGCTGACACGAAGCTGAGACCTGAAATGTTACATGCCCCGCGCTTCATGTTGACGTTTGCATTTTCAGGTGACCTACTTGCCGACTTTGAGTTACGCAAACTAACTATTTCGGCACGCAGCTCACTGATGACGTCTTGAGAGCGTTCAAACTTTAAGTTTGTATCGGCCAGACCTATTTTCAAGGCTGAGATGTCCTTGAGTAGCCTGGTTACAATAATAAAGGTGACCGGACAAATGTTGTCAGTGTTCCTGATAGTGAAAATCGGGACGTCCGGATTAGCCTCCTTTAGTAGGCTGATGATGTCCTTGAGACTTTCCTCTTCCGTTTCCTCCGTCCTGTGGGATGGCGTTCGGTCGATCTTGTCGATTGATTTATACAGGACCTCTTTGGCAGCAAAGATCTCCATCTTCATGAAGTTGGTCTTGCATATACGCAGGATGCTGTCCTCGTCCATGGTGGTAGCGGCGTGTTGTAGAAACACCAGAACATCGTTAGCTATAACTTGGTCGGAACCCATAACTATAGCGGCGTGCAGCGGCGGCTGCCGCGCTAATCGCGAAATAATGTTTTATATTTCGAGCAGCGAGCGCACACGTCCGTTTCCAAGCGTGCCTTACACTCGTACTCGTAAGTAGTTGGATACTGGAAATTACACATAGGCTACATTTTATTCCGATATTCCCGCGGAACGGGACTTACGCAGGTGAAACCGCGGGCGCAGCTAGGTTTTTTTTTAAGCATACGGATAAAATGTTTACTTATAAAAGTATTTTAAATGAAATTAAAAACATTCAAGTACAATGTTTTAACAAACCTATAAATTTAAAACAAAACATCCCTCTCATACGCCGTTCTTTCATCACTAATTCGATTACAGTCAAAACTCGAACAGGGATGCTTTCAAGAAATTTTCTATCTAATAAAAAGCTTATGAAACATCAGCTAGAAACCTCGGAATTTACCCTCTACGGGTGATTTGGTTTCGAAGTTAACCAATGGTTTTACTTTTGAGATTAATGGCTTTATTCCTCACTCAAGTTGAAATGTGTTTAACTGAAAACTAAATAAGATTAAGTATCACTAAGACGTGGAAACTTACGCCTTATAAGTGTAACCCTAAAAAAGGTTTCTTAGCTTAAAAAGGGTTTTTTTGTTGTACGACTTTGACGGCATGATCGATATGTATACCTACAAACCCAGTATCTACAGTTACTCACGAAAAATTACAGCTTTTTAGTAATACTAAGTCTAAAATCTATAGTGCTTACTTTTACTTTGCTCAGACTGAGCTTAGCGAAAACTAAGCATACACTTTGAATTGGAATTTATAGTCGAAATTCATTTTGTAACTCCATAGTCATAACAGAGTAGCAAAGTTTAGGTCATTATTTGTGATTGGCTTACATTCTATATTGGAGAAACTTAGACTTCAATAAACATAAACTTTGGATAGTTGCGAAGATAATTTTGTAAATACCAGAAATTATCTTAGGTCAAAGTTTTTGCTTAGCAAAGTCAAAGAACGGACTATAGATTTCAACTTAAGAGTAGGTATTCTGAGCTAAACCTCAAATACACAGACAGACGGACAAATCCAAGCGTTTGCTGTAGGTACATATTATAGTAGAATATTGCTCCGGTTCCACTATAGCCATAAATATGCGACAATGTGAGTCATATTATGAACATTGTAAAAAAATGTTAAAAAATTTATATGTATTTTGACGATTGTAAATAAAAACATGATCACAAAAAAAACAAATGAGTTTCTTGTGGCTTCTTCTCATCGGAGGGGCGCGTTCCGAAGCCACACTAGAGTCATAGTTGTAAGAACATTCGACGTATTTAAAGTGATCAATACATCCAATTAAATAAAAAAAATTGACTTTGACTTCATTATATAGATATACGAGTTTGTTGTACCCTAAGCTGAGTAATTTAATGATAGAATTATTATGCTATGTAGGTATGATTCATTCATGACTTAATAAAAAATAACTAAAATTAAAAACACTTCACAATAGGTACTTAAGATTCCTTTGACTGCTTCCAATTCAAGTTAAAATTACTTTTACATCTAAAACCCGTGAGATGAAAATAAAATTCCCTTTGAATTCACGGTCATCAAACATCCGGGTTATTAATCAAATTTCTCGGCCGAGATTAAAGAAACTAAGCGAGTACCCTTACCATGAGTTGATCCATAAACACGTGCACTGGAATGTTAAAACCGCTATATATCAAATTTGCTTCGATAAACTTGCGAATAAATTGGCGGTCATGGTACCTATATTAAGTATAGTAAAAAATTGAAAAATCGGAAATTAGAATATAAATGCTATTATCTCTTTAGCGTGAGAGCACGATTATTAAAAAAAATTATGAAAAACACGTGTCTCAAAATAGCTTAATTAACATTACGAAATGAGTAGCATGTATTAAAGACAAAAATTCACAATAACAGTGTCGCAGCAGTGACTATAAGCAATCAAAAAACATAAATAGCTTTTTTTTTTTTGTGAAAATGACTAAATTAATTGCATGCCACTAGTTCCGTAATGTAAATCGCGCTTAACAGTTTGGGCATGATCGCAACACAAAATATCGGTTTGCGTGGTCGACTGCGCAACCGGTGCGGCAAGGAACAGGCGGAACAGGGGCGCTGTGCACAAGGTCAAGCGATTAACCTTACGGTATACGTCTTAGGGATGATTTATATTAGTTAGACCGGCGCCGGCCGGGTCCGAGTTTCGCTGTCCATTGCTCGGCCGCCACTCAGTTGCAACAGACCGATCGACTGCTCGCCGAGCAATAAACACCGCAGCTCATGACGGTCTAATATAAATCATTTGATAATATCTACCTACAATTTGAATTATTATCAAATGTTTTGTGTTATTGTATTAGTATGTCAGTTGCTGCAATACAAGCCTGTGCTTAGTGTAGAGCCGATTTCTAATTTAATTTAATAAATGTTTGGTAAGATTTCCTATTAATAAATAAATTCATCATCATCATCATCCCGTAACGTAACAACTCATGGTAGGAGTACTGAATAAAAATACACCAAACTGGGGTGAATGGTCACCGAATATAGATAACCAGATGATTCAGAAGATTGCAATATTTGTCTGGTAAAACAGAAGCTTCTTTTTTTATCAGGAAAATATTAAATACGACTTTGAAGTCGCAGTTAATTTGGGCAAGTCTAGCAACTTGCGCGGAAATAGCCACGTCGCACATGACGTCAATATTTCAAAGAAGATCGGCGTTTTTCCTCAGAGCTCAGACCTAGGGGGTAGAGGTACATTAATGAAATTTTAAAGGCATTACTAAAACACAAGATATGGATTATTCAACTAATTTACGTGATCTAAAGTCACGGTGTTAGTATTTTCGTCTGTTTTCCGCTAGATTTATATATTTTGTATATTAAAGTTTCACAGTTATGAGCTCCAAACCTAAAAAATGGCGGCTCAATCTCTCCTAACTTAGGAGAATATTGTAGAGCTCATAACTGTGAAACTTTAACATAATATAAAATCTTTTAATTTAACAGAAATAAAACGAACATACTAACACAGTGGCTTTAGATCACGTAAACCTATTGAATAATCCATATTTCTTTTTTTTTGCAATAAAACAAAAAGCAATAAAAGTTGTTTGAAGTGCAAAATGTGCTATCTGTGGAACATAGCTGGTCCATTTTGAACGGTCTTCTTCGCACGCGACTGTAACTGACATAAGTACAAGTACCTACCTACTTAAAATTCGCAATGCAAACGTAAGATCTACGAGTCATCATCATCAGCCTGTTGCAGTCCACTGCTGGACATAGGCCTCTCCAATTGCACGCCACCTAGATCTATTTTCGTCTTCTCGCATCCAGTTTGTGCCAGCCGTCTTGCGCAAATCGTCGCTCCAACGTACCTGAGGACGTCCTACACTACGTTTGCAGAAACGCGGTTTACACTCTAGAACCCGTTTACCCCAACGGTTATCGGTTCTACGAGTATGAAGAGGAAAGATTTAATTGTTTTTTTTTTTGAAAACACAAATAGAGAGCTACATTATCATGGAACAACTTGCCTATTTTTTAAACCTATTTTTTATTAATTAAACCGTTTACAAAAAAACCGGCCAAGTACGAGTGGAACTTGCGCACGACGGGTTTCGTACCATTATTGCATTAATAAAACACGTTTGTTGTATGGGACTTTCATATTTTTTGTTATAGCGGCAACATAAATACATAAACTGTGAAAATTTCAACTGTCTAGCTATCACGGTTCTCGAGATACAGCCTGACAGACGGACGGACAGACTAAGTCACCGAAGCAAAGTAAGTAATTAGTTCCCGTTTTTACCCTTTGTGTACTGAACCCTAAAAAATAACAAAGCGTAGTTGATACATTTTAGAATATTTGGAATAACTTGGAAAACGGCATCATTTAAATGGCTCATTATACAATTTGTAACGGGTATGCCCTTTTAATCCGAAAGAGGGTTGTTCTAGACGTCTAGGCGAACACCTTTTGTTCTACGACTTTTGAAGATTCGAACTTTTTTTTGAAAATTTTGTAATTATGTTTCACTGAAAAAACAGCTGTTTTTGAAAATAAAGGTAATTGAAGTTTTGATTGTGAAACATCAAACTAAATGAAAGGACAACGACCTTGAACTCTCAGAAACAGCTGATTTTCAAGTAAACTTTACACTTAAATTTTTCGAAAAGTCCTTCCAATTTCCAAAGTCGTAGAACAAAAGTTGTTCGCCTAGACGTCTAGAACAACCCCCTTTCGGCTTAAAAGCGCACACCCGTTACACCTTGTATAAGTATTTCTTTCTCTACTCCCAAGCAATCCCTGTCATATCAAAGATACCTACCTACCTTCAATATCCACAAAAAAACTACACCATTCCTCATCAGACGCTTTTCTCAGCAAACAAAAAACTGAGAACTTCTCAACGAGTATTTTTGCAACATTTCCGCGACTTTCTTGTTACATTTCTACGAGAGTAACAATAGTGAACCATCGAACTATGAACTGGGGAGCTTTGTCGCAGGGTCTTTGATAGAGCTATCGAGGCGTCCTGTCTTGGCAGGCTGAGCCTGAGCTTTAATTACAATTAAGGTGTATTACCTACACTTTTTTTTTATCTTATCGGTTGTGAACCGATTATGGCCATTAGGAAATTAGCCAGTGTCAAGTATTCTAATATATTATGCAAGTTATTTGCATCGAAACAGTCAAGTCGTCATAGTTAAAGTCAAGTCTAGGGAATCATTTGTAAACACGGCGGCCATTTACAAATAATCTTCACGGAACCTTGAAGACAACACTAAGTTAATGTTTTGCACCGATTTTCACTTTCATTCCACTTGTACACCTTCACGAAACTAAATTGATTAATATTCCCCCGAAATTAAACAATTTGCACGCATATGAACTAGGTTTCACAAAAATGAAAATTTAGCACCACATCTCCTCAACGAGTTCCCGCCAAGACTCCTTACCTACACTTATTTCTTATCGGTAGTACACCGATAATGGCCATTTGGAAATTAGCCAGTGTCAGTATTATCCTACTAATATTATAAAGCTGAGAGTTTGTGAGTATGTGTGTATTTATGTATGTATGTGTGTTTGTTACTCAATCAGGCAAAAACTACTGAACCGATTGCGATGAAACTTGGAATTTAGGTAGCTGGATACTGGGAATAACACAGGCTACTTTTTATCCCGATATTCCCGCGGGAATGGGATTTACTCGAGTAAAACCGCGGGGCGCAGCTAGTAACATTATAAATGTGAAAGTCTGTGTGTTTGGATGTTTAGATGTTTGGATGTTTGTTACTCGATCACGCAAAAACTACTGAACCGATTTCGATGAAACTTGGAATATAGATAGCTGGATACCGGGAATAAAACATGGGCTACTTTTTATCCCGATATTCCCACGGGAACGGAAAATACGCGTGTGAAACCACGGGGCGCAGCTAGTTATTAATAAATATAAAAACCTAAAGCCCTTACAATTGTCAAATTAAGTCTAGTTACTACCTTAGGCCCACTTGCGCTGCTATATTTAGGCCCGGGCTAGTGAGCTAACCCAATGTCAACTTTACAAATCTTGTGATTGGTCTTGCACGTACCCCACCCGCAAGACGAATCACGAGATTTCGAAGAAAAACTCCAATCGCAAGATTTGTAAAGTTGTAAACAAATCTTGTAGCGCAAGTGGGCCTTATTGGATTCACTTGCCTCATGCTTTTGTAGATTACCTACCTACCTCTAAACACAAAATCACAACTAGTGGTAAGGGACCTGTTTCTATTTGTAACATCGAATTGACTCAACATCCAACTCCCTGATTTCTAGTCCAGTTAGTCATATACACTTGCAAATTATTATTGCTATTCTGTTACCATTCCACTGGGATTTTCACGATATAAGTACCTACTCGTATTAAGATTGATGATGTCTACATACACGGAGTCCGCTTGCTATGTGACTGCCTGCAGGTCATCACAGGCAACAGCTGAAGTAGACCAAGAAGCGAGAAAAAATGACTATGTATCTACCTACATAGTCATAAGTAGGTAGTTACAGGCAGGTTACAACTAGATATGAATATACAAACAGTTGACAAAATATAACAGCCTAGGAGACGTCTTTTGGGTTACTTTTCTATTGTCTATCATTGATCGATCGATCGACTAGGTAGTGGATCAGGGACTCTATTTTTGAATGAAATGCGCAACTTTGAGTAACCTAATTTCTAACGATTTTCGATCGATTCAAGCTCGATTACTGTATTTTTTCTATGTGAATCGCACGACCGCAACGAGTGGTACAACGAGCGATTATTTATTACGACCCACTTTTGTTTTCATTCCGATTGTCTTTTTTCTGTTTCCATCGTCAATTGATAAACAGAGAATTAGGCGAATTGTTAATTTGACGAATGACCAATTTGACCAATATTCAATACACAGCTCAAACACCTCAAGTTTCCGCTAGTAAGTATAAGAGCCTGCGTTATCATCGCGTAGCCATATTATTATAGATGTACGAGTCTTATACTTATACTCGTAAGCTGCGAACCCATAGAATTTCTTCATTTACCGTGCTTCATTTAGCGCAGCTTCAGTGGAAATGGCCAAGCGGAGCGAGAGTAAGTTAATGAAGTTAAATGATTCACGCATTCTCGTGCTTATCTAGTGGAACCTCACAGTGGAATTCCAATTATATCAGATGAGAAGGATCTCACCTAAGCGACGTTTACGGTTGCATCCCCAAGTTCCGCTAAAACCCTAAACTATTTGGGGTCAGCATGATAGTACGTCATCCATGCAAAAAAATCCCATACCCGCCCCGGCCCATCCATAACCCATTCTAATGAAAATAAATAAATATAAACCCACGTGTTTAATAATAAGTAATAATAAAATAATGATAAATTCATTTAT
The DNA here is from genome assembly GCA_949358125.1 of Idaea dimidiata. Lineage (NCBI taxonomy): Eukaryota > Metazoa > Arthropoda > Insecta > Lepidoptera > Geometridae > Idaea > Idaea dimidiata. The sequence goes on from OX442337.1 coordinate 14,700,010, forward strand.
TTCAGGCTACAAAGGCCCATAAATCCTATACCTTATAGACTAACATAGGTACATATTTTATTATTAAATGAATGCGTTAATAGATAGCTTAGAACTATTTTAGTAGCACTTCCATTACACTACACTAGTATTTGTGTGTGATCTTGTGGGAAGTAAGTAAGTACCTTACCTAGCAACTTTAGCCCAGTACTAGTGCCTACCCACGGACGGAGATAGTGAATACGGCCTCAACCCCTGCCCCAACCTTTGTACCCTCACATTCAGTCGGTATCTCAGATTAAATCACACTCACCTTGAGATGCTAATGTGAAACGCTAGCCGTCTAGCCGCCCTTGTGAATGCTGATTTCGCGGCTTGTTGCCAGTTTCAATGCTATTCTGTAGTAGCTGGGTTAGGTAGCTATACCTATAGATGAGACTTAGGCTGAAATCTCTAGACCAGCGTTTCCCAAAGTGGGGGCACGCCCCCCAGGGGGGGCGCAAAGTCCTTTTCAGGGGGGCGCGGGCACCAATGTTGTTGAGTTGAGTATAGAACCTGTGGCTGGATTTTCGTAATGCAGTTAAGGAAAACTTCATTTCAGCATCATTTCAGTTGCAAGTACGACACATTTTTGACGCATTTTAAATAAGAAATGTGTGTTATTCTTGCAACTGAAATTATGCTGAAGTGAAATTGTCCTTAACTTCATTACGAGAATCGAGCCACTAAATGCGATTTCTATGGTTCAGCCTAGTCTTAAGTCATCTTGGGACAGTCATACATTTTCTTGACTTAGGTCCTTCAGTGTGGACCCATTGTACGTGAGTGTTGGCTGTGTTGTTATTCCAGCCAAGCCAGTTTTTCCATGGATAAGCCGAGACTTGTAATCCTTGTCCAATCTATAAAAAAGATATTTGGTAAGTACCTACTACTTACCAAATATTTGTATTGACAATTGTAAGTTGACTTTTGTATGACAATAAGCAAAAAAAAAATTTAAGACATTTTTATTCCGATTTGAAAATATAGACTGGAGGATGGGGGGGGCGCGGATTTCTTGTTATGGTCGAAAGGGGGCGTGTTTCCAATAAGCTTGGAAACCCCTGCTCTAGACCGTACTTTGACTTTGCTAAGCAAAAACTTTGTCTTGACTTGAATCTAAACTTCTATACTTATAATAATTATAATAAAGGATGAGAGAACAAAAAGTCTGTACTGTGTCTACTGTGTAAAAAGTTGTCTACAGACTTAGGAAAAGTAGTAGAACAAAATTATATAATTTTTAAAAATCATGTCTGTCTGTTTCTCTGTCTGTTCCTTATACAATTAAAGACTACTAATCCGATTGAAATTTGGTTTTCAATATTGGATGGTTCTATTTTCGAGAAGCGTCGTATACTTCGCATCGAAATCCAATTAGTAGAACCCGAGTAATGAACGAAAAAGTGCAACCGCTCGAGAAACGCTCGGCCGCCAGCGCCCGTGATAACGCGTTTTTCACTTCCGCTGGTGAAACCGCGGGGCGCAGCTAGTTATAAGTATAGATAGATAGATTGAATGCAACCATGTGACACTTCTTTCTATAGAAAAAATTTAAAATAAAAGGAACCAAATTGTTAGATTATAAACTGAAATTAAAAATACGTACTTTATAAGTAGGTAGTTAGGTAGCTTACCTGACTTACGACGCGTTTAATTGGTACCTATGTATGCGGAACCCGAAAAACGAAAACGAAACCAACATCGACAAAAATAATATCATTTTACGGACAAGGATTTCATTAACGGGACACCCAATTAGATCTAAAGAGTCCAAATTGGTCTCTTGTTACTGAAAACATGATATATTGTTACATTTCGTTGTTTAATCACAATCATTAAGTTAGGTACACTCCACAAATAAAAACAATGGTAGGTAGCTAGCGTTGAAAATGAATAATGGATAACCAGAACCACTCTGTTATTGGCTTTTGTAAACAGCTGGCTTTGTCCCACGGTTTCGCCCGGATGTGTTCTGATCCCTTGGAAATAACTACTCCGACCTTATTCCCCTTTTTTATTATTAAGACTAAGTATTAAAGAACACGTACTGAATTCTAGCGTTGGTAAATCAGTTAGCAAAGACAATAAACAGATAGCTTTTATATGTAGATAGATTACATTTGTTTTGATATCTGAAGTCGGGCAGCCAAACTCTAAAATGGATCCAGTCAGTAAAACTGCCCGACTACAGATAACAAATAACAAAACAGATAAGTCGGTGGTACTGTATGTAGAGGTTATTTTGTCCTTTTTTTAAAGTCAGCGTTTTTTTTACATAGATACCTACCTACTTTCGACTGCTATTAAAATAGTGGACGAAATTTTAATTATTGAAGAATTTCCTGATCAGAAAGTGGTTTCAGGTGCTCCATCTATCTGTACTTAGTTCTTTAGGTTCTATTCTTTTTTGGAGAAGTCCAAAAATGAGTATGATTTACTGCATACTGCAAAATGAGTATGATTTACTGCATTCTGGGATGCTATTCTGTCCATAATTCCAAAGATAGGTAGGTACCTACTTATCAGATCCTTACCAAATTTTTATGAAACCATCTCGGAGGTCTGTCCCACCGTTTCATTGAAAAAGAACATAGAGAATATCGGGGACAAACGTGATACTTATGTTGCTTCTCGATAATGCTTTCTATTGGTGAAAGAATTTTTGAAATCGGTCCAGTACTTTTAAACTTTTTAGAAAAAAAAAAAAAATTACATCTCAGTCAACCTTGAAAAACACAATTGTAAAGTTGACGAAAGCTCGATCGTTGATAATAATGACGTTATTAAATAAAACGCGAGTAAAATCCGGTAAATATTGTGTTTTATTATGCAAAATCGCGAAATCCTTAGACAAAATGATTCTAAAGACAATAAAGCCAACTGACTAATCATAACAGGATATTTTCTACAAAACACAACTCTCACAGTTGCGCGCAGGAGGTGAAGTAATACTCTGTAATACCTTTGGGTAATACTCGAAATATGTGATTGAGGATAAATAGGGATTTATCCTAAATCACTGACATTGAAGTATAATAAATAAGACTGAAATAGAATAATTAAGGTACCCTATATTTAAATAACGACAAATCAACGAGAAACGATCATGGTATCGTTGATTATACCTTGTACATAAATAATAATAATTAATAATTAAGCCTCTTTATTTCCAAATAGAAATACTTAAATGTTTTTACATTTCTTGTTTGATTGTAGATTTAAGTAGTTACTCTATTTACCTAGTGTTAGTTGTAAATAATAAAAATTGGAGATGAATCTACATACAAATTTTATAGTTTCATTTATTTGGACCCCTTTTTGGGTATAGGCCTCTATTCATAGGTCATATTGTACATAAATATGACCTATGAATAAACAGTTCAATTAACATATAAGGTACATATTATCCCTATTTATCTATACTTAAGGCTCTTTGTAATTGGCCGAAACATTACCAATAACCTATGAAAGCTAGACTCTGTGATTGGCACATTGGTGATTGTGATTGCTCGAGAGTACTACGAAGTAAACGTACTTACTATTTTCGTGTCGTTTTCGTGGAATACAATCGATAATGATATTCGACCGAGCGACGACCTCTGTGGCGCGTCGGGCGAACGCTTGGCTGCAATGCAGAAGGTTGCGGGTTCGATTCCCGCTGGTACAAATATTTATGTTTAAAAATAAATATTTGTATCTGCAGTGCTATTCTCTAATGTAACAGCCCAGAGTGAGCGTCCAATCAGAGCGTCGCTCGTCGAATTGCACAGATTCGACGCTGAAACAGCGTCGAGCTCTAGGCTGTTACATTAGAGCAGCGTTTCCCAAAGGGGGGGGGGGGGGGGCGCAGAGATCTTTTCAGGGGAGCGCGGGCACCCATGTTGTTGAGTTGAGTATATCTATCAGATAGCCTAGCCCCCTTATCTATAAACGCTAATTAATGCGCTGCATAACTATGCATCGTTTGTCTTTTACTGTCATATGCAGTTTCAAAGTTGACAGACAGAGACAAACGTCACATAACTTAGTCATGTGTAAGTAAATCATACTATATAAGTAAGTCAATAGATGTGTAACTTTACCCTATACAACACAAGTTGTTAAATTGATTCATGAGTATCTTACTTCTTACTAATATTAATAGGGGTTAAAGTATGAAATTGCCGTTTTATTGCAATAGGTTCTTTGAATTGACATAGAATCTTCATGGTTTGAGGTTTTCGAATGAAACTTTTTTCAAATGGTTTCTGTGATGTTCTTTTTTTAAAAAATGTGAAACATTTGAATATCGACTTTCAATTGTTTTTGTTATTCAATTTAGACAAGAAAGATGGATACTGCGAAAATTCGAGTGATTTTTGAATACGAGTTCCGACGCGGAACTAACGCGGCAGAAACAGCCCGCAATATCAATGCTGCGTTTGGAGAGGGGTCTACTAATGAACGCACCGTGCGATTTTGGTTTAAACGCTTTCGTGATGGAAATTTCGACTTAAAGAACGAGCCACGAGGAAGAACGCCCACACAGGTGAATAACGATGAATTAAGAGAGATAGTGGAAGCCGATCCTAGTCAAACTACCCAGGAATTAGCGGCATGGTTTAACGTTACCTTACCCACTTTATTGACTCACTTGCGTCAAATCAATAAAATAAAAAATACGAAAAATGGGTGCCTCATGATTTGACTGATCTGCAGAAAGAAACGCGTGTTGAAACTTGTGTTGCCTTGTTGAACCGGTACAGAAATGAAGGAATATTGGATCGAATTGTAACATGTGATGAAAAGTGGATTCTTTATGATAACCGGAAAAGAAAAATGCAATGGCTGACCCCAGGTCAAATGCCACAACAGTGTCCTAAAGCAAAACTTACCAATAAAAAGGTAATGGTAACTGTTTGGTGGTCTCAGCATGGTGTTATTCACTATAGTTTTCTTCGATCTGGTCAAGCAATTACGGCAGATGTCTATTGTGCCGAACTCCGAACCATGTTGACAAAACTAGCAGTAAAACAGCCCCGACTCATAAATCGATCTTCACCATTATTGCTCCACGACAACGCGAGACCTCACACAGCACGAGAAACCATTTTCACCCTTCAGGAACTGCACTTAGAAACCATTCGTCATCCTCCGTATTCACCAGACCTTGCTCCAACGGACTACCATTTTTTTCGTGATTTGGACAATTATCTACGTGACAAGAAGTTTTCTTCCCAGGAGGCAGTACAAAATGCTTTCACTCAGTTTGTGCAGTCTAGATCGTCGGAGTTCTATCGCAAAGGCATTAATAACCTTCCCATTAGATGGCAGCAATGTATAGATAATAATGGCAACTATTTTGATTAAATTTTGTTAAAAATTTAAAAAATAAACAATTAAGATTTTCAGTACAAATCGGCAATTTCATACTTTAACCCCTAATATAAACGCGAAAGTTTGTATGTACGTGAGGTTGTTACTCTTTCACACAAAAACTACTGAACCGATTGCGATGAAATTTGGAATATAGGTAGCTGGGGACCTGGATTAACACATAGGCTACTTTTATCCCGATATTCCCGCGGGAACGGGACTTAGCGGGTGAAACCGCGGGGCGCAGCTAGTAGTTTAATATGTGGATAAATATGTGGACTTTTCTTTAATATTCGAATACTTTGGAATCGGGCTCTTAAACTGGTGAAACAAGTTGTGTTCCATGAACTTTTACTATATGATTTTTTAACGAGCGTTTTTCAGTAAAACTGGAATTACAGATATCACACATGTATGGTCTCTCACCAGTATGAACCCTCAAATGATTTTTCAAAGTAAGTTCCGATTTAAGCTTAGCATCACACACAAGGCAAACAAACAACTTTTTAGTAGTGTGAGTCTTTAAGTGTCGCTTTAAATTACAACCTAGACTAAATTTTAAATCACACTTATCACAAGCAAACGGCCTTTCACCAGTATGCGTCATTAAATGTGATTTTAAGCCAGAATGTTGATTACTTTTATAATTACATTGATCGCAAGCGAACGGCTTTTCACCGCTATGCATCATTAAATGTCTAAGGAGACCTGGCTTTTGATTACATCTGAAAGGACACTTATCGCAGGCAAACGGCTTTTCACCGGTGTGTTTCCTCATGTGTAGTTTTAAAGTGAACTTATATCTACTTCTATATTCACATATATCACAAGCAAAATACTTCATACCAGCATGCTTTGATTTACTAGCAAGCTTAGGTTTACCAGCAGCCTTTGATTTACCAGCCTGATCCATTTTATCACTGTGGTCTGTATGCTTCATTAAATGTTGGGTTAGACTAGTCTTTCGATTAAATCTAGAAGGACATATATTGCAATTAAACTTTTCACCACTGTGAATCATTAAATGTCGTTTTAAGTTAGTAGCTAAACTAAATTTTGAATCACATTTATCACAAGCAAATGGTTTCTCACCAGTATGCGTCCTCAAATGTTGCTTTAGGCTAAATTGCTTATTGCTTTTATAATTACACTTATCGCAAGCAAACCGCTTTTCACCTCTATGTGTTCTTAAATGTTGCTTTAGAGTAAAGTTATCTTCACATATATATTCACACTTATGACAAGGAAACAATATCTGTTGATCTTCGCTTAGACTCTTTGAATTCTGTACTAACAAGACACTTTGATTAATTGTATAACCACACTCATCACACCTATAGGGCTGTTTGCCGGTACAAATGGCATTTTGCTTTACCATCTGCTCATTTGGTGTTTTATTGTTGCATTGAGGGCATGAGATCAAAGTTCTTACATCGGGAAGTGTAGCTGCTGGGTCGATGTTGCTACTGGAGCGTGTTGATTTGATCTTTGTTGGTTTAGGGAGGGCGGGATCAGCTGTGAGGAATTACAATAATATAGTGTTATATTGTGTTGAAAATTATATCATTGGTTATGAGCAGTGGTTTAACCAAACAATTTAAAAATAAAACATGCTTAATTAATAAATAGTAAAAAAATAAGAGAGCTACTTGGTCTGACTGCCAGTTGCATAAGATGGGGCATATTCTTTATTGGAGAACATTTATCAGAGATATATTTTGGCAAGTCAAATTGCATGTTTATATGCAATCGCATACCAATTAGTATTACTATTCTCAACATAAAATAGATCTTACTTTTAATGTCATCACTTAGTAAATGGTTGCCTTGTTGATTTATCATTTCTTCATTTAAACATTCCATATTTGATATCTCTTGTGGGCTGCCACTGTCAACTTTATCAAGCATCTGTTGGTAACCACTTTCATCATCTGGATCAATTGTTCCCATTCCCAGTATTTGCCCATTTTCTATCACAATTGCATGATCGACTTTCTCCGTCAGGACATTAACTTCATTACCAAATGTAATCTTATCTGGTTGATTAATCATTTCACCCTTTATATTTTCTGTAATAAATACATAGAATGGAAAATAAGCAGATGAGTGAACTGAGCAGTATATTATACCATTATTTGTACATTTCAGGTTACATATTATTATTACCTGTTGTGTCATTCTCAAGTTTTACTTGAAACTCCCATTTACTGCTGCCTGTCTGCGGGTCTTCCTGACATCCAACTTCTATGCACGCCGTGGAGGTTTGAGTTAATGACAACAGTGGTCGCTCCACCAGGTTCAACTGAAAATAATAATATAAACTCTGTGACCAAACAAGATAATATAAAATGTCAGACCAAATGCAACTGTTTTGGTTTTTGTACTCACTGTATTGTGTTGGTTCTGGATCCACAGGTTGAGTGCATCATTGGATTCCCGCGCAGTGTCAATGAACCGGCGACACCGGCGCAGTGTAGACAGACACATGCCGCAAACGCGGTACGGCCATCCCTCCACCACCAGCTGTACATACATCCAAACATAGTGTATAACACATTCCAACTACAAGTAGGCACCTACAGAACATTGAGGCTTACCGTACTGCTGGTTACGAGTTCGTACGTCTCCCCGAGCGCCGTGTTCGCGAAAGGATACATCTTGCAATCTCTCGCTAGACACACTCTACACGCCGACAACGCAGTCATCATAATTTAGTTATTTGGCCAGTTTGTAAAACCACTTGAAAATTATGGGCGTTTAGTTCCGTCCGTGTATGTGAGCACGCTACACGGCTTAGAAACCAGCGAGTAAGTACGTACAGTCAATACACTTGTAGAAGATATATTATTTTAATAAATAATGCTCAACTAAACAACGTACTTCACATTTTGTTTACAAAACCGATAAAGTGGTAATACAAAAAAGTAAAAACCGACTGACAGACAACCAACAACTGACAAAATAAATGACGAGTCTTGGCGGGAACTCGTTGAGGAGATGTGGTGCTAAATTTTCATTTTTGTGAAACCTAGTTCATATGCGTGCAAATTGTTTAATTTCGGGGGCATATTAATCAATTTAGTTTCGTGAAGTGGAATGAAAGTGAAAATCGGTGCAAAACATTGACTTAGTGTTGTCTCCAAGGCTCCGTGAAGATTGTTTGTAAATGGCCGCCGTGTTTACAAATGATTCCCTAGACTTGACTTTAACTATGACGACTTGACTGTGTCGATGCAAATAACTTGCATAATATATTAAAATACATGAAACTGGCTAATTTCCTAATGGCCATAATCGGTTCACAACCGATAAGAAATAAATAAAAAAAAAAAAAAATGACATTTTATTATTATTTATTTCTTATCGGTTGTGAACCGATTATGGCCATTAGGAAATTAGCCAGTGTCATGTATTCTAATATATTATGCAAGTTATTTGCATCGAAACAGTCAAGTCGTCATAGTTAAAGTCAAGTCTAGGGAATCATTTGTAAACACGGCGGCCATTTACAAACAATCTTCACGGAGCCATGGAGACAACACTAAGTCAATGTTTTGCACCGATTTTCACTTTCATTCCACTTGTACACCTTCACGAAACTAAATTGATTAATATGCCCCTGAAATTAAACAATTTGCACGCATATGAACTAGGTTTCACAAAAATGAAAATTTAGCACCACATCTCCTCAACGAGTTCCCGCCAAGACTCCCCATTTTATTATTCTCATGAAGTTTACCAGAGAGAAAGCTGAAAGCTTTTAATACATACAGCCCTAATATTATAATCTTTTTTCCCTGCTTCTTACTATCTTTCTTCTTATTAAACTTACTAATATTATAAACGCGAAATTTTGCAAGTGTGTCTGTGACTTTGTTACTCAATCACGCAAAAACTATATACTACAACCGATTGCGTTCTAAAGCTTGGAATATAGGTATCTGGAAACCTGGAATATCGCATACTTAGAGAAGCTATAACAATATAATTATAATATTAGCTGCGCCCCGCGGTGTCACCCGCGTAAGTCCCGTTCCCACGGGAAAATGGTTTTAAAAAGTAGCCTGTGTTATTCCAGTACCCATAATATCATCTATCCAGTGGATGTCTGACAACAGTAGAAATTGACAGGCACTAAGTAGGCACTATGTAGTACTATATGGATAGATAATCTGGGGGCAGCTCTCCAGCTGCACTCCGTCGCAACTGGACAGATTCTCAGCTGGACAGTTCCGCAACTGTAACTGAGTACAGTGGCGAAAAAATACCTTTCTATCCTACTATCCTATCCTATTCTACTAATATTATTTGACGGCCTCTGTGGCACGTCGTCGTGCAAATGCCCGACTGCAATGCAGAAGATTGCCGGCTGCAAATATTTCTGCTTAAAAATAAATATTTGTGTGGGTGTCTTTCTATGTATCTTAAGTATGTATTTAAAAAAAAAGTATAACTATTATGTAGTATATTATAAAATGCATATTATCCGTTGTCTAGTACTCATAGTACAAGCCTAGTGCTTAGTTTGTTTGGGACTAGATTACGCAATGTGTAATGTTATGTAATATTTATATTTAGGTATATTATATCCTATCCTACTAATATTATAAAGCTGAAAGTTTGTGAGTATGTGTGTTTGTTACTCAAACACGCAAAAACTACTGAACCGATTGCGATGAAACTTGGAATATAGGGAGCTGGATACCGGGAATAGCACATAGGCTACTTTTTATCCCGATATTCCGGCGGGAACTGAACGTTAACATTTTTACCACTGGCGCAGTCTACCACAGTATATTACTAGATGGGGCGCCAATGGTAATAATAAATCGCGGTAAAGTCAAAGTAAATCACATTTGTTGTATGTAAGGAAGCCCCCCATAAATAACTGTTTTATTGTGTTTTCACTATTAATTGTTGTCATGGACAGACGGAGAGACAGACAGACAGACAAACAGCGGAGGACCAGTTATAGGATCCTGTTTTACCCTATGGTTAAGGAACTTTAAAAAAGAATTTCAGCGAATCGTGGCGGTGAAATCCCTTTCCTTTTTTTGTAATTTTAGGGTTTGAGTCAATACTCGTACTTAGTTGTTCTTTTGAAAACTTAAATCTTCTTTTTAGGCTGTAGCATTATTGTAACTGTGCAGGTGTGCAGGTGCACATTATTGATGTATTAGGAATTATTTATATTAGCCGTGTCTCATGCATCAATCTTCCAATGTGAATGCATAGGTCTAATCAACGCCGTTGATGCAATCTCTGCAAGGAAAATTGAGCCCAATCAAATTAAGCTACTCTCTCATAGCGCTGCGGTACTTAAGGTTTTAAGGAGCAACACAATCGACTCTGGGCTCGTGCTTCAATGCCACCAGGGTCTGCAAAAGCTAGCCCAAACACACAAGGTAAGCCTTCAGTGGATAAAGGGTCACAGTGGATCAAGCGGCAATGACGCGGCGGACGAACTGGCCAGAACGGGTTCCAGCACCACACCTGTGGGTCCGGACCCAATAATACCCATACCTTTTTATCAGGTAAGGGCATGGCTGAGACAACGCACGAAAGAGCGGCATGAAATAAGATGGGCACAAACAGTAAGTTGCAGGCAGTCTAGGGAAGCTCTACCGAGACCAAAGCCAAGACTAGCCAAATCTCTGCTTCATCTTAAAAAAGATGACCTTCGAATCATGGTAGGTACAATAACGGGTCATTGTACAGTGAATAAACACATGTCCTAGGTATCACGGACAGCCCGCTGTGCAGAGCGTGCCTGTCGAAAGAAGAAACCATCGCTCACGCAATCCTGGAGTGCGGTGAGAGCCTGGTTGCACATCGGGTCAACATACTTGGCAACCCCACAACACTTCGGGAGGCGTGTGAAGATCCCAAAAAGATCCTACGCTTCTGGTCGGAGTTGGGTTGGCTGGAATGACATCACAGCCTACAGTCACGTACAATGGGTCCACTGGAGGACCTAAGTGCGGAAAATGGGAGCCCAAGAAGACTGAAGACTGAACACCCGGCCGTGCCGGGTCCGAGCTTCGTTGTCGGCGAGCAGTCGATCGGTCTGTGGCAACCAAGTGGCGGCTGAGCAACAGACAACGAAGCTCGGACCCGGCACGATCTAGTATATAAATCACCTTTATAGTCCAACGAATAGGTATATTATCTCTTTTTAAGTTGAATGAATAGTAGTAGGTACATTGTTTCATTTATTTATTTAAACAAATAAATAATAACAGTTTTAAAAAGCACTTCAACTAAAATAGGTAAGTAGGTATCTACCTATACACAAATTATGTTCACAAATGCAATGGAGGATATGTTTAAGACGCTGAACTGGGACGTGGCATTATTATCAATGGCGAGCATATCTAAATGTTTACTTAGGGCAGACATTGCAGTTGGAGTTTTGACGGGAACGCGGTGAGGAGATGTGTTGCTAAATTTTCACTTTTGTGAAACCTAGTTTAAATGCGTGTAAATTAAAACACTTATCGGGTTGCATTTTATTCATGGTTTTAAAACGAACCGATAGTGTTTTATTGTGCAAAATCGTGAAAACCATAGGAGAAATTGCGTGTGAATTCTTTAATTTCGGGGATATATTCATCAATTTAGTTTCGTGAAGGTGTACAAGTGTAATGAAAGTGAAAATCGGTGCAAAACATGGACTTTAGCGTTGTCTCCGTGAACAGGTGAACAGGAAAATTCAGTTGAGATGGGTAGCATTTGGGAAGCTACGTCGAGTCTTTACATAGTCGATCCCACAATGCCTAAAGACGAAGGTGCCAAGGTGATTCAGTGCGTCATACCCGTCATGATGACATACGAAGCCGAAATGTGGACACTAAAGGCACGGTTATTTCACAAATTCAATGTCGCTTAGCGGGCTATGAAAAGGGCTATGCTCGGCGTTTCTCTGAGGGATCGCATCAGAAATGAGATGATCTGGCAGAGAAACAAAGTCATCGACATGACATGGCAGTGGGCTGGCCATATTAGCCGTAGAACAGACACGAATAGCTTATCCTACAGAGAAACAGCTTCATTTCAGCGCGACCTGCCCAAGCTCGGGGATGGCCGTCAGTGGGGACGCTATAACATAATATATTAATAGTATATCAGTATGTGTGAGCTGCACTATCTGCCCAGCTATTTAGGCATAGATGCGTCTGAAGTGCAGTACCTACTTACCGCCGCCGCCCACGCCGCGCGCTTGAATTAGAGTTGGTAGCTTGCTACTACACATAGACAAATTATTTAACAAAATATGGATTTATGCGTAAATTTATTTATGTGTGTGCTGTAGGTACGCTAGTAGCATGCTTGAGGGTTATTTTTAAGCATGCTAATAAGCAAATGTATCCGGGGCCTTATGTTGTTTCTCTGTAGGATTGCATACCCTGACTGCTTAGACATGAATACCCGCCCGTACAAATCGACTCGGCTCTTGTCCATTAATGTGTCCAAATCTTTTCTTCTTAGAACTCTTTATTACCTATTCGACATCTTGCAGACTGCATCTTAAACAGGTTTATAAACGACCTGTGATCCATGAACTTTTACTATATGATTTTTTAACGAGCGTTTTTCAGTAAAACTGGAATCACAGATATCACACATGTATGGTCTCTCACCAGTATGAACCCTCAAATGATTTTTCAAAGTAAGTTCTGATTTAAGCTTAGCGTCACACAGAAAGCAAACAAACAACTTTTCGGTAGTGTGAGTCTTTAAATGACGTTTTAAATTACCACTCAAACTGAATTTTAAATCACACTTATCACAAGCAAACGGCCTTTCAGTAGTATGTGTCATTAAATGTGAATTCAGAGTGGACTGTTGATTACATTTATAATTACACTTATCGCAAGCAAACGGCTTTTCACCCGTGTGCGTCATTAAATGTTGCTTGAGACTGCCTATTTTATTACATCTATAAGGACACTTATCACAAGCAAAAGGCTTTTTACCAGTGTGCGTCCTTAAATGTATTTCCAGTTGACATTTTTGTCTACATCGAAATTCACACGTTTCGCAAGCAAACGGCTTTTCACCGGTATGTGTCATTAAATGTGTCTTTAAGCGGGAATGTTGATTACTTTTATAATTACATTGATTGCAAGCGAACGGTTTTTCACCGGTGTGTGTCATTAAATGCCTAAGGAGACCGGGCTTTTGATTACATCTGAAAGGGCACTTATCGCAAGCAAACGGCTTTTCACCGGTGTGCTTCCTTAAATGTTGCTTCAAGGCGCTGCTATGTCTACATCTATATTCACACATATCGCAAGCAAACCGCTTTACAACAGCGTGCTTCGATTTCTCACGCACAAATGATATTTCACCGGAATGTGTCATCACATGTTGCTTTAGACTAGTCTTTTGATTACATCTATAATTACACTTATCGCAAGCAAACGGCTTTTCACCAGTGTGCGTCATTAAATGTCGTTTTAAATTACAATAAAGACTAAATTTTAAACCACACATATTACAAGAAAAAGGCTTTTCACCGGTATGCGTCCTTAAATGTAGTTTTAGGCTTTCTTTCTTTTTACATCTAAAATTACATTTGTCACAAGCAAACGGTTTTTCATCAGAGTGCGTCTTTAAATGTCTATTTAGATCACCTTGTCGATTACATCTATAATAACACTTATCACAAGCAAGCGGTTTTTCATCAGTATGTGTCATTAAATGATGTTTTAAGCTGGACTTATCGTTGCACTTATAATTACACTTATCGCAACTGAAAGGTTTTTCACCAGTATGCATTTTTGAATGTCTATTTAGATCACATTGGCGATAAAATCTAATATGACACGTTTCACAAGCGAATGGCTTTTCACCAGTGTGCGTCCTTAAATGAGATACCAGCATTGACTTCCATTTACAGGTAAATTCACATGTATTGCATGAAAAAGGTTTTTCACCAGTGTGCGTCTTTATATGTCGTACTAGTTGATATTCGTACCTACATCTGTATTCACACATATCGCAAGCCAAGTTCTTTTCCTTACTAACGGCAGCCACTTGCAGACTGCCCCCTTCAACGTTGTCAGACATCTGTTGGTAACCACTTTCATCATCTGAACCGTTTGTCTCCATTCCCAGTATCATCCCATTGTCTATTATGATTTCATGCTTGATTTTCTCTGGCGATATACTCTCCGCATCACCAGTTGTACCGGAATTTGGTTGAGAAATTTCATCCTTTATATTATCTGTAATAAATACAAAGAGCAGTTAATGAGCACTTTAGATATTAGTAGTTGCGTCTATCGGTTTTACCCCGTGTGAATATCGAGATCAACAGTAGCTGTTACTCCTCGATAATGTAGCTTTCGAATAGTGAAATATCTAATTATTATTTAATAACGGCGTATTTACTCGTGAACAAGACAGTGTGCAGTCAAACATCGAGCATTGAAACATGGTAAATACCAACGAACTCAAATATAATATTTGGAAGTAGCAATCCTTTGAAAAAATGTTCCATGCAAACGGCGGTTGCGGCCCTAGAACGATGATTCGACCGTCAGTCTGTCACTAAAGATCGTCCGCCATTGGTCGATCCAAAGGTCGGTCATCCGTAATATGCATCATGCTACTGTGTCCAAAGAACATGTTTTTTTTTCGAATTTAATAGTGAAGTTAGATCTCATTCTATTTATTCCTCGTAGGTAAATATTCTTTTATTTAATAATAATAATAATTGTTGTGAAAACAACCATGTTAGTTTAATCGTATAGTGAAATATCAAAAAACTTTAGAACTTTTTAGTCCAGTAGCTTCGCAGCCAATTCATTAAATAATAATAGTGTTTATTGAACAATCTTACTAAACATAAAATTCTTACTATACTTAATTTAAACACTTTAAAGATTGTTTTGCGTAGTCGCGTAGGCCTCCCCTAGTATTCTGATTATATTGAGTTACCAGTTAACTCAAACCCTAAAATTGGCTTGGGGGCAACTCCAGCTAGCCCTGTGGTAATAAGCTATTAACCTTGTGTTAAGGTGACTAGACAACAGATATAATACATAAATTTATTTTTGATTTGTAACGTACATGTATAATACATAGAAAGAATCCAAGCCCAAATACAAATATGTATTTTGAAGCATATTTTTTTGCGACTGGTGGGAATCGAATCCGCAAACTTCTGCATTGCAGTCGTGCACACGACGCACAACAGAGGTCGAAGTGTTGGAAAATGGTCCCAACATGAGAGAACCGATCACCCGTCTCGTGCATATGCTGGCGCGGCGTCCCTTACTAGAACCAATAAAAATAAGCAGATTGTATGTTACCTGCTATGTCACTTTGTAGACTCTCCAGTTTCACTTCAAATTCCCAGCTACCGCTGCCTGCCTGCAGGTTTTCCTGATATACAACATCTATGTGAGCCGTGGGGGTTTGAATAAGTGAGAACAGTGGTCGCTCCACAAGGTTCAACTGAAAATAGAGTAGTTCATAGGTGGTTATGTAAATGTTAGACCAACATGTTTTGTTTTATGTTTTGGATAGTGTACTCACTGCATCGTGTTGGTTCTGGATCCACAGGTTGAGTGCATCATTGGCTTCCCGCGCAGTGTCAATGAACCGGCGACACCGGCGCAGTGCCGACAGGCATACGCTGCACACGCGGCACGGCCACCCCTCCACCACCAGCTGTACATATACATACACTATTACAGGCACCATGTAGCTATTATTTTGTCCTACTGCTTTATTTTACTGGCAACAACCAACTAGCATTGCCATCTCAAGAAATCATAAATAGCTGACTTTACATTTTAAAAGTCAGACTTTTGGGTCCTAATAAGAGATTTCATAAACAGAATGAAATCTCCTATTAGGGAAACGGAAATTAATGAATAATCCTGTCGACAAACTGCTAGTCCAACAGCGAAACAGTTTTATTTGATATATTTGTCAAAAAACCTCTTATTATGCTTTAGTAGGACCCAAAAGTCTGACTTTTAAAATTTCATCTATGTCACTTTCAGTGACAGGCATTTCTATCTACAATTAATATTTTACCACCGTAAACAGCTCTTGGTGGCGAACTCTAGGGAGTTTATCGCCAACAGTGAGCTTGAGATGAGGAAGGTCTCTAGTGGCAGGACTAACCACCGCGTCGCTTGCCGATGACTCTCCGAATTAAATTCCTATGGTCTCTGGCAACAGGCGAGTGAGGGACACGAGTGGGTATATCCCTGACCACCCAACACCTTAGGTCAGGGGGTCCCCCACACAATGTGCCACTCTCCCCAGGACTGACCCGGCCGTCCGTTATATTCTACGTTAAAATAAAGAAAATATGTTTGAAATTGTCACAACAATATTTAAATTGACTCGCGGTTCACTCAAACTACCTGTACGAAAAAACTATTTAAAGCACCCCAACTAGGATAAACCTAGTTGTTTAGGTTAGAATATGATTTGATGACACAACATAATTAGAACATAGCACCAAACAGAAAAAGGTGTGATGTACCTATAGACAAAGAGCCTAGAAAATTTATCAGTCAGACTTACTCTCAGCTCTAAATTACAGGACTAGGTAAAAAGTTGATGCTTACCGTTCCACTGGTTACTCGTTCGTACGTCTCCCTGAGCGCCGTGTTCGCGAGAGGATACATCTCGCGGTCACTAGCTAGACACACCCTACACGCCGACAGCACAGTCATCTTATCATATCCACACATTAATAAAACAATATTTAGCTTTTAATGATAGCCATTTAGATGGTTAGCGAGGGTTACACGACTTTTTGTATTAGCAAAGTTTACTTAATTATTAGCGATGGTATTCCGGTCCGGTAGTCCCGGCCACAGAACACTATTACTCCTAGCGGAGGTCCCGGCTTTCCGTACTATTATACTACTCTTTGGTCCCGGCGGGCGCGAATGATACAGTCACAGAGTACATTAAAACGTAGCTTAGTGATTATATTCTCTTTGGAGTACATTATATATAATAGGTCAATAGGTACTTGTCGAATAATGTTTGTGCATGTTGGCAAATGATGCTCATGGCTAATGATGAAGTAGGAAGTTTATTCAAAAGGACGCGAAATGGTTTCTTTAAATTGATAAATCATAAATCAAATCGATTTACAGTTTTTTTTTAAAGTTTAATGGCTTTAATATAAGTGATCACAAATTCTGCCAATGACACGTAGTGAAGAAAGTACAAAAGATTTTAGGATCTTTCCTTGATTAAAATACTTCTATTTTATTTATTTTTTTCTTATTGAGGCGACTACGCAAACTAGCTTCAAATACTAAACAAACACAAACACATTGTTAAACTAACTACAAGACTAAACAGGATTAGTTAAAAATAATAAACTTTTTGATAAGGATACAAATTACATATTAAAGTGTAATGTCCATATTTTTTTCGCATATCATTTATTATAATATATTATTTAATTTGGCTAATAAAAATAAAACTCGCTAAGGCATTTAAAATATCGGAAGAGGAAGACATAACACCATTTAATGTTATAGGGCGAGGAACATCTGGGGGAAGGAAATATCATGAAGGGAAAAGTCTTAATAGCTGACCACTGACTGAATTCTGAATGACGTCTGTCTCTGTCACCGACTAAGCTGACATGACAGCACAGACGTATATACAAATTATCAATTTGTAAGCTAGGAGAATGGACTTAGAAAATAAACAGGACTGAGTAGTTGAACATTTTGCCTTACAATAGACAGAGGCTAATCCGAGCCGAATGAGATAGCAATCGACGATGTAGTGTGTCTCGTTCTTTCATCTTGCCAGTCTACAAAAATTATCATATATAAAAAAAAACATTAAAAGAGGTTGCAGTTATTGTACGGCCAGATAAAGCACGACCCGATAATGTCCCTATAATACACGACCTGTTAATTGGACGCCAGGGTCTCATTTTAACACTCCGTACAAATTGTATAGGATCTTACACGAATATCCTGGCTTCCATTTATCAGAACGTAAATTACGGGTCGTGTAATAAGTGGTTGTCAAGTACATTATTGGCTCCCATTTCCTTTTTATTATTTTAATGGTAACCCAAGCGTCAGTGTCATGCCACCATGACACTGACGCTTGGCATCATGGCGGTAAAATATTAATTATTTAATTTATAGAATATCTGCGTTAAATTGCATAAAATGGTGAAAACGTGTTGTGTTTTTACTTGTACAAGTGAATCATATGGTGGTTGCAATATATCATTTCATAGGTAAGCCAAAATATTATTGTATTCTACAAATCTTTTGTTCTATTACAAGAATTTATGGTGACTATGATTTTTGGATTTTTGTATTGAGTTTGGGTAAGTTTTTTTTTACTGTAATTTTATTATTTCAGCTTTCCGAAAAATGAACAAATACGACAAAAATGACTCAGCAGTATGGATGAAGTAGAAAATTACAAAAAAATCAGTCGTATGCAGTCGTCACTTCGATCTTTCCTGCTTTTACTCCCGTCGATTATTGAAAGCCGATGTAATACCAACAATTCCGCTGGTGGTACGAATACTGTTAGATATTTTACTACTTACCTGCTGAACATAAGTGATAATAAGTAATTAGTCAAAAAGTTTTATTTTTGAAATTTCCTCTAGCTTTACATTTGATGAATTTTGAGGGAAGTACTATATTAAATTTAACGTAATTGACCGTCATGTCTGTTTAAATTTGATTTCGTCAGTCAGTATGTAGTATGTGTCTTTGTGTGTATGCATTTTCCTTCTTCTTCTTCTGCTGCTGCTTCACACCACAGAAAATTAATTTAATTTCTTCTTCTTTCTTCGAACCTGTGCCTCTTGCATGACGGGCGAGAGCGCTAATCTTTGCCTCACGGGAACCCGTCGTGATACGGTGATTTTTGATGATACATTTCTTTTTGTAAAATATTTATACTTATTAATCAAAGTGTTCAAAAATTAATAAGCATACTATAACAATTACTAAAACTGTTTTATACCGTGTCCTTTTGTATTATTTCATTAATCCTTAAAGAGCGTCTATTGCTAATGGAAATCTTCAATTTGCCAACAGAGACTGAGACGTAAGTCTCAGTAATATTATAAACGCAAAAGTTTGTATGTATGTCTGTGACTTTGTTACTCAATCACGCAAAAACAACTAAACTAATTGCAATGAAACTTGAATATAGGTAGCTGAAAACCTATAATAACACATAGGCTATCCCGATAATCTCGCGGTAACGGTACTTACGTGGGGGAAACCGCAGGGCGCAGCTAGTAAATAATACAATTGCACTTGCATTATTAAATCTAACATCTGTCACATAAAAAAAATCTTATTGTCACCCTATTAGAAAATGACACAAGTCCTTTGCTACAACCATCTTGCTCAGCTCGTTTTTATTCTGACAGTGTTTCCTCCAGTTATTTATATTACCTCCATGGCTAGGAGTAACAGTGTTCTGTGTTTGTAAGTCTGTGGCTAAAAGCTATTTTATTTCTCACAAAATTGAATAATTTCAAAAATTCTAAATTATAAAATTCTTTATTTCGAATAAGGAAAGAGTTAATATAGGATAGAGTTCAATGTTTTAGTTACGAACTCTTGGTTTGCATCCGTTAGGATTAATAGTTTTCTCTGTAATTATCAAGGTGAGCATCAGTAGGTATAGTTTGTGACACGGACGGAACTAAACACAAACACCCACAGTTCTCATCTCTCTCAAATCATTCTCATTTACAAACTGGATAAATAAAAAGGATGACTGCGCTGTCGGCGTGTAGGGTATGTCTAGCGAGTGACCGCGAGATGTATCCTCTCGCGAACACGGCACTCAAGGAGACGTATGAACGAGTAACCAGCGAGACGGTAAGCCTCAATGTTACTTTACGTACTTATTTGAAAATGAAATATGTATGTACGTTGTAGTTGATAGTGAAACACAGCAGTTAAGGATGATTTATATTAGACCGTCACCCGGCCGTGCCGGGTCCGAGCTTCAGATTCTATCAATTTGTTGCAACCGAGTGGCGGCTGAGCGACAAACAATGAAGCTTGAAGTGACTGTCTAGTCTTACAAGTGGCTATCACTAAAAGAGTATGTATGTATGTGCAGCTGGTGGTGGAGGGGTGGCCGTGCCACGTGTGCAGCGTGTGCCTGTCGGCACTGCGCCGGTGTCGCCGGTTCATTGACACTGCGCGGGAAGCCAATGATGCACTCAACCTGTGGATCCAGAACCAACACAAGGCAGTGAGTACTCTATAATATAATTCACAACAATTACGCAGCTTTTAGAATTAAAAGCATAAGTACCAAAATTTTCGTTAAATTAGATAAAAAATTGGACCTTTGGTTTAGAGTTGAGTTTATTGGTTAATTTTATGTACCTATATGTTTTGCCTCAAAAAAAGTATCCCGTTCAAGACTACTCCATTGTCCATTACTTGTGTGTGTCTGTCCATCTGTCATGTCATGTTATAGGTAATAATTTCATTTACAAACTTATGCTTTTCTTTCCCACATGGGCAGAGTTGTCTGACATCAATACCTAATGTTCTAATTTACCTAATAACCTAATATTCTATGTCCTATGTACCTTTCTACTTTCAGTTGAAGCTTAAGGAGCGACCATTGTTCACACTCACCCAAACACCCACAGATATAATGGTAGTCAGGTGTCAAGAAACTTGCTGGAGCTGGGAATCAGAAGTGAAACCAGAAATTGACAAAACAGGTAACTGGCAATCTGCTTACTAAATCTAAATCCTGATAAAATGCATTGCAAAATATTGTTTTTGAGAAAAAAATAATGAATAGTTAGTTGGTAAACAATTAGCAAGGAGAAATATGGACGAAAAATTATAACATGACACGTGATTCCTGTGTAGCTCAGTGGTAAGAGCAGTCACCTGGTTAGCGAAAGAATGCAGGTTCGAATCCTGTCATGCGTATTTTTTGGAAATATATTTCCTTGGTAAAAATATTTCTAAGTTTAAAATGCCTTGAGCTATAAAAACAAAAAGAAAAAAAATGATTGAGTCCAAAAACTTAATATCTTTTTAAAATTGTTTCTTACATTGTCAACTTTGACTTGGAAGCCTGAGATTCGGAGTCAACATTGGATGTGGGCTAATTTAGAAGGGATGTGGCTGGAGGGAGTCGCCAGCAGCTGACTGAGAAGCTGTCTCACAGGATGTCACACACATCGCAAACAATTGTCCCAGCAGACTTGTCTATCCTTGAAAATGATGCTAAAATGAATAAACAAACTCAATTTAAATAAATTAATAAATAAATATTACACGACATTACACACAGCGCTATCTAGCCCCAATCCAAGCACTAGGCTTGTACTATGATGGGTTCTTGACAATGGATATACTACATATTATACTTTTTTTTGTAAATACATATGAAATAAATGTATACTTAATAAGATTGATTACACATTATGCCATACAATTAAATAAATAATGGTCAGTGAATATTTTCCATTTTAGATATTACAGAATATGAAAATAATATAACTTCTACCTCTGCTGATAGTTATATGGAGAAAGTCAAACATGAAATTATAATAGAAAATGGGAAAATTATGGGCATTGGAAAACATGATTCAGATGATGAAACTGACAATATACAGTTCTCAGATAATATGGAAAGTTACAGTCCAAAAGCAATATTGAAAGACAAATGTTTCAATTTGGATGAAATGATAGATTGGAAGAAGGTTCATTTACAAATACCTAGATCTATAGACAGTGAAGAAATCACAAGTAAGTTCTCATTTATGTAAATAAATAAATATTGCACGACATTACACACAACACTATCTAGCCCTAAACTAAGCACTAGGTTTGTACTATGGGTACTAGACAACGAATATACTACAAATCATACTTTTTTTGTAAATACATATATATGATACATAAAAGACACCCAGAACCAGAAACAAACATTTATGGCCAGCAGATATATTTGTTCCTGGCGGGAATCGAACCCGCAACCTTCTGCGTTGCAGTCCGAGCATCGCCCGCTGTGCCACAGAGGCCGCCAAATAATGATAACTATCTCTCAGGCCCCACAGTAATGTACTACTAGGCCTTCGGGGTTGAGCCTGCAGTATAGAATATGCCTATTGTATCTAAATGATAAGTTTGTAAACAGTAAAAGGCTTTCATTGGGTGTTTTCTGTATTGGCCCATTGTATGTGATATTAAGGCTGGCTTGCATAACGGTTCCTTTTTTTTTTTCCTGTTTTGATACTGCAATCAGTCTTTGATAGACTATAATCAGTATAGTTGTGCGAGTATAATATGATTTAAGGCGCACTAGCCACTGCTAATGCTTCCTCTAAATTTAGACGACATCCAGCCTTTTCAGTCTGCATGTCTAATTTGTGAGATCTATCAGCTGGGCAGCAAGGGGATTGGGATGAGCCACAAGGCGTTCAATATGACTCTTTTGGTATTTAGCAATTTCCTCTGTGATTGTTGGCATCTCTAGGTACTCATGAGTTTCGACGTTTCTCGTGAACCACGGAGCTTTGCATATGTTGTGGAGTATAGAGTTTTGCACACGTTGGAGACAAGCTATGTTGCTCTTACTGGCCACTCCCCACAGTTGGATTCCGTAGAGCCAGATCGGCTTAAGGATTGCATTGTATAGAAGGAGTTTGTTGTCTACTGATAGTGTAGAGTTGCGAGACATTAACCATGAAAGGTTTCTGTATCTCAGGTTCACTTGGTCTCGTTTATGCTTGATGTGAGTCTTCCATGTTAGGCGTCTGTCAAGATGAAACCCAAGGTACTTGACACAATCATGCTGCGGGAGTGTGTCATTTCCTAGCTTCACCTCAGGGCATGTCTGCTTTCTAAGTGTGAAGGTTATGTGGCATGACTTTTGCGCGCTAGCTCTTATCCGCCATTTGCGTTGCCAAGCATGTGTTTCGTCGAGTGCAATTTGGAGTTTAGTACTTGCTGCGCGGTAGTCCTGATCGACGCTTAGGTATGCCACGTCATCTGCGTATGTAGCGATAGTAACGATCGAGATCTGCGGTAAAGATATTATACAGCACTGGGCCCAACACAGATCCCTGAGGAACTCCTGCTTCTATTCTGCGCATTGAGGATCTGGCATCGCCGTGCCTCACTTGAAATGCTCTGTCAGCAAGGTATGATGCTATGATGGAATAAACAGTGTGAGGCAGGTTATTTTTAATTTTGTACAGAAGTCCTTTGTGCCATACGCGGTCGAAAGCCTGCTGTACGTCCAAGAAGGCAGCTGAACAGTACATTTTGCGTTCAAAACATTGTCTAACGGTATCGTAGACCCGATGAACTTGTTCCGCCGTTGAGTGAGATTTACGGAAGCCAAATTGATTTTGGGTCCAGAGATCTTATCTGCTTCGCGATCTCTCCAGGTGACGTGGGTTTAATGGGCAAACACATCTGAAAGTCCTGGAGTAGAGCCATTTCGATCACTGATTCTGAGTGGCAGTCACCGTCGTTTGGTTTGAAAACGTTTTCCAGGTGCCCAGCGAAAGCTTCGGCCTTTTCTTTGTTTGTTCGAGCCCATGTTGATCCCGTTCTAATAGGAGGGGAAAAGGATTTGGGTTTCTCACAATTTCGAACTGCGTTCCATAGCGACTTTTCACCCTTGCCAGAGGGAGACATAACCTCTATGCAGTCTTTAACTCTTTGGTTTTCGGCGCTTCTGAGTAAAGCTTTTAAGTTTCGTGCTGCTTGGTGTAAGCGTTTTTTATCTGATCTTAGTCGAGACTGCTGCCATTGTCTTCTGATTCTTCGCTTCTCTAAGATTTTTTCTTTTATTTCTGCTGACAGTGATTGATTTTGAGGTTTGATTGTGATCTCCGGGGTGTTGATCCAAACAGCCGATTGAATGAGATTAGTAATGTAAAGAGAAGCTTCGTCTATATCACTGGCAGATTTTAGAGGAACTTTCAGGTTTATTTTAGAGTTCAAGTAGTTTCGAAATTCTTCCCAATTGGTTTTATGGTTGTGAAGTCTTTCTTGCATATCATTAAAACTCATGTTAGAGTCTATCGTCAATATGACAGGTGTGTGATCAGAAGATCCATCGAAAGAGGATTCCAATTTAATGTGTTGATCATTTATTCCTCGGCTGATGAAAAAATCTATCAAATCAGGCTTTTTGTTTGGATCCGAAGGCCAACTAGTAGGCTCGCATGTAGTTAATGTCTGCAGATGGTTCTTAGAAATACTTTTCATGAGTTCCCGGCCTTTAGTAGAAGTACATCGAGAGCCCCAAAATGTGTTTTTTGCATTCCAGTCACCACCACTAATAAAACGATTACCTAGCGTTTGGAAGAATTCGGTGAACATAGTTTCATCAATTTTATATTTCGGTGGGCAGTATACTGCAGATATGGTAATCGGGCCAGAGTGGTCTTCTAACATGATTGTGGTGGCTTGCAGATGTGGGTGACGATATTGTTCCATCACTGAATGTTTAAGGTGCGACCTTACAATTAAAGCTGTTCCAGCATGTGGTCTACCGTCTGGGTGGGGCGTACAGTAAGTATTACAGCCTCGTATGCGGAAAGAACTTCTATCGGTAGCATGTGATTCCGAGACAAGAACTATGTCTAGATTGTTGGTCGCCATTAGGGCTTCTACTTCCAAAATATCATTCTTGGTATTAAGCCCGTTTATGTTCCAGGCAGCTACTTTGAATGAGACCATTGTTTAGAGAGAACGGTGGTAAGAAGATTAAGCATCGAGCTAATTTGTTGAAGGAGTATGTCTATTTTTTCATTTTGCTTGATTAGTAGCTGTTCTAAGGTAGAGTTTTGTTGTTGTTGGTCTTTTTTAGATTTGTCTGCTTGAGTACAGGGATACTGTGGCTTTTGGGGGCCACCTTTTTGTGCCTTGTGGAGGCTAAGTGTTTTTGGCTCGCTGGGAGCAGTCGCGTGTGCGTATGTTTGTCCCAGATCCATAGAGTTTGTGTTTAACCTTCCATCTTGCAGCTGGGGTAGGGGTGGGAAAGTTTGTGGTGAATCTACTTGCGGTGGTGGTTGTCGTTGTGTTCTTGTGCTTCTCCTTGTCTTTCTAGCAAGAATTTCTTGGTACACACTACAACCCTTGTAGTTAGCTGGATGTTCACAAGAGCAAAGCGCACAGGTTGCTGGTGTGTTTCTATCTTTTTTAGGGCATTCAGAAGTCTTGTGATTCTCGCTACATTTGACGCAGCGGTATGGCCTCATACAGTTATTCTTAGAGTGACCATACTGCTGACATCGATGGCACTGTACTATTGTTGTTGGCTTTCGTGGATCTTCGATTTTAACCCGTTGGTGATAAATGAATTCAATGCATTTTAGCAGTTTGTTGTTGGGACTTGGTTCTACATTTACAAAGAATGTGGATGTAGGAATTTTGTTAGGGCCGAAACGAGCATTTATTATTTCCCCCCTTACTTTGTTCCCAGACTTTGAGATTTCATCAGCTATTGCCTCATGAGGTGTTGTATGGTGTAAGTTCCGAATCACTATACGATGGCATTTCGTTTCTTTTCTAGAGAAGGTGTATCCAGTTAGTCCTTGTTGTCGGATTAGGTCAATGGTCCTTTTGTAGCTGTCAACATCGTCCACCATTATCCGAAGTAGATTTTTGTTGACAATTTTGTACCGAAATTTTCCTGGGTCAACTGTGGTTTTCAGAAGTTCGGTGAGCTCGTTTACATTTTCGATACCATATAGGAGAATTGGAGGTGGTTTATTAGGTCGTGATTTTTCCACTGTGGGCACATCTGTAGCGTCCAGAGATAATCCAGTGAAACTATTTGATTGGACAATGCCTGGAGGTGATAAGTGTGAAATTTGATCAATTTTACGTTTCTTGGTTGCGTTTTTCTCAATATAAAGAAGTTTTGATGTGCTTGTCTGTCCTTCAGGTAGTTTATTTCCAAGTGAGGAGCTTCTGGGTCTCATCACTTCGGAATTCAACTTTTCTTGAGTAGGATTCGTCAGTTTGGCTTGGTTCGTAAACAAGGCCTTGTGAAAGACTTGTTGAGTCAACGTTTTGGGTTTATTAGTTTCCTCCGTCGATTTCCTTCCTGTGTAGCGGGATTTGCCCCCCCCCCCCCAGAATACGTGGGGCAGCCTGACTCCTGTTGAGAACAGTCATCAGAGAGGGATTCTCCGCAGTGCGCGGTACCCTCCTGGGGTAGTTCATTATTTAATTCCGCCATTTTCATGAAGATGCTGAGCCACAGCTTCGTTTTTTTTTTTATGTTAGGGTGTGATCCCTAGAAGCATGACTATGCCTAGGTTGGTTTGTTATCTCGGGGTTTTCTCCCCTGGCTAGGGACTCGGTTTTAAGGCGCCGAGGGCTCGCCTGCATCTCACACACTTGGCTATTACCATTACAGGATGGGTGATATAGTGCAAGCCCCATAATGGTAACATTGCCCGGGAGGGACGACCCACATATAAACTGTGAGCCCACATGGCGTGCGGAAGCGCGGCTATACCAGAGGTGGCGTGGACGTTGTGTGTAAGATTTGGTCGATGGCGACCACTTTTGCCTTGCACGTGCTAAAGCGGACCGCTTAGGCATTTCTTAGCTTTTTCTAGGTGTTCACCTTCTAGCAAGATGAACACCACTAAGACCTAACATCGACCCCCCTCCCAAATCTGTCAGAATTAAATCAAAATAATTTTTGGGAAATCGAACATTAAGACTCTAATTCATTAAGTGGACGATTGTATGTTGCCACACATGAACAGTTCTTGAAATTCTGATATATTTTAAACACGTTTAACAGCTTAAACATGTTTAGGAACCGTTATGCAAGCCGGCCTTAGACTCTGGTTTCTTCCGGCGTGACGTAAGTGCAATATGTAAAGCACACATATTGTAATCTTAATGAATATGACATTGGTTTCTGATCTACCAGGATTTGAAATCCAGATCCAGATGTCGACCACTAGATTAAGTACAAATCTCCTCGCAGGTGATCCCACTCCCACTAAACCAACAAAGATCAAACCAACACGCTCCAGTAGGAACACCAACCCAGCAGCTACACTTCACGATGAAGGAAACTTCTTCTCATGTTCACAATGCAACTATAAAACTCTATATAAGAAAAGATTAGAGAAACATTTGAACATTCATTCCCGTAGAAATATTTATATGTGTGATGAGTGTGGTCATATAACTAATCACCTAGGCGCATTAAATGTGCATTTGAAGACCCATACTGGTGAAAAACCGTATCCATGCAACCAGTGTTCTTATAGGGCGACAACACGAGCACATTTAGAGAGTCATAAAAGAAGACATACCGGTGAAAAACCTTTTGCATGCAATAGTTGTGATTATAAGTCTTCTAGCAAGGCCAATGTAAAACGGCATATGTTGTCACATACTGGCATTAAACGGTTTTCTTGCAACAAATGTGAGTTTAAATGTACCCGACATGACAATTTCAAAAATCATATATGTGCCCATAAGAATAAAAAACCGTATGAATGCAATATTTGTAATTATAGCTGTAATCAAAACAAATATTTGATTCTGCATTTAAAAACGCATTCTGGTGGAAAACATACTTGTGTAAAACCAAAGCACACTGGTGAAAAACCATTTGCTTGTGATAAGTGTCCTTATAGATCTAATATAAAGTCTTCTCTTAAGCAGCATTTGATGATACACACTGGTGAAAAACCGTTTGCTTGTGATAAATGTCCTTTCAGATGTAACTTCAAGTCTTCTCTTAAGCAGCATTTGATAACACACTCTGGTGTAAAACCATTCGCTTGTGATAAGTGTCCTTATAGATGTTATCAATTTAAGACAATTAAGAATCATTTAAGAACACACACTGGTGAAAAACCATTCGCTTGCGATAGGTGTCCTCGTAAATTTTCTCAAATGTGCACACTAAGGGGTCATTTAAGGACGCACACCGGTGAAAAACCGTATGCTTGCAATAAGTGTGATTTAAAATTTAGTTTAGGTGGAAATTTAAAACGGCATTTGAAAAGTCACATTACCGAAAAATTATTTGTTTGCTTGCTGTGTGATGCTAAACTTAAATCAGAACGTACTTTAAAAAATCATATGAAAGTTCATACTGGGGAGAGACCATATGTGTGTGATAGCTGTGATGCCAGTTATACTGAAAAACGCTCGCTAAAAAACCACATAATAAGAGTTCATGGAACGCAACTCGTTCATAAACCTATTTAATTAAGAGCCTAATTACAAAGTTTGAATATAAGTTGATTTTTCTCTCGAGATGGGTGCGACCACGGGTCTACTTTGTCCATTTCTGTAGCTATGCATTTTTTTTTTATCTAACTTTTTTTTGTATGGTCCTTTTTAAACCCCGTTTTTATTTATTTCTTTATTTCTCATAATAGCATACATGTCACTTAGAGTTAAGTATACAAACAAGTATAAGAAATCCCTATCTGACATGCACCTTGTTCAGGCGTTGTGCAGAGACATGTAAGGCATATAGAATAATAAAAAGAAACAGGTGGGTATGTACCTTACCTATGTTTAAAGATGATCTGCGTTTTTCCTTAGAGCTCAAACCTAGGGGGTAGGGTACATTAATGAAATTTGAAAGGCATTACTAAAACACAATATATGGATTATTCAACTGATTTACGTGATCTAAAGCCACGGTGTTAGTATTTTCGTTTATTTTCCGCTAGATTAATATTTTTTGTATATTAAAGTTTCACAGTTATGAGCTCCAAACCTAAAAAAATGGTGGCTCAATCTCTCCTAACATAGAATAGTGTAGTGCTCCTAACTGTGAAACTTTAACATACAATATCTTTTAATTTAGGTGAAATAAAAAAAAAATACTAACACAGTGGCTTAAGATCACGTAAACCTTTTGAATAATCCATATTTCTTACTTTAGGAATGAAACAATTTCGTATTAAAATTTGTTATCTGTGGAACATAGCTGGTCCATTTTGAACGGTCTTCTTTGTCAGAAATAACTATTCACTATATACCAACTCTGTCTGTATACCAACATAACAGTAACCAAAGAAGATCTAACTAACCCTACCCTATTCCAGAGATATGTTCAGAGAAGTTCTAGATAGGTATAGGTAGCGGCACGTAAGTTTAGCGTTGACCTTGAATGCGCAGAAGTCGAAAATTAGGTATCCCGAGGGTATGACAGGGGAGCGGGCGGGCCTGCGTAAGCGCTTATTGGCTCTCCAGTCCACCTCCAGTCGTACTTTGCCCCGCGCACCGATATTGAATTTCTTGGCGACACAATTCTAAGCTAACTAACCAAAGGAGTCTTAGTTCCGTCCCAGCTTACGTCGCGATCACCCGCTTGGTCACAGTACATACAGGGTTACAGAAAAAGTCGTGCTAGATCCGTTGAGGGCGTGGAGTACCCATCATTTCTGACTTATTTCACTATGAAACACCCTACCCTAAACTTAACCCTTTTTGAGATATTCGACTTTTAATTTTTTCATTGAAAATTGCCGATATTTAAGCTACTAAATTTATTTTTGTTTATTTTGTGTGTCTTATTATTATTATTATTGCATTTTGACATGCGTAATAAGATGCTTAAAGACGTCAATCATTAAAATAGTACATTAGTTAATTGAATAGACCGTAGCAGACAAGTGAAAGTTAAGAAATAAAAAAATAAATTAGAAAGTTTATTTTTCTCTAAGGTATATCTAAAAAAAACTATATGGCAATTGTTCGGCAGATGTTTTTTAAAATATCTACGTTTCATCAGCTATCTAACGAGGTATAATAATCAAGTGTTTTATTCAAATACATTATAAAAAAAATTAGTTTCATAGGCGACAGTGGAGAAGAAAATTTATACTTAGCCCTAAAAAATAAAATAAAACAATAGGTAAGCATGAAATGTTATTTATTAAAGCTTTTCACACAACTTTTTCTTGTTTACAGTTCATGTTCAACATGGCCGCCTCTATTTCTGATACATTGTCGCATTCTTCTACGGAGACCAGTCTTCACTACTCCAGTGGTCAATGTGGTCCTCATTTTGTTAGCTGCATCCACAATCCTTTGTCTTAAGTCTTCCACAGACGAAACTGGATTCGGCTCGCTGTATACTAGACTTTTCATGCACCCCCACACATGAAAATCCATGGGGGTAATGTCCGGACTTCTTGCTGGCCATGGCAACGGCCCACCTCGTCCTATCCATTTGTTTGGATAATTTGTGTCCAGCCAGTCTCTGACACTTCTTCTGAAATGGGCAGGGCAGCCATCGTGTTGGAACCACATGTCTCTGATCAGGTTGAGTGGCAGATCATCCAGCAAATCACTCAAGTCTGCTCTCAGGAAATTTTCGTAGCTTTCCCCATTTAAATTATCCGGGAGAAAGTAAGGTCCAATCAAATGATTGGAGATAATGCCCATCCACACATTCACGCTGAATCTACGTTGGGACCCCTTCACTCTTTTCTTATTGGGATTCCTTAGTTCTTTTACCCAGACCCAGACTCAGTAATGGGCGTTGTGATAGTTAGTTATGCCATCTTTATCAAATTTGGACTCATCCGTCCACAAGATATTTCTTAGAAAATCTGGGTCTTCCACATCAGCATTTAGCATAAATCTGCAAAAGTCCATTCTCCTCGCGGGGTCTCCTTCTTCAATAACGTGTACCGGCGTATAATGGTATGGGTATAGGCCAGCAGTGTGCACGGTAAACCACACTCTCCATTGCGAAAGTCCCAGATCACGGGCAACAATATTAGTGGAAGTAGTCGGATCCGCTCGTGAGCGTTGCACTATCTCATTGTCCTGTTCTTCGTCGTCAATTCGTGGTCTTCCCATGTCTGTATTTCGTCTCAAAACAGAGCCAGTTTCACGAAGTCTTCGATAAACTCTGTCAAAAACGGCCACATCCGGCACTCGACGACCGGGGTAGCGAGTTATGTATTCGTTGCGAGCTTGCGCAGACACACAATTGCAGTATCCGTAACAAATAAGCATATCAGCATATTCTTCAGGTGTGTAGGACGTCATCTTCAACACTTCCGTATCGCAGGTACAAATCAGAGTCCGGTTAACAAGCACAGTAGTCACAAATCAGAAGAAACAGTCCAGAATCACAGCCAAGTCGAGAAAAAGAGCAATACAATGTCACATCTACTATGTACGAAGCACAAAAGCAGACTGACTGACAACCAAAACAATACCCCTTGTTGTATTCATAGCCCTAACCGGTCTCTACACATTTTTTCTTTCATTCGCACCTACATAAATCGTCACTTGTCTCGCTCGCACGGTGCGTCTTAACTTGAAGGACAATAGGCGCGGTACCGTTAGAACTACTACTACTACTGGAGCGTCCCTTTTTTCCACGAAATGTAATACAATCCCTAGATTGTTATACGTCGTTAGATAGCTGATGAAACGTAAATATTTTAAAAAACATCTGCCGAACAATTGCCATATAGTTTTTTTTAGATATCCCTTAGAGAAAAATAAACTTTCTAATTTATTTTTTTATTTCTTAACTTTCACTTGTCTGCTACGGTCTATTCAATTAACTAATGTACTATTTTAATGATTGACGTCTTTAAGCATCTTATTACGCATGTCAAAATGCAATAATAATAATAATAAGACACACAAAATAAACAAAAATAAATTTAGTAGCTTAAATATCGGCAATTTTCAATGAAAAAATTAAAAGTCGAATATCTCAAAAAGGGTTAAGTTTAGGGTAGGGTGTTTCATAGTGAAATAAGTCAGAAATGATGGGTACTCCACGCCCTCAACGGATCTAGCACGACTTTTTCTGTAACCCTGTATAAACAATTTTCTTTCACAACATTTTCACAGTCAACAATGCCTTCGTGTGTATTTAGGCGATGTACGAATTATTTTCTAAAAAGCGGAGGCCAAAATATTTCATTCCATACGTAAAACACTGTATTTTGATAAAAATATTTTTATTTGGTTTTACCGAAAGAACGAAGTTTTTGAATTTGACGTTTTATTTTTCTCCCCTTATCGCTTTAATAACAATATTATGTCCTCTCCACATCTCATGGCAGCGATCATTACCATATTATTCTTTCGGTCATTGATAAAAATATTTCATCCCATATCTTTTCCTCACTTTGAAATAATAGATTACCTAAATTAAATAACAACTCATGGTCAACTTACGCTAAGGATGTAGACAAGCATTTGGAATCATTACCTGCCATCTCTGAAGAAAATGCTTTACCAGCTTATTCTCGTTTTGAATCTTCTCTTTTGTTGTCAGCGGACTCTAACTTCCCTTTAAAATCTCCCTCAGGTAAAATCTCTCCCGCTTGGTGGGATAGCGAGTGTACAGAAATGATTAAAAAGAGAAAGGAATCCGAAATTACCTACAAACATAATATGTCTTTGGAAACCTAACTTTCCAACAAATCTCTGCTTCAACAAGAAGATTTTTAAAACAAAAAAAAAGATTGGGCTGGTCTAATTTTTGTGAATCTTTGTCTCCTAGATCCCCACCATCTTTTGTTTGGAGACAGTTAAAAAGATTTAGGTGTGTAGCAAACTTTCAAAATAAAACATCTAACGATCCTTCTTCATGGCTCTAAAGTTTCACTGATAAATTAGCCCCTCCCACAATTCCCTACATGGACCAATTTCCTTCTTTACCTTCTTTATCCTCTTCGGATCCTTTAGACGATCCATTTTCCCTAGACGAGTTAAGTTGTGCCCTTTCAGGTCTATCTGATTCCTCTCCAGGTATGGATGGCATTCCTTATTCTTTTTTAACAAATTTAAATGATCCAGCAAAAAATAAATATTTATCCCTCATCAACACTTTTTCTCTTTTGGCTTAATAATACCTAAATCGTGGAAATCGCATATAGTCATCCCTATAATCGAACCTAGAAAGGATCCTTCCGATCCTTTCCCATATCGGCCTATCGCCCGTAATAGTGTTCTGTGTATCACCCTATCTTCTGTTTTGGCCAAAGTCGCGGAAATATTAATTAAAAACAGATTAGATTGGTTTTTGAAAAAAAAAAACAAAATCATAGCAAAGTCAAAGTCTCAATTCGGTTTTAGAAAAGGTTTAGCACTTTGGATAGTTTGAGTATTTTAACCACAGACATCAATATTGCAATCAAACAAAAAACAATACTTAGTAGATGTTTTTCTGGATATAGCATCAGCATACGATAACGTGAATCTGCAGTTCTCAGGCAAAAAATGTTCCATCTGAACATAAAACTGAACTGAACTGAACTGTAAATTGATGATGGCCAGATCAATTACCGTTAGGTCTCAGAATTCTAATTTATCTTCATGACTAATATAGAAGGGTCTCCCTCAAGGCTCGGTTCTGAGCCCAATTCTTTATAACCTTCACACTCACGATCTCGAATCAGTTGTGATCAGCTTTCAGCTTTTCTGAGATCCTGCAATACGCTGATGATCTGACATTATACGTTACATCTTCATCTATATCTGAGGCTGCATCGAGACTAAACTCTGCTATGTCATATTTGGATGATTGGTTAGACAGGCATGACTTATCCCTACCCTATATCCAAATGTTCAACTGTTGTCTTCACCAACAAACGGTTGATACCTTCTTTTAAAATCAACTTCAGGGGTGAACATATTATTATTCCAATTAAAAACAGTGTTAAATTTTTAGGACTATTCTTGGACGCAGATACCGCAGAACCGATTTTAGTGAATTTTGGTACAGAGATAGATAGAACCTTGGGGAAGGACATAGGCTACTTTTGATCCCGATCCCGAAATTAACCATGCACGCAGCCACCGCAGAACCGATTTTGGTAAATTTCCGAAATGATGGGGTGCAACCACGCATACAGCCACCGCTGAACTGATTGTTTATTTGCCATAAATTATTAAATAAAAACACTTATACAACTAGATTTACAAAAATAATGTTCAAATTGTTTAATTTCGGGGGTTAGTCGTCATAGTTAAAGTCAAGTCTAGGGAGGGAATTATTTGTAAAAACGGCGGCTACTTACATAGATTGTTCACGGAGCTATGGAGATAACGCTAAAGTCCATGTTTTGCACCGATTTGACTTTCATTGCACCTGTACACGAAACTAAATTGAATAATATGCCCCCGAAATTAAACAACTTACAAGCATTTAAACTAGGTTTTTACAAAAATTTTGCATCACATCTCAACGTATCCCCGCCAAAACTCGATGCAAATAATTTGCTAAAAAAGTGTTCAATTCAATTCAATATTTAGTTATGGCGTCTGTATAGCGTACGCTAAACAATTCTGCCAATGACACGAGTTCAGCCAATAACAGCATTTGGAGAACGAATTGTTTACCGAATTTGGCCGGTGACTGTTAACCAAACTTCCAGCAGATTATTTTCTGGGGACAAAACAAGACAACACAAGATATATAGTTATCTACACATATAAATACACAATAAATATAAACGTCTAATGGATAAATATATATAAATCAGATACACACAGATTAAAATTTTAAATTATTAGTAGATAAATATCTAGAAAGCAATTTAGTAAAAGGAGTAAAAACAAGGGAAAGGAGAGATTTAAAGCGGGTAGGACGGGGAATATCAGAAGGAAGGACATCATAAAGTGAAAAACTACGCAGGGGGCAGGAAAAGAAAATATGATCTAGGTTACCCTCCTCCAGACCGCATTCACAAACAGAATGATCCCGGATCCTAATTTTTGCCAAATGAACAGGATAACATGCATGACCGAGACGAAGACGAGAAATTGATGAAGTTATATCTTTATCAATTCTCCTAAATTTAGAGAACCAGGGTCTGTGGGGTATATTAGTTTGAATTTCGCCATAAGATTTACCTTTCAAATTTTTGGACGATTCCCAGTCTAAAGTCCACGCAGTGTACAAATTAGATTTAAGAGCTCCAGAAATGTCTTGAGGATAAAGACGGTAATGCTCATAAGTGCCTACATGAATTGCATTTTTAGCACATGAGTCAGCGGACTCGTTGCCCGGTATACCCGAGTGACCAGGAATCCAACCCACGACTACTTTCAATCCCAATCGTTTGCAATTAAATAAAGCCTCTCTGATCCGATAAGTAATAGGGAATTTGGTTTTGGATCTAAAGGGATGGGATAGGATAGCTTCCAGAGAACTTTTAGAATCTGAGAGGATAAGGACATTGTTTAAGTTGTGAGCAATTACGAAACGTATGGCTTCCAATATCGCTATGGATTCTCCAGTGAAAACTGATGCTAGTGGAGGGCATTTAAAGCTTAAAATTACGTTGTAAAAGGGGATCCAAACTGCTGCTCCTACGTCGTCGAACTGCTTCATCTTAGACGCATCGGTGTATATTTTGATCCATCCGTTGTATTCACTCTCCATTAGC
The DNA here is from genome assembly GCA_949358125.1 of Idaea dimidiata. NCBI lineage: Eukaryota > Metazoa > Arthropoda > Insecta > Lepidoptera > Geometridae > Idaea > Idaea dimidiata. The sequence goes on from OX442337.1 coordinate 14,735,801, forward strand.
GAGTTAAAAGTGGGGACAGTACCCACAGATCCCTTATCAACACCAAGATCAACTTTAACATCTGGTTCGAAAGTTAGGGCTTGAAAAGGAGTGGAGTAAATTGGTAGCATGTGGTTTGAAATAACAGGATTTGGAAGGCGACAAAATTTGACATAGCTTCTGGTCAGACAAGAGAATTTTGAGGAAGAAGTATCGCCATATAGTTCGAAAAGGGTTTTTATTCTATCGTGAAGAGGGTGATCAGAATTTTGAATGATTTTGAAGAAGAACCGGTCACTTAGGAATTGCCTACGCAGGTATAGCGGAGGCTCTACACATTCCACTTGCATGGCATTTATTGGGGAAGATTTCATTGCTCCTAATATTATGCGAAGGCTTTTGGACTGTAATTTATCTAATTTTACAAGCGATGTTTTATTACCTGGTTCTAAAACAAAAGTTCCATAGTCAAGATGGCTTCGGACTATCGCATTGTAAAGAAGTCTTTGGGTAAAGGGATGGGCACCCCACCATACTCCAGATAGAGCGCGAAGGATGTTAATGTTCTTTTCACATTTTGCTACCAGATAGTTGATATGGGTAGCTCCTGTCATTCTGGAATCAAGCCATATTCCGAGAAATTTTGCTGCTGTACATTGTGGGATCAATTCATGCTCAACACGAAGATTAAGTTGGGGTATTGCTCTTTTTTTTGAGAAAACTACTGCTTTACTTTTTGCAGCGGACAAAGACAAGCCAAGCAGACTCAGGTACTCGTTTAGGTAGTGTAAGGAGTTGTTAAGTCGATCTGCTGCTTGGTTTATATCCCTGGACGACACATAGAGGACAAGGTCATCTGCATATTGGAGAACTTGGCAAGATGGTTGAACAACATTCTCCAAATCTGCTGTGTACAAACTATAAAGCAATGGGCTGAGGACGGAACCCTGTGGAAGACCATTCCACACTTTTCTAGAAGAAAGAAGGCCGAATTGTGTTTTGATGACAATATTTCTCTCCATCAATAAGTTAGCGCATATACGAATAAGTTTCTCCGGGATGTTCTGATGGTGAAGTTTCTTCCAGAGCTCTGGGAGAAGCACTTTGTCGTAAGCTGATTGTATATCCAAAAATACTGCTACTAAGTGATGTTTCTTGAGGAGCGAAATATGGACATCAGTGGTGAACACGCTAAGGCTATCCATGGTGCTTGACCCCTTTCTAAAACCGTACTGGGTTTTTGCTAAAATACCCTGGTTTTCCGCATACCATTCCAAGCGATGCTTTATCATATGTTCCATGATTTTGCATAGAACCGATGAAAGAGCAATTGGTCTTCTACTGTTCGGGAGTAATGGATCAGTGCCAGGTTTTCGGATGGGAACAATTATTTGTGTTTTCCATGGTTCAGGGATACAGCCAGTATTAAAAATTTCATTAATGATGTTTAAAAAGTATACTTTTGTTTTTTCGGAGGAATGGGTAATAAATGAATAAGGGATACCATCAATCCCTGGTGATGAGTCTTTTAGTCCATCTAGTGCTAGTCTTAATTCGCTAAATGAAAATTGGTCATTGAGGGTGTTATGTTCATGGTTGCTGGATGAAGGAAGGGAAACTAAGATTGAGTCTTTGGTTGGGACCCATGGGGGGGCAAGTTTGTCGGCAAAGGGTTCTAAAAGGGAAGCCTGATCATTAACAACTATGTTCTCTGAATTACACGCGCCTCTAAATCGCCTAATCTGCTTCCATACTGTAGCTGAAGGAGTTCTGGGGGTAAGATTCTCACAAAAACTCGACCAGCCAGCTCTCTTTTTGGATGTCAAAGTTTTTCTAGCTCGTGCTGCGGATTGTTGGTAGGCCAAGAAGTTGGCTTCGGTCATAGAACTGTTGTACGTGAGTTCAGCCTCTTTTCTCCTATTCACAACCTCTGTGCATTCTGCATCCCACCAGGGATTAGAAATGTGGAATTTAGATGAAGTCTTTTTAATGGGGAAATGTTCATTCGCACTTTGTGTCACTGCATCAATAAAAAGAGAATAATAATCAATTATATTAGCTGAACTAACACTAGGCAAACTATCGATTTTTCCTTCTAAAGTGTCGCTATAATTTGGCCAGTTGGCTTTAGATAGTCTGTATTTAAATAGAGGGAATGGGTCCGAGGGGGGAGATACAGAATTGGGAATGGTTAATATGATAGGGAAATGATCACTTCCATGCCGGTGAGGAAAGACATCCCATGATATCAATGGGGCAAGTGAGGGAGAGCAAATAGAAAGGTCCACGGCACTTGGGTTTTGGGAAGGTCGACCTATCCAGGTGATAGAACCGTTATTAAGGACACAAAGGTTGGATTCCTCCAACATGTCCATGAACGAACTTGCGAATGAAGAACAATCACGTGAACCCCAGCTGGTATGGCGCGCATTGAAGTCTCCCAGTAGGAGGACAGGGGGGGGAACAGAGTTGATTATTGCTGTTAGATCAGATATGATATCATTATTAGGGTGAGAGAGGTATATTGATATAAAGGATATATTGAAAATTCTAATTGCTACAGCATTAATCAAAGGAGAGTGACTAGGAAGAGATATTTGGGAAAAGGAAAATTTGCGGTTCACAAGCAAAGCGGAACCAGCATAGCCATCTTCTCTGTCATCTCGGAGGCATGAGTGCCCAGGTACTCTAAAGTTAGAGCCCGGAATCAACCATGTCTCCGAGATGGCAATGACGGCTGGGTGAAATTTATTAATTAAGTTAATAAGTTCAGCCTTCTTTGGACGAAGGCTGTGGCTATTCCATTGCATGATCACAGTTGGAGCCATTGTTGATCGGTGAGGTTAATTGAGAAAGTTTGTGGGCAACGTGGGACGGTACAGTTATTTTATTCTGGGACATTTGAGAAACAAGAAAATAGAGTAGGGATTCAAAGATGTTTTCTTGGGAGACTTCGCGTGCTTCAGGTGAAATTCTCAGAAATTGGGGATCCAAGGCACAGCCGTTAGGAAGAGTGTGATAGTCTTGAGAAGTTATGGCTTGATGAGCTGATTTATCATATGACTTACCTAAGGGTGCCCTTGATTTCCGTGGGATTGTTACGGTCTTTTTGTGGGACTCATGATAGTTGGGGATGGGAGGGCGGACCTGGGTAGGTTTGGCGAAGGAGGATGGGCCAGAAGCAGCAACCTCTGAAAAAGGTCTGGAAGATTTTGGTAGATTATTGGAGGCTTCTAAATACGAGATACCTTCTTTGGCCATAAGCAGTTTGATTGCCTTTTGCCTTTCTTGCTCTGGGCACTTTTTGTTAATTGAGAAATGATTGCCTGAGCAATACAGGCATTTGGAGTTTTGCTCAGTGGATTGACATTGGTCGCCTGTGTGTTCCTCTCCACATTTATAGCAACGCGGCTTGGAGCGGCACTGAGACTTAATATGGCCAAAGCGGCAGCAGTTAAGACATTGAATAGTCGGATATTGGTAAATCTCTACTGGGAGTGATGTATAAAAGCAATATACATGAAAAGGAAGGGATTGTCCTTGAAAGGTGAGAACGACAGTTTGGGTCGGAACCCAATTAATAACATCTCCATCGTGAACTTTTCTGTTCATACGACGAGCTTTGAGCACAAATGAGGTACATTTAGGGGGAAGGCTAAGGGATTCTACAAATTCGTTCATAGACAAGTCGACAGGAACGGATCGGACAACTCCCATTCTGGACACATTGTAAGATGGAATGGATGCTTTAAATTGGTGGCTGGCGAGGATGGGATTGTCCAAAAATTTGTTGGCATCCTCTGCTGTGCGGAATTCCACAGAGAGTTTATTGCGGCCAATCTTTTTAATTCCGTCATTAATGATGTTGGAGACTTTATTTTGATGAAGGAACTGTCCGAATTTAATGGGTCTGATTGGTAGGCCTTCATCAGGTTTTGCAACTGTAACTAAAAATGGACCTTTATCGTCAGTTGAGTACGAGTTGACGCCAATCACCATCACTGGGTGAGTATAAAGATTCTGGATAGACGCAGACGCCGTCTCTAGGTCAGTAGCTGTTTTTTTTGGGTTCGATGTGTCCATCACAGTGGCTCTTCGTTTTTGGGGTCCTACGGAACTCATTGGGTCTGGAGGATCAGGAGGTTTTTCTGGAGGATCCGCTCCCATTATAACAATTACTTACTTACTTAAATTGTTTAATTTCAATTTAGTTTCGTGAAGGTGTACAAGTGGAATGAAAGTGAAAATCGGTGCAAAACATGGACTTAGTGTTGTCTCCAAAGTTCCGTGAACAAACATTGTAAAAAATGGCCCCCTTTTTACAATGATTTGTAAAAAGGGGGCCATTTTTGACACACGACTTGACTTTAACTATGACGACTTGACTGTTTTGTTCAATGCAAATAACTTGCAAATATTGATAAGGGGGTTTTGGCGGGAATGCGTTGAAGAGATGTGTTGCTAAATTTTCATTTTTGTGAAACTTAGTTTAAATGCGTGTGAATTGTTTATTTTAGGGGCATATTAATCAATTTAGTTTCGTGAAGGTGTACAAGTGAAAATAAAAGTGAAAATCGGTGCAAAACATGGACTTTAGCTTAGTGTTCTCTCCAAAGCTCCGTGAACAAACATTGTAAAAAAAGGCCGCCTTTTTACAATGATTCCCTCGACTTGACTTTTAACTATTGTCGCCTACCTATCCGGTGATTGAGACAGGGAACGTTGAAATAAAAGATTTAGACCGATATAGGTAGTGACACATAAATTTATTTAAAACTAAGCCTAATTAATATTACAGTAGTAAGTAATTGAGTTTATTTAGAAAAAGTCTAGATCTATAAGATTTTATAATTCAGAACAGGTTATCTGTAGTAAGTTATATTTAGTTAGTTATTTAGAAAAGTCTAGGTTTAGAACTATAAGTTTTCATTATTCTAGTTTATAAGTTAATTAGGTATTTGAGAAGTATAGATTTAATTTAGTTAGTAATAGTAAGTTATGTAAATAATTTAGAATTTGGAAAACAACATCATTTTAGACTGAAGGTCGGATTATAAAATTAAGACATGAAACTGTTCCCTAATTAAGGTTGGGTCATGTTTTTAAGAAAGGTTCGAGCTATAGGTTGATGCAGTAATGTCTCTCTGGATTTCAGGGGTACAACCGATGATTAAATTTGACTCATCTGGTAGCGATGATGCAACTCCTGTTGAAGCGGTGATGGTTCAAGTGACTTGTAAATCTAAGATGGTTCACAGCCAGGAAGGTGGTCTGTGCCAATCTTCCACGGCCCACTCTGTCCGTGCTTCTGGTCCGGCAGCCATTTTCACTAAGAGTCCTGTGGGTCGGTTGCTCTTGAGTTCCAGACCGGAACGTAGAACCCTGGAATTACACCAGTCGAAGAGACAAATCAGTAAAGGCACTGTCAGGCCAGTCTGTGTGAACATCAGCCACCGAGAGATGAGTTTACAATATAAATAATTTCCTTGGCTGACGTTTACACAGACTTGTCGCAGGGCGGCCAACATTTTAGGATTAGTATCTTAGATATAAGTTAGGTACAATAGTAGGTTTATATTTAGTTCTTAATTTTAGTTGATTTTTATTTGTTAGGTTATCTTTAGTTTAAGTTCTCAAAAGTAAAAGAAATATTTCAGACACAGTTTGTTCTAATTACTTAGGTATATACTGAAATCCTATTCTGAGGTTCAAACATTTAGCATCAGAATCAGTTCCAATAGGAACTGCCACATGGTAACTTGAGCATGTGTTTTTTACAATTAAGTACACAAAATCTACTCAAAAATGCAAGGCGATCGTAGATCGTAGTTGTTCACTTAGTTTAGTTATTGATTCTACTAGGAGACATGGTTTCTGAAACCAATCTGGTATACTGATCCAAGCTTGAGCACGTGGGAATCGAAAGCACAGCTTTTCCGGGTGTTTTCCGAAACGTGAGCTGAGGAAATATCACTTGTGAAAACAATAATATTAGATTATATTCTACAACTCACCTATTACGGGGTAAATTACTTTTATAATATATATTTAAGATGAATTATTTTTGGAATTCGCAATGGGTCTAGAGGTGATCGACGCGCAGAGGAAAAAGGGCTCTTTTTGTGTTGTCATACTATATTTTCGAAAGTCTCCTTCCAGCACCAAAATATGTGACATTTTGGGACAAGGTGGAAATGAATTGTGGTTAATCCATTTCAAACACCCTTTAGTCGCTGTTTTAGGTAATGTCTCACATTATTTTGAATGAGTACTAAAAGGATACGTTAGTCTAACTGCAAACTATTATTTTATAATATAATTCTAAATAGAAGATTTGTGGCTAGAAAATTATATCAAATGTAATTATTTTCTTAGTATGGTAACACCGGACGACGTACGTCACACGGCTATCTAAGTATACGTATACCTACATATAGTCACAGTATTTCAATTTATTCTACTGCCGTACAAGCAACGCCATCTACCGTTCATTGATGTGTATCTAACCTAAATTGTCACTACAATATCGATACGGAGTCTGTCTAAAAGGTTCACCTTTTTGTGGGAGACGGACCGATACTACGACCAAGATGTCGCCCATGCAAATCCTCTCTGCTTATAAATAAATCCAATACCGATTCTATTTCTTATTTCAATGTTTACTAGAATAATGTTGAATAGTTATAATATAAGTAATTAGAATAATGTTTATTATTCTCGAGTGTCAAACAACGTGACACTATGACGACTTGACTGTTTCGTTCGATGCAAATAACCTGCAAATATTGATAATACTTGACACTGGTAAATGTCCGAATGGAAAAAGCCATTTTAAAGAAGAAGATTATAAATATTGATAATACCTACTTGACACTGGCAAATGTCTGAAAGGAAAAGCCATTTATAAAGAAGAAGAAATACACTGAATACAACAGACATTTCCTTGTGCTTAAACTGGAGTGCGAATTGCGAAAACATGTAGCGTGCTCGCACGTCATTTTGAAGTGTTTAAGCTATTGAGTTGAAATATTAGGATGACTGCGCTGTCGGCGTGTAGGGTGTGTTTAGCGAGTGACCGCGAGATGTATCCTCTCGCGAACACGGCGCTCGGGGAGACGTATGAACGAGTAACCAGCGAGACGGTAAGCCTCAACGTTACTGTAGATAGGTACTTGATGATGGAATGTACATTGTGGTGTGTGATTGATAGTGAATCACAGCAGTTACAAGTGGCTGCCAGTAGTAGTGTATGTATGTATGTGCAGCTGGTGGTGGAGGGTTGGCCGTGCCGTGTGTGCAGCGTGTGCCTGTCGGCACTGCGCCGGTGTCGCCGGTTCATTGACACTGCGCGGGAAGCCAATGATGCACTCAACCTGTGGTTCCAGAACCAACACAATACAGTGAGTACACAATCCAAAACAGTTACAATTGGTCTAACATCTACATAACCACCTATGAACCATTCTATTTTCAGTTAAACCTTGTGGAGCGACCACTGTTCTCACTAATCCAAACCCCCACAGCTCTCATAAATGTTGTATGTCAGGAAGAGTCACAGGCAGGCAGCAGTAGCTGGGAAATGAAAGTGAAACTGGAAAGTTACACAACAGGTAATTCTCAATCTGTAAGTCATGATACAATTTATTACTGAAGAAGTGTATACTAATTTTGGGATGCATTTTACATATGGTTTTAGAGAAAAAATTGGAGTAAACAGTTTCAGAAAAAATGTTTATAAATTTTCCATTCTAGGTATTACTGAAGATGAAAATAATAAAAATTCTACCTCTGATGATGAAGGCAATATTCCGATGGAGAAAGATAAACATGAAATCATAATAGAAAATGGGAAAATTATGGGAATTGGAAAACATGACTCAGATGATGAAATTGACAAGATACAGTTCTCAGATAATATGGACAGTAACAGTCCAAGAGCATGTTTGAAAGAAGAATGTTTCAATTTGGATAAAATGATAGATTGGACAAAGCTTAATTTACAAAAATCTAGATATAAAGACAGTGAAGATATCACAAGTAAGTTCTTTTTATGTAGTTATTAAAAGCTATCTCTCAGTCCCACAGTTATGTCCGCTAAACCCGGGGGTCAGCCTGCAGTATAGAATAATTAGAATATGTCTTCTGTTTCTAAATGATTAGTTTGTAAACAGTAGAATACTTCACTGCACGTTTTCTGTATTGGCCCTTTGTACTAAATTTATAGATCCCTGGTTTGCTTGTGGTGTTCTCCAACACTGTAAGAGTGATGTTAAAAGCGCACATGTTGTAATCTTTATGAAAATTACATTTAATCTACAGCGGTCCACTTGGATTTCAAACCATTGCCTTCGAATTGAACAAAGGTGTCTACCACTAGACCAACAGCACTACCTAGTTCCAACAGTACTTCCCCTATAACTTACATATAAATCTCCTCACAGGTGATCCCACTCCCACTAAACCTACAAAGATCAAACCAACACTCTCCAGTAGGAACACCAACCCAGCAGCTACACTTCATGATGAAGGAAACTTGCTCTCATGTTCTCAATGCAACTATAAAACTCTATATAAGCATAGATTGGAGAAACATTTGAACATTCATTCTGCTAGAAAGTCTTATATGTGTGATGAGTGTGGTTACATAACTAATAACAAAGGCACATTAAATCTGCATTTGAGGACCCATACTGGTGAAAAACCGCATGCATGCAATCAGTGTTCTTATAGGGCAACAACACACCCACTATTAAAAATGCATAAAAGAAGACATACTGGTGAAAAACCTTTTGCATGCAATAGTTGTGATTATAAGTCTGGCTGCAAGGCCAATGTAAAGAGGCATATGTTAATACATACTGGCATTAAACCATTTTCTTGCAACCTATGTGAGTTTAAATGTAACCAACACAATATTCTCAAAATTCATATAAGTGCCCATAAGAATGAAAAACCATATGAATGCAATATTTGTAATTATAAATGTAAACAAAAGAGCTATTTGAATCTGCATTTAAAAACACATTCTGGTGGAAAACATACTAGTGTAAAACCAAAGCACACTGGTGAAAAACCGTTTGCTTGTGATAAATGTCCTTTCAGATGTAATGTCAAGTCTTCTCTTAAGCAGCATTTGATAACACACTCTGGTGTAAAACCATTCGCTTGTGATAAGTGTCCTTATAGATCTAATCAAATTATCGGACTAAAGAATCATTTAAGAACGCACACTGGTGAAAAACCATTCGTTTGCGATAGGTGTCCTCGTAAATTTTCTCAAATGTGCGCACTAAGGGGTCATTTAAGGACGCACACCGGTGAAAAACCGTATGCTTGCGATAAGTGTGATTTAAAATTTAGTTTAGGTGGAAATTTAAAACGGCATTTGAAAAGTCACATTACCGAAAAACTATTTGTTTGCTTGCTGTGTGATGCTAAACTTAAATCAGAACTTACTTTAAAAAATCATATGAAAGTTCATACTGGGGAGAGACCATATGTGTGTGATAGCTGTGATACCAGTTATACTGAAAAACGCTCTCTAAAAAACCATATAATAAGAGTTCATGGAACGCAACTCGTTCATAAACCTATTTAATTAAGAGCCTAATTACAAAGTTTGAATATAATTTGATTTTTCTCTCAAGATGGGTGCGACCACGGGTCTACCTAGCAGAGATATCTCTATAGAAATCAGTATAGAGATATCTCTGGTGAAATGCTTAACATTCAGCCCCTGAAATCTTTGTTTCTCAGAACCAACTTAGCCAAACTCTAGAAACTAAAAATAAAACAACAAAAAATGGCTGTAGGGAAGTAGATTCGGTTGTCCAACGCATTTAGATCCCACTCGAGTTTGGTATTTCTGCAATATTTTTCCCGCCGATTAACGCACTTTTGTCACTCCATCAGAGGGCTGAATTAAACCTACTCTATTTTTGTGGGAAATCAAGGAGGAAGTCGGTGGGGAATCCACAAAAACACATAACTAATAAGAATGAAAACTGAACTGTTTTAAGGACGCGACTCATGTGAAATCCCTTCCGATTGAATATACCTAGTTTAAAAAAAAAAAAAAATTGTTTATTGCAGGCCGACCACCCATAGTAACATATTACATACTATAATCTTATAGTACAATATTGATAATATTAAAATAAATAGGAAATATATAAAATAAAATAAAATTACCTATATTAAAATACAAAAATCAAATACTCATAACAGTAGTATTATGTGTCACTTTTTGTTACTGTTCCGGTGAACAGCCATCCAGTGGTCGTAGATAGGACTATTGATGTTGTCGCGAACGCGAAACAAATACTACGTAAAACGGAATGCAGGAGGGACGCGGAGGAGAAGGCCGGGGGGTTTGAAAAAGGAACTGTGACAAGACGGCGGGAAAAGGTGATGGTGTTGTGTGTAAGAGAAAAGAAGAAGAACGGGAGGAAGCTCTGGTTAGAGACATCGTTCGGTAAGACACCCATGAATAATTGCTAGAAGCAATATCGGTAAGTGTTTAAACATAATAATCCATGAATGACAGCCTACAGGAACGGCAAAGCGGTGATGGGAATGGCTATATGAGGCGGATGGGGAGGCCATTCCAGAGACAAAGAAGTCTCTGACTTTATTACAAGAAGTTAATGTGATCGTGTAAAACTTGTAAAGAATCAAGTTACTATTTCACACAGATAAATGCAAAGTTGTCTTGTTTACCTACTTAAACTCATGTATAGTATCTTTACCTACACACACATACATACTTTGTAACTGAACTAGGCACAGGATTTTCGCATATGGGACTTTACGACAGATGTATTTGCACATACCTAAAAGAATTTCTTTTTTTGAATTACGTAGCACATCCCAGAAGGCTGCGACTTTGGTTCTAACCACCGCAAAAAAATCAGGTAGACGAGCATCTGCGAACATGCCCGACGCGCTACAAAAACGCGGTTTTCACATAAGAATGCGATAAGCATCATTGTATTGCACTCTTATGGAGGCGAATGACTTGCGGGTGTACTTTGTCCATAGTTGACCAGTATAAAGGGATAAACAGTACGGCCTTAAAAATGGTTTGTTAAACGTCCACAGTACACCACTCAAATCGGCGCGCGAGCATGTTGCATCTTATCGAAAGAATCCTACGCTCTCGTTCCATATCCAAGTCGTCAGTTAGATCTTCAGTCAGTATATGTCTTAGATATTTGAATTGCCGCACAACCTTCACCGGTGAATCCCTCAGAAACACCTTTGGTACATTCTCCGGACCCTTCTCGGCTCTGAAAATCATCATTTCTGTTTTGGCGACGTTATACTTAAGGCCGTGAGTTTTAGCGTATTTCTCACAAATCGCCAACAGCTTACGCAGACCACTGATGGAGGGACTAAGAAGCACCATGTCATCAGCATAGCTTAAGTTGTTAACGCATGTTCCACTTACGTGACATCCAATTCTGGTGCCTCTTGGTGCCAAGGTGCGTTGACTGCAACGCACCTTGGCGCACACCGCACTCCAGTCTATATTGACTGGAAGTCGAGTCGCCCCATCTCACTGCTCTGCTTTGTTTGCACTGTTTTATTCATAACCGGTATCAAATAGATCTTTAAACAATGTATTTTGTTATTGATACAAGAAGTGTCCCCTTCATTTCAAAAACAATAAAAAATAACTTTAAATACCACTATTATACAGGCAAAGTTAACCCTGTTTTACAAAATAAATCAATTTTTTTCTAAATCCTTAACCGCTATATTTTCTTATAGGCATCATAATATTAGAAAATACAATACCTAGAACCTCTTCATCGCATTTTATAAAAATATTATTTTAATCTTCGTTAATGATTGATTTTATGTATGTATTTACAAAAAAAAGTATAATATGTAATATATCCGTTGTCTAGTACCCATAGTACATGCCTAGTGCTTAGTTTGGGGCTAGATTGCGATGTGTGTAATGTTGAGCAATATTTATTTATTTTTTTATTTTACGAGAAATTGTAGATTTTTTCACGCAATTCCATCTCGCTCATTTATATGCAATCGGACAAGGACCGATAATTATCATCTATCGTTATCGATAAAGTAACACAACACTTAGATATGACGTAATTATTATGTAACCAAAATGTGTAGGCGTGCTGTTTATTATAGTAAAAACGAATAAGATTACTATTTAATTTGGCTGCATAAAGGTATCCAAGGTATCCATTTTCAAATCCACCTCTTCTATACTCAATATTAAACCCAGAAACTAATTCTCTTTCACCTTCTGTAAAATCAAAAGGAGTACGATTAGTTTCTGCCAATCTAGATGATATTCAACACAAAGATAAAGGTAATATAAAAAAAATAAATCAAACTATTTCCTGATAAATTCTAAACATAAACATAATCCAATTAAAAACGTCCAAGGAGCCGCGTGTCTGCTGCCAACAAGGATCTGCCTCGGCATACGTTGTGGTTCCAAAAGAAACCACAACACCGGTCTTCCGGCAGCTCCTCCTAATGACGCATCGAACTGCCAAGCCGAAGGATAATAAAATAAAATAACCTAATGTGTTAATGTGTTATATATAATGTATTAAAAAGTACGAAACTAATAAGTAAATATTACCTATATAGGTAGGTACTTAAATAAAAGTTTGAAATAAAAATGAATAAATATGTATACATAAATATCACATAACATAACTATAATAAAAGAAATAATAATAAATAAACAACAAAATAAAAATTAATAAATATATAAAAGTACACCCGTGCGAAGCCAAAGCAATAGACTATAATAATACTTGACACTGGCCACTCTTCGAACGGCCAAAATGGTATAAAAAAGTTGAGTTGTAGTACTTGTATGAAATGTAAAAATATGCACGAGTCTTGGCGGGAACTCGTTGAGGAGATGTGGTGCTAAATTTTCATTTTTGTGAAACTTAATTCATATGCGTGCAAATTGTTTAATTTCGGGGGCATATTAATCAATTTAGTTTCGTGAAGGTGTACAAGTGGAATGAAAGTGAAAATCGGTGCAAAACATTGACTTAGTGTTGTCTCCAAGGCTCCGTGAAGATTGTTTGTAAATGGCCGCCGTTTTTACAAATGATTCCCTAGACTTGACTTTAACTATGACGACTTGACTGTTTCGATGCAAATAACTTGCATAATATATTAAAATACATGACACTGGCTAATTTTCTAATGGCCATAATCGGTTCACAACCGATAAGAAATAAAAAAATAAAAATATGCACTAGTTGAGTTATATATTATGATAAGCCATCGTCGACGCCTTCACGAGGCATAGTTCCCAAGATGCTGGCAGCATTCCCTCTCTGTATAGCGAGACTGAGAAAGGAAGGAACCCGCCAGCTCTGGGATCACCGGTCGCCTCGATCAGACGTCGCGACAGTAACCAAAAAAGATCTAACAAACCCTACTCTATTCTCGCTAAGTAAGGAGAGATTTAGCCGCCATTTTTAGGTTTGGTGCTCCTAATCATGAAACTTCAATGTACAATATCTTTTAATTTAGCGGAAAAAAACGAAAATACTAACACCGTGGCTTCAGATAACGCCTTTAAAATTTCATTCATGTACTTCAACCCCCTAGGTCAGAACTCTAAGGAAAAACCTGGGAAAAACGCAGATCTTTAGCTATTTTTAATATATAAATAGAAGTGTTAGTACACTATACTTATACAAGGTGTAACGGGTATGCCCTTTTAAGCCGAAAGGGGGTTTTCAAGACTTCTAGGCGAACAACTTTTGTTCTACAACTTTTGGAAATTCAAAGTACTTTTCGAAAATTTTAAGTGTAAAGTTTACTTGAAAATCAGCTGTTTCTGAGAGTTCGAGTTCGAGGTCATTGACCTTATGTTGTCCTTTCATTTAGTTTGATGTACTACAATCAAAACTTCAATTACTTACCTTTATTTTCAAGAGCGGCTGTTTTTCAGTGAAACATAATCTCTTTTCAAAATAAAGTTCGAATTTTAAAAAAGCGTAAAACAAAAGGTGTTCGCCTAGACGTCTAGAACAACCCCCTTTCGGATTAAAAGGGCTTACCCGTTACAAATTGTAATAGGTGTTGGTAATGGGGTCTACAGCTATATTTCCTAGAAATGTTGACTATAATGCGCAGGCACTTTATTACCCGACCGCGCGACGCAAAGGAGGGTAATGTGTTTATCGGTCTATGTATGTATGTATGGATGTTTCTATGTGGCGTTCTAGAGGCCAAACGCGTGGACCGATTTTGATGATTCTTACGTCAATCGATTCGTCTTAATCTGGCGAGTGTGACTAAAGACATGACAGTAATCCAAAGTAACTTATGTCACCACCAGACGCCATATTGTCAAAACTAAAAAATCCAAAATCGTCAAAGTATGTCAAGATGGGTATCGTTGAATAGGTTTTTTAGGTTTTTTTCACCATTTTTCATTTTGAAGAACCGTTTAGGAAATATAACGGTTTAAAGTTAATTTACAATTAGGTATTCTTGCTTTTTATTACTAACGAACAAGTTTTTATTTCTGTTACGTAGTTACGCTTGGAACTATCAAAGTATAAGCCGTGATGGTACAGGTGACAGGAATTTATTGATATATAAACTAAAATAATATTTACATAAATTGTACCTACCTACTGAATAAAAGCCTAATAACAGTTAGGTACCTAAAAATGTTAAAAGAAATAATAATAAATTTAAACAATAAATAACTAAACCCTAATTGAAATAGAATCTTACCAATATTATAAACGCGAAAGTTCATATGTAAGTATGTATGTATGTATATATGTGAGGTTGGTACTCCTTCACGCAAAAACTACTGCTTTCACGCAAAAACTACTGAACCGACTGCGATGAAACTTGGAATATAGGTAGTTGGGGGACCTGGATTAACACATAGGCTACTTTTTATTCCCGCGGGAACGGAACTTACGCGGGTGAAACCGCGGGGCGCAGCTAGTACATTATATCCCCCTAATGAAATGAATAGATTACGAGACTTACCGACCATCAATAAATGAAAATAACTAAAAAGCGTAAAATAATAAAAATAATTAAAAAAAAAACCGACTGCGTAAAAACCCCGATTAAAAAATACGCATAGAAACAACAAAAAACCAAAAAGAAAAAAAAAGCCCAGTAATTTGAAATTACGCTAAGTAATAATAGTTTTGTAATCGATACACACAGAACACATAATAATTGAGTAAAAAATTACTCACAGTCGGGACCCATTGGAAAAATTAGATTGTTAAAATGAATGGGTCCCGTCTGTGAGTAATTTTTTACTCATTTTTTGAAGTATGAGGATGTCTTTTGTCTCAGAACAATGTCCCCATAGAATGATCCCATATTTCATTCAGGAATATGCATAGGCATAGTAGGCTGAAAAAGCATAGTCTGTGTTTGTTTCTAATATACATAGGGTTCTCGACTCACGCCGAGAACACCCGAGAAGCGTAAATGTGAGGAGTTTCTCGCGTTCGCTCTGTTCTTCGTTTGGTGACAGTATTTTTGGCCATGACAAAGGATTTCTCAAGCGAGAAGAGAGAAAACTCCATACGCTAACGTTTTGTCTCAGTGTTCAAACTGACAAAAACAAATATCGACGCTTAAAAGGTAATAGGGGCTAAGCGACAAAAACCAAATTGTTCAGGAGAGCAGTTTAAAGTTTTAAATTTCAGAAAAATGGCCATAACTTTTAAATTAATTGTCATATCTGTAAGATGGAAACAGTTTTGAAATCTAGAGAAAGACAAGCATTAATTGGCATTTTCTTTTATTTGATTAACCATTGTATTACCTGGTTTGATGGCGCTTAAATCAAATGGTCTTGATTTTCATTTGAGGTAATACGGCATAAGTTACATCTACCCAGAAAAAATCAAAGAGTACAGAAGCCTTAGTATCATTTGATATCCACATACGATAAGGTAACAGGGCATAAGTCACATGACTGTAGAGTAGCTTAAATGGGTAAAGAAGGATACGAGACTATTCGCATTATTATGCCACAGGGTAATAAAGGACAAACTACAGTGCTTAGCATAAACATTTTAAGGAAGTTAGACATTAACGACACTGTAAGTGGCTTAATTAATAAGGTAATGTGGTACATCCGCACATCAAAATTTCTATACCAAGAGGAAAAGAAGGATATCTTACATACGACATTATCAGGGCATATGGTAATGTGGGTTAAACGTTAAGTCTTAAAACACTAGACTCACAAGCAACATTATTCTTCCTTAAAATTACACCTAACCCAGATACACCTACTGTCCTATATAGCGCCGCCGACACTCCCTCCGTACTTGGAAAAATCCAAGGATGGAGAAGCAGGTGTTATAGGTGTTACCTAATTATTAAAGTTAGTTAATAAAAACAAAAGTACGTTTTTACTAATATTTAAAAAAAAAGTACCTAAAGACACGGATACCGGCTTAAGAAATGCCGCGGGTACCGGCTTTAGAATGCCGTGGGAGACGTAGGACTCGTCTGAGGGACAAACACTAGAAGATTGGCAGCAGTGTCTTCCGGCGTATTACATCGCATTATTTACTGCGCTCGCCAACCCGCCTGCCAAGCGTGGCGACTACTGGCAACCCCCTTCATAATTATGCAGACAAAAAACAGGCTCTGAGTCCCCGGCGGACTCGCTATTCCTGACTACGGTAGTGGCCACGGTAAAGGCTGGACTAGGGGTGCTAACAATCTCCGGCAGACGCCGCGCTATCACCCCCAACCGAGACCACTAGCCCTGGCAACACACAACATCCGCACTTTGAGGGAAGGCGAAAAGATAGATGAGCTGGAAAAAGAAATGAGTAGGTTAAAATGAAACATTTTAGGTTTATCGAAAGTCCGGCGAGAGGGAGGGGATACGATAATCTTAAAGTCCGGCAACCTGCTCTTCTACCGGGAAGGAGACCTAAAATCCCAAAATGGGATAGGGTTTCTCGTTGACAAATCCCTCGTTGGCAACATTATTACCATCGAAAGTGTGTCGAGCAGGGTCGCATACCTAACACTTCGAATATCCAAAAGATATTCCCTTAAAGTTGATCAGGTATATGCACCGACCTCGACACACTCAGATGAGGAAGTTGAGACCATGTATAAGGACATGATGATAGGGTTACCATATCGTTAAAACTCACTTCACTGTTGTTATGGGGGATTTCAAACTCAAACCTGGCTAAGAGAAGCGATGTTGAGTTGACAGTAGGGCAATTTGGTTATGAGCAGCGCAACCATACGGACACAGGCTGGCCCATTTTCTGGAGAAGGTGGGACTCTTTATGATGAACTCGTTTTTCCAGAAGCCGCCTCACAGGAAATGGACCTGGATGAGTCCCGATGGTTCCACGAAAAATGAGATTGACTTCATCATGATCAACTAGAAATGGATAATTATTCAATGATTTATCTGTGATCCACAGAGTGAAAACCAGCAGCACATTGAATATGAACGTTAGACTTGAACGGTCTCGGTTGATGAAGTCCACGCTCCGTCCTACTTGTGCCCATATCCAAAAGCTTTCAACTTGGGCTTTCCAACCGCTTCGACTGCCTAGCTGATGTTGCATTGGTGAACGATATAAATAGCAAGTTTGTAGAAACTGTCCCTACGGCGGGGTCTAAGTACTTTAAGACCCGCCGTACAAATAGGCCTCAGAAACTCTCTGATCACACCCTTAACCTCATGGCTGAGCGGAGATCACTGCGACTGCAGTCTCCCGATGATGTGGACTCACATAGGCGGCTCAATAAACGAATTTGGAAATCCTTGCGTCACGATATCGGTTTCTTAATGCCTTGCGTATTAAGGATACGATCGAGTGGAACAAGGGCTCCAAAGTGTTCGCAAGGGATATGTCTATTGGGCTAAGCCAGATGACGAAGCTGAAGAAAGATGACGGCAGCGTAGCCTCCACTAAAGCCGAAGTGTTGTGGGAAAATGTCGTTTTACGGTGGTTCACCCAAGCACAGATCTTTTGATCTATATGGGTGGCTACAGTCTAAAACACCTTAATAATTGAAAATTATACGAAGGTTCGACTCTCAATTAGGGTGTGTTATGTTCAATTTTTGTTGTGTGTAAATAAATAAACAAAATAAATAAAAAAATCGAAAGGTTCTATGGATAGCTATACGATTCGTTCGCTAAACCTGCTAGCAGTTTAGCTAGAGACCCGCGAGTCAAAATGACCCGACACTACACCGAGGATATCCCGGACATTAGTCTGTACGAGATTAGAATAAAAACAGATAAAAACAGAGCTTCTGAATGGAGCGCGTGGATCACAGGTACTTAAAGTCCTTCAGAAACTCTTTAATGCCGTCTTGCTTGATGGTACAACGCCAGAAGAATGGAACAAAAGCGTGGTGGTTTTGTTATTTAAGAAAGGTGACAACACCTTATTAAAGAACTAAAGACCCATCTGGCTTTTGAGCCATGTTTATAAGTTGTTTTCAAGGGTCATCGCGAATCGTCTCGAGCGCAGGCTTGATGACGTCCAGCCGCCCGAACAAGCCGGGTTCCGAAAAGGCTACAGTGTCATAGACCATATCCATACGCTTCGGTAAGTTATACAGAGGACCGAAGAGTATAACTTGCCACTTTGCTTAGCGTTTGTGGACTATGAGAAGCCTTTGATTCGATCGAGACATGGGCTGTGTTCGAATCTCTCCAGCGATGCCTAATTGACTATTGACACATTCATTCATTCATTCATTCATTCATTCATTCATTCATTCATTCATTCATTCATTCATTCATTCATTCATTCATTCAACTGTTTACGGCCGCTCTGGAAGACGCCTTCAAGCTCATAGACTGGAAAGGACTTGGCATCAACATTAACGGCGAATACATCACTTGTCTTCGGTTTGCCGACGATATCGTAGTCATGGCAAAGACGATGGAAGAGCTCGGCAATATGCTAGAAGGCCTTAATCGAGTCTCCTAAAGGGTAGACCTTAGGATGAACATGGACAAGACGAAAGTCATGTGAAATGACCATGTTGCTGGACCTATCTAGCTGGACAAGAAAGAGGAAGACGAAAAAGAGGTCAATCGTCGAATCTAACTCGGATGGGCAGCGTTCGGGAAACATCTTTTCGTCCAAAATAATTCAGTGCCCGAAGACAAAGGTATTCAATTTGTGTGTGTTACCAGTGATGACATACGGATCTGAGACGTGGTGTTTCACCATAGATAGGCCTTATGTACAGGCTCAAAGTCGTTCAACGTGCAATGGAGAGGACTATGCTTGGTATTTCTCTACGGGATCGAATCAGAATTGAGGAGATGCGTGGAGAAACAAGGGTCACCGACATAGGCCAACAGATTAGCTGGCTGAAGTGGCAATGGGTAGGTAAAATAGCGCGGAGAACGGATGGCCGATGGGGCTGAAAAGTTCTCGAGTGGAGACCACGGACCGGAACACGAAGCGTAGGACGTCCACCGACGCGATGGACGAATGACCTGGTTAAGACCGCGAGCCAGTGGTGGATGCAGGTTGCATTCAACCGCCTTGGTTGAAAATCGATAGGGGAGGCCTATGTTCAACAGTGGATGTCCTACAGGTGATATGATGATGATGATGACCTAAAGACAATTATAAAAAGTAGTTACAGAGTTACAAAAATAAAGTTTTAGAAACAACATAATGTGTAGGTACATTATGTTATTTCTAAAACTTTAAATTTGTTTTTTCAGGCGTATCTTCTTAAAAGGTACTTCAGAAAAGGAGTGGACACGCATGCATGTTTGCGTAATTACCAATTAGCGAATGATCATTTCGAGGTAGTATAGCAATAGCGACAGTGTTGTATTATAATAGTAATTGGTAGTAGGATATAACCGACACTTCAATATTAAATTATATTTTAGTAATAGTGGATAAACGTCGACGGTGTTGTAACGTTGCAAGTGTTAGTAAGGTATAAGTGACAGGTCATACTAAATTCGATTTTGGTAGTTATGTATAAGCGGCAACTATATTGTAAACTTATGAATGGTAGTAAGGTATAACCGATGCTTAATACTTTTGATGACAAAGGTAAAGAGGTATAAGTTCTAACTTTTCAAACACGTGTTTATGGTAGCGAAACATAAGCACCCCGAATCTCTACATCGGTAAAAAGTAAAGAGACATTACCGACTACAAGTCAAAAATAGTGCTATTTTTACGTTGGTACAAGCACCTTTATTGTAAAAAAGGCCTAAAATACGGTCGGTAATACCAAAATGACATTTAAAAGTGCTTGGATTCAAGCGACAAAAAGATCAACGTAGAGCCACGGGAGTGAGCGCATTCGATAGAGCGGAAAATTTCAAGTAAGACTGCATTTAAAAGTCGTTTTGGACCAAAGTGTCGCTTATCCCCTATTACCTTTTAAGCGTCGATATAATATTAAGATCATAATCCTGTTTTGTTGCCATGAACTTACCTAACTACCTGCATCTGTCTTTTTTCTTTTGTTATTTAATTTTACAAAGTTACAATATTCAGAGCTAAACTTGCTCTGACGAGAAGTCTCGATGAACCTTATTAAAATAACTAGCAGTGCCCCGCGGTTTCACCCGCATAAATTCCTATCCTGTAACGTATGTGACGCATCACGTATGTCATACTAAGCGTTGCTTAACCCGTATGATTATTTAAAGTACCCTATATCTTATTTCAAACACTAAACTATCCCTGTACCAAATTTCGTTCAAATCGATTTAACCGTCATTTTTACCCATCACGTATGTCATACCAAGCGTTGCCTAACCCGTACGATCATACGATCATTTAAAGTATCGTATTTATACCCTTAAACTAATCCCTGTACCAAATTTCATTCTAATTGGTGCGATCGTTCCTGTTGACCCATCACGTATGTGTCACGCCAAGCGTTGCTTAACCCGTACGATCATTTAAAGTACCCTATATTTTATTTAAACTCATAAACTAACCCTGTACCAAATTTAATTCCTATCGGTTCCGCCGTTCTTGAGATTTAAATAGTGTAACTAACACGACTTTCATTTTTATAGCTGCGTCCCGCGGGATTTACCCTCGTAAGTCCCGACCCCGTAAGAATATCGGGATCAAAAGTAGCCTATAACCTTACTTAACACTTACACAACTAGATTTACAAAAATAAGGTGCTTTTTTGTTGTATAACGAAAGTAGCGAGGGTCCCATTTTGAACGGTCTTCTTACAAATCAATTACTTGCAACGAGTTATGGCGGGAAGCGGTGAGGAGCTGTCGTGCTAAATTTTCATTTTTGCGAAACCTAGTTTAATTTAAATGCGTGCAAATTGTTTAATTTCGGGGGTTAGTCGTCATAGTTATAGTCAAGTCTAGGGAGGGAATCATTTGTAAACACGGCGGCCACTTACATAGATTGTTCACGGAGCTATGGAGACAACGCTAAAGTCCATGTTTTGCACTGATTTGACTTTCGTTGCACCTGTACACAAAACTAAATTGAATATATGACCCCGAAATTAAACAACTTACAAGCATTAAAACTAGGTTTAACAAAAATGAAAATTAAGCATCACATCTCAACGCATCCCCGCCAAAACTCGATGCAAATAACTTTGTAAAAAAAAGTGTTAATAATACTTGACACTGGCTACTCTTTAAACGGCTACGATTCACAACTGATATTAAAAAAAAACCTATGCCACGCATCGCCATCGCACGCCACAGACAGACATATGTCTCTGACTAAACCCAAATAAGGGAGTTTTGGCAGGAACGCGTTGAGGAGATGTGGTGCTAAATTTTCATTTTTGTGAAACCTAGTTCAAATGCGTGCAAATTGTTTAATTTCAATTTAGTTTCGTGAAGGTGTATAAGTAAAATGAAAGTGAAAATCGGTGCAAAACATGGACTTAGTGTTGTCTCCAAAGTTCCGTGAACAATCTTTGTAAATGTCCGCCGTCTTTGCAAATGATTCCTTAGACTTCACTTAACTATAACGACGACTTGACTGTTTCGATGCAAATAACTTGCATAAATAATAAATAAATAATAATAATAATAAATCATAATCTAATAATAGAATAGCATAATCTAATACTTGACACTGGCTAATTTCATAATGGCCATAATCGGTTCACAACCGATAAGAAATAAAACCCAAACAAAATTGATTGAACTATTTTATTTATTACACTGAATACAACACACATTTTCTTGTACATATACTGTTCGAAGTGTGTGAGTGCGAACTGCGAAAACATGTACCGTGCTCGCACGTCATTTTGAAGTGTTTAAGCTATTGAGTTGAAATATTAGGATGACTGCGCTGTCGGCGTGTAGGGTGTGTTTAGCGAGTGACCGCGAGATGTATCCTCTCGAGAACACGGCGCTCGGGGAGACGTATGAACGAGTAACCAGCGAGACGGTAAGCCTCAACTGTAGATAGGTACTTGATGATGGAATGTACATTGTGGTGTGTGATTGATAGTGAAACACAGCAGTTACAAGTGGCTGCCAGTAGTAGTGTATGTATGTATGTGCAGCTGGTGGTGGAGGGGTGGCCGTGCCGCGTGTGCAGCGTGTGCCTGTCGGCACTGCGCCGGTGTCGCCGGTTCATTGACACTGCGCGGGAAGCCAATGATGCACTCAACCTGTGGTTCCAGAACCAACACAATACAGTGAGTACACAATCCAAAACAGTTACATTTGGTCTTACATCTACATAACCACCCATGAACCATTCCATTTTCAGTTAAACCTTGTTGAGCGACCACTGTTCTCTCTAATCCAAACCCCCACAGCTCTCATAGATGTTGTATGTCAGGAAAAGACACAGGCAGGCAGCAGTAGCTGGGAAATTAAAGTGAAACTGGAAAGTGACACAACAGGTAATTCTCAATCTGTAAGTCATGATACAATTTATTACTGAAGAAGAGTATACTAATATTGGGATGCATTTTACAATATGGTTTTAGAGAAAAAATTGGAGTAAACACTTTCAGAAAAAATGTTTATAAATTTTCCATTCTAGGTATTACTGAAGATGAAAATAATAAAAATTCTACCTCTGATGATGAAGGCAATATTCCGATGGAGAAAGTTAAACATGAAATTATAATAGAAAATGGGAAAATTATGGGAATTGGAAAACATGACTCGGATGATGAAATTGACAATATACAGTTCTCAGATAATATGGACAGTAACAGTCCTAAAGCATGTTTGAAAGAAGAATGTTTCAATTTGGATGAAATGATAGATTGGACGAAGCTTAACTTACAAAAATCTAGATATAAAGACAGTGAAGATATCACAAGTAAGTTCTTTTTATGTAGTTATTAATAGCTATCTCTCAGTCCCACAGTTATGTCCGCTAAACCCGGGGGTCAGCCTGCAGTATAGAATAATTAGAATATGTCTTCTGTTTCTAAATGATTAGTTTGTTAACAGTAAAATACTTCACTGGGCATTTTCTGTATTGGCCCTTTGTACGTAATTTATAGATCCGTGGTTTACTCGTGGTGTTCTCCAACACTATAAGAGCGATGTTAAAAGCGCACATATTGTAATCTTTATGAAAATTACATTTATTCTACAGCGGTCCACTTGGATTTGAAACCATTGCCTTCGAATTGAAAAAAGGTGTCTACCACTAGACCAACAGCACTACTTAGTTCCAACAGTACTTCCCCTATAACTTACGTATAAATCTCCTCACAGGTGATCCCACTCCCACTAAACCAACAAAGATCAAACCAACACGCTCCAGTAGGAACACCAACCCAGCAGCTACACTTCATGATGAAGGAAACTTGCTCTCATGTTCTCAATGCAACTATAAAACTCTATATAAGCATAGATTGGAGAAACATATGAACATTCATTCTGCTAGAAAGTCTTATATGTGTGATGAGTGTGGTTATAAAACTAATCACAAAGGTACATTAAATCTGCATTTGAAGACCCATACTGGTGAAAAACCGCATGCATGCAACCAGTGTTCTTATAGGGCAAAAACACGAACACATTTAGAGATCCATAAAAGGAGGCATACCGGTGAAAAACCTTTTGCATGCAGTAGTTGTGATTATAAGTCTGCCTGCCAGGCCAATGTAAAACGTCATATGTTAATACATACTGGCATTAAACCGTTTTCTTGCAACTTATGTGAGTTTAAATGTAACCAACACAGTACTCTCAAAATTCATTTAAGTGCCCATAAGAATGAAAAACCATATGAATGCAATATTTGTAATTATAAATGTAATCAAAAGAGATATTTGATTTTGCATTTAAAAACACATTCTGGTGGAAAACATACTAGTGTAAAACCAAAGCACACTGGTGAAAAATGGTATGCTTGTGATAAGTGTCCTTATAGATCTAATATAAAGTCTTCTCTTAAGCAGCATTTGATGATACACACTGGTGAAAAACCGTTTGCTTGTGATAAGTGTCCTTTCAGATGTAACGTCAAGTCTTCTCTTAAGCAGCATTTGATAACACACTCTGGTGTAAAACCATTCGCTTGTGATAAGTGTCCTTATAGATGTTATCAAATTAATGCAATTAAGCATCATTTAAGAACGCACACTGGTGAAAAACCATTCGTTTGCGATAGGTGTCCTCGTAAATTTTATCAAATGGGCGCACTAAGGGCTCATTTAAGGACGCACACTGGTGAAAAACCGTATGCTTGCTATAAATGTGATTTAAAATTTAGTCAAAGTGGTAATTTAAAACGTCATTTAAAAAGTCACTCTACCAAAAAGTTATTTGTATGCTTGCTATGTGATGCTAAACTTAAATCAGAAACTACTTTAAAATATCACATGAAAGTTCATACTGGTGAGAGACCATATGTGTGTGATATATGTGATGCCAGTTATACTGATAAACGCTCGTTAAAGAATCACATAATAAGAGTTCATGAAACGCAACTCTTACCTAAATCTGTTTAAAAGCCTCACTAGAAAGATTGTTGACCATTGATTGATTTTTCTTTCAAATAATAGACACAATTATTATGCACATGAAATGTTAGAAGCCAGGCTTCCCACCTCGTGCGCCTCTTGGCTTCACTGCCCACCATGCAGCTACTGAGCCCCTGACAAGGTGGACGCACATCGGGAGGGATAATGATGGTCTAGGTAGATTCTAGACATTTAACAGGCACCGACTGTTATAGTAGCTGCTGAAAAGTGCCTACTGAGCACGAAATTCAGCTACTTTATGCAGAAAGGTTTTTTTATTTTTATTTTAATAATAATCATTTATTGCTTACAAAAATAATCATTTATTGCTTGCTTCGTTTCCAAAATCACATTTTTGTTTACATTATGAACGATTGGGCACCGCAATTTAAGCTTTAGACTAATGATTTAAGTTAGTAGGTACTTTATACTACAGTTATATTTATAATAATTAATTACTTAAAAAACATAACACTTCCTTTGGCAGTCGTGTAAAAAGTTTAACTTAGTTGTAAAAATACTTATTAAAAATAAATAGTATTTGCTAGCGTAGCTGCGCCCCACGGTTTCACCCGCGTAAGTCCCGATCCCGCGGGATTATCGGGATAAAAAGTAGCCTATGTGTTATTCCACGTTTCCAGCTACGTATATTCCAGGATTCATGGTAATTGGTTCAGCGGTTATTACGTGATTGAGTAACAAACACACATACACACAAACTTTCAGCTTTATAATATTAGTAGGATTGTATTTTTGAGGGAATATTTTACAAGTAACTTATGTCTATTATCGGCTAAATATTTCTTCGCATATAAAAATTCAAAAGGTTTTTTTATAAAGTTTATTTACATTTAACTAAAGTAGGTATGTAGGTGCTATTTTGTTGGATAACTTTTTGGTATCTTGTAGGTAGTGATCCCCATTGCAATAAAATGTTTGGGGCTTCTGATCAAAAAACTGCGACAAGTGGTTTTGGCAGTCCTCTCGTGATGTTAACCTGACACTGCCTAAGGAATTCTGCAGAAAACGAAACAGGTGCAAATCTGAAGGGACTCAGGACTATACGGCGGCTGCATTAACACCTCCCAGCCAAACTCTCGTAATTTTTGCTGAGTGGCTAAAGATGTGCGAGGTCTATCTAGCTTTATCATGGTGAAAAACCACACCCCTTCTATTGATTAATTCCGGCCGCTTACTCTCAATTTTTTGCTTTATTCTCATCAGTTATTCGATGTAACAGTTTACCTATCAGCAGGTTGACTGTGTGACTAGTTGGGAATGATTTAAGAAATTCGCAATTATTCGCAATACAGTTAAGAATCGATAGTCCTGCCTGGCGGTAACAGCTCATAATGAATAATGCCCTTCCAATCTCACCATACACATAGCATCAAGTTGTTGCGAGTTAACCCGGGTTTCGCCACAGTCTGTGAAGCCTGACCGACCTTTGACGATGATCTTTGTCGATGATCTTTGTCGCACGTTGTGTCGTACGTGATCCACTTTTCATCATCAGCTTCTTCAAAAATGGTTCGATTTTATTACGTCGTAATAAAGAATCACAAATGAGTACACGGTTCATTAGGTTTCTTTCAATGAGCTCATTGGTGCTCCTGACGGTAGAACTTTATTATAGGTACAAAATCTTTTAATTTAGCGGAAAATAAACGAAAATTCTAATACCGTGGCTTTAGATCACGTAAATCAGTTGAATAATCCATATTTTCTGATTTAGGAATGCCTTCAAAATTTCATTAATGTACCTCTACCCCTAGGTGTGAGCTCTGAGGAAAAAAGCTGATCTTAATAGCGTTTATAAGGAAGGGGGTTATAAGATAGATTAGATCGTAGTAATAGATCGTATAATTGTAGTTTAGGTTACAATGTGAACCTTTGCTTGGCTAAGGCCTAATTTCACCAAACATTGTTTGTTAACTCTTAATGTGGCATTAGCTAATGGTTGTTTAAATTTTAACAATGCTGTTAAAATGATAAGGGACGGGTCTTAATTCGCTCGAAGGGTCTAACTGATAGAGAGTGTCAAGGCGGAAGCCGGGAACCGACACACCCCCCCGGTTCGACTGACTGAGAAAAACGCGCCAATTTATTGTAATAATTAAAATAAAACCTTGTAATAGTAATATCCTTTTTGTTTAATTTCGCGCCCACATCCTGAGAATCGTAAAAATTATGTGTAAATAATGTATTTAAG
Source organism: Idaea dimidiata (assembly GCA_949358125.1). NCBI lineage: Eukaryota > Metazoa > Arthropoda > Insecta > Lepidoptera > Geometridae > Idaea > Idaea dimidiata. The sequence continues at coordinate 14,762,979 of OX442337.1, forward strand.
ATTAAGTACATTATAACTGAGGTATTTTATTGAAGTACTGAATGTTTTTAATTTTAGAAATATATCCAGTTATTATGTGAATTTGTAGCTTATACTGTAAATGTACTGTATCTGGACCTACTATCTTAATTACTGACGACAATCGCAAGGGGATAGATGATCGTAGGTTGATTGTATTAGCATTGCTTGACTTTAGTAAAAGCAAAAGAAAATAATAATAAATCATGTGGCGAACACACAACGCCATCTAGCCCCGTGGTAAGCTGCTAAGCTTGTGTTACGGTGACTAGACAACGGATATAGTACTTATATTTGTTTTTCTTTTGTAAATACATACATATTATACATAGAAATACGCCCAGACCAAATACAAATATTTATTTTTAAGCATAAATATTTGCATCCAGCGGGAATCGAACCCGCAACCTTCTGCATTGCAGCCAAGCGTTCGCCCGACGCGCCACAGAGGTCGTCATCATGATTTTCTACTGGGTGTTTTAGGTTCTCTTCACGCAACGGCGCGGGCAATTGAATGGTTCCGTAGTTATCTGTGTGGACGCCCGTCCACCGACCGACGGCAGCGTTTACGTGTTTGCGATGTTTCTGCGGGCGTACCCCAAGGCGGCGTGCTTTCTCCTCATTGATTCTATCACCTCTAAGTTTCTTCATTCTACCCAAATTCTACCATCTCTGCAGACGATTTTCAAATATACTCCACCGTAGGTACGTGGCATAATCTGAATGACGCCATTGCTACCATTCTAAAATATCGAGGAATCATTTGGTATACGGTAAATCCTTCCAAAACGCAGGTTATGGATATAGGTAGCTCTAGGCTACTTAGACCCTGTTACATTCGAAGTCTCATCCCTTGGTCTAAAACCGTCAAAAATCTACATAGGTATTTAAACTTAAGAAATATATATCAAACTCGTCTCTTATTTGCAGTGCGTATTTTAAATGTGACGACTTTATTCGTGGTCATATTAGGAAATTGCTAAAAAGTGATGATGTGGCACTTTCTTGCTAAATAATTTATTAAGTTCTATATCGGTGAAAATTTAAGTTAAATAAAATTTCGTAACGTTCTGTTGACGCAACGTCCATAGGCGAAAGGTCTTGTCGGCGAATCAGCCGTATGCAAAATGTTCTGTCGACGAAACGTCCATCGCTGAATGGTCCTGTCGGCATAACGTCCATCGGTAAATGGTTCTGTCGACATAACGTCCATAGGTGAAACGTCTATTGGTGAATAGTGACGGAATCCTACAACCTATCCGATCTGCCAAGCCCTTAGGTTAAGCCTATTTTTAAAGCTATGGAGGAAATCATCTCAGTATCCGATTGTGTACCAACTTGACACTGGCTACTTTTCAAATGGCCATAATCGGTTTACATTTGATAAGAAATAAAACCCTAAAAATAAGAGTTTTGGCGGCAACGCGTTGTGGAGATATACTTATTGCTTTTTCATTTTTGTTAAACCCAGTTAAAATGTAAATTGTTTAATTTTGGGGCATATTAATAAATTTAGTTGCGTGAAGGTGTAGAAGTGCAATTAAAGTGAAAACCGGTGCAAAACATAGATTTTAGCGTTGTCTCCAAAGCTCCGTAAACAATCTTTGTTAATGGCCGCCGTGTTTACAAATGATTCCCCTAGACTTGATTTTAACTATGATGACGACTTGACTGTTTCGAGGCAAATAACTTTCAATAATGATATAATACTTGACACTGGCTAATTTCCAAGTGGCCATAATCGGTTCCCAACCGTAAGAAAACTAAGAAATATTAACCATAATATTACAGACAGATAATTAAAAGTCACAACTAAAAATTTAAATAAAATTGAATTGTCCATTCTGATGAAGTTATTAAAAATCAACTCTTTGCTCTTCAACTGAACCCAAGACCAGTTTTTTAAAAGTGAAATCCCTATATCTCCACTGTACTCTTTAAGATCAATCTTGAGGCCTCTTTACTGTACAATAATCCGTAGAACTTGGACTTATATTATTCACCTCACCACTATTGGCACAATTGCAGCCTTGTGGCAAGCAGAAGCCAATAACTAACAAGAAGAAGAAGAATTCAACTATTTTATTACACTGATCATAAAACACACATTTTCTCTAAGTGCATAGAAAACGTACCGTGCTCGCACGGTTGGAAACCATCATTCTAAACTATTTTAGCTATTGAGTTGAAATACCTAATAAAATGACTGCGCTGTCGGCGTGTAGGGTGTGTCTAGCGAGCGATCGCGAGATGTATCCTCTCGCGAACACGGCGCTCGGGGAGACGTATGAACGAGTAACCAGCGAGACGGTAAGCCTCAACGTTACTAGTTATAGGTACTTGATGATGGAATGTACATTGTGGTGTGTGATTGATAGTGAAACACAGCAGTTACAATTGGCTGCCAGTAGTAGTGTATGTATGTATGTATGTGCAGCTGGTGGTGGAGGGGTGGCCGTGCCGTGTGTGCGGCGTGTGCCTGTCTGCACTGCGCCGGTGTCGCCGGTTCATTGACACTGCGCGGGAAGCCAATGATGCACTCAACCTGTGGATCCAGAAGCAACACAATACAGTGAGTACACAATCCAAAACACTGCATTTGGTCTAAGATCTATATAACCTTTATTATTAAATATTAGATTTTCGGGTCTAGATCGTGTTATATCAACAAAATTATTTTAAATTTAGTAAATAAATTTAAAATTACCCCGACGTTTCGGCAAACGGATTATCTAATATTTAATAATAATGAACGGAAATCGTGTAAGTTTAAAAAATGTATCTATATAACCACCCGTGAACTACTCTATTTTCAGGTGAACCTTGTGGAGCGACCACTGTTCTCACTAATCCAAACCCCCACGGCTCTCATAGATGTTGTATGTCAGGAAGAGTCACATGCAGGCAGTGGTAGGTGGGAATTCGATGTGAAACTGGAAAGTGACACAACAGGTAACATTCAATTTGCTTACTAAATCATGATAAAATCCATGGTGAAAAGAGACATTTTACAATGTCTTCTTCACTGCTAAAGACTGTTCACTTGACAATTTTTAAAAATCAATTTCAATTATGTTAGAAACATTTTTAAAGGAAAAATTCATCTTCAAAAATTCACTTGCAGCGAGATTGGAATGCACATCACTGGATTTTTGAAGATGAATTTTTCCTTTAAAAATATTTCTAGTAAATATGCCTAGAGCAATAAAAAAAAACAAATTTACGAAATATTCAATTATGTTCTCTAAGGTTAAGGTAGTTTTTGCTTTGATATTTTAAAACAGTGCGGTTGAAGATGCATACCCCCCTGGTTTGCCCTTATCTAACTAACCGACTAACACTGAAGTAAAAAGAGAACAGACTTGGGTTGACTCTATTTTCTCTAACATCAAGCAAGACTTTTTTTTGTCAAAGTAAGGTTTCTAGTTAATATGGTACTATGTCTATGATAGTGAAAAATTGCTTTTAAAAAAAGAGTCTGAAACCAATTTTTCATGTGTTTCCTACGCAGTATCTAATAGACTCAGAAGTCTATTAGATACTGAGTCAAAACCCTAACCAAGTGCATATGGGCTAATCTCGGCATTTGGACCTAATAGTACTGATAATAAGAACCAGCCCTTAGACCATTTTCCCCAAAAGAATGAAAGTTTGCATTTTTTTAATCTTTTTTCATTTTAGGTATTACTGAAGATAAAAATTGTACCATGAGTGATGAAGACAGTATTCTGGAGAAAGTCAAACATGAAATTATAACAGAAAATGAGACAATTATGGGAAATGGTAAACATGATTCAGATGATGAAACCGACAATATACAGTTCTCAGATAATAAGGAAAGTTACAGTCCAAAAGCAATATTGAAAGAAGAATGTTTCAATTTGAATGAAATGATAGAATGGAAGAAGGTTCATTTACAAAGATCTATGTCTATAGACAGTAATGAAATCACAAGTAAGTTCTTATTTATGTAGATAATAATAGCTATCTCTCAGTCCAACAAATATGTACTCGTAAAAGGCTTCACTGGGCGTTTTTCGTATTGGCCCATTGTATATAATATTTAGAAGCTGGTTTTCTTGCGGTGATGTCCGTTACCGTAAAAGTGATGGTTAATGAAAACAACATTGGTTCACGATCTTCCATTTGGATTGGTAATCCAGGTGTCTAACACTCAACCAACACCACTGGGTACTTAGTTGCAACAATACTTCCCCTTTAATATTAAGTATAAATCTCCTCCCAGGTGATCCCACTCCCACTAAACCAACAAAGATCAAACCAACACGCTCCAGTAGGAACACCAACCCAGCAGCTACACTTCACGATGAAGGAAATTTCTTCTCATGTTCACAATGCAACTATAAAACTCTATATAAGAATAGATTAGAGAAACATTTAAACATTCATTCTGGTAGAAAGTCTCATATGTGTGATGAGTGTGGTTACATAACTAATAACAAAGGTACATTAAATCGGCATTTGAAGACCCATACTGGTGAAAAACCGCATGCATGCAACCAGTGTTCTCATAGGGCAAAAACACGCACACTATTAAAAATGCATAAAAGAAGACATACCGGTGAAAAACCTTTTGCATGCAATAGTTGTGATTATAAGTCTGCCTGCAAGGCCAATGTAAAGCGGCATATGTTGTCACATACTGGCATTAAACCATTTTCTTGCAACCTATGTGACTTTAAATGTACCCGACATGCTGCTCTCAAAATTCATTTAAATGCCCATAACAATAAGAATGAAAAACCATATGAATGCAATATTTGTTGTTATAGATATAGTAAAAAAAGATATTTGATTCTGCATTTAAAAACGCATACTGGTGAAAAACAAACCAGTGAAAAACCAAAGCAAATTGGTGAAAAACGGTTTGCTTGTGATAACTGCCTCTATAGATGTAATAGTAAGACTAATCTGAAGCAGCATTTGATGACACATACTGGTGAAAAACCGTTTGCGTGTGATAAATGTCCTTATAGATCTAATCAAATTATCGGACTAAAGAATCATTTCAGAACGCACACTGGTGAAAAACCGTTCAGTTGCGATAGGTGTCCTCGTAAATTTTATCGAATGGGCGCACTAACGGCTCATTTAAGGACGCACACCGGTGAAAAACCTTACGCTTGCGATAAATGTGATTTAAAATTTAGCCAGAGTAGTAATCTAAAACGTCATTTAAAAAGTCACTCTACCGAAAAGTTATTTGTTTGCTTGCTATGTGAGGCTAAACTTAAAACAGAAACTACTTTGAAAAATCATATGAAAGTTCATACTGGTGAGAGACCATATGTGTGTGATATATGTGATGCGAGTTATACCGAAAAACGCTCACTAATGAATCACATAATGAGAGTTCATGAAAAACAACTCGTTCTTAAATCTGTTTAGAAGCCCCATTACAAAATTTCTTGAAGATTGATTGATTTTTCTTTCAAATTGAAACAGTTTAGTTGGGCTCCCTTGCCTTAGGTTTACCAGCTAAACCCTCCCCCCCGGGTTCACCACCAAGGGCCGAAGTGATTTTTTATAGTGGTTGTCTTTCACGCGGACACTCGGACCCGCTGACGCGGGCTTACAGGTTAGAAGCCAGGCAAGCTAGGCTTCTCACCTCGTGCGCCTCTTGGCTTCACTGCCCACCTTGCAGCTACTGAGCCCCCGACAAGGTTAACGCACATCGTGTGGGAGAATGATGATCTAGCTAGATTCTAGACATTTAATAGGCCCCGACTATTGAAGTAGTTAAGTTTCGTTGCTACTGCACTTGTTTAATTGTTTTTTTAAGCGTAAGCTTTTTTTTAATACTTACTTTTTTTTTAGCATTAGGTAGGTATTAAGACGTTTAATAATATCAATTGTATTTTAATCGCACCATTGCATTGAAGGAGTTATTGAGGATTATTCAGTAGATTGCGGTCTTTTTATGAACGGCTATTAACCAACTTTAAATCGTTATAGAACTTAAATAGTATCATTAAAATATGAAAAATGACGTGTGTGAAAATGTGTACATCCTCAGGCACGTTAGAGCGACGATTTGCGCAAGACGGCTGGCACAAACTGGATGCCGAAAATAGATCTAGGTGGCGTGCCATTGGAGAGGCCTATGTCCAGCAGTGGACTGCAATGGCTGATGATGAAAAATTATATCCCACTCGACATAGGTAGTCAGTCCACTTTTATTATTTTCTTTTATACAACATGCGCCTGGTGGTCGACATTTTGTTTATATTTTTATGTCATACCTATTACCTACCTATTTTTTTTTTTTTTTTTTTTTTTTTTTTTAATAAATTATGTGACCAACACACAGCGCCTTATAGCCCCATGGTAAGCTGCTAAGCTTGTGTTACGGTGACTAGACAACGGATATATTACTTGCATTTATTTTTCTTTTATTTAAGAACCACTGTAGAAATGAGATGAATCTAACTATTTAATAAAGAAATCCATCGAGTGGTAAAAGTAGCTGTGTTTCGTGGCTACTGGACTTGTTCTATTGTTACATTTTTTTACTTTTTTTTTTTTTTTTTGTTCACAGTACATTTTTTTAGGGTTCCGTATTCGAAATATTGAGCCTTAAAGTGTTTTAGAGTTATGTATATCACAGCTGAGCTGTCTTTTCAAATTTACAAGTACTTGTAATTATTGTAAGAAATAAAAAGCAAAATTTCGAACCAATTCCGTTGGTAAATATTACTTATGTACTGGGTAAGATAAGTGTTACTTTTAAAGACTTCTGCAGATTGAAATCTCTGATATTTTTGAAAACTACGAAACCCTACACTGCGCGTGACCGGACAAGGCACGCACTTGCCCAGTTTTTTTAAGTTTATTTTTAGTTTTTAAGCAGGTGGGTTTTTATTTATTATAAGTATTCATTGATTCTATCACCTCTAATCTTTCTTCATCCTACCATCTCTAGGCAGACGATCTTCAAATTTTAATATACTCCACAAGTACGTGGCTAAATCTGAATTGCGCCATTGCCACTATTCTCAAATATAGCTGGAGTAAATCATTTGGTATTACGGTAAATCCTTCCTATCTTTAACAATGGTAGCTATTCGAGCCAACCCAATTCCGACTTAACCTAACTAAAATTAAGATAAGACGTGTCAAAACTCAGGTAATTGTTATAGGTAACTCTAGGCTATTAGAAAAAATCAATTGGGGGGAAGTTGACCCTGTTACATTCGACGGAAATCTCATCTTTGTGTTTCGTGGATGCAGGCAGAGCTGGGCCGCAAATAACTGAAACCACTCCGAGGATATTTGCTGCTGCGGGCTTACTCCGTAGACTGCGGAATTTTCAACCGACTGCCACTAAAGTTAGCCTCGCTCAATTTCTCATGCTTCCCATCCTCGACTATGCCGACATCTGCTATCTCGGTTTGACTGAATAGCAACTTGATAATCTTGAGCGACTTCAAAATGTTTGCATACCTTCGGTTCAAATTTGGCTTGCGCAAGTTTGACCACATTTCTGAATTTCGCCAAAAGCTCAAGTGGATTTCGACGAGTCATTTCGACGAAGTCTATCCGTCTTCGTCGACATGACTCGTGAGCTCGTTTTTAATTTCTTAGCGATTCTCATTCAGGACAACTCCCGGACCACTTTTTCTGTGCTATTCAGTTCCACGTGCGCATTCCAGTTACTAGATATAATATACAAGTTTCTTGGGTCTTCTTTTATATGGCTATAGATATTCCATTTGGACATTAGCCAGTATCAATTACCTATTATCGTAATAATATTATAAAGCTGAAAGTTTGTGAGTAGGTGTGTTTGTTACTTAATCACATAAAAACCGTTGAACCGATTGCGATGAAACTTGGAATATAGGTACCTAGCTAAATACCGGGAATTACATATGGGCTACTTTTTATGCCGATGTTCCCGCGGCAGCGGGACTTACGCGGGTGAAACCGCGGGGCGCAGCTAGTTAACAATATTTGCATCGAAACAGTCAAGTCGAGGGAATCATTGTAAACCGACGGCCATTTTTTACAATGACTGTTTCTAAGCTGTTCACGGAGCTTTGGAGACACTAAAGTCTATGTTTTGCACCGATTTTCACTTTCATTAAACTTGTACACCTTCACGAAACTAAATTGACTAATATGCCCCCGAAATTAAACAATTAGCACGCATTTGAACTAGGTTTCTCAAAAATAAATATCTTCTCAACGCGTTCCCGCCAAAACTCCTAATTTGTGTTGTGGGTGGACCTACTTGACACTGGCTACTTTCTAAATAGCCATAATCGGGTATACAACCGATAAGAAATAAAACCTGATCCTGATAGGAGATTTGGCGGGAACGCGTTGGGGAAATGTCTAGATAAATTATTATTTTTGGAAAACCTAGTTCGATTGCGTGCAAATTATATAATTTCGGGGGCATATTAATCAATTCAGTTTCGTGAAGGTGTACAAGTGTAAATAAAAGTGAAAATCGGTGCAAAACATGAACTTAAGACTTAAGCGTCTTTGTCTCCAAAGCTCGCGTAAACCGTCATTGTAAAGAGCTACCATTTACTATGACTTCCTTGACTTGACTTTTACTACGACGACGACTTGACTGTTTTGATATAAATATTTGCAAATAACTTGTAGGAATTAATAATACTTGACACTGGTGACAATTCAAATGGCCATAATCGGTTCTCATTATGGTTCTCATACTTTAGTATCTTCTTAATAGTCTGTGTTTATTGTCTTCTATTCTATAGTCTGTGCGCTTCACTCACAACAGATGAGTAACAGATAGATAAGATCCTATATATATTATAATTTTATTACACTGCACTGATCATTTAATATAACACATTTTCTCCAAGTGCATAGACTGTTCTATCTCGTCGAGTGCGAACTACGAAAACGTGTACCTACCGTGCTCGCACGGGTGAAAACCTTCCCATGATTCCATCATTCTAAACCATTTTAGTTTAGCTATTGAGTCGAAATAATAGGATGACTGCGCTGTCGGCGTGTAGGGTGTGTCTAGCGAGCGATCGCGAGATGTATCCTCTCACGAACACGGCGCTCGGGGAGACGTATGAACGAGTAACCAGCGAGACGGTAAGCCTCAACGTTACTGTAGATAAGTACTTGATGATGGAATGTACATTGTGGTGTGTGATTCATAATGAAACACAGCAGTTACAAGTGGCTGCCAGTAGTAGTGTATGTATGTATGTGCAGCTGGTGGTGAAGGGGTGGCCGTGCCGCGTGTGCGGCGTGTGCGGCGTGTGCCTGTCGGCACTGCGCCGGTGTCGCCGGTTCATTGACACTGCGCGGGAAGCCAATGATGCACTCAACCTGTGGTTCCAGAACCAACACAATACAGTGAGTACACAATCCAAAACATTGCATTTGGTCTAAGATCTATATAACCACCTATGAACTACTCTATTTTCAGGTGAACCTTGTGGAGCGACCACTGTTCTCTCTTATCCAAACCCCTACAGCTCTCATAGATGTTTTATGTCAGGAAGAGTCACAGGCAGGCAACGGTAGCTGGGAATTTCAAGTGAAACTGGAAAGTGACACAACAGGTAACATTCAATGTGAAAAATTGGAATTAACACTTTCAGAAACGATTTTTAAACATTTTTCTTTCTAGGTATTACTGAAGATAAAAATAATAAAAATAAAACCCAGAGTGATGAAGACAGTGTTCTGACTGAAAAAGTCAAACGTGAAATTATAATAGAAAATGGTAGAATCATGGGAATTGACAAACATGATTCAGATGATGAAACTGACAATATACAGTTCTCAGATAATATGGAAACTTACAGTTCAAAAGCAATATTGAAAGACGAATGTTTAAATTTGAATGAAATGATAGATTGGAAGAAGGTTCATTTACAAAGATCAAAATCTATAGACAGTAAAGAAATCACAAGTAAGTATGTAGAAAATAATAGCTATCTTTCAGTCCTACAGTTATGTACTCTGAGGCCCATGGTCAGCCTGCAGATAGAATATGTCTATTGTATCACGGACACTACTATGAAATTCTGAATCGCGTTTTCAACTTCCTTTCTGAGATAAGCTCATATACAACTACAGATAACCTCGGGCCGCCGTGGAAACCACCTGCCCAGTGGAAAATCTTCCCTTTGGAAGTATACACACCACCTCGTACCCTCAAACTAGTGACCTCGCACCACCCTCACGCTACCCCCTGCAACATGCCAGCAACAGCCAATTATTATTATACAAGGTATAACGAGGACACCCATTTAAGCCGAAAGGAGATTGTTCTTGACGTCTAGGTGACTTATGTGTTCTATGACTTGGAAATTCAGTATTTTTTTTCTAAAATTTTGAGGTTATATTTCACTTAAAAAACAGTGGTTTATGAAAAAAAAAAAAAGACAGATATAGTTTGGATTGTAGTAGACCAAACTAAAAGAAAGGACTTTCTTAAAGTTGTTCACCTACATAGAAATATTTTTAGCAAGGAAATATATTTCCAAAAAATCCCCATGACAGGATTCGAACCTGCGTCCTTTCGCTAACCAGGCTAATGCTCTAACCGCTGAGCTACACAGGAATCACGTGACATGGTATAATTTTTCGGCCATATCTCTCCTCGCTAATTGTTTTACCAACTGAGGCTTGGTTTCAGCGCCATCTACCGGTCAAGCTTTGCAGCTTTTATTGACTGGCTTAGGTGGTTTACTTTACAGTAAACATACCCAACATGAGATGCGCTTTCCCTCCAATTTAATATTTCTTTTTGTTTTTATTGCTCAAGGCATTTTAAACATAGAAATATTTTTAGCAAGGAAATATATTTCCAAAAAATCCCCATGACAGGATTCGAACCTGCGTCCTTTCGCTAACCAGGCGAATGCTCTAACCGCTGAGCTACACAGGAATCACGTGACATGGTATAATTTTTCGGCCATATCTCTCCTCGCTAAGGACGCAGGTTCGAATCCTGTCATGGGGATTTTTTGGAAATATATTTCCTTGCTAAAAATATTTCTATGTTTAAAATGCCTTGAGCAATAAAAACAAAAAGAAATATTAAGTTGTTCACCTAGATCGTCTACATCTAGAACATCCCCTTTCGACCCTAAAGGGTGTCCTCGTTACACCTTGTAATAAATTATGGCTTTGTAAACAGTAAAACGCTTCACTGGGCGTTTTCCGTACTGTCCCATGTATGTGATATTTAGACACCGCGCCGCGCCGGTTTCCTCGCGGTGTTTTCCGTCACCGTATGAGCGATGGTTAAAAGCGCACATATTATAATCTTAATAAAAATGACTTGGGTTTACAATCAAACAGGATTTGAAGCCACTGTCTTCGGATTGAAAATTCTGGTGTCTACCACTAGACCAACAATCACAATAACGTCTGTCGGTTTTAACAATACTCACCTCAATAATATTAAGTATAAATCTCCTCACAGGTGATCCCACTCCCACTAAACCAACAAAGATCAAACCAACACGCTCCAGTAGGAACACCAACCTAGCAGCTCCACTTCTCGATGAAGATAACTTTTTCTCATGTTCTCAATGCAACTATAAAACTCTATATAAGCATAAAATGGCCAAACATTTGAACATTCATTCTGGTAAGAAGTCTCATAATATCATTATGTGTGGTGAGTGTGGTTATAAAACTAATCATAAAGGTGCATTAAATCGGCATTTGAAGACCCATACTGGTGAAAAACCGTATCCATGCAACCAGTGTTCTTATAGGGCTAAAACACGGACACATTTAAAGAATCATAAAAGGAGGCATACCGGTGAAAAACCTTTTGCATGCAATAGTTGTGATTATAAGTCTGCCTGCCAGGCCAATGTAAAACGTCATATGTTAATACATACTGGCATTAAACCATTTTCTTGCAACTTATGTGAGTTTAAATGTAACCAACATGGTACACTCAAAAATCATTTGAATTCCCATAAGGATGAAAAACCATATAAGTGCAATATTTGTAATTATAGATGTAATCAAAAAAGATCTTTGCTTCTGCATTCAAAAACGCATTCCGGTGGAAAACATACTAGTGAAAAACCAAAGCACACTGGTGAAAAACCGTATGCTTGTGATAAATGTTCTTATAGATCTATTAGAAAGTGTCATCTTAAGCAGCATTTGATGACACACACTGATGAAAAACCGTATGCTTGCGATAAATGTCCTTATAGATCTAATATGAAGAGTTATCTTAAGCAGCATTTGATGACACATGCTGATGAAAAACCGTATGCTTGTGACGAGTGTCCTTATAGATCTAGTATGAAGTCTCATTTTAAGCAGCATATGATGACACACACTGGTGAAAAACGGTATGCTTGTGATAAGTGTCCATATAGATGTAATCAAACTATTGCACTAAAGCAACATTTAAGAACGCACACTGGTGAAAAACCATTTGTTTGCGATAGATGTCCTTATAAATGTAGTCAAAAGTTTGCCCTAAGGGCTCATTTAAGGACGCACACTGGTGAAAAACCGTATGCTTGCGATAAGTGTGACTTAAAATTTAGTTTAAGTGGTAATTTAAAACGTCATTTGAAAAGTCACACTACCGAAAAGTTATTTATTTGCTTGCTGTGTGATGCTAAACTGAAATCAGAACTTACTTTAAAAAATCATTTGAAAATACATACTGGGGAGAGACCATATGTGTGTGATAGCTGTGATGCCAGTTATACTGAGAAACGCTCGCTAAAAA